>CM064513.1:60326021-60403521 GCA_032716605.1 Paralithodes platypus | reverse complement strand
ACTGGGGTTGAGTAAGACAGGCTCGTAGCCTAGCGATGTCCTCAAGACTGCATCCTTTAAGTTACGTTAATTGACTAGGGGGCTCTCTCGATAGATCCAGATCACAAGTATCTGGTTCTATCCTGGCGACCCTCTAAAGACAAGCAAAGAGGCAGCAAAGTGTGGAACTGGTACCGACCAAAACCCTCAGTCAACACAATGCTGCACTCGCAAAGGACGCAACCGAAAAGACAACCCAGGCTACCACAGGACCGGTCGAAGTCGTGTAGGTATAAGCAAACCGTACACACATCGGAGACAACGACTACAGTTACCTTATCCCAGTCTAGCATTAAATAAAAGAGCAGAAACACTAAATCAATAATGGAGACACACAAAGTTCTTAACCTATACTAACTAAGAACCCTCAAACCTATTCTAACTACATGTAAATATCTCTGAGGACGGCGCATGCAATACAATGGGCCGGCTATGAAAACCGTATGCAGAACCCAAGGGGAGTGTTGTGCTGTTAATAAAGGTTAGAGTATGGAAAGAGAGAATCGAGTGAGAGAAACTGTGATAAAGGTGGTGATCGGAAGAGAGTATGTAAAGGGATGTTAGAAGCACGCGCGCCAAGCCTGTCCTGACGAGGACAGCTCCTGGGGACCCTCATGGAGGAGGTAAGTTACCCAGGAGACCGCAAAGGCGCGATGGTCGGCCAATCACGGGCCGAGACGTCACAAGACAGCAGGCGTCATAGGACACAGCCAGACACGCCGTCCAATGGCGAGCGAGAGGCAGGAATGCACCCGTACATACAGACACTTACTACCTCCTCGCTCTGAAAGTCTTTCTCATTCACACGCTGGTACTATTATCACTACTGTTGATATAAAATATAACCCGTTGTCACAGACGAAAACAAAGACCACCACTGGACTGTCTGTCACAATGCGATTACTAGGAAAGAAAGAACAACATTCTCTGATAACTGTAGCCCATGCGATGTCCCTGGTGAGCGCTGGTGGCCAATGAGAGGCGATTCTGCCAACGCTGGTAGACGTCACACCCCGCCCAAGATATGGGACACTCAACATTAGGCGAGCACCATATCTGACAAGGCAGAATGCCGACAAGACCCGCCACACCTAGCCACTCCACCAGAAATGAAATGCAAAGCTCAATCTTAAATAAAACAACATATTAGCATAAAGAAAATCTTACAACCCCTCCCAAACACAATAGTATAATTTAGCCTGCTATGCTCCCTCAGCGAGCTTCACAGAGCCCAGCCTACTAAGTGAAAGACAGGTTCAACTTAGGACTTTAGCTATAACATTGGCAACTTACAATTAACTATAAAAAAGAAAGATTTTTTTTTATGTGATTTTTTATTTAATTTTAATGTTGTTTTTGACGGCTGCTCTACAGGGGCAAGCCTGGTTTTTCTCCACTCAAACCCACACACCTGTGGTGATCTACGCCGGATCCTCCACCCTCGACAAACAGTCTGCAATCAGATTCTCACAACCGGCAAAATGGCGAATGTCTAGATTGTATTCTTGCAACATGAGTGACCAACGTGTCAGCCTCATATTCCGGTTGTGGAATTGGTTCAGAAATTTAAGAGGGTGGTGGTCGGTGTAAATCACCACGACTGGCCCGTAGGCAGGAACATATAATTCAAAGTGCCTGAGCGCCAACACTATTGCCAGCAGTTCTTTCTCCACCACAGAGTAGTTTTTCTGAGCGGAATTAAACTTCTTGGAAAAGAAACTGACTGGATGCTCCAAACCTTCCTCGTCTGTTTGCATTAAGACGGCACCAGCCCCTACACCGCTGGCATCTGTTGCCAGCTGGAATGGTCTTTCAAAGTCAGGGGCCCTGAGGATTGGGTGAGTGCATAGTAGGTGCTTGACCAGCGAAAAAGCCCTTTCACACTCAGGTGCCCACTTGAACTTTTTCTCTTTTGCTAGCAAATCTGTCAGGGGAGCTAACACAGTAGAATAACCCCGAATGAAGCGGCGATAGTAACCGATCATGCCCAAAAATCTCATGATCTGCCGCTTGGTGGACGGCCTGGGGAACTGGTTAATAGCCTGTATCTTGTTTTGTGGGGGGGGCACACCTGGCCTAACCCGACCACAAACCCAAGATACTGCACAGTTGCCCGGACAAAGTCGCACTTGCCCAGATTGACCACCAAGCTGGCCTCACTGAGCTTCCGAAACAAGGCTTCTATGTGCTCACAGTGACTCAAAGTTGTCATCGTAGATTATAACGTCATCTAGGTAGACAGTGCAGTTAGGGATGTCAGCTACTAACTCATTCATAAGACTCTGGAAGATTGCTGGGGCATTTTTAAGGCCATACGGCATCACATTGCAACAGTAGGTGTTCCCATCAACCACAAACCCGCATACCCCCTTCGCCCGCTCAGACAAGGGCACCTGCCAGTAGCCTTTCACTAGGTCTACCTTAGTTAGAAACTGTGCCTTACCAATCTTGTCTACACTATCGTCAACACGGGGAAGGGGATAAGCATTTGTGGGAGTCAACCCTTTCAATCTCCGAAAGTCAATGCAGAAGCGAACCTTCCCGTCAGGCTTGGGCTGCAGAGTGACAGGAGATGTCCACCTAACAGCCCCCTTCTCAATCAGCCCCCGTTCCAACATATACTCTAACTCCGCTCTGAGGGCTGGGAGTTTAATGGGTGGAATTCTGTAGGGTACTGATTTAAAGGGGGGGGGGGGATCTCCCACGTCCACGTCATGCACCACTCGAGTTGTGAGGCCTGGATGCTCTGCAAACACAGTGGGGTATGAAGCAAACAGGCGCTGCACGGCTGCACGCTGTTGCTCAGGCAGGTGCACTAGAGCATCGTCAGCCACCTGTCTGGAGTTCCCCGCCCACTGGTCAGCAGAGACATGACACTCCCAGTTATCCTCCACCTGGGCTTCACTGTCCCTCACTCCTTCTCCTCCATGACCGCTGTAGGCCAACACAGGGACAGCGAGAGGCTCAGGGGGGCGCCTCACAAACTCTTTCACCAGATTCACATGGCACAGCTGATTCTTTTTATGTCTATCTGGAGTAGCCACAAGATAGTCTAGGTCAGAGATCTTTTTTACCACCTTATAAGGACCAGCGTACTTGGCAGACAATGGATGACCTGGCAGAGGTAACAGAATCAACACCTCCTGCCCCACCTTAAACTCCCGGAGTTTTGTCTTCTCATCGTACCTGTCCTTCATAAGTGCTTGCGACCCTACCAAATTCCTACCTGCCAACTCTAGGCTTCTCAGCATTCTCGCTCTACTCTCGAGGACATACTTTAACATGGAACATGGTTTTGCTGTGCCCTCCCAGATTTCTCTAACCATGTTGAGGGGGCCTCTGACCTGATGTCCGAAAACTAACTCATTGGGACTGAACCTTAGGCTTTCACCAGGTACCTCCCGAGCAGCGAATAATACGTAGGGCAACCCAAGATCCCAATCCTTGCCATTCTCAACACAGTATGCTTTTCAGAGTCGAGTGCCACCTCTCCAACACCCCTTGACTCTCTGGGTGATAGGTTGAAGAGACAACTGTACTGATACCGTGCTGCTGCATGGTCTGTTTGAAAAGGTTAGAAGTAAAGTTGGACCCTTGGTCTGACTGCAATTCCTGCGGGTACCCGTACCTAGAACAGTACAATAGCAAGTTACGAACAACAGTCTTAGCAGTACCATTTTGCATGGGGTATGCATCCGGATAACGAGTGGCAACATCCATGATTGTGAGGAGGAACTTGTTGCCTGCACTAGTAGGGGGTAGAGGGCCAACCATATCGATTATAACCTTACTGAATGGTGGCCCGATTACAGGAATAGGGTGTAACAGAGCCTTGGGAATACACTGGTTTGGTTTACCTACTGTCTGGCAGGTACTGCACATTGCCACCCATGACGCCACATGTGGTGCCTTCATACCTGGCCACCAAAACAATTTCGCCAATGCTGCTACCGTCTTACGTACACCCAAATACCCTGCCAACGGTACATCATGCGCCAACCTCAGTAGGCTATCACGGCACACACTAGGCACTACCAACTGGTCAACCACTCTCGACCCACCCTCCTAACTCCGTCTGGGATCTAGAAAACGCCTGTACAATATGCCCTCCACACGAAAGAAGTCCCCCGGTTTTGCATCCCCGTCCTCATCAAGTTCAATTGCACCGTTACTACACTTCTGAAGCTCAGGATCATCTATCTGCAGCCGACAGATATCCGAAGGAGCCAATCTATCGAAGTGCTCCCGGAGCAACTTATGGCCTCCCCCGATACTGGACTGTTCGATCCTATCTTGCTTAAGTGTGTAACATTGCTGTCTCAGAGTTTTCTCACGCCCTACCTCCTCACCAAGTGTGACAGGTTCTGGGGCCACTCCGGACCTAAACATTGGTGCTAATACTGAGTCGCCAAGAAGAGCCGCTGGATCAAAACTCACAAAACTTCTCCCAACTTTAGCTTTCTCCTTCCGACCGTTCCTCCGCTGGTCTAGAGGCTGAGGAATAGGCTGTGACACCTTAGATGCACGAGATCGGGTGACAACACACGCCATCTGCTGTAATTGACACCTCTCGACCAACTCCTGCCCCTCCCTACTCACGTCAGCCGCCCTCTCAGCAACGACTAAGGGTGGAACCTCAGAAGTAGGCAACGCAAAGTCGTTGCCGAGAAGAAGGTCGACGCCCTCTACTGGCAGTTTCTCTACGATTCCAACATCTATCTCTCGTGTCCCACCATCAACTTCCAGCTCCACTCGAACCAACAGGTATGACCGTGTAGCATTAATACCCTGCACCACAACTACCCGCGCCGCATTTATAGGTTGGCCTGTAAAGTTTTTCATCAGAGTCTGAGATGCACCTGTTTCACGCAACAACTCCAACCCATGCTTGCAACCAGCCCAACTCACGCAGCCACGCCCTCTATGGTCGCAAAAAGCATTGCGGACAGGTTTCGAGCCTTCCGGACACTCCTTCACTGGCTGTGCCCCCGCATCTGACATATCACCCCGGGTAAACGCAGAAGACCTCAGAGACACCCCAATGTTGCTAGCCAAAGACACGACTGCTGCAGGTTGGTTACTAGGGCAGGAACGTGCAAAATGCCCCTTTTTATGACACTTAAATCACTCTACTTCACCCTTGGACTTCCCCTGAGGTGGGGAAGGGCCCTGACCTTTCTTAAATGGGACGGTTTTTGGTTTGTGATCAAAATTAGTATCAATGCTCTTACTTTTGTTATTAAATGTTGCTTCACTGACTCGGGAGGGGGGGGGGTGGGGGTGGAGTGTTGCGCCCCTTGTTAACTGCATCGGTCCGTTGTGCAGACCCGCACCCACGAATCAGCGATAATCTCAGGTCAGCCAACTCAGCTGCCTCTTGTAGAGTTTTTGGATGTTTCTCTTTGAGGTTCAAAGTCAGGTCGCCGCCTGTGCATTTAAAAAATTGCTCTAGAAGGAATAACTGCTCAAGCTCTTCGAACGTCGTCACCTTCTCTGACCTCAGCCTATTTCTCAAAGCATCAGACAGTTCCCGGGCATGTTCTAGAAAAGTGTACTCACGACCCTTCGTAACACCCCGAAACTTCAACCTATATGTCTCGGGTTGTAACTCGTATGCCCGCAGAACAGCTTCCTTCAATACCTCATAATCGATGCAAGACTCCAAGGGCAACACATCATATGCCTTGAGTCCTTTGCCAACCAACCTAGAGGAAACAAGGGCTGCCCACTTAACCTCGGGCCATTGGTGCTCCCGGCACTTCTTCTCAAAACGCAGGAAAAACTCGGTGACACCCGACTCGTCAAATACAGGGACTAACTTAAGAAGGTGCGATAAAGACTGATCAAGACCTCGATTCCCAGAAACGAGACGCTGCCCTGTCGACTCCACCCGAGACTTCTCAAGCTCTTATGTCTGCACAGTACTTCGTAGCCTCAACCTGAAGCTCAGCCTCACGTATGGCCTTTCTCTCCTCAGCCTGAATCCTAAGCTCAGATTCCCGCTGCTGCTGCTGCTGCCTGAGCTCAGCCTCATGCTTTCGCTGCTTGAGCTCAGCCTCATACTTTCGTTGCTCGAGCTCAGCCTCATGCTTTCGTTGCTCGAGTTTGGCGAGTTCGAGCTGAAACAACATCTCGGAAGACAAACCCTGAGGAGGGGGTGCGACTATTGGGGACCCACCCCGTGAATCACCTAGAGGCATACCCAACCGCCAGCGGGCATCGGCCTGCGGGAACGTACCCGGTTCCGGAGCCCGAGGGGGCGCCATGATAGGAGTCGAGTGGAATGGGGGCTGGGCAGAAGGTGCCCCAGCTCCCGCTCCACCCGAAGCCCCATGCACCCCACCGAGCACCCAGGCAACCAGCTCACCTCTCGACAAACCGCTAGTACCGGACAACCCTAAGACCGTGGCTACACACTGCAGTCCGTACCGGTCTATCCCCGACACCCGATCCGCCGACACAGGCTCCTCCAAAAAAATCCGAGCATCCTCCTCATTGTTCACCACCCGAACGCCGTTAGACAACTCCACCGTCTCCACCTCCTCGCCTGCTTCCCGTACTGTGTCCTTACTGTGCACTGATCCGTCATTCGACATAGTGTCCACCAGAAATCCTCAACGTTTATAAAAAAAAAGAAGTACCTAAACTCTCATGTAGCACTATTCACTCAAAAAATGCTTGAAGACAACTCAAGTGCTATACTACGTTGCCAAAAAAAAATCCAACGTGTACAAAATATTCCTCAAACACAAATGTCCACTGCGAAACTGTGAGAAATAACAATCGACCCCCAAACGGTGATTAAAAAAAAAAAAAAAAATCCACAAAAAAAATCCTGCAATTATTTCTTAGTTCACTAAATCCTAGACTAAGGTCGCCATTTGTTATGACGACTGAGATAAGATACTAGGCAAGGTCGCCATTTGTTACGACCGGGACTACGAATAAAACAAGGGCACTCAATGATTGGACTAGTAATAGGGCACTATGCAACAACGGTACGCTAGATCCAAACCCTCGAACTTATATGCCGGCGAACAAAACACCTATACCCTCCAGGGTTAATCTGCGATAGCGGGGTATCCTTAACTGGGCATAAATGTACTCTACTTCAGGCTAACCTGCACTGGTATAGCCTGATAACAAACAAGATGCAAGTTACGTTAAAATGCATAAAAAGGAATCTATGGAAAGATCAATTAAATCACTGCAAGATTTAATACAATAAAAAAGATGCTTCAATACAGTTACTCTAAACAACAATAAACTCTTCACTCCTATCTGAAAGAAAGTGAAGTATAGTCCTACAGCATAGACCTGGAAACTTCTGAAGCAAGTCTGATGCTCATAAGATGCTCGTACTGATTTAGAAGTATATAAAGGCAGGAGGCAGGACACCACACGTGTAAATCAAATACACTAAAAGATAGGACATATAATGTTAACTGACACGAGAATACTATAAATGCCCAACGGTAGCAATGCTCGACACAAAAGAAGTACTTCCTCATCAACGAAACAGTCTGCTATGGTTGTGCTGCTCAGCAACAACCTAGACTAATAAATGCTGTGAATAATAATGCGCACATATCAAAGAGCTTATATTAAATACTAACAAGTGTCTACTCGATTAATAATGTTTCTTTTTTTTTCTTTTTTTTCTCTATATGATTGAGGGAGGCAAAAGGAATAACTGCCTATAGCGAGTGCCTCCCCCATAGTTGAAAGAGTGACAGGGCCAAAATCAAGGGACGTTCGAGCCAAAATGCCTGGACACACGGAGTTTGAAGCAATTTAAGTGAGGAAGAGGGAAAGACTGATTCTGGGAGAGAGTTCCAGAGCTCAGCTGTTGAGTAGAAGAAAGTTTGAGAGTAACGTTTCACTCTTGGGTTGGAGAGTTGCACAGAGTAGGGGTGGGATTGAGTTGCAAGACGGTTACCACGTGCCCTACGTAAAGGAGGTGGTATGCACTGGGATAGCTCTGAGGAACACTGATTATTATAGTAGCGATAGAATAGCGAGAGGATACTCTAGGTAAGGAACTGGGGTTGAGCAAGACAGGCTCGTAGCCTAGCGATGTCCTTAAGACTGCATCCTTTAAATTACGTTAATTGACTAGGGGGCTCTCTCGATTGATCCAGATCACAAGTATCTGGTTCTATCCTGGCAACCCTCTAAAGACAAGCAAAGAGGCAGCAAAGTGTGGAACTGGTACCGGCCAAAACCCTCAGTCAACACAATGCTGCACTCGCAAAGGACGCAACCGAAAAGACAACCCAGGCTACCACAGGACCGGTCGAAGTCGTGTAGGTATAAGCAAACCGTACACACATCGGAGACAACGACTACAGTTACCTTATCCCAGTCTAGCATTAAATAAAAGAGCAGAAACACTAAATCAATAATGGAGACACACAAAGTTCTTAACCTATACTAACTAAGAACCCTCAAACCTATTCTAAGTACATGTAAATATCTCTGAGGACGGCGCATGCAATACAATGGGCCGGCTATGAAAACCGTATGCAGAACCCAAGGGGAGTGTTGTGCAGTTAATAAAGGTTAGAGTATGGAAAGAGAGAATCGAGTGAGAGAAACAGTGATAAAGGTGGTGATCGGGAGAGAGTATGCAAAGGGATGTTAGAAGCATGCGCGCCAAGCCTGTCCTGACAAGGACAGCTCCTGGGGACCCTCATGGAGGAGGTAAGTTACCCAGGAGACCGCAAAGGCGCGATGGTCGGCCAATCACGGGCCGAGACGTCACAAGACAGCAGGCGTCATAGGACACAGCCAGACACGCCGTCCAATGGCGAGCGAGAGGCAGGAATGCACCCGTACATACAGACACTTACTACCTCCTCGCTCTGAAAGTCTTTCTCATTCACACGCTGGTACTATTATCACTACTGTTGATATAAAATATAACCCGTTGTCACAGACGAAAACAAAGACCACCACTGGACTGTCTGTGACAATGCGATTACTAGGAAAGAAAGAACAACATTCTCTGATAACTGTAGCCCATTTCGATGTCCCTGGCAAGCGCTAGTGGCCAACGAGAGGCGATTCTGCCAACGCTGGTAGACGTCACAATATTACCAGTCTTGCTAAGGCAGCCTCCCAGAAGCTGGGTGTGCTCAACCGCCTTAGGGGGTTCTTTTCCCCAGCACAGCTTCTTGCTCTGTACTGGGGCATAGTACGTCCTTGTATTGAGTATTGTTCACATGTGTGGGGAGGTTCCTCTCAGACCGCTTTCCTAGACAAAGTTGAAAGGAAGGCCTTTCGTATCATTAACTCCCGTCCACTCACCAACTCTCTGCAATATCTCTCTCTCCGCCGCAATGTTGCATCTCTCTCGCTATTCTATCGCTACTATAATATTCAGTGTTCCTCAGAGCTTTCCCAGTGCATACCACCTCCTTTACGTAGGGCACGTGGTACCCGTCTTGCAACTCAATCCCACCCCTACTCTGTGCAACTCTCCAACCCAAGAGTGAAACGTTACTCTCAAAATTTCTTCTTCTCAACAGCTGAGCTCTGGAACTCTCTCCCAGAATCAGTCTTTCCCTCTTCCTATGACTTAAATTGCTTCAAACTCCGTGTGTCCAGGCATTTTGGCCCGATCGTCCCTTGATTTTGGCCCTGTCACTCTTTCAACTATGGGGGAGGCACTCGCTATTGGCAGTTCTGCCTTTTGCCTCCCTCAGTCACATAGAAAAAAAAAAAAAAAAAAAGTATCTGTATCTAGCCGAGTTTGGTCCCTGTTACCACTTCTTCCCCCCTCCCTGTTTTCGCCTCATTACTTTAACAAATGTAAAATGTTTCTACCCAATAATATGGCGACTATAAGACGTATCTCTCCTTTCAGGTGTCGTTTTTTTTGTTTTTTTTTAATTAGCGGGCAATGGCGAGGTTGTAATTAAGGAAAAACCAGCCTGCGTCCGGAGCATTTCTTAACCAAAGAATTTACAAATTTAGCTTGAAGGTAGGTTTTCTATGGGGTAAACTATTACAAATATGCTCAAAAGTTTAAAAAAAATTAAAACTCTCAGAAAATAATTTTAAACTATATCCTGTTCCAAATAAGTGGGCATAACTCTTGAATATAAACCTCTCTAGCTCACAAACGACTCAGATGATCAGATGAAGGTATTGAGGGATAAGCCTTTACAACGGTACCTCTTTTTCTGAAGAGTGTAGAGAGGGGAGAAGGGGTGTTGGAGAGAGAGGAAGCTGTTGGAGTGGCTTTGTTATGTGTGTTTAGTCTGTATACGTCGTCAGGATATCCCCTGACTGGGTGCGAGCATGTGAAACATGCTAGGACGTACTACCACACCCACTAAATGTCCGCCGTGGCAGGACTATAGTAATCGAGCTAATAATTATTTCTAACATTCACCTCGAAGGGGGATTGGGCTTGATAGAGGTCTAGGGAGGAAGCTAAAGAAAAAACTATATATATATATAATAATTAATCAATTAATTAATTATACACATATAGTATCTCCCCTTAATAGTAACAATATGCCTTTATAAGGGTATAATATTTCATCATCATCATCATTAATTACTCTTTTCGTAGCCATAACATTTTACAGTGATAATTGACCGTTTCCGAGTGTCGGGTTGTTAGGCATTCAACCATTAGACTTTCACACACCGGAAATTATTCAATAACTATATGTTGGATAATGATGAAGGGACAGTATTTTGTTTATCTGATTATACGTACTTGTATGTCGATTACGAACATAATTATGTAGTAATTCTGATAATTATCGTTGGCTACAGCTTAGCATCTAAGCGTCTGTATGGTTTGTATATCGACAGTATGTAATTATTATACACAATTCCCCTTTCTAGTACTTTCCTTTCAATCTATCTATCTATTTATCTATGTATCTACTTATTTATCACTATCAACTGTATCTATATTATCTCTCTCTCTCTCTCGCTCTCTCTCTCTCTCTATCTCTATGTCTCTCTCTCTCTCTCTGCTAGGTAAATCCTGCCTGAGGGTGTGTCGTAATGATGAGTAATGGAGGAAGAAGGAGGAGGAGGAGAAGGAGGGGAAGGAAGAGAAAGGGGTGGGGAAAAAAGAAAGTGAATAGGAAAAGGAGGAGGAAGAGGAAGAATAGATGAGAAGGTGAAGGGGGTAGTGGAGGAGGAGGGGGAAGAAGAGAAAGGGGAGGGGTGATAGAGGATAAGTAATTGGAGAGAGAGAGAGATTTACATATATTTACATAGATACACTGGCCACACAGATCTTACGATCCCTACGAGGTGACCAGGACTTAATCCTAATAGAGATAGCAACCCTAAGAGAAAGTGGAAGGAAAGGATAGCAAAGATGAAGGCTCTCTCTCCCCACCCTCCGGCAATATGCCGTACATGAAAATAGTTAGAAGTGAATAACCTTGCAGGGCTTGGAAATCGCCTGAAGGAATTTATAGTATAGTTAGAAATGGAAATTTACATAGATACACTGGCCACACAGATCTTACGATCCCTACGAGGTGACCAGGACTTAATCCTAATAGAGATAGCAACCCTAAGAGAAAGTGGAAGGAAAGGATAGCAAAGATGAAGGCTCTCTCTCCCCACCCTCCGCTCCCTCCGGCAATATGCCGTACATGAAAATAGTTAGAAGTGAATAACCTTGCAGGGCTTGGAAATCGCCTGAAGGAATTTATAGTATAGTTAGAAATGGAAAGGAAAAGGCATGCACACCTTCACTTTTTTTTCTTTCTTTTTTTTCCAACTGAAAACGTTTTCATTTCCGCCAGGTTCTCTTATCAGTGATCAGCTTCTACTGCAGACCAACTTTTCTGTGATATGTGTCTAACCTTTTTTTAAATGTGTATATCGAGTCACTGTCAATAACTTCATTAGGGAGCTTATTCCACTCATTAATAATCCTGTGGGTGAAGAAATTTTTAGTTATGTCTAGGTTCGCTTTCCTGCCTGTTAGTTTTAATTTGTTTCCTCTTGTGGAACCTTCTTTGGCTATCTTAAATAGATTATTAGAATTTACGTTACTAAAGCCTTTTAGTATCTTAAAACACTATCAGCTGTCCCCTTATTCTCCGTTTCTTAAGCGAAAACAGGTCGAGTTCTCTTAATCTCTCATTGTATGGCTTATTTCTAAGGGAAGGGATTAACTTTGTTGCTCTACGCTGAACGGATTCTAGTTTCTCTATGTCTTTTTTTAAGTAGGGAGACCAAAACTGCACAGCATACTCCAGATGTGGCCTCACAATACTTTTATATAGTGGTACAACTATGTCTTTACTATGACAATGAAAATTTCTTTTAATGAAACCTAGCGCTCTATTTGCTTTGTTAGATGCTGGGTGCATTGGCTTGTAGATTTTAGATTTTCATTGATAAGCACTCCTAGGTCTTTTATCTGTGATACGCTCTTTATCTTTTCTCCATTCATATGGTATTCGTATTTGTTGTTTCGGGAGCCTATTTGTAGTATCAGGCATTTGTTTACGTTAAATCTGCCAATTTTCTGACCACTCTGATATCTTGTTTAAATCTGATTGCAGGCTACTTCTATCGCTTTCTGATATTATTGCATTTCCTATTTTAGTGTCATCGGCGAATTTGGAAATTATGTTATTAATGCCGTTGTCTAAATCATTAATATATATTATGAATAATAATGGGCCCAGAACTGAACCCTGTGGGACTCCACTAGTTACCGGAGTCCATTCTGATTCCACTCCATTAATAATTACTCTTTGTTTTCTTTTGCTTAACCAATTCCTTATCCAATTAAGTGTGTTGCCTTGTATTCCTAGATTCTCGACCTTCTGAAGTAATTTATTATGAGGGACCTTGTCGAAGGCCTTCTGGAAGTCCAAGTACACTATATCAAGACTTTTGGTAAAATCATTAATCTTAAATAGGTTGTCATAAAATTCGATAAGGTTTGTTAGGCATGATTTTTTTGCTCTGAAGCCGTGTTGACTATTATTAATAAGATTATTATTCTCTATGAAAAGTACAAGTTCGTCTCTTATAATTGATTCTAATAGTTTTACAATAACGGAAGTTAAGCTAATGGGTCTGTAATTCCCTGGTTGTTTTTTATCTCCCTTTTTAAATATTGGTGTAATATTCGCTGTCTTCCAGTCAGTGGGTAATTGTCCATGTTGGAGTGACATGTTAAACATTTTGGTTAGGGGTTCGGCAACTTCATCTTTGACCATTTTTAGGATTTTAGGGATGAATAGGTCTGGGCCGGGAGATTTATTTATTTTCAGTAATTCAATCTGTCTAGTGACGCTTGATTGGCTAATTTTGAAGTCAGGGAGCACAATGTTGCTTGTTTGATTAGTAGCTTGTGGAGTGTTCGTGTTGGCAGCAGTGGTAAAAACGGAGCTGAAATAATTGTTAAGTGTAGAGGCTATGTCTTTGCTATCTGTTTCTAGAACACCTTGAGTGTTAAGTATGGGTCCTATCCCGCTTTTGATTTGTTTGCTACTGTTAATGTATCTGTAAAATTGCTTAGGATTAGTTTTACTATCTTTAGCTATGCTTATTTCATAATTCCTCTTTGCTGTTTTTATTAGTGATTTTACTTTTCTTCTGGCGGCCAGGTATTGCTTACATATGGTATTATTCTTTGTTTCTCTCTTTAAGTTGTATACACGATTTCTTTCCCTAATTGCTCTACTGATATTTATATCGTACCAAAGGGGTTTGTTTATTTTCTTACTGTGTCTTTTACGCATTGGGATATGTTTCTTTTGAGCACTCATGAATATTTCTTTAAATCTTTCCCATGTATCGTCAATGTTGGTGAGACCTTCGAGATGCAGATTAATATCTTTTAGGTCATTTCTTAGGCTATTGAAGTCTGCCATATTATAGTTGGGAATAAAAGTTTCACTAGTGCTGTTTGTGTGCGACATATTAATTTGGAGCCTGACGATATTATGATCACAATTAGATATTAATTCCCCAACTTCTAAGTCAGAAATTAAATTTTCGTGGGTCGTTATTACTAGGTCTAAAATATTATCTCCCCTCGTGGGTTTCTGGACTAATTGATATAAGAAGTTATCTTTAATAAATTCGGTCATATTTTCTGATGCATGGCCAGACCCTTTTACATCTCCCCAATGAATATTAGGAAGATTAAAATCGCCTATGATAAGGGTTTCTTTTGTTGATAGAGTTTTTTCTAAATTGTTGTATAGGTCTATATCCTCTTGATAGGTATGAGTTGGACGACGATATACGACAACCACATTAATGTCTATATCCTTGTTATTAATTTTCACACATAACAGTTCTGAGTTATTAGAAGGAATTTGAACCTCAAGTGAGCATATATTTTCTTTTATATACAGTAATACACCTCCTCCTCTCTTACCTACTCTGTCCTTGTGATATAGTTTATAGGAATTGATCTGATATTCGTGTGTGAAATCGATATTGTTGGTGTCTATATAAGTTTCTGTTATCGCAATTATATCTATTTCTTCATTTAGTAACATAATTCTTAGTTCGTCAATCTTATTTCGTAGACTTCTGGCATTAAAATACATTAATTTGATTGCTTGTTTATTCTCTCTCGATCTTTTGTAAGTGGGGGAATCCGACAGCAATGACACGTTCGGTGGTTGGAGAGAGTTTAATAGTTTTTTTGTTCGGGTAAAGAGTGATTGAGTCGTACGGAAAATCTAGGTTATGGTACGGGTGGAGCGGGAGAGCTGTGATTGAGGGTAGGGGGTGAAGGCGTAATGGAATAAAGGGGAGGGGAGGGGGGTGCGAGAGAGGGACGCAGCGGGGTTTGGAGGCGAGGAGAAGGGAGTTTGGGAAAAGGTATGGGGTCCTTGGGGAAGGATTAGGAAGAATTAGGTTCTCTGAGAGAGTAGGGTGGCTTATCAGGCTTTTCTTTGTCCTGTCAGAGTTTGAAGGGGATTTGTGAGAAGACTGGTGATTATCCCTAGTTTTCTCGTGGGCGTTGTACACAACTGCATTTAATTTCGCAGCTAGCCACGTGGAACCAGTGTGGGAGAGATGAATTCCATCTCGCTTGAAAAATTCCATTTTCCCTTTTACTTCATTAAATGGGTTAATGAATGCGACTTGCTGTTGGATGCAGAGTTGATTTAGGGACTCGTTGATGTCATTGGCCCTGAGATTACTGTAACTGCTTTCTTTCATGCGGGGATGGATTCCTAGTATGATAAAAAATTTATTTTTATTTTTTGCTTCTTGGATGAGTGTTTCAGAGAGAGAGAGAGAGAGAGAGAGTACAAAGGAGTACAAAGGAAATCAAGCAACAACAGATCTAGTGACCCTTCTAGGCTGCTTGTCCTCCAAAACACTGAGGATCAAGTGTCCAAACAGTGGTTTAGAGTGGGTAAGGGAACATTGGAAAGGGAACTACTGCCCTGCCACTAACGTGGCAGGACTAGGAAGTTAGTAGGGGACATATGGGTTAGTAACTGAGGGGAGGATAAAGTTATTCATTTACAAACGCAGTCAGTCGCGGGTTTGATGCGAGATATTTGTCTAGGCGGAATTTAAATGAATCAACGGTGCTGCAGTCTATAACGTCTCGGGGGAAGCCCATTCCACAAGTTGACAACTCGATTGAAGAAGAAATTCTTAGATTCGTGCGAGTTAAAAGATTTACCAATAATTTTGCAACCGTTTCCCCGCGTGTAATTAGATTGATCGATAGTGAAGTACTTACTACAGTTCATATTGTCGATGCCTTTGATGATTTTGAACACTTGAATTAAGTCGCCTCTTAATCTGCGCTGGGTTAAAGGAAATAGATTTAATTCTCTAAGACGCTCTTCGTATGGTTTGTTCTTTAGGCTAGGTATCATTTTGGTAACTCTACGTTGAACTCGTTCTAGCTTGTTTATATCTTTTGGTAATAAGGGCACCAGGATTGAACGCAGTATTCCAGAAGAGGGCGGACTAAGGAATTGTAAAGGGTTAGGATAACTTCTTTGGATTTATGCTCAAATGACCTGCCTATAAAGCCAATTATTTTGTTTGCCTTCTTATCAACTTCTGAACATTGTTGACTCGGTTTTAGGTTACTCGATATTGTTACTCCCAGATCAGTTTCTCTGTTTACATTCTTAAGCTGAGTGCCATTCATCGAATAGTTTGCTTTCTCATTTAGGTATCCGACATGTAGTACTTTACATTTATCCGCATTGAAACTCATTTGCCAAATTTGGGCCCAACATGACAATTTATCTAGATTGTGTTGCATATCGTCAACTTGTTCTTTTGAGAGTACGCTATTTGCAATTTTTGTATCGTCAGCAAATTTTGAGATTGTGCAGGTGAGACCCTCATCTATGTCGTTGATGTAAATTAGAAAGAGAATTGGTCCTAGTACCGATCCATGGGGTACCCCGCTACTTACATTGGTCCATTTAGATGCCTTACCGTTTATGACTACCCTTTGCTTTCTGTTGCTGAGCCAATTTTCTATCCATTTCAACACACCGTCTTGTATTCCATGCGCTTTTAGTTTTAGCAGTAAACGTTTGTGGGGAACTTTGTCAAAGGCCTTTTGAAAATCAAGGTATATAATATCTACAGCTTTACTCTCATCGTAGAGGTTGAGGATATCGTGGAAGAAGTCTAAGAGGTTTGTTAAACAGGAACGTTTTTTACGAAAGCCGTGTTGAGTATCTTTAAGTATGTTATTTTCCTCTAAGTGATTTACGAGTCTGTCTCGTATGACCGTTTCTAGCATTTTACATACAACTGAGGTTAAGCTAATTGGACGATAGTTACTGGGTAGGGATTTGCTGCCTTTTTTTGAATATCGGTGTTACGTTGGCTAGCTTCCACTGATCAGGCATAGTTCCAGTCTGCAAGGATTTATTGAATAGTAATGTCAGTGGTTTGGAGAGCTCATTCTTAGCTTCCTTTAGAACTCTAGGCGAGATTGTATCAGGTCCTGGCGTTTTATTTACCTTGAGTTTATCTAAACAATTCAATACTTCTCTCTCTGTAACGGTGATATTGCTTAGAACATCTGAATTATCAATCTGAATCGGCGATGGTGTAGGGATATCACTGAGGTCTTCTGTTGTAAAAACTGATGCAAAGAAGGTATTGAGGGCATTACTCATTTGTACGTCGTCTTTGGTGTATTCTCCATTTTCATCGACTAACGGTCCAACAGTTGAAGTAACTACTTTTTTCTTTCTGATATAACTATAGAATTCTTTCGGGTTTGTTTTACTTTGATTCGCAATATGTAACTCTAAGGTCTTTTTACTTTGCTTAATTAACTTTTTGGCTTTGCGTCGTAGCTCTACAAATTTCACCCGTTCTTCGTCATTTTGTGAGGATTTTAATCTATCATTAGCAAATTTTTTTAGCAAGCAGGCAGTTTGAAATATCTTTATTCCACCATTTGGGCTTATTATTATGGCCTGGACGCCGTATTTTCGATGGTATGCAGAGAGAGAGAGAGAGAGAGAGAGAGAGAGAGAGAGAGAGAGAGTAAGTTTGTAAGCGGAAGAGTACGAATAAGCATCCATACCTACACTGATGTAATAATATATTCTTTCCATAATAGTCCAGTAAATCTAGCAATCATTTAACTGGACCTAGAACAAATTGCAATAGAAGGTTTTTTGGCTTTAACTTGTTTATTAGGTCCCTCTGATGAACATATAAAAGGTCTCCAACTTTTGGACACTGGGAAAGTGGTTAATTTGCATAAATTCAAGATGGCCGCCGTCCAAAGCTTCAATTTACAGATAACTTTTTTCTGGTTGCTCCTAGACCCTATAAATGTATTACAAACAACGTTTTTTGGCTTTAACTTGTTTATTAGGTCCCTCTGATGAACATATAAAAAGTCTCCAACTTTTGGACACCTGGAAAGTGGTTAATTTACAGCCGAAAAACCTTACAGACAGGCTGAACTGTCTCTTTCACAAGGGGTGACACAGGCACTTTGTGCTTGTATGGGTTTTTTGACCTGTTGTCCCTCTTTTTTATAAAAAAAACAAAAACAAAACATGACGTAGTATGACGTCATTCAGAGCCAATTATGTAATTCATGATAGGAGTTCGTATTCACTTGGATCATCGGTGCTTGCATCAAAGTTGCTATTTTGACAGAGTCCTTTACATTGACCACATGCACTGGAACATTCAAGCTCATTCCGTTTGCAACTACAGCGTTGAGTGTCACAGTTGCCCTTACACTGACATCTGACCAATTTCAGTAGTGAATCAGGAGCCACTGGCGAATCCATCGTCTTCGGTTCAAGCTGTCCCTTCCGCAGACACCAGCCCCATTTCTCGGGGTCCACACAGTTCCCCATCCATTCCTGGACCTGACAATAAACTCGGAACGAGTGGTATTTGGCTGCATCGGTTGTTGGGGGAAGGCTGTGAACTTCAACGGTAGTTGAACTTTTTGCCACCTTGTTGCAAAACTTTGTCTTTCGCAGTCCGTCAAGGGTGTCATTTCCTTTTCCCCCGTACAAATAAACCAAGGCCTTTTCACCAGCTGATGATATCGCGTCTTTACTTCCACTTTGGCAACAGAATGCTTCTATACATTTCAAGAAACCGTTGTCTTCCCTCACTTTCCTCAAGGCAGCCCCTTTACCAATACCATACAGTCGTGAGGTTGTGTCACATCCACAGAGTGCATGGACAACTGGCAGGACACGACAGATGCTTTCACCGAGAGCTTCTGCTACTGAGTTAATATGCCAACATTTCCCACCTTCCTTGCTCGACTTGAAGTACAAATCATTCATCCCTCGTTCCGCATAATGACACAACAGCACCAACAAGTCTGTGTCCTCACCTATCACATATGTCACGGTTTCCCTTGCATGCTCAATTCCCTTCTTCGCAATCATGACATCTGCATCTGCTGGCGCATTGACACAGTCAATTCCATTTGCCTTGAATGTTTCACACAATAAGTCAATGAAGTTTTGCTTATTGTCCGAGTTTGACAAGAAGTTTTCCTTTTTTGACCGAAGGGGCATGGTTGGAGTGAACATCACCTTTGACCAAAGACTCCTTTTGATCGTCGATTGTGTGTCATGTCCTTGGTAGTAGGTCCTGATTTATAACCGTCGAATACAACCACCGGGTTGAGAAAGTTTTTGGAAACATGCTTCATGTACATGCTTGCAATGTCCTCAAATGTGTCACCCTTCTTCCATGGAATCCTTTGCAATAAGGAACCACCATCCAGAACATGGGTCACAGTCCTTTCTTCCTCAAATGATTCCAATGACGACTTGGGAACAACAGCAGCTATCTCATCTCCTAGCTGTGGTTTATTGGCTTCCCTGAGCCTCCCCCACTTATCGAACAGAGCAGTAGGGTAGCTAGACAACTCATACGCAAAGACCTCTTCAACACCTAAGTCCCTGTTATTAGCAAAGATGAGGAGCCTCTGGAAAAGGAGCTGTGGGTCGATTGGTACTTTTTCAGCACTGATTGTAACCTTTGCACCCAACGACTCAACTTGATCTTTCTTCCTAAATGAAAAGTCAAAAGCATTGCTACCTTCCATCTTCTGCACAATGTTCATACCAACCTCATACAGTAAATGAGGATTGGCCGAGGCTGGTCCTGTCACACCGTTGGCAATATTCCTGAGTTCATTTGATTCTTGAAATGGATCATAATCCTTGAAGAATGCGAGAACCTTCTCTGTGTCCTTCCTATCTCGTTCACGCCTTGCTTCAGTCATTTCTTTGTGCTGCTCAGAGGTGTGGAAATGCTTCCCTGTCAGTTCTTGCATAACTTCACTCACCTCAGCGCAGGCTGGCATAGCAAGTAACCAGCGCAGGCGTTGCGTTTCCTCCATGCCCCTACCACGTGTCAATCCACCATTCGTTTTCAAAGAGCGCATCAAAACCTGCTCTATAACCAAGTCGCTTGGCAGTCCTGCCCACAGCCGATCACTTCGGCGGATCACAAATAGACCGGAGTTCAATTGACAGAACATGTCTGGGTTGAGCTGCTCAAGTTCAATCATGTCTTGAATGTACACATGGGCTGACTTGGCATAATTGTTATGACCACACGCTGCAAAGTACGGCAACATCTCCTGGAGTGTTCCGAGGTACAGTAGGAAATCGCCCATTCTCAGTGCCCTCAGGAAGCGACGCAGCAGGTCAATCATGTCCATGTATTGAATCCATAGCTTTCCCATCTTATGCTCTGCTAAGGAGCTCTTCTCAGCTTTAAGTTTTTCAGAAATTCTGTTGAAAACGTCTTTACTGCAGACTTCATCCGGTGAAACGTCTTCACGCAACAGCTTATCCAAAAGATCTGCAGCCTCCTGGAAGTCCTTGCATGCGTCACTTTCCTCATCTACCATTGAGAGGTTGACACCGTATGCCCTGCCTAACACAATCGAACTCAAGGCTGTGTCAACCAAGAAGTGGCCTCTGATTGCTCGTGCATAGGCTTTCCCACTCAGCATTTGGGTCACAGCATTTTCAGCGTATATAAGTTCCAAAACCTCCTTAAGCCCAGATGCTTCCATAACATGGCCCATGCATCCCAAAAAGCTCATCACAGAGTGAAAGCCACCAAGGTTCAAAACAATGGGTTTCAGTTCGCTTCCTTCCTTCTCATGAACAATGATCGTCTTCGCTTTCCAATAAAGCGGTTGGTCGAATGTCAGCATTGGCGTCGTTCCCTGGCGATGGCTTTCCGCAGCAACGAAGTGAAGTGTTGAGTAAATACAACTCATGTCCGTAGGGTCCATGTCAATCATGGGCAAGAAATGGACGGATGATTTCCCTGGGTGTGGTCCATGGCACACACTCTGCATTAAGCCGGACCAGCCTGGTCGTTTTGGTCGAAGCAACCATGACGTTTTCCACAGTATGTCCAGATTTTCAAGCTTGTCAGATGCTGAAATGGGGTCAAGCTTTCTAAATTCGAGAGGCCCACCCTTCTTGCGAACACTGCGGTAGTATTTGATTTCAATTTGAGCTGCCGTGAAGTTGTTTTCAGGTGACTGCAATCTTGGTATTGATGTTGTGTCTCTTACTTCAGGGGTGACAGCAACAATTATACCCATACCATGGTATGTTCCTCGCCCATTAAGCGTACGCAAGTTGTGATCAACATTGTCTGCAACGAACTGTCCAAACCTGCCTGCAGTGGATATGTTGGTGCCCCTGAAATTGGCAGCACACTTCGAAAACCTCAAAACTTCTGCGTAAGGCAGACAGAAGCCGTGGCTGTGTAAACTGTCCACAAGAAAGCGGGAACCAAAGTGCTGGTGCATTTGAACCGCCAATCCATACTGAATGGGTGCTACAATGGCCCTTGGTCTGGTAAGTTGCACGATACTTTGTCCAATTGATGCAACTTCAAGATTACATGACTTGCCACTGAACGTCTCTTGCAGCAATATACGAAGGGACTGCGGAACGTACGCCACATTCTTTTCCAGCGACCGGAGTTCAGAAGGATCTGGATAGAAATCTCTACAAGTATCAATGTTCTTTATATCTGCTTTGATCAACCGTGCCGCAGCCCTGACTATCTTTCTTTGTTCTGCTTCCTCATCATCAGTCTGTGGTGAGTCTTTGAATTGTTGCAAAATCTTTGCAGCACTTTCTTTGACAGTTACAACATCGCTGCGTCCATGCACGTTACTAATAACCAGTTCATCCCCAAAATATGAAATAAGTTTCTGTTTCATGTATTTTACACTATACGCTTCAACATCAGGGCACAACTGGGACATTCTATCAACGAGATCAACCACTGTAGTCTGTTCATCATCATTGCCACAGACTAGGTCCTCGATTGCGAGTAGAAATGCTTCCTCTCGTGAGGCATCTACTTTGCGACCCTTGCGAGGAGGTTCACTGTCTGCGGAATCACGATATTTGGAGGGGATCTGCCTATGTGTCTGGAAATTTGAGCTGCACTGCTTGTGATATATTGCGTCAGCTGCTGGAAGATCGCGTGCAAAGTTAATTCGGCCTCTAACAGTGTCAGCCCACTCATCAGCCCTGGCATCACATGCAGAAAGTATTGTCCTTTGAAAGTTGAAGGTGCGTACTGGATACACTTCTTCTGAATCATGCTTTGTGTCCAAATAGATTTTTGTACCACAAAAAAAGCAGTTCTCTGTAAAACAAAAGTCTGGTGTCTGAGAACGAAGAGCAGGTTTTTCAGGACGTTTCTTCTGCTTCCCAGAAATTCTATTTGGCTTCGTATTGACATGCTTCTTTCGGCAATCAATGTGCACCGTTTGGCCCTCGGACACGGTAATTGATGGCGTTCCACGTTCAGTACTGGCCTTGTTGATAGTATCTGCTCCCTTCGCCCTCAGCTTGACTGTTTCTCCTTCGTCTAACGTGTTTGAGCAAATGCCGCAGGGATTATGCACCACCTCTTCTTCCATGGCTTCGGTAGATGTCGCACCAATCTGTTGAAACAAGAAACAAGATGATGGGATTAGTATAGGCCTAGGCAAAATGTAATAGACAATAATGTGCAGTAAAGGTAGGGCTTGACCTAGAACAAATTGCAATAGAAGGTTTTTGGCTGTAAGGTTTTTTGGCTGTAAATTAACCACTTTCCAGGTGTCCAAAAGTTGGAGACTTTTTATATGTTCATCAGAGGGACCTAATAAACAAGTTAAAGCCAAAAAACGTTGTTTGTAATACATTTATAGGGTCTAGGAGCAACCAGAAAAAAGTTATCTGTAAATTGAAGCTTTGGACGGCGGCCATCTTGAATTTATGCAAATTAACCACTTTCCCGGTGTCCAAAAGTTGGAGACTTTTTATATGTTCATCAGAGGGACCTAATAAACAATAAAAAACCTTCTATTGCAATTTGTTCTAAGTCCAGCCCTACTTTGACTGGTCTATAACCTTGTAATGGGTCTCTGTAGCACCTTCACCTTCAGTATCTGCACATCAACGATCTTAACTTAGTTCAAGTGCGAGGCGGGTCTTTTGGACCCTCTCTGTTCTATTTCAGTCATTTGGAAATTTTATGATTACTCACCTCATTTGTTTGGTGATTTTAAAGCGCTTCACCCCCTTCAGGTGTCGATTTTTTTTCTTGCAGCCATTTTGCTATCGAAATATGTACAAATTCAACTTGAAAAGTGACTGGGAAGCATTTTTTTTTTTTTTAAGGGGTCTGAGTAGGTTATCAATTAATACCTTTAAAATTAATTAAACAAAATACCATCACAACTCCGAAGACCTAACACGTCAGAGCAGGTAGCTTTAGTAATGTTACAACAGGACAGTGCCATAGGCCTACCAAGGCTCTACTGTGTAGGATGACTCTTGGTTTCAACATTCACCATCTCCCTTTTTAGTCGCCTTGTACGACACGCAGTAGGATAAATTTATCTTGTTTGTTTTCCCTCTACTATATAAGAAGGCCCCTTACCTCCAGGGGAATATGAACGAATAATTCAATGGGAATGCTATTTCTAAGGAAGCTAAAGAATGAAACATGTACAGTAGGTCTATATGTGAAAAGTATGTTGTTTATTACGATAATGATGATGATAACTTTAGAAGATGATGTTGGTGATGATGAAGAAGGTGGTGACGATAAGATGTTGATATGGTGATGATGGGAATAATGATGATGGTGATTAGGATGATACAGAAGATAAGATTGATGATGATTATGATTAAGAAACTGATAACAACAATGGGGCCGAGGGATGATGATGATGATGATGCTGATGATGATAACGAGGAGGCGGAAAGAAAATGAAGAAAAAACGATGATGATGAGAAGGGAGAAGGAAAGAAGAAGAAGAAGAAGCAACCACATAAATTGAATGAAAATAAAGGCCTGGAAATAATGTAAGCAGGAGCGAAATATTTAGGAGGAATAATCCTACAAATTTATAGGAGTGGGTATGAATTTATAGGAGTGGGTATGAATTTATAGGAGTGGGTATGAATTTCAAAGTGAAAAATTATACACGCCAAATAGAATATGTATAAAGAGAGGTTGGCAAAATAATGGAAGAGGTAAATTTAGAGGGATATCAGCACTGTCTAATCCGTGTTGGTCTTCTCGGGCATCCTGTTTCGCCCCATTACTTTGGAAATTTAAGATGTTTCGCCCCATTCAGAAGTCGACATTTTACTAAGGTAAATATATTTACGCTGCCACCATGTTGGCAAAACGTTTTGGAGATCGTTTGGGGTAATAGATTTGGTTTATTGTAGTTGTTAGGTTGCTTGAAGATGCTGGGTAGATTCTTTGGTCGAATCTTGTAGCTTCTCTCGTAGATTGGATGTAGATATAAGATAGATGTGATAGAATAAATGCCGCCACCACCTTTACCACATATACTTAGGGTAAAGGAAACTTATAATTCCAGCCATCTTATTTATTCAGGAACAAATGTAGATTTAAATATTACAGGAAGAATTCCCCCATGTCGGGAGGAATCTCCGGGGGCCTGTTGTCGTGCCCACATTCTCTGTTTAAGGGGAGATTTCCACTTCAGGGATTTTTTTCTTTACCCCTTTCTCCCTCATGTTTAGCCGCATTGCTTTTGAGATTTTAAGACGTTCACCCCATTAGTTTGGCTATTTTAAGAACCCTCGACCCATTTCTGTCACTTTTAAGAACATTTAGGTGTCGATTTTTTCCTGGCGAGCGATAGCGAGCCTGTAATTTAAGGGGAATCGGCCTTCGGCTGGGACATTTTTCTACCGAAAAAGGTACAAATTTATCTTGAAAGGGGGTCTAGGGGGAGTAATTTTAAGTTTGATGGAAGTCTAGGGAATCAACTAAAAACCTCCCCTTAAGTCTCTTCAAAACCTTTTTCATACCCCTCTCTACACACCTCCCACTGAGCTGATGGAAAATCCCATGACCACTAATTCCGATCAAGGTGAGCAATGCATGGAGATCCCAAGATTGTTGAGTTGGGTGTAGATAAAACTGACAGGACAAAAAGAACCAGGAAGTCACATTGATTCAACCTTCAGATAGTATAGTCTTCTGCCTAAATTCACAGTACACTGCAAGTTAACCACCTTAACATTATATGAAAGTTGTAATAAGTATTCCTATAATAATTACCGAATATATCATGTAATATATATATATATATATATATATATATATATATATATATATATATATATATATATATATATATATATATATATATATACCGGGTATATATATATATATATATATATATTTTTTTTTTTAGAGGGCAAACTAAAAATATATAAATAAAAACCCTGGATGGTAATTAAACAGAAGCACAACACCGAACGTCGGCTGGGCTAGTCTTAATAAGGGGAGGTTTTTAGTTTGTTCCCTAGATCTCCATCAAGCTTAACATGTCACCCCCTTTCAAGATAAATGTGTACATTTTTCGGTAAAAAAAAAAATCCCGGCCGAAGGCCGGTACCTCTTAAATTACAGGCTCGCTATCGCTCTCCAGGAAAAAATCGACACCTAAATGGCACGAAAAGTCTTAAAATTGACAGAAATGGGGCGAATGCTCTTAAAATCGCCAAATTAAAGGGGCGAACGTCTTAAAATCTCAAAAGCAATGGGACTAAACATGAGGGAGAAAGGGGTCCAGAAAAAACTCTCCCAAGTGGAAATCCCCCCTTAAAGTTAGAATAGGAATATAGCCCCTTTCAGTGCATTCACATCTCTCTTACCTATATATTCCGGCTAATATTAGACGATTATATTCAGATGTGAGGTATTGGTGTGGGCAAGTGCGTCAAATAGTAGTAATACTAATAATAATGATCATAATAATATATAAAAATAATAATTGTTTTGTTTTCGTGTGGGTGTGTGTGTGTGTGTGTGTGTGGGGGGGGGGGGGGGGTACAGTAAGAATCAAAGTTCGCCGTCAAAAATTAATCATAAACTGTGTCATTTCAAGTGACCGTGCACTTTCCCTTTGCTAATAGTCCATGTGTGTTTCTAATAACCCGCGACTAGTACTATTTACATCACGTCATGAAACTATCGAATTAATGGGCCCCTTTTTAGATTTCACACATATCATTGACTCTTTCACGCTCATATGACGCAGAGGTTGCCAGATTAGCAATAAGAAATAGAGTTCTCTCACTCTTATAATTACCTCTCCAAAATTAGTTTTCTGCCCACAGCAAACTCAAAGACAACTGCAGAGGTTGAAGTAACTAAACTAAAGGTTTATAAATGCCCCTGATGGTAACAAAGGCTTTAAAGTATCCCTAATAGACTCAAAATCCCGTCATATGTCGGAGAGGGTTAAGTATTTTTTTGTTTTCTGTTTTTTGGGGGTTAGGGGTCAAGATGCTTGGCCTAATTATAATTAGTAGATTATAATAAGGTTCAATAACATGTTGTTGCTGCTTGCTTTTATATTTCTTAGTGCTTGTGGAATTCAGAAGGTACTATTGTGATAGTGCTTAGATACCATTTAGGTGTCGCTTAATTCTTGGCGAGCGACAGCGAACATGTAATTTATGAGTTGTTTTCTACCGAAATAGGTACAGATGTAGCTCGAAGGGGGGGGGGGGGGGGGGGTGTGTGTGTGTGTGTGTGTGTGTGTGTGTGTGTGTGTGTGTGTGTGTGTGTGTGTGTGTGTGTGTGTGTGTGTGTGTGTGTGTGTGTGTGTGTGTGTGTGGGTGTGTGTGTGTGTGTGTGTGTGTGTGTGTGTGTGTGTGTGTGTGTGTGTGTGTGTGTGTGTGTGTGTGTGTATAAAGTTTGAAGGAGGTCTAATGAGCAAACTTAAAAAATAAAACAATATATTTGAACCTAAACGTAAATACATAAAGACAATGATAGTGTGTGTGAAATCTGGATAGGACATTAAATACATACTTTTTATTTCGACAGGTTCTTTCTATGCTTAGTAATGTCTCCTGATCTTAGCCAAAATACTGTATATTGGAACAGACTATCATATCAAAGGGTTGGTTGAAAACATTTGTGAGGGGAGAATAAGAAGCTGAAGTTACCAAAGAAAACCGCAATGACAGGTAAAAAAAAAAAAAAAACACACACACACACACTCTCTCGATCTCTCTCTCATATGATACATACAGATAGTCACTGACATACACACACACACACACACACTACACATATATGCCTCTGCCATACACACACACACACACACACACACACTCAGGCACACTCATTATGACACAAATGGAACAACATAATATCATTGAAAGCGAATTTGAAAGTGGAATTAATGACTTCAATACAGGATAACAGATGTGAGAGAAGTGCCTTGAAAGTCATAATAAACTATCGAACATAATTATTTAGCTCTGGTGTACTATAAAACAGCGGTAATGTTAATAACAACAGATATTGAAGTAGAATATTAATGAAGAGATATAATACGGAGAAATGTTAACCAAAAGCCGAGCTAGGAAGCAAGATAATGTATTTGTTCAGACAATTAGATTAAATAAGTGAGGAGAGTGAGGATTTTCTTACAATCTCAACATTAAAGGGGCTAAACATGATGGAGAAGGGGTCCAGAAAACAACGGACCTTAAGGGGAGATTTCCACTTGAGGGAGTTTTTTCTTGACTCCTTTCTCCCTCATGTTTAGCCCCATTGCTTTTCTAATTTTAAGACGTTCGCCCCATTATGTTGATGATTTTAAGAACTTTCAACCCATTTCTGTCAATTGTAAGACCTTTCGTGCAATTTAGGTGTCGATTTTATCCTGGCGAGCGATAGCGAGCCTGTAATTTAAGAGGAACCGGCTTTCAGCCGGGACATTTTTCTACCGAAAAATGTACAAATTTATCTTGAAAGGGGCTCAAGGGGGTGTTATCTTAAGCTTGAAGGATATCTAGAGACCAAACTAAAAATCTCCCCTTAAGTAAAGGAAGATGTAACAGATACCAGGAACAACGAGGAGAGAATTCCAGTGATTTAAATATTGTATACAAAAGTTATAGACAAGAGAACAGGTTAAATACTCGATGTTAGCATATTTCTTTATTTATATTAGAGACATAACACGTAATCAAAAGGAAAATATGAATAGATCCGGAAGGAGCGATTATTGGTTAGTTAGTTAAAATAGGACTTCAGAGGCTATCAATACTTCTGGGTTATTAAGCCAGCACACTGAAAGTCCAGAATATTGTCAGAACTGAAGCCCCTTCTCGAGAACTCCAGCCCCTTGCGATTATTGGAAAGGTCGGTCACAAATAAGACATCCACGACTGCGAAAGTGAAGCGGAAAGAGAGAAAGGGTCAAATTTAGTATTAAAGAGAGAGAGAGAGAGAGTGTGTGTGTGTGTGTGTGTGTGTGTGTGTGTGTGTGTGTGTGTGTGTGTGTGTGTGTGTGTGTGTGTGTGTGTGTGTGTAAGATTGAGAGAGAAAAATAATAGAGAGTGTAACTAATTCTCTATGACTATGAGCAATTAGACTGAAATTAGATCGAGTTCAAATATAAGATTATCGGTATTGAAGGCGGGAATCACAAGAGAATAGTTAAACAAGCAAATGGCCGAAATGTAGTGTGGGTTAGAAAAGGGCACTCGTATACGTAGCTCCTTTAACTAAACACAACAATGATCAGATTACGTTAAGTTAATATTCATACAGTACTAAGATAAAGCTTAATATGATTCACTCAAATAATAAACAAAGTATATACATTACGTTGGCACTTAATGCACAACGAAATGATAAACACAAGAAAGTTGGAATAGATGTTGTCTTGTCTGTGGACTGGCGAGGACTGCTAGTGGGCCAGGGTTATCATCAGGGACCTAACGTATTTCCCGCCTTGCGCGACTTGCGCAGGTGGACGTCTCACATAATATTATAATAGAGACGATCAAGCTCTATCCAAAGCTTATATATAATATATACAATATATTAATATTGTAAATCAATGTCAATGGATAAATAATATCTAGCCGTTTAAGACTTATAGATATATTTTAGTACCAATTCAAACCACCAGGGCGCTCCACAGGTGTGCGGGTGATTCGAAAAGAACAATAGGTACGAAATGACGAGATGTAGATAGGATAGATAAGAAACAGATAGAAAACAGGACAAATATCATACCACACATGCAATGTCTCTATGGCATCCACGATACATTCCCCCGCCAATAAAGAACCTGAACCCCACTTAAACCTAAAGTTGGCCAGAGGCTATCTTGCGACGCCACATGCTAACAGCGGCGTTGCTCGCAGCATTTAAACTTTCATTTAAACTCCGCATAGACAAATATCTCACATCAAACCCGCGACTGACTGCGTTTGTAAATGAATAACTTTATTTTATCCCCCCCTCAGTTACTAACCCATCTGTCCCCTACTAACTTCCTAATCCTGCCACGGACATTAGTTCCAGGGCAGTAATTCCCTTTCCAATGTTCCCTTTCCCACTCTAAACCACTGTTTGGACACTTGATCCTCAGTGTTTTGGAGGACAAGCAACCTAGAAGGGTCACTAGAGCTGTTGTTGCTTGATTTCCTTTGTACTCCTTTGTACGTCTGGACCGTGTCCCGATCCGAGGTTGACTAACATCAGATGGTGTCTGGTTATTGTCTATATCCTCGGACCCAGCAGAGTCTGTTTGTTGTTGGGTATTAGACTCGTCATTAAGCTCCATCATATATAGACGAGCGACTGGCCTCACCGTGTTACCGGTTGATGTTTCAACTAACGCGACCCGATCAATATGGTCCTGTCCCTCATACACCTCTAGAACACGACCCAACCTCCAGAACAACCGAGGACACTCTTCATGGATTAGTACTACATCCCCTACAGAGGGTGTATACACATTGTTGTCTCTATTGCTGCGCTCTCTCAGCGCCAGCAAGTAATCCATTTTCCATCTTTTACGAAAATCCTCGATAATCTTTGTAACGTATCTATAGCGTCGAGTCACTGCTGACCTAGAGTACAGGGATGGATCTTCAAGTTCCCCCTCCGCTTGTATATCGGAGGGAAATTGGGTCAACTCCCGCCCGTAGAGCAAATGAGCCGGTGTCAGTGGAAGCGGCTCTTGTAGGTCCGTATATACGTAAGTAAGGGGACGACTGTTGACGATGGCTTCCACTTCGGTAAGTACTGTGTCTAGTTCTACCTTCCTCACCAAAGCCCGTCCTATGATCGATTTCAACCCAGACTTAACTATGCCCATGCATCGTTCCCACATACCACCAAACCATGGCGCTCGAGCTGGGATAAATCACCACTCGCAACGTCTTTCACCCAGGAAGGATATAATCTTAGCATCCTCCTGTAACTCCTTTAAATAATTAGAAGCCTGATAGAATGTTGGAGCGTTGTCACTTATTAGTAGTTGAGGGATGGATCTGCATGCGCAGAAACGCCTGAATGCCAGCATGAATGTCTCAGTTGTCATGTCATCACAACGCTCCAAATGTACAGCCCTCGTTGTAGTACAGGTAAACAGGAGAACATATACCTTGTCCTGATCCTTAGTCTTTAATGCACCGGTATAATCCAGACCCACTACCCTAAGGGGTTCTAGTTGATTAACACGGAAATCAGGCAATGGCGGAGCTGGACCCGTGGAGTAAGGTTTGCCCTTCAATCTCCTACAAGTAACACACCGTTTCAATACTCTCCGGACTACCTGCCGGATTCTGGGTATCCACCAAACCTGACGAAGGTTGGAGACTACGTGGTGGATCCCGTAGTGAGCTAACGATTGGTGTGCCCGTGCCACTAATAAGTTCGTAACGTGATGATCTGAAGGCATCAGGATCGGGTTGGTTGTTTCAAAAGGCATATCCGATCTTTCCAGGCGACCCTCACACCTGATAAGACCATTATCCAGATATAGCCTTAACTGTTGCACAAGACTAGGTTTTATGCTTGGTTTGTTGCAACGTAAATACTCTGCTTCTTTTGAAAAGGATTCGGTTTGAACCCGTTTTATTATCGCTATCTCTGCTGTCTTTAATGCTGTAGAAGTTAAGCTCAATTCAGCTAAGCTTAGGCCCGTGTCAGATATCTTATACATTCCTTTGGCCTTATCCCTAATTGTGGTGATAAAACACACGACCAGGGAAAAGATTCTGACTAGTTTATTATATGCACCAACCCTAGCCCACTCATACATCGGAATTGGTGTTACATTATCATCCGTGAGTGATGACACTGCCACCGCCTCAAGCGACAGAGCACCCACATCGGCAGCCTCCCACTCCGTCCACCTTTCCTCTTGCAGCAACCAAGGAGGACCGTGCCACCAGAGCGTGGACTTTTGTAGACGAGAGGCCGTAATACCCCTTGTAATCAAGTCGCTGGGGTTTTCACTCGTATGCACGTAGTGATAGATAGCGTTTGGCAGTAGGGACCGTATTTCATCGACCCTATTTCGCACATAAACTGGCAAAGTTTTATTACTATGTACCCAGGTGAGTGCAATCTGACTGTCGCTCCACACGTGAACCGAATCTAAGCTCCGGTCCTTTTCAAGAGCGACATTGATGTGGCCTACCAAACGTCCTAGCAATAGCATAGCAGTTAGCTCCATCTTGGGGATTGTTACACGTTTGACGGGAGCCACTTTAGCCCGTGCTGTAACAAGATGCGTCCCAAGAGGTGTAACGACATATACAGCCACCCCGTATGCAGTGGAGCTAGCATCGCAGAAGGCATGGAGTACCGCTCTCCCACGACCTGCTACCACGCGCGGTAGGTGGACATTACACAGTGTGGCATAGTCGCGCAACACGGCTGCCCCTTGATCCTGTACGTCAACAGGCAGTCGGTCATCCCAACTTATACCACGTCTCCATATTTCTTGCATAAGTATACGTGCGCGTATAGTAACTGGTAAAGCAAGACCCAGTGGATCAAAGAATTGTGATAATTTGCTCAGCAGGCTCCTTTTGGAGTGTGCAACATCCTGCTGAGCAAATCGCCTGTCATTGTAGGTTAAATAGTCCTGCCCTGGGTGCCAGATCATTCCCAAATTCCTGGCTATATCCTGGGTGGCCGCTAGCGTCCCATCAACCTGTAGTTGGTCATTCAGTAAGTCGCAGTTCGAGACCCATTCACGAAGGTGTAGGTGCGCTTCAGCGAACAGCCGACGAGCTTGCCCATAGAGAGATAGCAACTCCTCTTGCGAATCACAATTCCCCTGCAGGTTGTCGATGTAGAGACCTTGGAGGAGACGATCAGTATCTTCCTCTGCCAGCTCTAGATGTTTTCTTATGGTGGCATTCAGCAGAAACTGCGAACATGTCGCGCCAAAGAGGACCACCCGAAACCGATACTGTACCACAGGACTCAGGGGATTCTGGGCGTCCCGGAACCAGAGGAAACGAGTGACGTCCCGATCCCGCTCACTCAGTCCCACCATCAAGAACGCCTTCTCAATGTCGCTGGTGAACGCGTAGCGACCCAGCCTGAACCTAAGCAACTGTTGAGACAGGTCCGACACCAACGACGGACCCGTTAAGAGACAGTCGTTCAGACTGGGACCCGCACCCACCTTTGCCGAGCAATCAAATACGATCCTGATGGGGGTAGTTGGGCTGTCTTTACGGACGCAATGGTGAGCCAGGTAGTGAACACGCCCCCGCTCCACCGGCTCCGAGGATTCCACTTCTTCAATAAACCCCCGTGTTACGTACATTAATAAGATGGCGTCATATGCATCGCGCGTCTCCGGTTCCATTTTCAGTTTCCGCTGCAGCGCCCGCAGTCTCCCTAATGCCAAACCATAATTTGTGGGTAAAGAAATATTCGCTTCCCTCCAGGGCAGTCCTACTGTGTATTGCTGGTCCGTGGCACTATAGCACACAGACTCTTCAAACAGGTCTAATGCAATCTTCGAATCATTATCGACTTCAATAGGATCTATACCTATATGGTCTAACCTCCATAGTTTCTCTAAGTCGAACTCGGTAGCTCTCTTAGGGCCTTCGAGAGGAGCAGCGTCATTAATCAGACTATCCACCGCAGTTGTTTGCAATCGCAATACAGACACTGTGTCGACTAGAGTAGTAGTATCGGAGGAACTTACTTTGCCACTCAGACAATATCCAAACTTTGTGGGGATTAGAATTACCCCACACTCTCGTTTATATCCAGGATGAACTACAGAATAATAGTGATCGGCACCTAGAAGAATGTGTACCTCTGTTTGATTACCTATGGCGGACAAATGAATTCCTTTGGCGCGCAAGGCTCGCTCGACACCCTGTATACCCGATTGTTTATAATCTGGGATTTGATCCACCACAACGCACTCCAAGTTCTGACGCTGCTTGCGGTAGAAATAGGATACCCGAGCTACGTCATACTCCTGTCGGTCTACACTCCCCGTAAAACCTTGTAACCTAAGAGTTTCTGTACCCAATACATCATGGTTTAGGTTCTGTAGGGTAGATCTTTGAATGAATGACCTCTGTGAGCCTTGATCTATCAAAACTCGACAGTTGACTATCTCGCGCTTACCTTCCATTGGCATCATAATAGTGGGCAAAAGTGTTGTATCCTTTCTAGTGCCTAAAGTCATAGTAGTAGTGTTCCCTGCTGGTACATCCTTAATCTTAGTACTGGTTGAAATACATAGTTTGTCAAAGTGATGACCTTGACAGTTATGACATGGCCTCAAATAAGTAGCTATGCACCCCCCTCTCTTCCCATGGTCCTTGGCTAGGCATCCGGTACACAAATTTAATTTCTTTGCTCTAGCCACCATTCTAGCCTCATTCGTCTGGAATCTATTACAGGACATCCATCTATGCTTGTCACTAGCACACAACTTACATACGCCTAGTGATTTCTTAGTTTTTCCCTTCTCTCTATTCCTTGCTTCCACTGCCATACTCAACGTTCCACTCATCCCAGCTTGTTCACCATTCCCGGTTCTACAATTGTTAAGTTGCATATTACTTATTTCCTTGCTAAAGGTAGTTCTGAATTCCTGGAAATCAAATGACCTGACCTTATCTAGGATAGCTAGAGGAAGTTTTCTCCTCAAGATGGTAACAATCATTTCTGAAGCAGTTATGCCAAGTGTCTCCAGAGACCGGGTGTGACACTCCATCCTAGCCCTAAAGTTAGCCAACTCTTCTACTTTATATCGAGGTTCCTTTAGATCTAATAGGGCAAGGACATGAGCCACCTTCAATTGCACACAATCTCCGTAAGTCACCTTTAACAACTGTACCGCCTCCCCATAACTATCTCCTACTACTGCAAACCCTTCAATCAAATGTACAGCCTCATCATCTAATTGGCCCTTCAGGTAGTGAAACTTACGCACATTGTCCAGGTTAGAATTATGAACAGTAGAACTAAAAACATCCCAGAAAGCCAACCACTCTGTTAGATTACCCCCAAATCGAGGTAGATTTAGTTTAGGGAGGTTGACTGCATGCTTTGGATCGAGCTTGTTTGTAGCACCATGGCCCGTATTTTCACGTGGCCGTTTTGTTGCTATGGCACTCTTTAGTGTACTTTCTGATTTAAAGTACAAATAGTCCTTCGCCATACGATCGCCACACTCCTCTGACATCTCCTCTTCACCTTCCAGGAACGATAAGATTTGGTCACCCAGAGTGCTGATCTTGTCATGAGTGTTTTGTATACTTTTCAGACTAGCTTCCATTTCATCAATCGTTGCAGTAGTAATGAATGTATCCATGTCTGTGGTGAATCTGGTCAGAGCACCCCTGTAACCGGCACGCTGATTTTTAGCTAACCTGAGACCTGCACTCTTTGTGTCAGAATTGGGTAAATCACCCTTCGTTGCTCCATCATCCTTTCCCATGATGAAAGGTAGCTATTGTTATTTAATAAAGGAAATATCAGCTATATTTATGTCAGCAAGCACATTGTACCAGATCAGCACTTACGCAGAATAATGGAAAAGTAAGATATAACGTCAGAACATTGTACAAAGATATTCTACTACACAGTAATTGCAAACACCGATATTCCGCTTAAATGGTTAGACCGTGTAAATCATTACGAAGGGCATGAAAGGTATGAATTAAGTGGCCTATAAATCTCGCTTGTAGGTTGGGTTAGCCCATTCTGGTACCCAACAAAAATACAAACGCTGGCTTTCTACTTTACCTGTATCATGGCCTCCTTTCTCGCTTTCACATTGAGTGTTGATGATGGGTATGATCAACTAAGGAAAACTAAGGAAATTGAGAATAGTAAGGGAAACTAATGTAAACTAAGGGAATATTCTAAATTAAAAACTAAGGAAAACTAAGGAAAAACAGGCACCAAGGGTAGTTTACTGGGGGAATATGATCTCTGGCTGACAAAACTTTGGGGTTCGAAGCACAATCACACCTGCCTCTCTAGCATATAGCTTCCGAAGCAGGCTAACCAGCTTATCATACAATCTTTGGTTTGGTGGAAGATCCAGATGTACACCATCTATATCCAGGTCACCGGTGGTAAGCGGTACGGCCACAAACTTATGTTTTGTGTCAGGCAGTCTCAACCGCAGAATACGGTTTACAGAGTTTTTGATCCTGTGATACTCGGTAAAATCAAAGTCCCTCACCCGAGTGCGGCACTCGATCGTCACAATACGGCACTCAGTGTTAGCCTCTATCTCCAGGTCCAGCGCCAAATCCTTTATCTCGTTAGCTAGGGCCCTTGGCGAACAGTCTGGCTTGATGTCATTACCGCCGATCACCAAAAAAGTGGTTCGGGGTCGATATCTAATAAGCCTATGCCACTGGGGGGATCCTTTCAGATCCTGAACTTTCGCCCCAGGTACCCCAAAATAACGAAACTTGAATTCGCGATCGCCTGAGGGTGTAGAATATGTATTATACCCCTGCTCTGCATTCGCGAGCCGGACGGCGTAAGAATGTCCTAATACTGCCACTCGATCGAGATCACCGCTATCAGCAACCGGTGGTATGAAGCCTAATCCTACGGCTCCAGGATCTTTCGTCCTGCATCCGGGCTGTGTACCACTACCACTGCTCATTGATACAAACTTACGGCAATGCTTGCTACTAAATTACTGTACTTCAAGTTCCCGGGTTCTGGGCACCATGTAACTAATTATCTATGACTATGAGCAATTAGACTGAAATTAGATCGAGTTCAAATATAAGATTATCGGTATTGAAGGCGGGAATCACAAGAAAATAGTTAAACAAGCAAATGGCCGAAATGTAGTTTGGGTTAGAAAAGGGCACTCGTATACGTAGCTCCTTTAACTAAACACAACAATGATCAGATTACGTTAAGTTAATATTCATACAGTACTAAGATAAAGCTTAATATGATTCACTCAAATAATAAACAAAGTATATACATTACGTTGGCACTTAATGCACAACGAAATGATAAACACAAGAAAGTTGGAATAGATGTCTTGTCTGTGGACTGGCGAGGACTGCTAGTGGGCCAGGGTTATCATCAGGGACCTAACGTATTTCCCGCCTTGCGCAAGTCGCGCAGGTGGACGTCTCACATAATATTATAATAGAGACGATCAAGCTCTATCCAAAGCTTATATATAATATATACAATATATTAATATTGTAAATCAATGTCAATGGATAAATAATAACTAGCCGGTTTAAGACTTATAGATATATTTTAGTACCAATTCAAACCACCAGGGCGCTCCACAGGTGTGCGGGTGATTCGAAAAGTACAATAGGTACGAAATGACGAGATGTAGATAGGATAGATAAGAAACAGATAGAAAACAGGACAAATATCATACCACACATGCAATGTCTCTATCGCATCCACGATAAAGAGAGAGAGAGAGAGAGAGAGTGTGTGTGTGTGTGTTGAAATTAAGAGGAAATTACCGAGGAGATGAGAACTGTGTTTGAAACGAGGAGATAAAGAGACGTGTGAAAATATACATACATTTAATATAGTGGAAAATAATAACCTCTTTGGAATGTAACCCTGCCAGACAATGATACTGGTTTTGTATATATTTTGATTATCATCAGACAGATTTTTTCGAGTTTAGAAAATACATAATATTTTGTATTACCGGTACTCCTTTTATTCCTAGAGGTCCTTCGTCACTTTTTTAACTTTGGGGGGAGACACTTGTTACACGCAACCTGCCTTTTGTCTCCTCCATGCATATTAATTTATTCGGAAACGATTGTAATTCAATATTGCTGTTGTTTACTACTGGGAGATATGCGAGATGAAAATAGAGACTGAATAATGTAGAACACTCGTTGAAAAGTGTCCACAATATTAGTTATGTAAATATGTGTGGCTCAGTGTATTTCAGGATAACATTTTCTCTCCTGTATGAATTGATGTCATGCGCCATATCCCTAGTGTGACCGTATCAGTGTAACTACTACTTACATTAAGGGGGGGTGACCTGCTTTTTGTTATTTCTGTCCTTTTCTCTCTTTCTCTGGCTTGTATCCATTCGGCCCCATTCAGCCAACTATTTTAAGACGTTTATCCCCCATCTAGGTGTCGATTTCTTCCTGGCGAGCGATAGCGAGCCAGCATTATATGAAGAAATCCGGCTTCGCCGGAGACATTTTTCTATAGAAAAATGTACAAATTTAGCCTGCTGTCAAACAAAAATAAAAAATATGCTGGCTCGCTACCGCTCACCAGTAAAAAATTGACACCTGGATGGGGATAAACGTCTTAAAACAGTAGGCTGAATGGGGCCAAATGGATACAAGCCAGAGAAAGATAGAAAAGGACAGAACAAAAACAGGCCACCCCCCCTTTAAGCCCTGACATTTTTTCTTCCCTGATAATATTCCCTTCCTCCTCACCTACTATAGGCCATTCAATATAGGTAGGCCAAAAAATCTTGACCCCTATACCTCTATAACTCATAAACAACAAGAGTAATCGAGCTAATATGTCTACTATTTGGGAAGAGTTAGCCAGGGAATAGGTGTGGAAATGAACAGCCCATTATTTTGCTCTAGGCCTTTTGTGAGTTACAGAGGTTAGCGGTTATTACAGTATATTGTTTGACTTTCTCCTGTATGAATATCTTGTCGTGTAATCTACTCTCTTCAACTACTCTACTTTCTTCAACTACTCTACTTTCTTCAACTACTCTACTCTCTTCAACTACTCTACTTTCTTGAACTACTCTACTTTCTTCAACTACTCTACTTTCTTCAACTACTCTACCTTCTTCAACTAATCAACTCTCTTCAACTACTCTACTTTCTTGAACTACTCTACTTTCTTCAACTACTCTACTTTCTTCAACTACTCTACCTTCTTCAACTACTCTACTTTCTTCAACTACTCTACTTTCTTCAACTATACTTTCTTGAACTACTCTACTTTTTTCAACTACTCTACTTTCTTCAACTACTCTACTTTCTTGAACTACTCTACTTTCTTGAACTACTCTACCTTCTGCAACTACTCTACTTTCTTCAACTACTCTACTTTCTTGAACTACTCTACTTTCTTCAACTACTCTACTTTCTTCAACTACTCTACTTTCTTGAACTACTATACTTTCTTCAACTACTCTACTTTCTTCAACTACTCTACTTTCCTCAACTACTCTACTCTCTTCAACTACTCTACTCTCTTCAACTACTCTACTTTCTTCAACTACTCTACTTTCTTCAACTACTCTACTTTCTTCAACTACCGGTACTCTACTTTCTTCAACTACTCTACTTTCTTCAACTACTCTACTCTCTTCAACTACTCTACTGTCTTCAACTACTCTACTTTCTTCAACTACTCTACTTTCTTCAACTACTCTACTTTCTTCAACTACTCTACTCTCTTCAACTACTTTACTTTCTTCAACTACTCTACTCTCTTCAACTACTCTACTTTCTTCAACTACTCTACTTTCTTCAACTACTCTACTTTCTTCAACTACTATACTCCCTTCAACTACTCTACTTTCTTCAACTACTCCTACTTTCTTCAACTACTCTACTCTCTTCAACTACTCTACTTTCTTCAACTACTCTACTTTCTTCAACTACTCTACTTTCTTCAACTACTCTACTTTCTTCAACTACTCTACTTTCTTCAACTACTCTACTTTCTTCAACTACTCTACTCGCTTCAACTACTCTACTCGCTTCAACTACTCTACTCTCTTCAACTACTCTACTTTCTTCAACTACTCTACTTTCTTCAACTACTCTACTTTCTTCAACTGCTCTACTTTCTTCAACTACTCTACTCTCTTCAACTACTCTACTTTCTTCAACTACTCTACTTTCTTCAACTACTCTACTCTCTTCAACTACTCTACTCTCTTCAACTACTCTACTTTCTTCAACTACTCTACTTTCTTCAACTACTCTACTTGCTTCAACTACTCTACTTTCTTCAACTACTCTACTTTCTTCACCTACTCTACTTTCTTCAACTACTTTACTTTCTTCAACTACTCTACTTTCTTCAACTACTCTACTTTCTTCAACTACTCTACTTTCTTCAACTACTCTACTTTCTTCAACTACTCTACTTTCTTCAACTACTCTACTCTCTTCAACTACTCTACTCTCTTCAACTACTCTACTCTCTTCACTACTCTACTCTCTCAATCCTTTCTCTCTTCAACTACTCTACTTTCTTCAACTACTTTACATTCTTCAACTACTCTACTTTCTTCAACTACTCTACTCTCTTCAACTACTCTACTCTCTTCAACTACTCTACTTTCTTCAACTACTCTACTTTCTTCAACTACTCTACTTTCTTCAACTACTCTACTTTCTTCAACTTCTCTACTCTCTTCAACTACTCTACTCTCTTCAACTACTCTACTCTCTTCAACTACTCTACTCTCTTCAACTACTCTACTTTCTTCAACTACTCTACTTTCTTCAACTACTCTACTTTCTTCAACTACTTTCTTCATACGCAATAAATTTTCAGATTTAGAGGAGCTAGTGTTTACAGAAAATTATGATGTGATTGGCATAACAGAATCTTGGCTCAATACAGAAGATAGAGACTTTTTAGCAGAGTATTCACTTCCCGGTTATGTAATGTTTGAGAAAAGCCGAATAAATCGAAATGGAGGTGGCGTTTTACTTTATATCAAAGAAAGTCTTAACCCTACCCTCTTGTCAAAACCTCAAATTGTGAACGTCGACGCATCTTTTGTGCTAATAAAGAATAATAAAGGTACAAAAATAATACTTGCATTAATATACAGACCTCCAGCTCAATCAGTGCAAACTGACCGAGAAATTTACGAACAAATTGCAGATGTAAAGTAACTCACAAGATACCGTAATTTTTGGTGACTTTAATTTACCTGTGACCAAGTGGGGCGATACTCTTACTTCACACTCCGGACATGACTTGTATACGAACTTGCAAGAGAGTTCGCTTTATCAATTTGTTGGAACGCCGACCCGTGGTAATAACGTTCTTGACATTGTACTTGCAACAAAAGAAGAATTAATAGAGAATTTGAATGTTGGTGATGAATTCAGTAACAGCGACCATCGTACGATAACTTTCACTTTAAAGTTTACTAGTAACGAACCAAATAGTAGCATCGAAAAAGTCCCTAATTTCAAGAAAGCAAACTTCCATAAACTTAGAGCTATGTTTTAAGAAACTGACTGGAGCTTTTTAATTCACAATAACGACATAAATACATCTTGGAAGTTATTCGAAGCCACTTACCTAAAAGCAGTGCAAGACTGCAACCCATCAAAAACTCGGCGTACAGGCCAGAATAATAAGCCCAAATGGTGGAATAAAGATATTTCAAACTGCCTGCTTGCTAAAAATTGCTAATGATAGATTAAAATCCTCACAAAATGACGAAGAACGGCTGAAATTTGTAGAGCTACGACGCAAAGCCAAAAAGTTAATTAAGCAAAGTAAAAAGACCTTAGAGTTACATATTGCGAATCAAAGTAAAACAAACCCGAAAGAATTCTATAGTTATATCAGAAAGAAAAAAGTCGTACTTCAACTGTTGGACGTTAGTCGATGAAAATGGAGAATACACCAAAGACGAAGAACAAATGAGTAATGCCCTCAATACCTTCTTTGCATCAGTTTTTACAACAGAAGACCTCAGTGATATCCCTACACCATCGCCGATTCAGATTGATAATTCAGATGTTCTAAGCAATATCACCGTTACAGAGAGAGAATAATTGAATTGTTTAGATAAACTCAAGGTAAATAAAACGCCTGGACCTGATACAATCTCGCCTAGAGTTCTAAAGGAAGCTAAGGATGAGATCTCTAAACCACTGACATTACTATTCAATAAATCCTTGCAGTCTGGAACTATGCCCGATCAGTGGAAGCTAGCCAACGTAACACCGATATTCAAAAAAGGCAGCAAATCCCTACCCAGTAACTATCGTCCAATTAGCTTAACCTCAGTTGTATGTAAAATGCTAGAAACGATCATACGAGACAGACTCGTAAATCACTTAGAGGAAAATAACATACTTAAAGATACTCAACACGGCTTTCGTAAAAAACGTTCCTGTTTAACAAACCTCTTAGACTTCTTCCACGATATCCTCAACCTCTACGATGAGAGTCAAGCTGTAGATATTATATACCTTGATTTTCAAAAGGCCTTTGACAAAGTTCCCCACAAACGTTTACTGCTAAAACTAAAAGAGCATGGAATACAAGACGGTGTGTTGAAAATGGATAGAAAATTGGCTCAGCGACAGAAAGCAAAGAGTAGTCATAAACGGTAAGGCATCAAAATGGACCAATGTAAGTAGCGGGGTACCCCAGGGATCGGTACTAGGACCAATTCTCTTTCTAATTTACATCAACGACATAGATGAGGGTCTCACCTGTACAATCTCAAAATTTGCTGACGATACAAAAATTGCAAATAGCGTACTCTCAAAAGAACAAGTTGACGATATGCAACACAATCTAGATAAATTGTCATGTTGGGCCCAAATTTGGCAAATGAGTTTCAATGCGGATAAATGTAAAGTACTACATATCGGATACCTAAATGAGAAAGCAAACTATTCGATGAATGGCACTCAGCTTAAGAATGTAAACAGAGAAACCGATCTGGGAGTAACAATATCGAGTAACCTAAAACCGAGTCAACAATGTTCAGAAGTTGTTAAGAAGGCAAACAAAATAATTGGCTTTATAGGCAGGTCATTTGAGCATAAATCCAAAGAAGTTATCCTAACCCTTTACAATTCATTAGTCCGCCCTCTTCTGGAATACTGCGTTCAATCCTGGTGCCCTTATTACCAAAAAGATATAAACAAGCTAGAACGAGTTCAACGTAGAGTTACCAAAATGATACCTAGCCTAAAGAACAAACCATACGAAGAGCGTCTTAGAGAATTAAATCTATTTCCTTTAACCCAGCGCAGATTAAGAGGTGACTTAATTCAAGTGTTCAAAATCATCAAAGGCATCGACAATTATGAACTGTAGTAAGTACTTCACTATCGACCAATCTAATTACACGCGGGGAAACGGTTGCAAAATTATTGGTAAATCTTTTAACTCACACGAATCTAAGAATTTCTTCTTCAATCGAGTTGTCAACTTGTGGAATAGGCTTCCCCGAAACGTTATAGACTGCATCACCGTTGATTCATTTAAACTCCGCCTAGACAAATATCTCGCATCAAACCCGCGACTGACTGCGTTTGTAAATGAATAACTTTATTTTATCCCCCCCTCAGTTACTAACCCATCTGTACCCTACTAACTTCCTAATCCTGCCACGGACATTAGTTCCAGGGCAGTAATTCCCTTTCCAATGTTCCCTTACCCACTCTAAACCACTGTTTTGGACACTTGATCCTCAGTGTTTTGGAGGACAAGCAACCTAGAAGGGTCACTAGATCTGTTGTTGCTTGATTTCCTTTGTACTCCTTTGTACTCTCTCTCTTGCTCTCGCTCTCTCTCTCTCGCTCTCGCTCTCTCGCTCTCGGCGCTCTCGCTCCCTATACTGTATCCCTCCGGCTATTTTACGATCCCCCCCGAAAAATAGTATAACGGAAGGCCAAATGAGGACGTGTTCAAGACTACATTTGGCACGTGTGAGAAATGTGTGAGGGAGAATAGTTCCCCAGTTTTCCCCCCTACACCAAAGTGAACGAGGTTATCTACTGCGCTTTTACGTTGAACCAAGGTTGAGGGAGAGAAGAGAGATGGGGAGCGAAAGTAGATTGTAACAATATGGACTGATGGAACGCTGATAAACGAATAAATTACGTAAGCTACACTGCAAAATATTATGGGTTAAAATGAAGGCAAGGAAAGGGAGAATATAATGTCCGTAACTAATGATTCACTTCTGTATGTAGTGCATATTCTTTAGTAGTACCTATTACTTAGAAAGAAAGAAGGTAACTTACAATCAATTTATACCAATGCATATAGTTACAGTATATACCTTTTATACACCCTTGATTTTATATTGTATGAACGATAGAATCAGCGGATTATATAATTAATTAACGAATTGAAATAAGGCACCTCCCGTGGGAAGAATTATTACTCCTCAGTCAATGACACACGCAATTTTATATTTTCTTGTGGTTGTAAATTGAAAGATTTTATTCAGGTATCAACAAGGGGTCTACATTTTCGTTTCTCGATTAACATTTTGAACCCTTCAGTCCCGTCCAAAATTGAAGAGAAAAGAAAACTGCGAAATACTGAGAGACATTTAATAAAAAAGTGTCTCAGCGCTTTGCCCGGAGGGGTAAAACTATGATATAGGGACTAATGAAACGGCCAACGAACAATTATATTGCGAATAGGAATATCATTTGTAGAGCTGGCATTGTACTTAATATTGTTAGGGATTGTTTTGTGATTTCTCTGTAGTATTGTGTTTAGACGAGCTTATATGAGGAGTGATTACCTATAAAAACGATTACTATATTTAGTATTAGCTTTTGTATTTGCTATGGCTATGCTTACTATTAGGCTGAAAATTGATTATAATTGGTATGGGGTTGAGATGGCTTGGATTGGTTTCATATGTTTTAGTTATTTATCATCAGAATGAAAGAAGAGGACATGCTGTGATACTACAAATATTTTATATTGCGGATGGGATGTTACTATTACTGAGAGTTGGTGGATAAAGTTATTGGAAAGGGTATGCAATTGGAAGTATCATACAAAGCTATTTGATGGATAAGTGCACTATGTCAGTTTTAGCCAAATTCATGCACACATTTTACACCAAAATCGCCGGGAAAAGTAGAGGTTAACTCGAATCTGATACTAAAAGTTTCTCTGGATTAAATATACAGTAGAGTTATAACAGAACCATTATTTACCATTTTAGTGATGAATATGTAATTTATGGTGATGGTATAATAGACAGTGATTAATGTGAATTGTAATCATAAAGACATGGTGATGGGTAAAGAACACAGGTCATACTTGTGGGTGCAATTCATCGCCAATTGACACATATATCAATACTTTACGAATTTGAGTCCACTGAATATATAATTAGGTAATTAAATCTCAGTCGATTGAAATATAGTTATTTACTATAAATATGACCTTCGGGCTCTCAAACCGTATTGGATTAGTAAGCCGGCACACGTAAAAATCCGATAACGTCAGGATTGGAGCATCTTTTCGAGAACTCCAGTCCCTTTGAAATATAGATTTAGTTAGTTTAAAACTAGGACGTCCATGAGGTATCAAAACTGCTGGATTATTAAGCCAGCACATTGTACGTCAAGAATAAACGTCAGGACTGGCGCATCTTTTCGAGAACTCCGGTCCCTTGAACATAGATTAGTTAGTTAAATAGGACTTCATTTTTCCTTCGGGTTATCAAAACCTGTTGGATTATTAAGCCAGAACACTGTAAGCCAAGAATTACGTCAGCGACTGGAGCCTCTTTTCGAGGACTACACGTCCCTTGAAATATAGATTAATTAGTTAAAAAAGGATTTCAAGAGGCTATCAAAACCTGTGGAGTATTAAGCCAGACCACTGTAAGTCAAGAAGAACGTAAGGGACGGGGAGCCGATCACTGCGAGACTAGTCCCTTGCAAATATTGATTAGTTAGTTAAACCTTTGACTTCAGGGCTATCACCCTTTGATTATTAAGCTAGCCCAATGTAAATCAAGGATAGTTGTTTATGTTTTTTTTCAATGATGGAGCACCTTTCCGAGAACGTCAGTCCCCTCCCCGAATATAGATTAATTAAAATAGGACGTTTCAGAGACTAGCAACCCTATTAGATTTTTAAGCAGCACACTGTAAGTTCAACAAGAACGTCAGACTGGAGCCTCTATGCGAGAACTCACCAGTCCTTGCTAAAATATATAGATTAGTAGTTAAAATGGGACTTCAGAGGCTATCCCAAACCGATTGGCTTATAAGCCAGCACACTGCAAGTAAAACATAACGTCATAGACGTTAAAATAGACTTCAGGAGGCTATCAACCCAATGGATATTCAAGCCAGCACCCTGTAAGTCAAGAATACACATAATGACTAGAGCCTCTCTGCGAGAACTACACGTCCTTTGTATGCATAGCAGATAAAATAGGACTTCAGAGGCTACCAACTCTATTGGAGTATTAAGCAAGCACACTGTAAGTCACGAATACGTCAGGACTAGAGATCTCATGCGAGGAACTCCAGTCCCTGTGTATACATAGATTAGTTAAAATAGGACTTCAGGGGCTCCAACCTTCTGGATATTAAGCCAGCATTCTGTTCAATCAAGAGTTAGTCAGGACTGGAGCCCTTTTCGAAACTCCAGTCCTTGGTATATATAGATTTTTAGTGGAAATAGGAGTTCAGAGGCATCAACCCTTGGATTATTAAGCCAGTACACTGCACGTTCAAGTAAATTCTCAAGGACTGGAGTCCCTTTCGCAATCTCCAGTACATGCATTGGGGTATATATAAGATTAGTTTAAAATAGAATTCAGAGTGCTATCAACCCTAGTGGAGATTAAGCCAGCACACTGTAAGTCAATAATAATGTCAGGACTGGAGCCTCATGCGAGAAATCCAGTACCTGACCTTATATAATGATGATGGTTGGATTAAAGTATGAGGAGTAGAGTATATTGGATAGAGGAACAAAAGTATGTTGAGAAGGGAAAAAGGGATCTAATGGCTTGTATATTTGAAGGAAATCTGCTTGAAAACATTGCATTGTTGTGACTATACTGTAAGACGAGTCCCTCAACTAAATTGAAGGATATGAAACTTATGGAAATGTTTCTATTAAGGCGAGTTGTGGCAGGGAAAACAGCGCATTATATTGCACAAACTGCAGAAACTACTGATCTTTGTGGGGGCAGAAAGGAATAAAGGCACAATAATTGAGAGGGGGGTGCCTAGGTTAATAACTTTCTGTAAGGGGGGCCCGTGGAAGGGGGGCTACCTAATAGATTTCCATTATGGCTATGGAAGGAAGGGTTATTTGTTTGTGTCCTATGTTAAAGAAATGCCATGAAGGGGAGACGGGGTGGGAGGAAATGCTCTTCGTAACTATTAGGGGTATCATACGGAATGTTTTATCGTCAATTTTAAATGACATTTGTATTTGTCACTATTTCTGAAATTGTTGGCGTTGGTGACGGAAACTACGCTGAAGGCAGACTGTTATAAGTACAGTAGCTGAATTGCAGTTTTACTATATTTTAACAACTGTCAGATCGGAACTGCCAAGAAAGTTGAAGGACAATGCGCCCGTGTGATACTATCTTCAGAAATGGGAAGCCAAGATAATAGCAAAGATAAATTAAATGAGAGACTAGAGCGAAGGGGTGGGCCATAGTAAGAAGTAGGGGTTTATACTGGGGGGACTGCAAGAAGAGAAACAGAGTGACTGTACATTGGCAATGGGAATATGGAAGAGGGAAAGGGAAGGGAAACAAAGCCCGAAAAACAATGAACGAGGATATAAAAACAACAGATGTAGAGAAGAACAAGACAAAGAAGAAGAAGAAGAATGATGATGAGGCAAAACATAGAACAATGGAAGAAGTGACAAGAAAACTAATTTAATGGATCAGTGGCAATATTCAAATTAGGTAATGAATGGAGAGTGTATTGGGGTAAATAATAGAAACATAAAACCGAATGGGATATAAAATGCCAAACTCGAGAATATTTAGAAATCACTATTAATAAATGGCATTAGACAAAAACAGTGGAAAGCTCAAAATTAACATAATACTTAAAGAGCATATGAACACAATAGGACACTCGTGTTATGCATTTAACTGTGCCAGAAAAACATGTATGAACAATGTATCCATCCCGAAATACAGTAATAACAAGGCATTCGGAAATGGCACACTTCGCCCCCCCGCCGTGCTATCGCGAGAGATTGCCACAAAATGGTGGGGACCTTAAAGATAATCATTATTCCTTTCATCATCAGTAGCTACTATTGTCATCAATCATCTGATCGACAAAATACCACTACTACTATCACCATAATCACCTAATACTAGTACCATCATCACTACATATTATAACCAGCATTAGATATTCTGTCACCATCATCACTATTACTATCATTAATTGATTTTTTAAACAGTTTTTAGAAATGGACTTCAATAACATTGCATGCATGTATTTATATAATAAAACCAAATTGCAAAAACACTAGAATTTTTATTTTGTATGTTATGATATGTATTTTTATTGTACGAAAAGTTGTGGCATGTAAATTAGAAGCAAAACACATCGAAATAATGCTCATAAATATAAGCAAAGCATCATACAAGTGGAAAAAAAAAAAACCCCGCTAAAAACACACCACGCCAAAACAAAAGACGTTAGAACACAACGAATATCTCTGGGAAAAGATAGGAGTTTGCCATTAATCAGCAAAACTGGAAGGCCGTTAAGGACTATGTATGAATGTTAAGAAGGGGGGGAGAAAAAGAACGAAACGGAGAAGTAGTAACACCATGTCACCGAAGCATATCAAATGGCACTTCCTTAGGGCTAAGCTTTATGAATGCATGTAAAGGGGGTGCTCCTCTCTCCCTGTGTAACAAGAGGAATAATAAAGAAGGGGGGAGGCGGGGGAGGGCGGGAGAAATTGTAGTTAAACATACTGTAGATGCTTGGGAAAAGTGGAACCACAAAGATGGAACATGGCTGTTCGAGTGTGGAAAGAGACACTTTATGGGTTAGAGATACCTCTTGGTATATTTACTATTATAATATCTATTTTAAAATTTGGTACCGGTAATAACCAATTAAATATTAAACACAGGACTGTTTTGAGCGGATCAGGATTAATAGATGCCGAAATATTCCATATTGTTAATTCATCAATATTTGTTTATGCAAAGGAAGCCTGGACATTATTTCCATGTAAATATTTCATATTAAGGCCTTTATATTACTTGAAAATATACATAAAATAAGTAGGATGGTATGCTACTGTATGCGTGTTATCTGTTTATCTATTTTGCTTAACAAATAGAATATATGGTATAATCATTTATCTATTTTCAGAGACAATATTTTTGCAGATAGCCTTGAGAAAGAATCATTTGTTCATTCGTATTTAAAATATCTAAACACATTTTAATACGTGTCAAATTATTATTGTTATGAAAATGTATCACTTTATATCGCAAGGTCTTGGATATGCCTAGGTGCAATAGAAAAAGATCTCACCGACGTACCCGAACAGGGAGGATGAGCCAAGAGGTTGTAAGATAAGCAAGGAAGAGCATGAGTACCGTTTGCGTCCTTTTAAAAATTATTTTGGCTACTACTATTCGATTTCATTCAGTTTAGGAAGGATCTCTAAGCCAATTATAAGGCTTCAAAACTAGTCTCACTTAACCCCTTTTACTAGCACCGATCTTCCTAAGCTGCATAAAATCGTCCTAAATAGTGCTAGAATATTAATATATCCAGAGCTCGCTTGGTACAAAAACGGGTTTAAGGAAAACTATACAGGCAGATTTGGAAAGTAGGACCATAGAATAGATAAATGCTTAAGGAATTTTTAAATGAACGAGATGCGAGATATGAGAGCAAAAATGCTACTAAAAAAACTGTGCTTCCGCGCTGACTCCTCACTGCCTAGGCAAATCTTTTGTCTCTGTCTCTCCTCTAACATCTTCCCCTTAATGCTGGAAGTTTCCTCACATTCAACCTGTCCCAAAGAAGGGTGACTGCTCTCAAAACCCTCCAAAAACTATGGTCCAATTCGCTCTCATTTCTTATCTTTCTACCAAGTTTTTGAAACTATTATTCGCTTCCAAATTTCTTAAAGCATTTCTCTTTCTCATAATCTGCTCTCAGATCCCGCCAGTACCGGGCTTCCGTAAGGGTCGCCGCTACTGCGTGATCTGTCTTTCATATCTTACTAACTCTTGGTCATCCTCCTTTCGGGACGTCACGGTGAGACTTTGTCTATTGCACTAGACATATCGAAAGCCTTACGGATAGGCAGTATGGCATAAATCTTTAATTTCTAAACTACCCTCCTTCCGGTTTTCTATCCCTCCATCTGTGCCTTTGTCTCTAATTTCCTTTCTCCTTCCCCCTTTTTTTTTTTTTTTTCTTCACCCCCTTTTGGCCGTTCCATAGCCGCGGTTGGGGACGGCCATTGTTCACTTACCTCACCCTATAAACTCCGGTGTTCCTCAGGGCATCTGTCCTATCTCCTATTCTCTTTCTAATTTTTATAAATGATCTCCTTAACCTGTACCTTAATTCCCATCCATTCATACGCAGACGACTCAACCTTACACTACTCCATTACTTTTTCAGAACGCCCGAGCCAGCAATACCTCAACGACAAACTTAATGGGGCCATACAACTCTTGAAATCTGATCTAAATACTATTTCCAATTGGGGCAGAGAAAACCTTGTTAACTTTAATGCTTCCAAAACCCAATTTCCCCATCTATCCACCCATCAGGATCTCCCAGCGGACTATCCCTTATTCTTCAACAATACAAAACATCAACCCTTCATCTTCTATCAATATTCTTGGGTCTCTTTTTCTTCTGCTCTCATTTGGAAGGACCATATTACCAGTCTTGCTATGGCAGCCTCCCAGAAGCTGGGTGTGCTCAACCGCCTTAGGGGGTTCTTTTCCTTGCACAGCTTCTTGCTCTGTACAGGGGCATAGTGTGCCCTTGTATTGAGTATTTTCACATGTGTGGGGAGGTTCCTATCACACCGCTCTCCTAGACAAGGTTGAAAGGAAGGCCTTTCGTATCATTAAACTCCCGTCCACTCACCAACTTCTGCAATCTCTCTCTCTCCGCCGCAAATGTTGCATCTCTCTCGCTATTCTATCGCTACTATAATAATCAGGTGTTCCTCAGAGCTATCCCAGTGCATACCACCTCCTTTACGTAGGGCACGTGGTACCCGTCTTGTAACTCAATCCCACCCCTACTCTGTGCAACTCTCCAACCCCAGAGTGAAACGTTACTCTCAAACTTTCTTCTACTCAACAGCTGAGCTCTGGAACTCTCTCCCAGAATCAGTTTTTCCCGCTTCCTATGACTTAAATTGCTTCAAACTCAGTGTGTCCAGGCATTTTGGCTCGAACGTCCCTTGATTTTGGCCCTGTCACTCTTTCAACTATGGGGGAGGCACTCGCTATAGGCAGTTATGCCTTTTGCCTCCCTCAATCACATAGAAAAAAAAATATATATATATATATACCGGTATATATATATATATACAGTGTATATATATATGTATATATATACAGTATATATACATAGATATATATATTGATTTTATTTTTTTGTATATTAAATATATATATAGACAGTATATATACAATTTTGTTTATATAATATATATATATATATAATTATATAGGTGTGGCTGAGTGGTCTTGCCACTTGACTGGTAATCCAATGGACCTCACGGGCCTCACTGTGTTCAGCGTTTTGAGTATAAAGGCTATCAGCCTATGCCCGAGAGGGAGTACTTGGAATATAGAAAGAAAACAAAAATACATACCGGTATATACTATATACCGTATATATATATGTCGTATATATATATAATATATTATATATATATATATATTATATATATATATATATATATATATAGATGTATATATCAAGTATATCTCACAAATACACGTAAGCTAATAAATGTGTATTAACTCCCAACCGGACTCGAACCTCCGACATTCAGAACGAGAGAGAGAGAGAGAGAGAGAGAGAGAGAGAAAGAGAGTGAGAGTATTATCAAAGGTTTAAAGATCCCACATGAGAGAGTACAACGATGTAACTCACTATATACCCGAAGTTCCCCCTATATACATAGTCTTGGGTCAGCCAGACTATGACTACTTTGCAGGAAGACCAACATGCTGACCTAGTAGCCCCTCTCCTGCTAGTTTGTGCTTATGGGATAAAGTCGACTCTTTTTTATATGTCACGATGTTATTGAGATAGAAACTTTAGTTATTCATAAGTACAATAATGGGGGCATGGGGCTTGGAATCATACTCCCCTTGTAAAATACACCTACTAGACGGGATAGAGTAAGGGGCGAGGGAACGCGAAAGTGGTCCTACACCCTAAGAACTGGAACTTTACATGTTTCTTTTCGGGATCTGTCTTGAGTCAGCCACCCCCAGTTAAGGGGTATGCGCTTGAGTACATACATACATACTTATATACATACATCGGTACTAGGACCAATTATCTTTCTAATTTACATTAACGAAATAGATGAGGGTCTCACCTGTACAATCTCAAAATTTGCTGACGATACAAAAATTGCAAATAGCATACTCTCAAAAGAACAAGTTGATGATATGCAACACAATCTAGATAAGTTGTCATGTTGGGCCCAAATTTGGCAAATGAGTTTCAATACGGATAAATGTAAAGTACTACATATTGGATACCGTAATGAGAAAGCAAACTATTCGATGAATGGCACTCAGCTTAAGACTGCAGACAGAGAAACCGATCTGGGAGTAACAATATCGAGTAACCTAAAACCGAGTCAACAATGTTCAGAAGTTGTTAAGAAGGCACACAAAATAATTGGCTTCATAGGCAGGTCATTTGAGCATAAATCCAAAGAAGTTATCCTAACTCTTTTCAATTCCTTAGTCCGCCCTCTTCTGGAATACTGCGTTCAATCCTGGTGCCCATATTACCAAAAAGATATAAACAAGCTAGAACGAGTTCAACGTAGAGTTACCAAAATGATACCTAGCCTAAAGAACAAACCATACGAGGAGCGTCTTAGAGAATTAAATCTATTTCCTTTAACCCATCGCAGATTAAGAGGCGACTTAATTCAAGTGTTCAAAATCATCAAAGGCATCGACAATATGAACTGTAGTAAATACTTCACTATCGACCAATCTAATTACACGCGGGGAAACGGTTGCAAAATTATTGATAAATCTTTTAACTCACACGAATCTAAGAATTTCTTCTTCAATCGAGTTGTCAACTTGTGGAATGGGCTGCCCCGAGACGTTATTGACTGCAGCACTGTTGATTCTTTTTAGCTTCGCCTAGACAAATATCTTGCATCAAACCCGCGACTGACTGCGTTTGTAAATGCATAACTTTATTTTATCCCCCCCTCAGTTACTAAGCCATCTGTTCCCTACTAACTTCCTAATCCTGCCACGGGCATTAGTTCCAGGGCAGTAGTTCCCTTTCCAATGTTCCCTTACCCACTCTAAACCACTGTTTGGACACTTGATCCTCAGTGTTTTGGAGGATAAGCAGCCTAGAAGGGTCACTATAACTGTTGTTGCTTGATTTCCTGTGTACTCCTTTGTACTCCTTTATGCATGCATACATACATATAACTTTTATATGTAATATATAATAACGAAAACAGTCCCATGATTAGGATAATACAAAGATTTGATATACCAATACAATGCAGTTAACACAATTACTCTGATTCTCTAATGACTAGCATTTGCAATGATAATACGCAGACCATCCTTTTCCCTACAACAATCTGCCTTAATTCTTACATTATTATCAAACCTAGAATAGAGACAATAAAGATATTCACAGGAAGGGAGGCAGAGGGAGGTTTATGAAAGAAAATAGATGACGGAAAGAAAAATACTAAAAAGAGAACACTATAAATATTCGAAAAAACTATATACAGTACATTCGATTTTCGTTTAATTAAATTCAAAGGGTTAGAATATATCACATGCTGAAGTTGATGCTAAGGAGGGTCGACAGTCACCTGTGTATCACGACGATAACACCGTAATATGCAAATATGTTACGGTAAATGTCAATTAGGATTAGAGTTTGAGATTACTTTAAAAGAAAATCTATTTCGTTCGTACATCCCTAGGCTAACTTTTTAAATTGTCTATATATACTTATTCCCGTATCTAGAATACTTTCAATGAACCTCCTATTTTTTCTTTCCTCTGCCCTTCCCATCCTCCGTGCTACTCCCTATGAAACTTCTGAACATTCATAAAAAGGCTGAGGGGAAAAACTTGTCTCTCCTTAAAAGCACTTTAACTTTTGTCAAATGCTGTGGAATCAGTGATAAATTTTCTTCCCCCTGTGTTCATGTAAGTCCTTTCCCTAATGAAGCGTTTTTTTTTTTTTTTACGATTGGTTAGGACAGTGTGCATATTTCTTTTCTATCGCGCCCAGATCACTGGCTGTCCGGAACACTCCGAGGTTCAGCCAATGAGGTATGGGGAGGGTGTTATGTGGGCGGGGCACCAAGAGAGGCTGGCCAATGAGGCATCGTGTAATCCTCCTTGGTCATAGTCTCACTGGCGCGCTTGGTAACCCAACTCAGCAAATGTCTGATTAACCAACATTACAAAGAATCCCATTGATATACATGCTAAAAATATAACTACCCTCTGATGGTGCAACAAATAATGATATATCAATCACAAATAATTATCAATCAATGTACTCTATGTTATAAAACAAATGCCACAAATGATTTTTGTTCCTTTGTATATCCCAGCCAACATTTTGTTGATTCACATCACGTCCTGCTTTTCTTCCAGTCAGGGGACAAAGCGAATACTGGAGCTTCCATCTCTTATACACAGACTATCGGGGAATTGAATCGCGGGTGTGTAAGCCTACGCCAGGGTTGACGAGGAGCGATATATTGTGCTTAACTCTGACTCTACCGGATCTCAGCGGGGTCCATCGGACATTTTGTTGGGAAAACTGGCGCGCTGGGGATCCGGGCCAAGTGTCGCTTTGTGGACGAAAATAATTGCAAAGTTGGCTCATCCTTTCCTCTCGCCCATATCGTTTCTGGTTTGAAAGATTCGTTTTCGCTTTAATCTGAGGAGGCAAGATTCTGTAGGAAATTGTCTTAGGTAAGTTTTCGTTGCCATACTAATCAATAATTATTTTGGCTTCTTGTTTATACATACACACTCACACACACACACACAGACACACACACACACACACAAAGAAAATCAAGCAACAACAGATATATTAACCCTTCTAGACTGCTTGTCCTCCAAAACACTGAGGATCAAGTGTCCAAACAGTGGTTTAGAGTGGGTAAGGGAACATTGGAAAGGGAATTATTGCCCTGGAACTAATGTCCGTGGCAGGATTAGGAAGTTAGTAGGGGACAGATGGGTTAGTAACTGAGGGGGGGATAAAATAAAGTTATTCATTTACAAACGTCGCGGGTTTGATGCGAGATATTTGATTAGGCGGAGTTTAAATTAATCAACGGTGATGCAGTCTATAACGTCTCGGGGAAGCCCATTCCACAAGTTGACAACTCGATTGAAGAAGAAATTCTTAGATTCGTGTGAGTTAAAAGATTTACCAATAATTTTGCAACCGTTTCCCCGCGTGTAATTAGATTGGTCGATAGTGAAGTACTTACTACAGTTCATATTGTCGATGCCTTTGATGATTTTGAACACTTGAATTAAGTCACCTCTTAATCTGCGCTGGGTTAAAGGAAATAGATTTAATTCTCTAAGACGCTCTTCGTATGGTTTGCTCTTAGGCTAGGTATAATTTTGGTAACTCTACGTTGAACTCGTTCTAGCTTGTTTATATCTTTTTGGTAATAAGGGCACCAGGATTGAACGCAGTATTCCAGAAGAGGGCGGACTAAGGAATTGTAAAGGGTTAGGATAAACTTCTTTGGATTTATGCTCAAATTACTGCCTATAAAGCCAATTATTTTGTTTGCCTTCTTAACAACTTCTGAACATTGTTGACTCGGTTTTAGGTTACTCGATATTGTTACTCCCAGATCGGTTTTTTCTGTTTACATTCTTAAGCCGAGTGCCATTCATCGAATAGTTTGCTTTCTCATTTAGGTATCCGATATGTAGTACTTTACATTTATCCGCATTGAAACTCATTTGCCAAATTTGGGCCCAACATGACAATTTATCTAGATTGTGTTGCATATCGTCAACTTGTTCTTTTGAGAGTACGCTATTTGCGATTTTTGTATCGTCAGCAAATTTTGAGATTGTACAGGTGAGACCCTCATCTATGTCGTTGATGTAAATTAGAAAGATAATTGGTCCTAGTACCGATCCCTGGGGTACCCCACTACTTACATTGGTCCATATAGATGCCTTACCTTTTATGACTACTCTTTGCTTTCTGTCGCTGAGCCAATTTTCTATCCATTTCAATTGTATTCAATGCGCTTTTAGTTTTAGCAGTAAACGTTTGTGGGGAACTTTGTCAAAGGCCTTTTGAAAATCAAGATATATAATATCTACAGCTTTACTCTCATCGTAGAGGTTGAGGATATCGTGGAAGAAGTCTAAGAGGTTTGTTAAACAGGAACGTTTTTTACGAAAGCCGTGTTGAGTATCTTTAAGTATGTTATTTTCCTCTAAGTGATTTACGAGTCTGTCTCTTATGACCGTTTCTAGCATTTTACATGCAACTGAGGTTAAGCTAATTGGACGATAGTTACTGGGTAGGGATTTGCTGCCTTTTTTGAATATCGGTGTTATGTTGGCTAGCTTCCACTAATCAGGCATAGTTCCAGACTGCAAGGATTTATTGAATAGTAATGTCAGTGGTGGAGAGCTCATCCTTAGCTTCCTTTAGAACTCTAGGCGAGATTGTATCAGGTCCAGGCGTTTTATTTACCTTGAGTTTATCTAAACAATTAATACTTCTCTCTCTGTAACGGTGATATTGCTTAGAACATCTGAATTATCAATCTGAATCGGCGATGGTGTAGGGATATCACTGAGGTCTTCTGTTGGAAAAACTGATGCAAAGAAGGTATTGAGGGCATTACTCATTTGTACTTCGTCTTTGGTGTATTCTCCATTTTCATCGATTAACGGTCCAACAGTTGAAGTAACTACTTTTTTCTTTCTGATATAACTATAGAATTCTTTCGGGTTTGTTTTACTTTGATTCGCAACATGTAACTCTAAGGTCTTTTTACTTTGCTTAATTAACTTTTTGGCTTTGCGTCGTAGCTCTACAAATTTCACCCGTTCTTCTTGTGAGAATTTTAATCTATCATTAGCAAATTTTTTAGCAAGCAGGCAGTTTGATATATCTTTATTCCACCATTTGGGCTTATTATTATGGCCTGGACGCCGTATTTTCGATGGTATGCAGTCTTACACTGCTTTTAGGTAAGTGGTTTCGAATAACTTCCAAGATGTATTTATGTTGTTATTGTTAATTAAAAAACTCCAGTCAGTTTCTTTAAACATAGCTCTAAGTTTATGGAAATTTGCTTTCTTGAAATTAGGGACTTTTTCGATGCTACTATTTGGTTCGGTACTAGTAAACTTTAAAGTGAAAGTTATCGTACGATGGTCGCTGTTACTGAATTTATCACCAACATTCAAATTCTCTATTAATTCTTCTGTTGTTGCAAGTACAATGTCAAGAACGTTATTACCACGGGTCGGCGTTCGAACAAATTGATAAAGCGAACTCTCTTGCAAGTTCGTATACAAGTCTTGTCCGAAGTGTGAAGTAAGAGTATCGTCCCACTTGGTCACAGGTAAATTAAAGTCGCCAACAATTACGGTATCTTGTGAGTTACTTACATCTGCAATTTGTTCGTAAATTTCTCGGTCAGTTTGCACTGATTGAGCTGGAGGTCTGTATATTAACGCAAGTATTATTTTTGTACCTTTATTATTCTTTATTAGCACAAAAGATGTGTCGACGTTCTCTCTCATAGAGAGAGAGAGAGAGAGAGAGAGAGAGAGAGAGAGAGAGAGAGAGAGAGAGAGAGAGAGAGAGAGAGAGAGAGACAGAGAGAGAGAGATTGAGAGATGGGGAGATAGCCTACTGTATAGTACATAGTACTAAAAGTCTCAATATGTAAAATTAAAGACTGCCTAACGAATGATTTAACTGCTTTAGTATTCTTGAAATTATAGTATATATATATATATTGTTTAGCGCATCATAGTACTTAATATTATAATTATATGCTTATCACTTATCTCACCCACAATATATTCACACAACATGAAATTATATTCCATGTACGAGCTGTTCAGAGAGTCCACATACATTAAAATGAACTACTATTCAAGCTAACATTATGGAAGTATGTAAATAACATCAGCTCCAAGCTGTCTTAGAATGTAATCTGAACTCAACGTTAATGGCAGTGCTTACATTAGTTTTACTCAATGTCTCCAGTAACCCCAAGCAATGTATTGAATACTGTTCACATGTGTGGGGAGGTTTCCCCCATACCGCACTTCTTGAAAGGGTAGAGTTCAAAGCTTCTCGTGATTTTTTTTGTTTTTATTTATTTTTATTTTTTTCTATGTGAAAGAGGGAGACATAAGGCAGAACTGCCTGTAGCGAGGACCTCCCCCAGAGTTGAAAGAGTGACAGGGCCAAAATCAAGGGACGTTCGAGCCACAATGTCTAGACACACGGAGTTTGAAGCAATTTAAGTCATAGGAAGAAGGAAAGACTGATTATGGGAGTGAGTTCCAGAGCTCAGCTGTTGAATATAAGAAAGACTAAGAATAACGTTTAACTCTTGGGTTGGAGAGTTGCAGAGAGTAGGGGTGGGATTGTGTTGCAAGATTGGTCTTACATGCTCTACGAAGAGTGGGTGGTATACCCTGAAAGAGCTCTGAGGAACACTGATTATTGTAATAGTGGTAGAACAGTGAGAGAGATGCAACATTGCGGCGCAAAGAGAGAGAGACTACAGAGAATTGGCGAGTGGACATGAGTTAATGATCTTTTATACTTTATTTAGAAGTGCTGTGTGAGAGAATCCTCCCCACACGTGTGAACATGTACGCACTGTGCCCCTTTACAGAGCAACAAGCTGTGCAGGGGTAAAGAACCCCATGAGGCGGTTGAGCACACCCAGCTTCTGGGAGGCTGCCTTAGCAAGACTGGTAATATGGTCCTTCCAAGAGAGAGCAGAAGAAAAAGAGAAACCGAGAATACTGAGAGACGATGAAGGGTTGATTTTTGTATTGTTGAAGTATAAGGGATATATAGTCTTCTGGGAGTTCATCACGGGTAGATATATGGAGAAATTGGGTTTTGGAAGCATTAAAGGCAACAAGGTTTTCTCTGCCCTGATTGGAGATAATAGTTAATTCAGAAGATAAGTGTTGTATGGCTTCATTACGTGAGTTTTGGAGTTCATGCTGTGTATGTTGTTGAGAATGTCTAGTTGCATAGTGTAATATAGAGACGTCAGCATATGTGTGAATGTGGCTGTAGGTGCAGTTGAGACGGTCGTTCAAGAATAAAATGAAGAAAATTGGACAATTGGAGGACAGACACTTGAGGAACACCGGAGTTGATAGGTTGAGGAAGTGAACAGTGGCCGTCCACAACCGCAGCTATGGAACGGTCGGAAAGGAAATTAGAGACAAAGGCACAGATGGAGGGATAAAAACATTAGGAGGGTAGTTTGGAAATAAGGGATTTGTGCCAGACTCTATCAAAGGTCTTCGATATGTCTAGCGTAACAGAAAAAGTCTCAATGAAGTCCTGAATGGAGGATGACCAAGAGTTAATAAGATAAGAAAGAAGATCACCAGTAGAGCAGCCCTTAAGGAAGCCATACTGGCGGTCTGAGAGTAGGTTATGGGAAGAGAAATCCTTAATAAATTTTGAGGCAAGAATAGTTTCAAAAGCTTTAGAGATGCAAGAAATAAGAGCAATTGGACGATAGTTGGAGGGTTGAGAGCGGTCACCCTTCTTTGGGACAGGTTGAAGGAGAGCAAACTTCCAGCAAGAAGGAAAGACGTTAAAAGAGAGACAGAGACGAAAGAGTTTGCCTAGGCAGGAAGTCGGCACGGAAGCAAAGTTTTTGAGTACAATAGGAGGAACACCGTCTAGGTCCGTACGCCTTCTTAGTATTTAGCCAAGAGAGGGTAGAAAGTACATCCTTGGAAGAAATTATGATGTTAGGCATAAATAGGAGAGAGAGGGGTGGAGAGGGAGGATTAGCACCGGAATCATCCAAAGTGGATTTTTTAGCGAAAGTGTTAGCCGAGAGTTCAGCTTTGTCAGAGGAAGAAATAACGGTGGTGCCATTAGAGTGGAAAAGAGGAGAGAAAGACGAAGAAGAAAAATTGTTGAAGAGGTTTTTGGCTAGATGCCAGAAGGCTTGGTAATATAGTAATGGAGCAGGTACTACGTGATTCCAAGGATATGTTTAATCTAATATCTTTATTTTGAATTTTGTCCAACTGCCTCAATGCAACCACTCTACATCCTATCCACAAGCATGCGCAGTATTCCACCTGAGAACACACATGCCATATAATGGCCAACAGCTCGTCAGGGAAGAATTCTTGAAGTCTTAGTTTTTTAGAGGCAGTTTTAGCAGTGGATCTAATTTGAGGCGTCCAGCTTAGGTTGGCATTCAATGTTATACCAATAATGATATCAATACTGGAGGAGGTGGGAATATTTACATAATTACAAATTATGAGGGAGTCAAAAAGATGCTTTCTGTTAGAAAATTGCATTATAGGAAACTAGATTCTTTTATCCCCATTCACTGTCCTTGGAAAGGGCCTGGTGCAGAGAAATTGTAGTGTTTATTTTGGAATTTATAATATCAGGCTGCGTGAAAGAACTGCTAAATGTGAAGGAGCTGTGAAGTGTTGAGTCATCTACGTAGGAATGTATTGGGTGATGAGTGATAGATATGAGATAATCGATATGAATGAGGAACAGAGTTGAGGTTAAAACTGATACCTGAGGAACGCCAGCATTTAATGAGTGGAATTCAGAATAAAGGCCATCTACGATCACATATATTTTTCTGTTATGAAGATAAGAATACATTTGTAGAACTAATGAAGCAAGGCCGTAGTGTAACCTAGTCGACGATAAGGATTGATGCCAGACACTATCAAAAGTCTTTTAAATATCCAGTGTTGTATGTGTTTCACCATGTTGGTTTGTGGCTTCGTTAAACTGATGCATATGTAGGCAAAGAATGTCTGAAGTTGATTGCAGATGTACAGTATGTATATATATATATATATATATATATATATATATATATATATATATATATAGTTTGTGACATAAATATCGAATCGCTTGCGTTGAACTCTTAGTATTGTTTTGGTGGACCACCTTTTCATTTGTTTCAGTTCAGTAAGACTAGGCCCTTTAACTGCCATGTATTTTTACTGTTTAGCACCAATATTGCCTCATACGGTTGTCCGTTAGAATAAGCATGACGCAGTAATAGAGATGGGGAGGAAATATATAAATACTATATTATAAAGCTTATTGTTCACTCTGTAAATGCACTATCTGTATATATTTTTGTTTTTACCTGTGGAAAATGCCATGACGACATATGATACTCCTGCATTATCATTAGCCGGGATTCGTGTGGCTGAGATGAGCGAGATCCATTTGGCTAGGCACCGGAGCGAGTCACATTGGCGGCGCCACTTAGCTCACTTTGGCTCACTCACCTATTTTCAGCTACACTTTTTTCCTACCTGTCCTAGGATAAGGACGTATCTTATTGTTTGCTTCGTATACTTAATGGACCTTAAACATAGCGTAGCTACATTAGGGAGAACAGTCGTAAAATCTCTGACTTATATATTATATGCCATAATATATACTGTATAGCGAATGACTGAATTACCTTGAACTGGTTAATTGTCATTTTGAATTGTCAATGATTTAATTATTATTGCATTGATTAATTTGCATACTGAATTGTTTATAATAACTTTATTATTACGTAAAACTATTAACTATTATGATATTATATAACCTGGAAAATCATTAATATTTATAGATCTTGGATTTACATGCATGAGGATGGTATTTTAATCCAACACGTATTTGTATAGATATTATGTTCATCTTGTGTTAGACATTTGTAAGGAGATCGATTTATTTTGCAAGTTTCTAATTATCTTAGGTATATTTTTCTCCAATCATATATTTCTAACTGCAAGTGCAGTGAAGTACAATCATCTTTTGTATCCTTAATGTAAGAGAAAGTTATTCCTACGATTGTTTTAGCTTCCTAAATCTGAAACAAATATTACATTTTACAATTACACCGCATTTTAGAGCATGCTTAATACTCACCTCTCTCTCTCTTTCTTTCACTCACGCCAAGACTCCACCACGCCAGTAACCAAGGACAGGGCAGTAAAGCTGGACAAACAGCCCGACAAAGAGGGTTTTCGTCCTGAGTTTAATCTTGCAACTTTTAGGGGTTCTTGTAGTAGATAAGGGCAGGGAGATTTTTACACCGGAGGGTCGTGGGTGTCGGAGATTAGGCGACACTGAGGCTTTATCAGGGCTTTATCAGGAGTTATCGTTGGTAGGGGGACAAGGTCAGGAGGGAAGGGGAAAAGTGGGATTGATGTGGTGAAATGAGAATACTGCGCAGGGGAATAGAACGAGTGAAAACCTAAATAGATAAATGCATTGACAATGAATTAGTAAATTCATAATTTATGGTGTTTATAAAATAATTTACATGGAGCTGTGGTATTCAGATTAGGATTTCGCTCCATTCCTGCTAGTCATTACTATTATTCACTACACAATTTAATACAGCGTAAATAATCTAACATAACTGTCACAATCATGACCTATCCTAAAAAAAAATTGGCCAGATGGGATATCTAAGCAATATGATTGTCCTTTGTTTTCATAGATGGTGCAAATGAACGACACAGATTAAGCCGTTTAAATGGTCATATCTAGAAACTATCTACGATTATGGTTTTTTGTTATTAGATATGTGAGTCCCATTGACCAACGAACTAAACGTACCTAAGGGTCTTAGATTCTTCCCTAAGGCCTCCTCCACTCAGGGTTGTCCTCTATAGATATCACCTAGTGAGCAGGGTCAGCTTCAGGAAGGCAAACTAAATGCCCATATAGCCAAAGTTGGCGTTCGCGAACCATGCAACCAATATATCTTGAATCATTTTCACGGAGTAGTTGCTGGTTTGAGACGTAATCATGCCAGCGATAGCTCATGATTCTACGAAAATATTTAGTACCAAAGGGGTTAATGCATCTCTTCAATTCACTATTAAGTGTCCATGTCTCGCATCCATACAACAAGACAAGGAGTACCAGCGTCTTGAAGATCCGCAGCTTCGTCCCCCTGCACAGCCATATACTTTTGTTGAGCGTATCCATAACCCCATATGCTAAACCAAGTCAATTATTAACATCGTAGCCCGACTCACCATCTTTATATATTTCATTTTCATTAAACAGTATATCGATATACAAGCGTTGCTTGTATTTACTTCAACCATTATTGCATTATTTCGAGAGAGAGAGAAAAACAACGTTAGCATATCTGGGGAAAATTGGCCAAGGCTTCAGTATAATAATTATTATAATTTCATTATACAGTAGTATGCAGAAACAAATACAACATTTCCAAACGACAAAAATGAGCAAATATGTAAATAGCCCTAATTCAAAATTGAATGAGAATATAAATATCCCTGATGCTACTATCTTATTTCATTTTGTTAAACCTGCTCACAAATCTCCATGAAAATTTGTCCAGTCCTTAACATTTTTATTTTGTCACATTTATTCACAAACCTCCATCGAACAACTCCCTTGCATACATGATTTATGTTCCTCACTCATCTCCCCAATACTTCATTACAGGTCTCTCAGTCTTCCACGAGATTTATCCTTGGCACTGAAGTGAACAGGGTAGTGTGAGAGAGGTGCCAAGGTCATAACAGCGCCATAACGAGGTTCTCATCCCTTGACTAATGATCTTACAAGGGCTAACGTTGTGCCTGCTAGATAGTTAAGTTGTAAATGAGATAGCTGGTGTTGGGAGAGGGAGCCTTCATCTAATTAACTCTATCTATGAGCACTATTCCATTACATGTTTCTACCATTTGCAGTTTCGCTTCTGAAGTTTTGGATCAAAGTTATCTCATTAATAGAAACGCTCAAATTATCTGACACTTGCTGACAACATTAATTATCTGACACTTGCTGACAACATTAATTATCTGACACTTGCTGACAACATTAATTATCTGACACTTGCTGACAACATTAATTTTGATCGATGGCTAGAAACTGGGCATCGTAACCATCCAAAATGATCTCCAGCGCGGTTCAGGGCCATACGAAATCCTTACCCCTTCTTTTTATTGTCTCAGATTCCCGAAAATAGCACCTGTTCATCATTGTTAGGTCATTAATCAGAATATCCATTTATGATATTCGCAATTGTAAGGACACCCATTGACGAATTATTTAATGATAGTGGATGTTGGACCTGGTAGCTTTTGGTCTGGTTGCCATTTATTGTCAAGAGACATATTTTCATTAATATTTCTGCCACAATCTTCAATCAGCTGAATATATATCTCAACATTTAATACGAGGTAATAATCTCCTTGTTAGAAGTATATCTTGTTAATGAGATGGCAGATGGCGTGTGTGGCAGGGGTCCACCATCTAATTCAATATAGAGTAGAGTGAAGAATTCTGTATACACGTCTTTATCTCTACCTAATTTTGTGTGAGGCATAATAAGAATACTCATGGTCAAGTTCTGAAGCATCTGCATTATGATAATATGTGTTTCGCTTACGTTTGATTTATATTCGAGAATGGATAATAAGTCGTAGGCGTGTGCATAAACCTTTAACCGTCCTGGTGGTGTAATGGTTAAGGTGGCAAAAATATGTGTGTGATAACCCGGGTTCGAATCCCGGTGGATCATATATACTTTAATTAATTTCATTGGGGGTGTGGTGGTGAGATTAATAAAAATAATATTAGATGTAAATGTGTGCGTAGCTAACCTACTAGTGCTCACAACTGTGCCAATACATATAGGATAGACCCGCAAACATCTTCTTGAGTGGTCCAATTAGTACGCGGTATCCATACATCAAGACCATGTAAAATGATTAGGGTTATAATTACTAAATTTAGTGTCACACTGTACGGTAGCTTATAGGTTTGTGACTGTATGTGTGTGTGTGTGTGTGTTTGTATATGTGTTTGTGTTTTATAAACCTCTCTTTGATATATCATATATATGATTGTTGTATGAATCTTGGTAGGCACCTCCAGTTTGTACCCAAGTAGATAAACTTAACTATTGCATAAGTTTGGGTTACTCCAAGATTCCCTCTCCTCGCTAGTTTAACCACAATACTGCTATTGAATTATGCAACAAATAATAATACTATTTTGTATATGAAAACACCTAATGAAGAGACATTTGGGCAAGTCTCTTAACGGTGTAGCCTCTGTTCACCTAGTAGTTTAAATAGGAACCTGGTATAAGTGGACGAAGTTGTGACGTCCCATCTGGGGTTGGTGATCGGTTACAAGGTGAGATGGGTATCGTACTGGTCAACCTAAGCTACTGGTCAACCTAAGCCTTCGGGTGAGACTGGTACCGTAGTGAGAATGGTACCGTACAGATTAATCCTAAGCCTTCGTTTCCAAATGTCGCCAATTGGCTAAAATACAGACTACACACACATCCACAGCCATTCCAACGATACATAAACACTTAACATGCACTTCACGCAATACATTCCCAGTTAAGGAGGCGCGATAATAAGAGCTTAGCTCGCATTGCGTGGATTCCCCTTGACGAACAAGTGAGTGAATTACACACATAAATATATAAATATACAAATAAATATATATACTGTATATACAGTATATACTGTATATATATATATATATATATATATATATATATATATATATATATATATATATATACCGATATATATATATATATATATATATATATATATATATATATATATATATATATATATATATATATATATATATATATATATATATATATATATATATATATATATATATATATATACTGTATATATACTGTATATATATATATATATATATATATATATAAATATATAATGTATACATAGGTAAATATATATAAATATATACGGTATATATATATAATATATATATATATATATATATAATATAGAGATATATATATATATATATATATATATATATATATATATATATATATATATATATATATATATATATATATATATATATATATATATATATATATATATATATATATATATATATATATATATATATATATATATATATATATTTATATATATACCTATGTATACATATATATATATTTATATATAACTATATATATATATATATATATATATATATATATATATATATATATATATATATATATATATATATATATATATATATATATACAGTACATATATACCGGTATTACATATATAGTTATATATATATATATATATATAATATATATGTACTGTATATATACTGTATATATATATATATATATATATATATATATATATATATATCTATATATATATATTATAATATATATATATATATATATACCGGTATATATATGTATGTATATATATATATATATATATATCTATATATATATAAATATATATAGATATACAGTCTATTATATATATATATATATATATATATATATATATATATATATATATATATATATATACAAATTGTCATCATAATAAACCCTGGTTTTGCATTAAGTACCAGTTCTTCCAGATAAATACAATAGCGCTCGAAATGTTTTAGAACAATTAATTATGAATCACAAATATGCTCTAAATACAGGTTCCAGTATACTGCTAGATTAATAGATACATCAGCTCATCCAACATCGTCCTGCCCAAGAATCGAGCCTGGGTCTATTTCTTTGAGAGCTTAGTCTCTTCAATATATTCTGAATAACATGTACTGTGTTCCCTTTTATGTTCCAAGACTCTATATTTAAAAAGCTTAATTTAATATATATCAATAGCAAAAAGCATGTGCATCGCAACATAAGATTATATAATGTTAATGCCTGTAAAAGCATGATATGCTCTTTAAATTACTGGAAATAAAATATAAGTAAGCTATTGGAAATGAGGTACTGCTACAATTATCAAAAGGCAGAGATTACTAAGTATATACACAAACGCATTTATATGCATACACACGTTAACGGTCTTATATAAATAAAGAAAACAAGAAAACATCAAGTCAAAATTAAGAGAAAGGTAAACATAAGAGAGAGAGAGAGAGAGAGAGAGAGAGAGAGAGAGAGAGAGAGAGAGAGAGAGAGAGAGAGAGAGAGAGAGAGAGAGAGAGAGAGAGAATATATAATAAAGGAGAAACATGGGACATTGAGAGATGACTCCATACCACCACTTTCTCTTCCCTATGGTGCAGTAGCCCTAAATACAACAGATACAATCAATGTCTTTGCCCACCATTTCTCCACGAAGATGAAAGTACCAAACCCTCATTTACAGTCACCTAGCATACGAACTTTATCACAAGAAAAAAAATACAAGTAACCACAACAGAAGCTGAAATACATAAACTTCTTAAAGACTTGGACCACAAGACAGCAGTAGGCCCTGATGGAATAAGTGCACACATTTTGAAAACAAATGTGCAAAAGAATTATTTGCTCCACTCACCAAAATCTTTAATAACTGTCTGATCCAACAGCAGTGGCCTGATATGTGGAAAGTTTGCAATGTGGTTCCTGTATACACACAAATGTAACAAGAATGATATTGTAAACTACCGGCCAGTTTCATTGCTTTGTATAATCAGCAAAGTACTTGAACAAAAAAATTCCTCACGCCTTACTGATCATTTAACCAAGAACCACCTACTAAGTGACAGACAGTATGGTTTTCGTAAGGGCTACTCCGCTGCCGACCTACACCTCCTTCTTACATCAGAATAGACTGCTGCACTCGACACAGGCAAACGAACCTGTGTATTGGCACTTGACATTGAAGGTGCATTCAACAGAGTTTGGCACAATGCCCTACTAGAGAAATTAAAGTAAAATGGAGTGGACGGTGCCCTACAGTACCTGAACAAAAGGAAATTTAAGGTAGTGATGGATGGTAAGGAGTCAGCCCTCCATAACATCGAAGAATGACCTGCTACATCTTATTCCAGAAGCCCGAGCCTTTGCTGATGATGGCACATTGGCAGTGACATACAGCCCAAGTGATGAACAAGCTGCAGTAGCCTTAGTCACCAGGAGGCTGGAGGACATCATGCAATGGGGAGTGAGATGGCAGGTTAGGTTCGCTCCTCACAAAACTCAGTTAGTAGCCATTAAAGAACTGAGTCTCAACTCCAACTGAATTTAAATAATAACACAATAAAATAAAATAATTAAATTAAAATATTGGGTGTTATTTATGACAACAACAATTATCCTTTAAGAGTCATATCGAAATCATCGCAAGGAAATCATCTAAATTAACATCCTTGATAAAAATATCCTATCTTGTTGACAAAATAGGAAGAAAAGTATTGTACAAATCCCAAATAAGATCAGCTATGGAATATTCACATCTAGCTTGGGGAGGTGCAGCCAACACACACCTCATTTTACTGGATAAGGTTCAAAGTGCTCAGGATTATTGAAGATTGCTTTACATCAATACATGTTACAAAAATGGATGACTTACAGCATTGAAGGGATGTGGCTGGTATAACAACATTATTTAAGATCCAAAACCACCATGCCCCTCACCTTCAGTCACTGAGGCAACTACAGCGACGACAGGAGCGTACCACAAGAACAGTGGAGAAAGCCCCTAACGCACTGGAGGAGCCCCGCTGCCACACCACAACATACCAGCAACATTTTATCCCAAAATATTGTAAGATGTGGACTAATTTTGTAAATGCAGACAGTATTATTACTAATGACACTGTGATTAATTTCAAATGCAAGGCGAACAAATGGCTTACAGAAAATGCTGCAGTGAAATATCGTAAAACACAGTAATGTGTAATTCTGGTTAGGCTTTTAGATAGGAACTATGGCAACATATGATCCTTTAGCCTGTAAAATCTTTTTATAACATGTCACATTGTTAATGAAGTGACAATTCTTTTTTTCAAACCTAGTATAAAAAGAGAAAGAGAGAGAGAGAGAGATCTGAGTCGTCCATCTCTTCAATATTCCAAGCAAATGTAACAATACACAAAACAAAATTGAAGAAAAATAAGACAACAATTATGACAAAGTGTGGCATAATTTCAAAGAGAGAGAGAGAGAGAGAGAGAGCTACCTCCACTTCACCCCAACATCAAAATTCCACTCGTGCCTTGTGGATATCGAGCGTCGCCATCTCCACAACTTTTTCCACTACTTTATGATCGGTTTTGTCATCAGCAGCCGTGGTGGGCCCTCCCTTCACGTATATCCCACATATTACCATTTTCCTTATTTATTTCATTTTCCAGTTTCATTTATTTATATATTATTTTCATACTTGGCCAACATCACTATCTCCTTTTCTTTTTCCATTTCACATTTAATTTTATTCTGTAAATTTCCATATGTAAAACGAATATCACATAACATCCACACTTAATTTATTTATATAGATAGCATTGTATTAAAGAAAACAAATACAAAATAAAACTAGTAGACGATTACAAATGAAATAGCTGACAATGGGCATCATTTCATTAATTTAAGCATTTTAAATTTGTCCTACAGTATGTAAACACCAAGTCGAGTATCCTTTTTCATATTATCACCTAGTGGCATTACCTATTATATAGAAAACTAATTGCCCTCAATGTAGGTTTTGACTATCAATGTTAGGCTCCAATCTAACATAATGCTCCCTATATTTAGGAACCATAAGAAATGTACTGTAGTATCGGAAAGACAGGTTTGTGTTCTAGTGTTTGTAAGTTAATTACGTGCAAATTTTCAATTTACTAAATAGCTAGTGTGTGTATTTCAGACATTAACCATGGTTAAGTAGAATAGAATGTATTGGTAGCGCCTGTTAACCAATATTACAAAAAATAACTGAATATAGAACACAACTTGAATCCATTTTTTGCTGAAAACTATTTTTCATTTCTACTTAGTAATAAATATAATATATTTCTAAACATTCTTTTCATGACTGTCTTTTAAGTTTTTAAATGAATGTTCAATGTAAATGATACAATGATATGTAATACAATTATGTTATATATCCACTGTTTTATTTTAGAGGGAAAGAAATGTATATAGACACTATAATTATATATATACGGTATATATATATATATATATTTATATATATATTATATATATATAATATATATACTGTATAATGATATATATACTGTATATATATTGTATATACTGTATATATATATATATATATATATATATATATATATATATATATATATATATATATATATATATATATTCATATATATATTCATATATATATAGCGTACTGTATATGTGTTTAAAATCTGTATGTGGTAACCCAGGTTAGAATCCCGGGACGATCACATGCTGTTAATAATTTAATTAGGTGTTTGGTGTTGGAAGTGGAATAAATAAAATAAGATTATCAATAGGTGCAGGAATATTTCGTAGCGAGGTCGGTCATATGTGATATGTACCCCATAAAATATTCTTTCCTCTTTCCTACTCATTAAGCAATGCATAGTGCAGTTGAGTGCAGTACATGATTAAATTAATACCCAGTATTCGATAAATGAATATTAATGGTAGTCATGTGCTGTATTTATAACTGTCTTGATGATGTAATGATTAAAGTGTTTAATATCTGTATATTTTAACCCAGGTTTGGGACGATCTCACACTTTAATAAATTTCATTAGGTGATTGGTGTTGGGAGTGGAATAAATTAAATAAGAATATATATATATATATTTGATAACTCGCTTAAACAATACTGCTAACACACAATTACCAACATTTGTATGTGCCTATCTTGAGGAGTAAGCGACGTTAAATAATTAATAATACACAAAATTAAGAGACAAGTTATCTATAAGAAAGCAGAACAGAGCTAGTAGCACTTAATATTAATGCCTTAAATATTATGATGACCAAGTTGAGCAAGACTAAGTTATTCTAGCAAGACCAAGTCCTAAAAATCGTAGAGCCACCGCGTTATAATAAATACCACATGAATAGTTTATAAGAAAGGATGAAATATATTAAATCGAATATCAAGTTGGTAATGTAATATATGTATATCTATGTATCTTACATAATTTAGCAATATAATATAAATTATTATCATGATATCATATTTGCAAGTGAATCATGGTGACGAATATGTACTAACCTATATACAAATGCCAAGGTGATACAAACAAAGGGTGTTCGTGTAATCTATTGCAAAGACGCTCATTTCCCTCTCTCCTGGGTTAACGTAACTCCTTAAATACAATCACTCCATCTTCATATTGTTCTAGCTATCATGAAGCGGTTTCATACAGCTTAGGAAGTACCTCTAGTAATCAAAGCTGCAAAATATCTCTTAATGGTTTGACTCCCACAGATTCCTTCCAAGACTCAAAAATCGTCTAGTTAAAGCCAAAATAAAATGAAGGAATGCATTAGCGTATATTGAAATGGTTAAAGGAGGAAAGGAAGGAAATATGCCCCTTTACAATTTTCGGACAAATAAGAGTCCTCACATGTATAATGCTGATACAACAGAAATATCGTGTGTGAATGAAATAAATACTAGGATGTAAAGTACTATTATAGTGATATATATATATATATATATAGACTTTTACGCTATACTAGGCCTATATTGAATGATACTTTTAAAGACATAATAACTGAAGCGAATAATAAGCGATTTTTAGACTTCCACGAACAAAGAAAAATGGTACACACATGAACTGCTTAATTTGTTAACTGGATTTTTTTTAACATACAGAGCGAATATTGTTAATTTATATTTAACATTTTCCTACAGTCCCCCCCCCCATCCACCCCCCCCACACACACACTCACACACTAGCACACGCATACACAATCTCCGTGTAGGCCTTCTTTCCTTCCCTGTCTGAAAATTCCTGGGAGAAAAGACGATAAAATTTTCATGGGAGAGGCGTGCCCGAAACTTTATAGGTCCTCCAGAAACCCTATTTCCATAACATCCGGTGGCAGCCATCTTACCTTTTTCTAGTATTTCTTTTCCTACCTACAACAGTATATATATATATATATATATATATTTATATATATATATATCTATATATATATATATTCTGTATATATACCTACATATATATATATATATATATATATATATATATACAGTATATATATATAAGAACATAAGAACATAAGAAAATGGGAGTCTGCAGAAAGCCGATTGGCCTAAGCAAGGCAGATCCCTGTCCCACACAACCCCAATTCATTACAAAGCCCAATTATAGGCTTCACACTCTAATACCCTGAGAATCATCTTACCAAAACGGTTAGAGATTAACGCAGGATTATGGAGGTCTGCAGAGCGCTGATTGGCCCAACCCGGCTGATCTCCCTTCACACCCAACCCTTCTCGTCCATATGCTTATCCAATTTTATCTTAAAGCTCCCTACAGTTTTAGATCCCACTATAGCACTTGGTAGTCCATTCCACCCGTCTACAACTCTGTTACCAAACCAATACTTGCCTATATCTTTTCTGAAACGAAATTTATCTAATTTGAAACCATTGGTACGAGTTCTTTCGCTATCACTGAGCTTTAGTACATTTGCCATGTCCCCTTTGTTAATCCCACTAACCCACTTGAACACCTCTATCATATCCCCTCTAACTCTGCGTCTCTCTAACGAATGTAAACCTAATTTCTTCAACCTTTCTTCATACGAAAGATTTCTAATATTATGGATCATTTTTGTCATTCTACGCTGTACTCTCTCCAATGAATCTATGTCCATTCTGTAATAAGGACACCAAAATTGGACAGCATAATCCATATGGGGTCTCACTAATGACAAGTAAAGTTTTAAGATAACATCAGCAGTTCTGTTACTCACACTCCTAGAGATGAACCCGAGAATCCTGTTTGCCTTATTACGAACGCTTATACACTGTTTTCTAGGCTTCAAATCATTGCTAACAAACACACCTAGATCTTTCTCGCAGTCTGAATTTTCTAATTCTAAATTAGCTAGTTTATATTTAACATTTGTTTGCATCTTCCCTATCTTTAATACCTTGCATTTGTCAATGTTAAATTTCATCTGCCAATTTACTGACCATTCATGTAAGGTATCTAGATCCCTTTGGAGGCACTCTATATCGCTATCTGAATCAATTGATCTCCCTATTTTAGTATCGTCTGCGAATTTACTTATCCTACTAGTTATACCTAAATCTAGGTCATTTATGTATATAAGAAACAACAGGGGACCTAATACCGATCCCTGGGGGACACCACTTTTGACTGCTCCCCATTCTGACTTGGTACCATTTATGCTGACTCTCTGCTTCCTACCAATTAGCCATGACCTAATCCATCCTAACAACGCCCCACCTATTCCATATGCCTCAACCTTTCTCATCAATCTCTCATGAGGGACTCTGTCGAAAGCTTTACTGAAATCTAAATATATAATATCATATGACTTGTCATTATCTACTGCTTCATATACCTCTGAGAAAAAACTAAGCAAATTAGTAAGGCAAGACCGTCCCTGAGTGAATCCATGCTGAGAAGAATTGATTAAGTTAAATGTTTCTAAGTGGTTTCTCATTTTCCTAGCAATAATTGACTCTAGTAGTTTTCCTATGATTGAAGTGAGACTAATGGGACGGTAATTGGATGCTATTGATTTATCACCTTTTTTGAAGATCGGAACTACATTTGCAAGCTTCCAAGCTTCTGGAACTATACCTGTTTCTAATGACTTGTTAAATAGAAATGTTAATGGATAACTTAACTCATCTCTGCATTCTTTTAATACTCTAGCATATACCTCATCAGGACCAGGCGATTTATGAGGTTTCAGTCTGTCAATTTCCTTAACCACATAATTTCTACTTATAGTAACCGTACTTAACCTATTTTCTATACTATCGCTGTATACCTTACGGACTTCTGGAAACTGTGCCAAATTTTCATTAGTGAAAACGGAAAGAAATTGACTATTTAATGTACTGCACATTTCTAAATCACTTTCTGTCAATTTTCCTATCGAAGTTTTAAGGGGACCAATTACATCTCTAACCTTGGATTTATATAGTTGGTAAAAAGCTTTAGGATTATTTTTTGAATCATTGGCAACCTTAATTTCATAATTTCTTTTTTCTTTACTAATATCCTTTTTTACCTGTCGTGATAGATTCTGATAGTAAGCAAGTAGGTGAATTTCGCCTTTTTTAATTTTTCTATATATTCCTCTCTTTTTTCCTAGAAGATCTAATAGTCTATTATTCATCAATTTGGGTTGGTTCTGTCTTGATCTAAATTTTCTTTTGGGGATATATTTATTTTGCGCATTGAATACTGACTTGATAAAATTATCGTATGTATCTACCAAGTTTGACGTCTCCTCCTGACTTAAGATGACAGGTGCCTGAGAAAGGATACACTCATTTGGACACCTGGATCGACTTAATTTTTGACCATAGGGTCCGCTAACAGGGCTTCTCTTAACCCACCATAATTGGCTTTTCTGAAGTCAGGTATTAATGTTGTATTCTCTCTGATATTACCTTTCCATTGTATATTAAAATACACAGAATTGTGATCACTATTTCCAAGGTGGTCCCCGATTTCTACACTATTTATCATATGTTCATTGTTACTGAAAACTAAATCGAGAATATTATCACCTCTAGTCGGCGTATCTATGAATTGAGATAAAAAACTATCTTGTACTACCTCAATAAACTCCTTTGAATCAGAGTCCCCTATTTGTTGCTGCCAATCTATATTAGGGAAATTAAAATCCCCCATAATGCACACGTTGCTAAGCCTTGATGCTATTTTAATTTCCTCCCATAATGATGTTCCGTCATTTCTACTCATATTTGGCGGTCTATACATAACTCCAATAACTAAAGTCTCACTACCTTCGTTAACTTCTACCCAAACACTTTCATTTTCATTATTTACTCTAATACCTGATTTAGTACAGCTTTTTAATGAACTCCTGACAAACACTGCTATACCGCCACCCCTCTTACTTGTTCGGTCATATTTAAACAAACTATATCCTGGTATATCAAACTCTGCTAAAAAATGCCTGGTTTCTGTATTAATCCATGTTTCAGTTAGCGCTATTATGTCTATATTTTCTTTGCTAACCAGTGCTCTAAGTTCGTTCATTTTGTTACATATACTCCTGCAATTTGTATAATAAAACACTCAAACTATTACTTGTATTTGCAACTATTTTTCTATTGTTTTTAACTAATTTATTTTTACCTGTTGAACTACTGGACCTAGACGGAAAATCTACGCTATCAGAATGTTCGTTATTACTATCAATTTGATGTGGCTGGGATTCTATTTTACTTACACACCTATGGTTTATTAACCAAACCCCGCAACAAACTTGTCGAGTGAGCTGGCTAAGGTCGAAACTCCTAGTCGAGAGAGATGTACTCCATCCTGGGCATACAGTTCATCCTTACCGTAGAAGAGGGTCCAGTTATCCAGGAATGGAATAGTATTTGCCTTGCAATACTTCTCCAGCCGGCTATTTACACCAATAGCCCTGGAGGACCATTCCTTCCTTACCCCTCTTCTTGGTAGGATACTGTGTACCACAGGAACTCCACCCTTCTCCTTGATCCTCTCCAACATTTCCTGGTACGTGGTGAGCAACTCCTCAGTCCTGCATTTCCAAATGTCGTTGCTCCCTGCGTTGAGGAAGATGATGGGGTCCTCTCCACTCGCTTCCATGACACCATCTAGCTTTTCTGCCACCTTCTCGACTCCGGCACCAGGCAGACAGACAACTTTACCAACATGTGTGTTAGTAGCCCTACCAAGGTGTTTAATCATTGAATCCCCTACAATTAAAATAGACTTAGCTGTTTTCTGTTGTCGGCGTGTAGCAGGAGTTGTAGCAGCAACAGCAGCAGACTTCCCCCCTCCCCTCTCACTGCCTCGATGATCGCCACTTCCTCGCCATCACTCTCATCAGCCAAGGTGCTGAAGTTGTTGTGGGTCTTGAGTGGCTGCCTTTTCAGCTTGCAGGCCGTTGCACTGGTTGACACTACTTTCCAAGGGGCTTCACGATCCCTGGGAACACTTCCGGTAGCCTCACACTTCTTTTCCGCCATAGCTAGTCTCAAGGCCAAATTTTCATCTTTGAGACACTGAATCTCCTGCTCCACACTCTCCAGTCTTTCTTGCAAAGCAAGACAAAGCTGGAGAGTATGGGAGGAGACAGCAGACTCATCAACAACAGCCATCACTAAGAAAGTTCACTAGGACCTCACTAAGGGTAAACCGGTTCACTAGCGGTCACTGGGGACGTCCGCACAGGTCAGGGGTCAGAGGGCACAGAAGGGGTTAATTGATCATTCAAATGTAAACCTTGCAAAACAAACCATAACCCGGAAATAAATCCCCTTCCGTTGTGTCGCAGGGTATGTATATATATTCTTAACCCCCTCTGTACCGGCGACGTCTTTTCGCTTTTATTTTTAGTTATATTTAGAGGATTGTGTGCAGTTGAAGATGGATCAGTGGTAGTAAAAGGGTTATATATGTTTATATATGTTTCTAGTCTCTCAGTGGGGATCGAACCATCGACCATCAGGATGATAGCCGACGCTTTAATCAATTACACCACGGCAGTCTAAAAGACACTCAGCCTTCTATCCTATTTATGTTAGGGAGAAGGGAAACCCACTAGGCGAATATATTTAAATTCAAACCTAGTTGTAGGATCCATATTTCCAGAATACCATACACAGATTTTTGAGTGTCCCGACGCAACTCGGGTAGAAATTGATTTCATTTAATTCTAACCCACAAAGCATGAGAGTTACAAATATTGAGAATATATCACAAATACACGTGAGCCACTAAATGTTTCTAGTCTCTCAGTGGGGATCGAACCATCGACCATCAGGATGATAGCCGACGCTTTAATCAATTACACCACGGCAGTCTAAAAGACACTCAGCCTTCTATCCTATTTATGTTAGGGAGAAGGGAAACCCACTAGGCGAATATATTTAAATTCAAACCTAGTTGTAGGATCCATATTTCCAGAATACCATAAACGGATTTTTGAGTGTCCCGACGCAACTCGGGTAGAAATTTATTTCATTTAATTCTAACCCACAAAGCATGAGAGTTACAAATATTGAGAATATATCACAAATACACGTGAGCCACTAAATGTTTCTAGTCTCTCAGTGGGGATCGAACCATCGACCATATGGTCGATGTATATATATATATATATATATATATATATATATATATATATATACTGTAGATAGATATAGATAGATAGATAGATAGATAGTTAAAATATATGTAAGTTTATTTGTTCATGCATATCCGTAATATATGCTAGTTATATGATATTAGTGGGGTATATACTGTATATCAGCTTGTTTACATATCTGCCCTATTTTTCAATCATGCATTCTAAGAAAAGCACTCTCTCTCTCTCTCTCTTTCTCTCTCTCTCTCTCTCTCTCTCTCTCTCTCTCTCTCTCTCTCTCTCTCTCTCTCTCTCTCACTTTAACGTCAATCATAGGACAAATTATGGAAACAATTCTGAGAGACAAGATAGTAGATTATCTGGAGTCAAACAAATTAATAATAGAAAGCCAACATGGCTTTAGATCCAGTAAGTCATGCCTAACAAATTTGATAGAATTTTATAATAAACTATTTACACATAACGACTCTACTAAATCATTAGACATAATTTACTTAGATTTCCAAAAAGGCGTTCGATAAGGTACCTCAAAGAAAATTATTGAAGAAACTGGAAATGTTAGGCATTAAAGGAAAAATTCATGCATGGATAAAAAGTTGGCTGACAAACATAATGCAGAGAATTGTGATAAATGTAGTAGAATCTGAGTGGGAGCCAGTTTATAGTGGAGTGCCTCAGGGATCGGTCCTGGGGCCAGTTTTGTTTCTAATCTATATAAATGACATCG
>CM064513.1:60303521-60321021 GCA_032716605.1 Paralithodes platypus | reverse complement strand
ATTTTGCATTTTGGAGGCAAATTTAACAAAATATGAATATGATATTTTCAATAAGGATCATGCTTTAAGCACTTATCTCATCATCCAAGTGATCAGGAGAAGTCGATCAGAAAACCATTCCAACCAACAAATCTCAACCAATGCAATATCAACCATAACTGTTAGGCTAGGTCAGGCTAGCTATGTTAAAGTAGGACTTTTCATTTGGCAATGGCTTACTTGGTCCTGATTGTGCTTTCCAGGAAGGAATCAAAATACACAGTACCTAGCGGAAGCAAATTAAAATATAGACATTGAAAGCTTTTTTCCGACGGTGTAAAAGCGGGAGAGAGAAGGGGTCGGGCTCCCTAAAGTAAATTCCCAAGGTGTGTAAACTGTCCCTGGAACCGTAAAACCCAGGGTTCTGTCTGCCCTCGGGGGCACACAGAGGCACCCATAATGTTTGAGGTGGCTGCAGCCCCCCACCACTCCCCTCTTACTCTCTGGGGTAATGCTTGTAAGGTGTTAACTTTTCACTATGGCCTTCCAACCTAGTGGGGCTTTCCCTGCTGCTCTCTCATGATCTCACTCTCTTTCTCTCGCTCTTGTTAATTTATATTACAGTATATCATATTATAATGATCATAGTGAAACAAACATTTAGACAAACCTGATTCACAGACCAGAGTTGTATTAATCGATTTTAACTCTGCTTTTAATACAATACAACCACATATTTTGCTAAGAAAACTGTTCAATATGGGTGTAAATAGTAATCTATTAATATGGATTTTTAAGTTTCTGACGCAAAGACCACAATGCACAAAAATAAACAATATTAAGTCTAATACAATAGTTATCCCTGCGCCACAGGGATGCACAATGTCTCTTATTTTGTACATCTTTTACACAGACGACTGTAGAAGTACTTATAGTGAATGTACCACATTAAAATACGCCGATGACACAGTAATCATAGGGAAAATTGTAAACAACAACAGTCATGAGTATATTTCACAGGTAAATAATTTGGTTGAGTGGTGTAAAATAAATCATCTGAACCTGAATGTAAAGAAAACAAAAGAGATGGTAGTAGATTTTAGAACAATTAACAAGCAAGTACCTGATGTTATTATCATAGATAATGAACCTGTAGAGAGAGTGAACCAATACAAATATCTAGGTTTCATTATATACGAAAATTAAATGGCAGTGCAAATACCGACATAGTATATAAGAAATGTAACCAAAGATTGCACTTTGCAAGATTACTGAATAATTTACAGGTAGACAAAACAATAGTTAATCTCTTCCATAAGTCAATCATTGAATCAATTCTATGTTTTTTAATCACCACCTGTCATGGTAAGTTAATTAAAAAAGATAAACATAAACTAGGAAAAAATAATTAAGAAAGCTAGAAAGTTAGGCATAAATATTATAACGTTGGATGCACTGTATCAGGAATGTGTAATGAAGCAGGTGAAGAAGATAATGCAAGACACTAGCCATCCCCTTCATAAGTATTACGTATTCCTAAGGTCTGGAACAGAAGCTTGGCTCAATACAGAAGACAGATATTTTTTTAGCAGAGTATTCACATCCCGGTTATGTAATGTTTGAGAAAAGCCAAATAAATACAAATGGAGGTGGCGTTTTACTTTTTATCAAAGAAAGTCTTAACCCAGCCCTTCTGTCAAATTCTCAAATTGTGAACGTCGACACATCCTTTGTGGTAATAAAGAATAATAAAGGTACAACAATAATACTTGCATTAATATACAGACCTCCAGCTTAATAAGTGCAAACTGACCGAGAAATTTACGAACAAATTGCAGATGTAAGTAACTCACATGATACCGTAATTTTGGCGACTTTAATTTACCTGTGACCAACTGGGGCGATACTCTTACTTCACACTCCGAACATGACTTGTATGCAAACTTGTAAGAGAGTTCGCTTTATCAATTTGTTCGGTCGCCGACCCGTGATAATAATATTATTGACCTTTTATTTGCAACAACAGAAGAATTAATAGAGAATGTCAATGTTGGTGATGAATTCAGTAACAGCAACCATCGTACGATAACTTTCATTTTAAAGTTTACTAGTAACGAACCAAATAGAAGCATCGAGTAAGTCCCTAATTTCAAGAATGCAAACGTTCGTAAACTTAGAGCTACAGTATGTTTAAAGAAACTGACTGGAGCTTTCTAAATAACAACAACGACATAAATACACCTTGGGAATTATTTGCAACCACCTACCTAAAAGCAGTGCAAGACTGCATATCATCGAAAGTACGGCGTACATGCCATAATTACTAGCCCAAATGGTGGAATAAAGAGATTTCAGACTGTTTGCTTGCTAAAAAGATTGCTAATGATAAATTAAAATCCTCACAAAACTACGGAGAACGGGTTAAATTTGTAGAACTACGACGCAAAGCCAAAAAGTTAATTAAGCAAATTAAAAAATACCCTGGAGTTACATGTTGCGAATCAAAGTAAAACAAACCTGAAAGAATTCTATAGTTATATCAGAAAGAAAAAAGTAGTTACTTCAACTGTTGGACCGTTAGTCGATGAAAATGGAGATTACACCAAAGACGAAGTACAAATGAGTAGTGCCCTCAATACCTTCTTTGCATAAGTTTTTACAACAGAAGACCTCAGTGATATCCCTACAGCATCGCCGATTCAGGTTGATAATTCTGATGTTCTAAGCAATATCACCATTACAGAGAGAGAAGTATTGAATTGTTTAGATAAATTCAAGGTAAATAAAACGCCTGGACCTAATATAATCTCACCTAGAGTTCTAAAGGAAGCTAAGGACGAGCTCTCCAAACCACTGACATTGCTATTCAATAAATCCTTACAGTCTGGAACTATGCCTGATCAGTGGAAGCTAGCCAACGTAACACCGATATTAAAAAAAGGCAGCAAATCCCTACCCAGTAACTATCGTCCAATTAGCTTAACCTCAGTTGTATGTAAACTGCTAGAAACACTCATAAGAGATAGACTCGTAAATCACTTAGAGGCAAATAACATACTTAAAGATATTCAACACGGCTTTCGTAAAAAACGTTCCTGCATAACAATCCTCTTAGACTTCTTCCATGGTATCCTCAACCTCTATGATGAGAGTAAAGCTGTAGATATTATATACCTTGATTTTCAAAAGGCCTTTGACAAAGGTCCCCACAAACGTTTACTGCTAAAACTAAAAGCGCATGGAATACAAGACGGTGTGTTGAAAAGGATAGAAAATTGGCTCAGCGACAGAAAGCAAAGAGTAGTCATAAACGGTAAGGCATCAAAATGGACCAATGTTAGTAGCGGGGTACCCCAGGGATCGGTACTAGGACCAATTATCTTTCTAATTTACATCAACGACATAGATGAGGGTCTCACCAGTACAATCCCAAGGTTTGCTGACGATACAAAAATTGCAAATAGCGTACTCAAAAGAACAAGTTGACGATATGCAACACAATCTAGATAAGTTGTCATGTTGGGCCCAAATTTGGCAAATGAGTTTCAATGCGGATAAATGTAAAGTACTACATATCGGATACCGAAATGAGAAAGCAAACTATTCGATGAATGGCACTCAGCTCAAGATTGTAGACAGAGAAACCGATCTAGAAGTAACAATATCGAGTAACCTAAAACCGAGTCAGCAATGTTCAGAAGTTGTTAAGAAGTCAAACAAAATAATTGGCTTTATAGGCAGGTCATTTAAGCATAAATCCAAAGAAGTTATCCTAACTCTTTACTATTCTTTAGTTCGCCTTCTTCTGGAATACTGCGTTCAATCCTGATGCACTTATTACCAAAAATATATAGACAAACTAGAACGAGTTCAACATAGAGTAACCAAAATGATACATAGCCTAAAGAACAAACCATACGAGGAGCGTCTTAGAGCATTAAATCTGTTTCCTTTCACCCATCGCAGATTAAGAGGCGACTTAATTCAAGTGTTCAAAATCATCAAAGGCATCAAAAATATGAACTGTAGTAAGTACTTCATTATCGACCAATTTGATTACACGCGGGGAAACGGTTGCAAAATTATTGGTACATCTTTTAACTCAGACAAATCTAAGAATGTTTTCCTCAATCGAGTTGTCAACTTGTGGAATGGGCTTCCCCGAGACATTATAGACTGCAGGACCATTGATTCTTTTAAACTTCGCATAGACAAATATCTTGCATCAAGGCTGCGACTGACTGCGTTTGTAAATGAATAACTTTATTTTATTCCCCCCTCAAATTCATCAAGGATTATTGCGTATATATATTACTAAGACGTTACTCTCTTTTTGCCAGATATACGAAAGATCACTTATAACTGTGTTATGTTACCAACCCATCTGTCCCATACTAACTTCCTAATCCTGCCACGGACATTAGTTCCAGGGCAGTAGTTCCCTTTCCAATGTTCCCTTACCCACTCTAAACCACTGTTTGGACACTTGATCCTCAGTGTTTTGGAGGACAAGTAGCCTAGAGGGGTCACTAGATATGTTGTTGCTTGATTTCCTTTGTACTCCTTTGTACTCCTTTATACTCCTTTGTATGTATGTATGTACTGTATACTCAGGCACATACCTCATAGCTGATGGTGGCCGACTCGAGACAGAGACCGAACAGAAACAATATGTTCATACTGTGCTATATTGAATTCAAATGGTTTTGATAATATTATGTCATGTTGATTAAATCATATATACTGTAGATGTTATTTAGGTGTTATAATCTACGAAATAAATAAATTATAATATATGTGTGTGTGTGTGTGTGTGTGTTTGTGTGTGTGTGTGTGTGTGTGTGTGTGTGTGTGTGTGTGTGCGCGTGCACTATGTTCAATATAGTGCCCATATGTGTGTGTAAAAAGTAAACTATATTTATTTTTAATAAGAAGAAAACTGCAATAACGTGACACTATTATATATATTTTCTTTGTTTCCAGGTAGAGATGGTCGCCTTTTAGTCACGCACAATATATACATTTAAGGTTTGTATCTTCCATTACTCAATGCAGGTATCTCTATATATTATAACATACAGTATTATCTACGGCTGGCTGAAGATTGTTTTCACAGCATATGACTGTTTGGTCCATTATCGAAATATCTATCTCTCAGTGTTGTCCTGTTTATGATTATCTATCTATATTTCTATTAATATTTATGTGGTGGCACACGAGCGCATTTTTCGGCAATTTTCGATGAGCAAGTTCTTTTTTGTACTATGTCGAGGCTCTTTCGAATTGGAATCGAAAACTACATCGAAGGTAGATTATGTTAGGTAGTTTAATTTTTATGAAAATATAATTTTCAAGCTGCTAGATGACAATTGACCGTATAATTTAACAAAAAATGTATATGTGTGACACTGTCTTTTTTCTATTAATTATTAGTAAGCGTTGTCTGTGTTTGGTAGTTTGTGTTTTATGAATTTCACTAACAAATTGCAGGGAGATAGTTTGATTAAATACTTGTAAGTGCAAAATCAAATAATTTATATGATAGATTAACTTAAGCTTGGTAATGCAATCATAGTTTCCGAAAACTGTAAATACATCACCTATAGCATTGAACGTGAGTAGAGAGGGTGTTAGCGTATTAGGATGTAAGGCTGAGGAACATAATACTGCTGCGTACGCATGGGTCAGACGCATAGTTGCCAATAGAGATAATCGTTACAGAGCTATTTGTAATAATACTATAGTACATTATAAATATATAGGCATATTATTTAAACACTCTATCAATAGGCTTTAACTGTCAAAACGTATGCTTACGGTTATGTAGCTTGTATGTAGTAGTATTTTTGTTAACCCTTTCTGTGCCGAGAACCTTTTTTATATTTCATTGTAGCAAAATGTACACTATTTTGTGCAGTTAAAGAAGGATATGTGGTAGTAGAAAGGGTAAAGTGATATAGTTCGAAACCTGTTAATTGCTGGAGGCTTTTATAAACCTGAATAAAATGGTCTAATAGTAGCCAAACAAAAGATAAAAGGATGTCACCGGTACTGAAGGGGTTAATATCTACATTGTTATAAACCAAATTTTTTTTGTAACAAGTATACTGTATATGTTAGCGTGTGTTATACTATATGATTTCCTTCTTTGATAGAGCATGCCGGTAAGCTACTCCTTCTGTTTATATTTAACATAATGCTTTTCCTCTTACTATCTTTCATTTATATAATTAGTTATAACGCTACATATCAGTTACATATACTGAAAACACAATGTTTCGCTATTACCAGAATATATCGGTTGACACCATATAAAATATTAGGCCTTTTGCATATACTGTATATATACTGTATAAATACTGTATATATAGATATATATAAATATATATAGATATATATATATTTATATATATATATAGATACTGTATATATACTGTATATATATATATATATATATATATATATATATATATACTGTATATATATATAGGGGAGGTGTGGCAGAGTGGTCTAGCCACTGGACTGGTAATCCAATGGACCCGGGTTCGAATCCCAATATGTCAATGGGAAGATATTATTGGGATGGAATTTGTGCTGTACCTAGTTTCAGTGCATTACCACAGCACACCGAAATGCCAAAACAAAATACCCTCATTGTTCCCTGATTAAATAGCACTGTATGAATATTCCCATATTCAAAATATGCTACAGGGGGGCAATGCCTAGTGAGTTACTTGCTCAATAGGTGGCGTTCTAAGAGTGAGGGTCCGAGCCTGGGGAGTGAGACTGTGAAGCGCAGAGGCGAGGCAGTTTCAGAGATGGAGTTGGGTTCGAGCTGTGAAATAGGTGCTTCGCATGTCTCACTCCCTAGGCTGGAACAAGACCTCACGGGCCTCACCGTGTTCAGCGGTAGAGTGTAAAGGCTATCAGCCTATGCCCGAGAGGGAGTAGTTGGAATATAGAAAAAAAAAAAAAAAAAAATATATATACTGTATACATATATATATATATATATATGTATATATATATACATATATATACTGTATATATACATATATATATATATATATATATATATATATACTGTATATATATATAATATATTCATGTAAAAATTATACTGTGCATGGTTTTCTGTCTAGAATAAAATATTAGTAGGATCAATACCGGCATGTGTAATAGCAACACAAATAGATAAATCAGTTAAATTTTGTCTGTTGACATATATGCTATGTGTATTTGAGATATTTAATTTTTTCTGAAGCTAATTATTTGGAAACGCTACTTAATCATAAGATAAATTAAAGGTATTTCTTAATAATCCAGAATTCCTCTAAGCACAGGTATTAAAAAAAAAAAAAAAAGGGATGATAATGTGCATGTAATTTGTTGATAGTAACAACTCGTAACCCATGACCAACAGGAAACACAAATGTAATAATCCATGACCAAACAGTAGCATGAAGGCAACCGATAGTTCAATAAGCATCACAAAAAATAATTGAATATTTGCATCCTTCGCGGCTTGAACTCTTCCAACAACTCGATATCAATAATACAGTACTGTATGTTGGATTCAATGATCAACGAAATATCGTCATATCGAAATATCGTTGACGTACTGTACGTACGTCAACAATCATTAATTGACGATTTACAAGTTTCGGGCTAAAAGGAAGTTGAAGTTTTACACATCAGTATGTCACAGAAATGCAACAATATACGCGCTCGTGATTAATTAAATTGTTATTGAATTTATGGAACTTCTGTGTCTATTATAATCTTAACATATATTTCGTCTAAATATCGATTTCTACAGCTACTACTTTCTTATAGCTCAAAACCCGCATGTAGTATATTTGATACACATCATTGTTTTTCAATTATTATCACCAAACGCATCGCTATTTAAAGAGTATGAACACAATTACATACTCACGTGTCTTTCCATTGCAATTAACTTAATGATATATATACGCTCACCATTATATGAATAACTATGTCATGAAGTACACACACATTAGGATTGTTAGCTATTGAATTATTCAATTGGTAGTTATCTAAATGACAAAAATGTTGCCACAATCTTAACTCACACACAAACACACACCATTCGCACCTCTTCCAGTATAGCTCACAACACAGCTAAAGCCACACTGAAGTACTCTTTGCTTCGACACCTTTAATTTTTTCCTTTCCCTCCATCGTTGGTCAGCATTCACCTTTGCAACAGCTCATAAAACAAAACTTGTCCGGAAAACGTTAAAAGATTGACGTAAGCAAAAAAAAAAAACAGAAGAAAGAGAGAGAGATAGAGAGAGAGAGAGAGAGAGCGAGCGAGAGAGAGAGAGTGTACCTTGAACGGTATTGGTTAGGTTGTAAATACCATTCTTTCCGCTTCCTCCAATAACGTTGCTTCTTATACAAACTGGTATACTATTTAAATATTTCGTTGTATACACATGTAATACTGTATTTGTTAACATTATTTAGTTTATACTATCTTAAAGCGTGTGTTAGCACTTTTCACGTCTCGTTTATTCTGTTCAATAAATACCTTCTTGTATTTCACTGGGAACTCGAATTTGTTCATACTTTCCTAGCAAGAAGAGTAAAGAACTTTGAACTTTGGGTTACAAGCCTTACAGGTTTTAGTTGTTCGAGCGAGTCTTGGTATGTTGCAAACACTTTTTTCTCGTGTTTTGCAACGCTTGGTCAAGTCTCAGCTGGCGTGATGGATAAAGACACACGCACACGATTACTTCTTCGGATATTTGTGGACAAAAAATCTGGTATAGCAGCTTATGGTTAAAAGTTTTATAAGATTCCATTCAGATAAAATAACGATTCGTTAAGTTTATTTGTCGATATCAATACACATATAAAGCCCCATAATATTGCCAGAAAAAAAGTTGTAACACGAGAATTGCTGAAAAGGGTTTCCTGTGAATCCGTCTTAATCCTGTAGGAGGTTGTGGTCGTGAGCAATAAACTGGGTGGGAATGCCTTCTTACACCATCGCATGTTTTGACAACTCGACTTTTTTTCTTATTTTCGTGTGAGGAGATGGTCCTATCACGATGAAGGTTGAACGTCTCCAGCCAAACGTCCTCTTATAACTCTATAAATATATCTACGTCTCCTTAAGCTGGTCTACTCAAGCATCTTTTGTCACAACTGTTTTTTTTTTTTAAACTCTTATAAGAATGATATCACCTATAGTAATCTGTCTCCTGTTTACGTGTCAATAGGAGTGCAATATAGTCTCAAAATGTAATCAGAATAAAGTTAGGGATCAAAGGTTGTAGGAAAAGACCTCTTGACTGTGGTCATTTGTTCTTAGTCAGTTGTACCACGTACAGTATTATTCAGTTGAATTACGTATCAAACATTCAATTATAGATACTGCAACTCGAACTTCGTGAATAACTGAAACACTTGTAGATTGTCCATAAACTCCCTTAAGAAATATTTGACATTTGTTTATGTAATTACTGAAGTAAACATATATGCTTGACAATAATGTTCATCTGTCTATCTATCTATCTACCGGTATAAATAAATAAATAAATATTTATATATATATATATATATATATATATATATATGTTTTGTCGGGCTACAGTAATTATAGCTCGTGATATAGTCTTTACTAAAATCCAGATATGGACTTATAGACCGTAAATAAACTCAACAGGAACTCCCCGAACACGTTCTTAATATCACAAATAATTATTCAACTAGGTACTACAGAACTCAATAACATCACACAGGAGAGTTATACACACAAGTTTATTCAAAGGCATAGAAATATTATCTTCACTTATGGGCTTGGTATATATGGGTAATTCAAACTATAGTATTACCTTAATAATTATGGGAATTATAAGGTACTAGGCGAATATATACTAGCAGAATAGACCAAGGTGAGATCAATGTTAATTCAGTGTTGGTAATAAACAAAACAGGAAATATGCAATTAATTAAACACGTGACCTATAGTATCAACCCTTAATAGTAATAACGATGCGGGTCGAGTGTCTTACGTGAATGAAACAACAATAAAGACAATTATTAATACTCTCGATAAAAAAGAGAATGAATGAGTTAAGAGTAAAAACAAATACACAAGCAGTGAGCGAGATGTATGAGTGGGGCGCGCGCGCTTGAGCTAGGTATACGCCCTTCAGGTAAACGCGACCTTTAATCAGCTAGCGTGTCAAGTCAATAACTCTACTGCGGGGTTGGAAAATACAATTCTGGTTTGTGTAAATATGAACTTACTTTCAGAGATATTGCAGTGAAACTGGGGGCAAGGTATTACTTATTTATTTTCACAATTTACTATGTATGTAGCTCAAATTAGGTAATTTATGATTTGAACTGTATATTTACTTCAATCGAACGTATGCAATAATTACGAACTCGGTCGAGGAATTCAAATGTAAAGTTATTAATATAATTCTAACTGAATTAAAGAAAAATAATTACTAACTGGATATAAAGACAAAGTCTAACTAATCAAAGGTGATTAATTAGTAGATGTCCTGGCAATGCTTATAAGGTAATAGCGTAAGGAATTAATTAACAAAATGTTAATTATGTTAAAAGTGACGCACAAGACGAAGTTGTACTATGAAAATACTCAGAAGGGTATTAACAAGATATCTGAACGAGTTAACAGAGTCTTACGAAGAATTCACCATAATAAGTGGTGTATTCGAAATCATGGAAAATTTAGATAAGAGACTCTATGCAATGCTAGCATTCCTAGACAGTAAGAATCAAAATTATCTACATCAATACTCGCATGAACGATAATACTAATTCATACAATAATCACAACAACGATTAAAAAATCGTATGAGAAATGGGGGAACTTGGAAAGTATATAACTTGGGGAATGATAAACTTCACACGAGAATACTGTGATAAATTAAATATATAATTGGGCGTAGGTTCTAGGTAATTAGTTATGAATTAAGAAGGGGAATCAAGACACGAAATACACTTCGACCTCAACTTGTAACATACATAACAGAATGCATATATTAGGAAAATCTGTGAGTGCGTGACGTGATAAATTTAAGGAACACAAGTATATAACCTATGCGTATAACGTTCTAGAGGATATTTAAACAGGATGAATATAGGATCCTGAACACAGATCTTAGAGAAGAATTACTATCAGTTTCAGAAGGATTAACATGTACGCAATTACAAGATCTTGGGCACAGATCTATTTATAATCACACGCTTACAAAATTCACATATTTTAACCTATACCTCGATAACAATAATCACAACTCAAGATATACAGAGACACTTAGGATAAGTTTGGAGGGTAGTGAGAGAGCAGGGCTGGTCGACGTAGAGTGTAGGTTCTAGGGCAGCATTTCAGGAGGGTAGGGTGTCACACGAGCAGTACTTCAGGTTCCAGACGTCAGAGGGCACCACAGGTCTAGCACTTTCACTGGCAGGGGGGCAGGGCTAGGGCAAGCTTTGGCTGTGGTTAGCTGTCCTGTCCTTTTCAGGCTGAGTACAGTACCGCAGTGGAGGTTTGCATACTTTCTTCCTAAATCTTTGAAGTAATATCTGACTTAATTCTTGACTCCTCGTTTATATATTCTCGTGGCAATAGGGGTATTGTGAATTCGTTGTGATGAAGTTGTGAGGTTTAATACTAATAGTAGACATGGCTGGTTAATATTTATAGGTGTACTTATATACTAGGTAACACACTTTATATCATACAAAGCATTTATTTATCCTATTCTGGGAGAAACCTTACTTATTAGGATTACATCATTCTCCAGACTCTTAGACATACTGGTGTATTGCTGGCCCATTTGTGCTTCTTGTCTGGAGGTTATTGGATATACAGGACCGGCATAACTGGTACTCCTGCTCAGGTCCATTTATATCTGTAAGCTTCTGGTCGCTGGTGTTCAACTTGCATAAACAATGCTTCATCATATTGCAAATCTGGGGATGGAGGGAATGCTGAGCTGTGATTGGTTGGTGATGTTTGAAAGCAGGGCTGTGGTTGGTTGGAACAGTTTCCCATGCTCATAACTGCTATTTGGCATGATAGAAAATGAGGGGCTCTGGGCGGTAGGGGTGGCTCCTGCATTTTCTTGTCCCTTCGTTGTTTCCTGGTTATGGGTTTGGCTGGTGGACCCAGCTGCAGGCTGGCAATTCTGCAACTGGCTGTTGCATTTGGTGGTAGCAACCCCGCCATTTCATCACTATCGGCGAGAAAAAAGTTACGACCTCGCGCTTGAAGAATGTAGGATCGGGTGGTGGTTGTGTTCCTGACGGGTGTCAGGTTTTGCAGGGTGAGTAGCCATAATATGGTAGGGACATCCATAGGTTTGGTGACGTCCATGACCAGGTTTAAATGTAGAGGTTCTGCAGCGTGAGCAGCTAGTTGTAGGAGTTGGTTAGGAGTTTTTACAGGTGTTGGTTTGATGCCATCAAAAATGGACACACTGTTGATTTTCATGGTTGGTGGTGTCGTTGAAGGGGTAGCTGCACTAGTGGTTGGTGGTGTCGTTGAAGGGGTAGGTGCAGTAGGAGGTGTCCTTGGAGTAGTTCTGGTCACTGTGGGTTGCCGAGGAGTAGTGACTGGGACAGGAATGGCTGGTGATGAGTGTTTGCAGGTAGGCGTGGCTGGACCAGGTAGGGGTGACCTCGCATTAGGTGGTGTGGTTATCAGTGGAGCTGGCAAGGTAGGTCTTGGGTGATCTCGCCGGATGTAGGTTGGTTTGAAGGAGGGCGCCCATCGTTGAGGGGGCACCACACGTCGACCAGATCTGGTGCATGTAGGGTTAGATCGAGTAGGAATTAGTGAAGGATGAGAAACATGGGATCGAGGGGAAGGTGAAGAAGCAGAGCTAGAAGAATGTGATGGTTTATTTGTTATGTTATGTCTGGGGCGGATGACTGCGGAAGGTCGTGAGGTAGAAGATGATTGAGGAATGGCCCTAGGAAGTAATGGAAGAGGCCGTGTAACTGGTTTAATTTTGGATTGAGATCCGGAAGGAACAGGAGATTTTAGTTTAGATGCATAAGAGTGGGGACCGGAAGGATTAGGAACAAGGGGGGTAGGTAAAGAAGGAGGTACAGTAGTGGGAGGGTGAGGGGCGGAAGTGACAGGTGGGGTAATGAGATTAGGGATGTTGGCAATTGTAGGAGTCGTAGGTAGAGTACCCGAGGATTCTGAAACGTTAGGTATACTGACAGATGGTGAGGCTTGCACAGGTAAAGGGCGTGGTTGATGACCAACTTGAGAAGGAAGTATTGAAGGAGCAGAGACAGCGCGTGTAGGTGGAACAGGTACGGGCGTGTACACAGGAGGAGGTGGGCGGGGCTGTACTATGGGGTGGGCGTGTACACAGGAGGTGGGCGTGGCTGTACTAGGGGGGTGGGCGTGTGAGTTATAGCTTTCCAATCTGGAAGGGTTCTTTGTTTGTGGGTGGGTGTCACAGGTAGGGTGAGGTCAGGTAAGGTAGGTTCTGAGGATCCTAAATTCTGTTTATTAGTTGCAGGCAATATGTCATTCTGAATGGGGTCAGCAAGCATAACTATATTCTCATTAATAGGCTGAAATCTACGGACATGCCTGTTACGATATGTGCGCGACTCACCAAAATAATTAATGATAACCTGGTAGCAGTTCGGAACAGATAAGATTTCAAAAGGTCCTTTAAACCTGGGTTTGAGCTTGGATGGTACTGGTAGGTGGGCAACCATAACTAGATCACCAATACAGTGAGGGCTGGCTTTGGGAGTTTCATCAGGTTGCAGATCTTGCACATACTGGATTTGTCGTAGTCGATTTTTGAGATGAACTAGAGACTGGTCAAAGTTTGGAGGAGGGCTCATACGGGGCAGCTAGATGACGAAGGGGAAGGAGCAATGGGTGCCACACCAAATACTCGCTCATGATGTACTATTCCGTCTTCTCGAGGGCAAGGTGTTGATTCCTTATTGCACAATACGAACTTGGCTGGACCAATCTTTTGAATCCATTTGTTGTAAACGGGTTCGGATTTGATTGGCTATCGTTCTGTGGCTTCTTTCGCAGATGGAATTCCCCTTGAGGCCAATAGGGAGAGGAATGACTGATCTTAAAACCACACATCATCGATAACTGTGACCATATGTGGCTGGTAAATTCTGGTGGCATTGTCAGAATGGATTGCTTCTGGTAGTCAAAAATAAGGGAAGACATGCTGAATCAGTGCTTCAGCTACTGCAATTGCTGAATGATATTTTGCTGGACACGCAATGACATACTTGGAGTAATGTGTCCACAAAAGTGATGATATACTTGAATCCGTGACTATTTTATAAAGGGCCCATCACGTCTACTGCAAGCAATTGCCAAGGTTTGGAAGCAATTAATTTTCCGGATGGCCCAGCTGTGCGGGTTCTGTCTGTTCCCCAACGCACATGCTTTGGCACGACTCAGTGATGGCGTTTGGCGGTGATGTAAGGTGATGGGTCCAGTAAACTTGTTGGAAGGTGGAGATGAGCTTTCTCTGGGCAAGATGGATCCCATTATCCATATGGATGGACTGCATCGTGGCTAAGGCAGCTTGAGGGGTTATAACTATTTTACCCTCTAAGGTGAAAAGATTATCACCTCGCCTGGTTAGTTGGTTGAACATTTTTCTTGGCATCCAGTCTGGCTTGGTGTTGGTGTTGGTAAGCTTGTAGAAGGTCCTGTTGACTGTTGTTTGAAGCGTCTTGGTGATGAATAGTGAGGATGGTGTGTGGTGGCTCGTCGTGGTGAAGTGTAGATTCAGACGGTGATAAAGGGAGACAAGAAAGTGCATCAGCATTAGTATGCAACTTTCCTGCTCGGTAGCCATCTCTATGTCAAATTCTTCCAGAGATTCCCTCCACCTGACTGTCATAGCATTTTTTGTATCTGACTTCCGCAGCCATTGAAGGGCGTGGTGGACGGTGATGACGGTGACCTTGACTCCTGCCAAACACGCTTTGAAATATTGCAGCGCCCAAATAATGCCGAGACATTCTCGTTTTGTCACAGGGTAATTTATTTCGGCCGGGTTGAGGGTGCGGCTGGCACATGCAATAATATGTTCTTTGTAGCCGTCCCTGGTCTGTCCTAATACGGCTTGTGATGCCTACCAGCGTTGGCAGAATCGCCTCCCGTTAGCCACTAGCGCTCGCCAGGGCAGTGAAATGGGCTACAGTTATCAGAGAAGGTTGTTCTTTCTTTCATAATACTTGCATTGTTACAGACAGTCCTGTGGTGGTCTTTATTTTCGTCTGGTGACAACGGGAAGCATTTTATATCATGAGATAGAACATAAGATGCATTGTAGTGAAGGAGAGAAGAGAGCGAGCGGGCAGCGATTGGGTAGTGAAGTGTTGCTTCCCTCCTCCCTCCTCCCTCCCGGAGGAGTTTCCCGCCCGCGTGGCCTTTCTCTCGGTTTTGATTGGCTGGTGGTTCCTGGCGCCTTCTGGAGGCCTGCTGCGCTGGTGACGTATCGTCCTGTGATTGGCCGACCACCATGCCTTTGTGGGATCCTGGGGGTCCCGAGGAGCTACTCTCTTTAGAGCAGGCTAGGGACGCACATGACTAACATCCTTTTTACCACTGTCTCCCATATCTCCACCATTCTGATACTGTCTCTCTTTCTCAACTTCTTCTCTTTCATTCCTCTTATCTTTTAACGTCACAACACTCCCTTTGGGTTCTGCACACAACTTCATATCGGCCCATCGTATTATGTGCGTCGATCTCTGAGATATTTACATGTACTTAGAATAGGTTTGAGAGTTCTTAGTTAGTAGAGGTTAAGAACTCGGTGTGTCTTCCATTATTGATTTAGTGCTATGCTGGGTTATTTAATGCTAGACTGGGATAAGGCTTCTGTTGTCGTTGTCAGCGATGTGTGTACGGTTCGCCTTATACCTACACGACTTCGACGGTTTCCTTCTGTGGTAGCCTAGGTTGTCTTTTTGGTTGTGCCTTTTGCGAGTGCAGCATCGTGTGGTAAGAGGGCATTAGCCTACTACCTTGTCATACAGTGCTGCCTCTTTGCTTGACTTTTGAGGGATCGCCAGGGTAGAACCAGATACCTGAGATCTGGATCTACCAAGAGAGCATCCCCGTCATTAACGTAACTTTAATCATACCACCTTAAGGACAACGCTAGGCTATGAGCCAGTCTTGCTCAGCCACAGTTTCCTAACCTTGATATCCCAGCTAGACTTTATTCGCCTAGCAGACACTAGTTAGGATATGAGCTCTTTATGATATGTATGCATTATTATTCACGTGATTTATGAGTCTAGGCTGTTGTTGTTGCACAACCATAGTAGACTGTTTCGTTGATGAGGAAGCATTTCTTTTAGTGTCGAACATTACTGCCGTTGCGCATTTATAATATTCTCGTGTCAGTTAACATTATATGTCCTAGTCTTTTTGTGTACTCTGTATACACGTTGGGTGTCCTGCCTCCTGCCTTTCTATAATTTAAGATATGAGCATCTTATGAGCAGCAGACTTTCTTCAGAAGTTTCCAGGTCTATGCTGTAGGACTATACTTCACTTTCTTTCAGATAGTAGTGAAGAGTTTATTGTTGTTTAGAGTAAACTATATTAGAAGCATCTTTTTATTGTATTAAATCCTGCATTGATTTAATTGATCTTTCCATAGCTTCCCTTTTGTGCATTTTAACGTAACTTGCCATCTTGTTTGTTATCAGGCTATACCAGTGTGGGTTAGCCTGGGTAGGGTACATTTATGCCCAGTTAAGCATACCCCGTTATCGCAGATTAACTCTGGAGGTATAGGTGTTTTTGTTAGCCGGCATATAAGTTCAAGGGTTTGGATCTAGCGTACCGTTGTTGCATAGTACCCTATTACTAGTCCAATCATTAAGTGCCCTTGTTTTATTCGTAGCCCCGGTCGTAACAAATGGCGACCTTGCCTAGTAGCTTATATTAGTAGTAGCCAAGATCCATTTGTGTTTTTGCGGTCATAACAAATGGCGACCTTGTCCAGTATCTTATTTTAGTAGAAACCAGGATCCCATTTCTAGATTATTGCAGTAATAACAAATAATGACCTTTCCTGGTATCTAAGGAAGAATTGGCAGGATTGTTGGACATTTGTTTTTGAGGAATATTTTGGACACGTGGAATTTTTTTTGGCAACGTAGTATAGCACTTGAGTTGTCTTCGAGCATTTTATATTTTTTGAGTGAATAGTGCTACATGAGAGTTATAATAGGTGCTTTTTTTGATTTGAATGAACTGGTGAGAATTTTCGGTGGACAACCCATAAGTCGAAGCAAACGGATCAATGTAGCAGTGAGGACACAGTATGGGAAGCAGACTCTGAGGTGGTCATCAGCTGGGGTGTTTGGTTAGAAGGTATTAGAGTAATAACTAGTGAGGAGGATGCAAGGAAGTGTTTCTTCTGGAGATACCTCATTTACTACGTTGACAACCGCGTTGGTCGGGGATTGATCGGTA
>CM064513.1:60297191-60303421 GCA_032716605.1 Paralithodes platypus | reverse complement strand
ACGTTTACCCCCATCCAGGTGTCAATATTCTCCTGGCGAGCGGTGGCGAGCCAGCATATATATCGGTATTTATTTGTTTTGACAGCAAGCTAAATTTGTACATTTTTCGATATAACAATGTCTCCGGCGAAGCCGGGTTTCTCCATGACACAGCTGGGCTCGCTATCGCTCGCCAGGAAGAAATCGACACCTGGATGGGGATAAACGTCTTAAAACAGTTGGCTGAATGAGGCCGAATGGATACAAATCAGGCAAAGGGAGAAAAGGAGAGAAAGATAGAAAAAGCCGGTGACCCCCCTTTAACGATAATTAGGATTGTAGACAGTTTACTAGGAATCTGTGGGAGTTAAGGGGAAGTTATTGTTTTTTTCTGAAACTCCTTCTCTCACATGTTTAAGCCCATTACTTTGGAGATTCTAAGACATTCGCCCCCATTACTTTGGCGATTTTAAGAGCTTTCGCCCCATTTCCTTGTCAATATGATGACCTGTGCCATTTTGCGGTTGATTTTTTCTGAGGGGGGGGGGTGTCTACGGGATGTTTTATTATTACATATTAATATTATTTGTTTTTTAAAGCTTGATGGAGCTCTAGGGAGAAAACTCCCCCCCCCACCCCCCACCCCTCCTCCTCCTGTAAATTATATATGCAGTATTATGGTAATCGATTCCAAAATTCCCTCCCTAAGCTGCATAAAAGCGTCTAGATAACCATAATTAAAGCTAAAACTCGTCCGCGTACTGAAAAGGTTAAATGGACAGTGGCTGGTTGTTTGGTTTATTAATTAATATATTAATTTATTTTTTAGTGTCCTCGCTAGACCTCCATCAAGATTAAACACACACCCCTAGATATATTTGTGCATTTTTCGATAGAAAAATTTCCCAGCCAAAGGTTGGTTACTCTTAAAATAACAGGCTCGCTATTGCTCGCCAAAAAAATATCGACGCCTAAATAGCACGACAGGTCTTAAAATTGACAATGAAATAGGGCGAAAGGTGTTAAAATCGCCAAACTAATGGGCCGAACGTCTTAAAATCTCAAAACTAATGGGGCTAAACACGAGTGGAAAAGGGACCAGAAAAATTACCCGTCTTCCCTTAACCCCTTTTAATACCGGCTACGTTTATTAACTTTATTCTTGCTATATTTAGACGATTTTGTGCAACTCAAGAAGGATATGTGGTACTAAAAATGGTTAAGTGACATAGTTCCAAGCCCGTAATTGGTGGAGACCCTCTTTAAACTGAATAACATCGTCTAACAGTAGCCAGAATAAAGTTAAAAGAACGGTCTCGGTAAAGAAGGGGTTAAGAGAGCAGTAGGGAAAGAACAGACCCTTGAAGAGCTCCAGCTGTGAAAGGAGTCTCTTCCTAAGAAACACCATTGATCAGTATCCGTTGCTGTCTGTCTGTTAGCCAACTTTTTGCCCATTAGGATACTTCTTTGCTGATCTCCCGTGCAATTATTCTTGACAGGGTTCTACAGTGGCCCGGGGTGTGTGTATTGTCTAAAGATGGCTCTAGTCCCGAGAGAGAGAGAGAGAGAGAGAGAGAGAGAGAGAGAGAGAGAGAGAGAGAGAGAGAGCGAGAGAGAGAGAGAGCGAGAGAGCGAGAGAGGGGGAGAGAGAGCGAGAGAGAGAGAGGAGAGAGTAGAGAGAGAGAGAGAGAGAGAGAGAGAGAGATAGAGAAGAAGAGAGAGAGGAGAGAGAGAGAGAGATAGAGGAGAGAGAGAGAGAGAGAGAGGGAGAGGAGAGAGAGAGAGAGAGAGAGAGAGAGAGAGAGGGAGCGAGAGAGAGAGAGAGAGAGAGAGAGAAGAGAGTAGAGAGAGAGGAGAGAGAGAGAGAGAGAGAGAGAGAGAGAGAGAGAGAGAGGGAGTAGAGAGAGAGAGAGAGAGGAGAGAAGGAGAGAGAGAGAGAGAAGAGGAGAGAGAGAGACGAGAGAGAGAAAAGAGGAGAGAGAGAGAGAGAGAGAGAGAGAGAGAGAGAGAGAGAGAGAGAGAGAGAGAGAGAGAGAGAGAGAGAGAGAGAGAGATGAGAAGAATGAGAAGAATGAGAAGAATGAGAGAGAGGGGGAGTGCGTGAGACAGAAAGAGAGTTGCAGATAAATGGGGTAAGAGTGGACGTGTGTGTGTGTGAAGGGGTACCGTAAAAGGTAGAGAAGATTTTCTGAAAACAGGTGTGTGTGTTACATAGCTACACACACTGCACATACCTTGCGGCTCCTACTAGACAGTTCGGACTTAATTCTAACAAAATGTGCTAATAAGTGAAAGGTAAGACTAGAAAAGCAGAATTGGCTCTCTCCCCACCCAACACTCCCTCCGACCAAGGGTCGTCATGAAAAACAGCTGGGAAAAAGGCCCCCAGTTGAATGAACAAATTTATCTTGGGAATTATATAGTAAAGATCGAATATGGAAAATAATGATTACTACTCATACTTAACCTTTTCTTATATAGCCTATTTTTTTATTTTTTGTTCAACCTCGTCGAAATGAATGGAGAGAGAGAGAGAGAGAGAGAGAGAGAGAGAGAGAGAGAGAGAGAGAGAGAGAGAGAGAGAGAGAGAGAGAGAGAGAGATCTAACGTGTAGCAATTCCAAAGGGCCTGGTTCTCATGAATAAGGATGTTTTCTGTAGCCCCGCCAGTACTGGTCCTGATAAGGCTCTGCTGCCTCACTCCAGAGCCACTCGGGGAGAAAGAAAGAGAAAGAAAGAGAGAGAGCATGGACGAGTAGAAAAGAAGAATATGGCTGACTAGGGCTGAGTACAATATAATTCAAGCCACAACAGTTCTAGCGACCCCTTGAGGTTAATTTCCCTCTAAATCACTGCTGCTCAGGTGTTCTACAGTAGCTTAGAGTGGATAAAGAAAAACTGGAAAGGGAAGTACTGCCCTGGGACTAACATCCATGGCAGATTTAGAAGATGTTAGAAGGGAACAATTGGGTTAGTACCATTGCACAGCTAAAAGAGATCTTCGTAGGCTTTAAAGGCCAAACATACAGAGGTGAGCGCCGAGTTTAAGGGGATAGGGTTTATATTTCTGGTCGGTTTATGTATTCATTTATTGTTTATATTTTTTAGTTACCTCTCTAGACCTCCATCAAGAAAAAGACAAAAAATAGACTCCTTTCAAGATAAATTTGAAAAATTCTCGGTAGAAAAATGTAAGGCCGATTCCTCCTAAAATTACAGGCTTGCTATTGCTTGCCAGGAAAAAATGGACAGCTTAATGGCAAAAAACGCCCTAATATTGACAAAGAAATAGGGTGAAAAGGAGAAGTGGTCTATAAAAGTGACATATCTCCCCTTGAGAGCATCCTAATGTGCACACCCAACTTTTCTTTAAGGAGGGTGACCTGCTTTTTGTTATTTCTGTCCATTTCTCTCTTTCTCTGGCTTGTATCCATTCGGCCCCATTCAGCCAAATATTTTAAGACGTTTATCCCCATCTAGGTGTCGATTTCTTCCTGGCGAGCGATAGCGAGCCAGCATTATATGAGGAAATCCGGCTTCGCCGGAGAAATTTTTCTATCGAAAAATGTACAAATTCAGCCTGCTGTCAAACAAAAATAAAAAATATGCTGGCTCGCTACCGCTCACCAGTAAAAAAATTGACACCTGGATGGGGATAAACGTCTTAAAACAGTAGGCTGAATGGGGCCAAATGGATACAAGCCAGAGAAAGATAGAAAAGGACAGAACAAAAACAGGTCACCCCCCTTAACGCAAGACTACTTTTCTCGGGTTAAAAAAGAACTTCTAAACATTAAAAGAGATACAATTACCGTCCTTATTATGTCATTGGCAAACATATACAGTATCCTTCCTGATGTAGAGAATAATGGTGGAATGAGACACTGAACAGACGAAGGGAAGGCACTGGGAAGGATAAACAAGGATAGAGAGAGGAGATTGCAGACTTCACCTTGTACAGTTCCCCGCACAAGTTCCGTCCCTCTCTTGAGATTATATTTATGGAATTAAGAATAGTATAATTACATTTAGAGTGTAATATCTTAATTAACAGTTGTAGAAGAAGGTGAAGTTACTAATGCATAGCAAGATACTCTCCTAATTCAGTAATACTGTACTTACTTTCGCGAATATAATCTCAGAGAGGAATAGAACGTAAGGGAGCCCACTTCGCTTTTTTTTTATCTTTCTCTCCCTATCTCTTTGGCTTGTATCCATTCACCCCATTCAAACTACTGTTTTAATACGTTTACCCCCATCCCGGTGTCAACATTTTCCTGGCGCGTGGTAGCGAGCCAGCATATATATTTTTGTTTTGACAGCAAGCTAAATTTGTACATTTTTCGATAGAAAAATTTCTCCGGCAAAGCCGGATTTCTCCATACAATGCTGGCTCGCTATCGCTCGCCAGGAAGAAATCGACACCTGGATGGGGATAAACGTCTTAAAACAGTTGGCTAAATGGGGCCAAATGGATACAAGCCAGGGAAAGAGAGAAAAGGAGAAAAAGATAAAACAAAAACGGTGACTCCCTTTAATGCCCTGTCTCATGTGTGTGTGTTGTACTTCCTTGGTCACCTGGAGATTACCTCCTTGGAATAGACAGCAAGGTCTCTGGGAAAGGGAGTTGTCATTGTAATTCCCCGTAACTCTCCGCCTTACCTCATTCCCAAACTCTCCACTCATCCTCTTGTTCTACCCTTACGGTAACTCATTATAATCTCTATTTCTCTATTCTCTATCTATCTGTCTATCTATCATTCTATCTATTTATCTGTTTGTCTGTATGTCTATCTATCTATCTATCTATCTATTTGTCTGTCTGTCTATTTATATATATATCTATCTATCTATCTATCTATCTATTTATTTGAGGCATGTATCTCATTGTGCTGTTCAGTCCGCAAAATGAAAATGGAAAATATAAAATTCCTAGATAATACAAAGTATTGTACCATTTTGTATCAGTCATCTTTGCCATAGACTTAGTGGTACATACATTTTGTAATAACTGTACTTATTTGTAATTGTGCTTACGACAATGTATTTAAATGAATTGGAATGGAATTGTTTGTCTATATTTACTTTACACTCTCTCTCTCTCTCTCTCTCTCTCTCTCTCTCTCTCTCTCTCTCTCTCTCTCTCTCTCCCTAATCGTGTTTCGTTAATATCGCACTCTTTATTTTGTCTCAGGTTCATTACTGGATTCTTGTTTTAATTAACTTTTTGATTTCATTATTTGCATCTGAAGTTTTGTATAATTAGTTCAATATGTGCTTTGTCGGATGTTTTGGGTCTTCTCTCTCTCTCTCTCTCTCTCTCTCTCTCTCTCTCTATATATATATATATATATATATATATATATATATATATATATATATATATATATATATATATATATATATATCCGTTGTTATCTGTAACCCCTCACGTTACCATATGTTTATATACGTTGTTTTTAATTCATAATTCACTTGTTTTATATAAATTGAGTTGCCCTCGTGTAGCCCTTTTAATTATTGCATACCACCCTCCTGATCACTTTTAACATGAATATATTGGAGAGAAAGAGAGAGAGAGAGAGAGAGAGAGAGAGAGAGAGAGAGAGGAGAAGGAGGAATGTAGATAGAGAAAGATAGATAAATAGATATATACAGAGAGAGAAAGAGAGCTACTGTCCTTTTAGTAGTTTCATTATACTTATATAACACTTGTTTCTTTGAGTATTTATTTAATTACATGTCGTGTGCAATCAATTATTAATATGCTATGCTAATTAGTGTCACTGTCTACAGTTATGGTCATAAACATTTAAAAGTTTGTCAATGCAACATTCGAAAAGTGAGAAAGCCACGTTAAACCATGTAATTATGCCTCTTCCTTCGTTTAAGGGGAGATTTCCACTTGAAGGATTTTTTTTTCTTGACTCCGTTCTCCCTCATGTTTAGCCCCATTGTGTTTCTAATTTTAAGATGTTCGCCACATTATTTTGACGATTTTAAGAACTTTCAATCCATTTCTATCAATTTTAAGACCTTTCATGCCATTTAAGTGTCGATTTTATCCTGGCGAGCGATAGCGAGCCTGTAATTTAAGAGGAACCGGCTTTCAGCCGGGACATTTTTCTACCGAAAAATGTACAAATTTATCTTGAAAGGGGCTCAACGGGGTGTAATCTTAAACATGAAGCATATCTAGGGACCAAGCTAAAAACCTCCCCTTAATGGGAACAAATACTATTACTACTACTA
>CM064513.1:60224691-60292191 GCA_032716605.1 Paralithodes platypus | reverse complement strand
TTCTGCTGCAGAATTGATAGTGCCAGTGCGTACATTGCCATTGCCACTGGATCTCCTTGCGTTGTTCCTTCATTTGATTTGAGAATTTTCATTTCTTCCTTCTTTGTGCTTCCAACTATATACAGGTTAGCTGGCTCCTTATAAGTATTTTCTATGTACTTTGCGATGCTCGGGCATTTGATCTTGATGTTGTGAATAGCTGCCTCCCTATTAATGGTGTTAAAGGCATTTGTTGCATCCACTAGCAGTACCGCTTCACAATCTTCCTCATGATACACCTTCCCCATTGCATGCATTGCTGCTTCTCCTCCGGCTTGCTGTCCTGCACATACTTGTAAGTTGCCCACTGCTCTTTGTACATCTTTTCCAAATACAGACATGATTGCTTTTCCAATAATCCTTCTAAGAACTTCCCCAACGCCTACTGGTCTAACTCCTGGATTCTTATTTAAAGGTATCAGGCGACATGCTGTCAGAGCTTCTATGTTCACGCATGGTGACAATGCAAGTTTCTTTGCCAGCATTGCTATTGCTTCACAAAGGTCACCCGCGGCTGAACCAAACTTGTTTTGACTTAGGAAGATCCTCCAAGTCTTAGCATCTACTCCTGATGGACCTGCTCCTCCCTGTGTTTTCAGCGCCTTTCTCCATATGAGGTCTCCAGTTATATTCTCATATATCACCGGGTCTGGAGGAACATATTCCCCGTCTAGTTTGGCCTCATCACTTGCTGGTTTTGCTTCTGGGTGTTTCTCCTTCAGCTGGTCCAAGATGCGTCGATTCACTTCGTGCACCCCACTTGAGGCTTCCCCAGTGACCATTCTGACTGCCTGTGCCACTTTACCAATCCTCATGCTATTTCCCACTGATCGTGCCATATCATCTGGCTTCCTCTTTCTTCGTTGTTTTGTTTTCAGTCTTTGCTGGATTGATCGTACTTGGCTAAGAATTTTGTCTAACTCCCCATTTTTCCACCACTCCATTCTCTGTTTCAGCGCTTTAATGTTCTCATTCAGTTTTCCCTTTGGTCTTTTTCTTTGAAGGAACAACTGAGGAATGAAAGAAGCTATCTTGATTGCCACGTGCGCCAAAGGGGCATCCTGAACATACTTTAGGATCATACGTCTGAGTTCCCCAGCATGTCTTTTGCGGCTTCACAAATCGGTAGTTCAAACTTATTATGTTGCCATTGTATCACTTCTGTATAGATTTAATTCACTAATGTTGTGAGTCCGTCACCAGAATGTCCCATCCATTCTCCACCATTCATGTTTACGTTACGAGGTCGTTCGTTCTGTTCACGATTTTCGATTATTTCTCTCTCATTATCTTCGTTTAGGCCTACACTATTTTCATTATTTTGTTCCACACCTCTGCTGTCTTGCGAATTATTGATTCCTGCGTTTTCTTCTGCGGGCTGCAGTTGTTGATTGTTATTTTCTGCATTATCTCTAACAGGGTTTGCTTGTACATCTCCATTAACTACATTGTCTGTTTCACGGTTCATTTGTACTGCATCTCTCACTGCGTTTTGTCTGTCATCAGGATTATTCCTCGACTGGGACCGTGTTAATATCATCTTGTCTTATTTTCATAATTTCCTACCTATTCCCTAATACTGAGTCTATCTATCATTTCTTCCTAAGGGACGAGCCTCTGCCCGATAAAGGTGAAAATGTAAACATCCTATGAGTAGCGTTAGAGATAGAAAGAGTAAGATAAGTTATTTAACTCACCTAGTATGATGCAAGGCTACAGAAGATCAGGCTATATTACAAGACAGTGGGTGCAAAAGAAAATAGAAAATAAAGTAAAATACACACACACACACACACACACATATATTCACATATTCACACAATCCCAGCCCTACTCTGTACAACTCTCCAACTTAAGAGTGAATCGTTACTCCCAATCTTTCTTCTATTCAACAGCTGAGCTCTGGAACTCTCTCCCTGAATCCATCTTTCCCTCATCCTATGACTTATATATTTTCAAACTCCGAGTGTCCACACATTTTGGCTCGAATGTTCCTTGATTTTGGCCCTGTCACTCTTTTAACTCTGAGGGAGGCACTTGTCACAGACAGGTTTGCCTTTTGTCTCCCTCATCCACATAGAAAAAAAAAAAAGACAAAAATAAAAACACATCCTGACACTCGCAAAACACACTTGAGTCAAATGCCCACGTCCGTCCGGGCAGACCCCCACCCCACCCAAACCCCAGCACATACACACACACAAGCACACATACACATAAGGTAAGTATTACCTAGCGAATTGGTGTATTCTCTAATTATATGATTATTTATGGACAATGGGAAAAGTTAAGATTATATGATATAGTACGAGAATTACTCTTAATTGCACACACACACACACACACACACACACACACACACACACACACACACACACACACACACACACACACACACACACACACACACACACACACACACACACACACACACACACACACACACACACACAAACACACACACACACACACACACACACACACACACGCATACACACATACATCCCCCCCCCCCCACACACACACACACACACACAAAGGCTGATACATTATTGGCACATTACAATAGTTTATGTTGGGAGGTCTCTATTTTCTGTCATCATCTCATATTCAAATGTCTGCTATATTTCCACATCGAACATGACAATAATCAGTATGTGTCTGCGTCTTTATTAAAACTAGCCGGACACATGTCAAAGGCGTGTGATTTTATTTATTGTATGTTTATGATAAGGTGTCATCAGATAAAAGATATGTGTGTTTAATTTAACCTTACGTGACTTACGTCTTTCAATATCGTTTGTTATAATATACTGTATATATACTGTATATATATATATATATATATATATATATATATATATATATATATATATATATATATATATATATATATATACAGTATGTGTACTGTATATAGGCATACAATATATACACTGTTATCTACTTTGAATTTGGCTCTCTATTATTCTTTCAACTTTGGGAGTGACACTTGTTACAGGTAGCTATGCATTTTGTCACCATCATATCTTGCATGTTGCATAAGATACTACACTTTAAATTATTTATACTATTTTCACTTATACTGTATAATTATGTACAATCTCAGAGAGGAACGGAACTTTTGCTGGGAACCCCACTATCACCGACAGATAAAGGTCCTGCAAATGTTCCTTTAACAATTCTGACACGACGGTGAAATATTTTGAAACAATCCATATAAGAGGGGATGGTTGTTTTTTCTTGCACCCTTGTACCCCATGCTTAGTCCCATTAATTTCAGGTTTTAAGACGTTTGTCCCATTAGTTTGGCAATTTTATGACTTTCACCCCATTTCTTTGTCAATATAAAGAACTTCCGTGCTAAGTGTCCTATTTTTCCTTGCGAGCGATAGCCAGCCTGTAATTTAGGAGGAAACAGCCTTCGGTGGGGACATCTTTCTACCAATTTGTTTTACTAATATATCTAGAAGGCAGATCTTGTGGATGTTTTTTCAAGCTTGGCGAAGGTCTAGGCAGAAAAGTAAGAAACAAAAATATTAATAATAAATAAGCTGACCAAAAAATATACCCTTCCCCCGAGACGGTATTTTCCGTCAATCAATGTTCACTGTCTATCATATTGGAGAGGACCAGTTACTGATTTATACAGGGGGTTGTGGCACTTTATCTACAGTCCTACATGTTCTATATTGTACACACAGTCCTACATGTTCTATATTGTACACACAGTCCTACATGTTCTATATTGTACACACAGCCCTACATGTTCTATATTGTACACACAGCCCTACATGTTCAACATGTTCTATATTGTACACACAGCCCTACATGTTCTATATTGTACACACAGCCCTACATGTTCTATATTGTACACACAGCCCTACATGTTCTATATTGTACACACAGTCCTACATGTTCTATATTGTACACACAGCCCTACATGTTCTATATTGTACACACAGTCCTACATGTTCTATATTGTACACAGTACATGTTCTATATTGTACACACAGTCCTACATGTTCTATATTGTACACACTGTCCTACATGTTCTATATTGTACACACAGCCCTACATGTTCTATATTGTACACACAGCCCTACATGTTCTATATTGTACACACTGTCCTACATGTTCTATATTGTACACACAGCCCTACATGTTCTATATTGTACACACAGTCCTACATGTTCTATATTGTACACACTGTCCTACATGTTCTATATTGTACACACAGCCCTACATGTTCTATATTGTACACACAGCCCTACATGTTCTATATTGTACACACAGTCCTACATGTTCTATATTGTACACACAGTCCTACATGTTCTATATTGTACACACAGTCCTACATGTTCTTTAAGGGAGGTCACCTGTTTATTTATGTTTTCTCCTTTTCTCTCTTTTCTCTGGCTTGTATCTATTTGGCCCCATTCAGCCTACTGTTTTAAGACGTTTACCCCCACCCAGGTGTCAATATTTTCCTGGCGAGTGGTAGCGAGCAGGCATATATATATTTTTGTTTTGACAGCAAGCTAAATTTGTACATTTTTCGATAGAAAATGTCTCCGGCGAAGCCGGATTTCTCCATACAATGCTGGCTCGCTATCGCTCGCCAGGAAGAAATCGACACCTGGATGGGGATGAACGTCTTAAAACAGTTGGCTGAATGGGGCCGAATGGATACAAGCCATGGAAAGCTAGAAAAGGAGAGAAAGATAACAAACAAAAACGGTGCCCCCCCCCCCCTTAATACACAACAGCCCTACATATTCTTTAAAACACACAGTCCTACATGTTCTATATTGCACACACAACTATTACAGTGCACCCTCTCCTTCCCTCGCTGAATATTGGAGAGTGAAGTATAGGGGAGGGAAGGGGGAATACATACTTTCCCATCTTTAAAGGGCAGATTTCCACTCCAGGGATTTTTTTCCTGGACCTCTTACTCCCTCACGTTTAGCTACATTGCTTTTGAGATTTTAAGACGTTCACCCCATTAGTTTGGCGATTTTAAGAAATTTTGCCCCATTTCTGTCAATTTTAAGGCTTTTTGTGCCATTTAGGTGTCGATCTTTTCCTGGCAAGCGATAGCGAGCCTGGAATTTAAGAGGAACCGACCTTCGGTCGGGAAATTTTTCTACCGAAAAATGTACAAATTCATCTTCAAAGGGGGTCTAGGGCATGTAATTTTAAGTTTAATAGAGGTCTAGGGATCAAACTACAAACCTCCTCTTAACCCTTTCAGTACGATGTCGCCCTTCATTATTTCTGGCTATCTTTAGGCGATTTCATTTAATGAGTTACAATATGTATATGTCATTGTTGGACATTTTGATTGAAAAGTCGACGAAATCCAATAATTGCATATGATATGAAATAAATAAATAAATAAATGTATTTCTGGTCGATTTGGTATTATTACTATATTTTGTTGTATCTATGTATTATTCTCATTATTTTTTGCCTTTACTGTATATTATTATAATCATTATTATTTTGTATTATTTTGGGCCAACCCTGACTCGGGTTAAGGGGGGTGACCTGCTTTTTGTTGTTTCTGTCCTTTTCACTGGCTTGTATCCATCCGGCCCCGTTCAGCCAACTATTTTAAGACGTTTATCCCATCTAGGTGTCGATTTCTTCCTGGCGAGCGATAGCGAGCCAGCATTATATGAAGAAATCCGGCTTCGCCGGAGAAATTTTTCTATCGAAAAATGTACAAATTTAGCCTGCTGTCTAACAAAAATAAAAAAATATGCTGGCTCGCTACCGCTCACCAGTAAGAAATTGACACCTGGATGGGGATAAACGTCTTAAAACAGTAGGCTGAATGGGGCCAAATGGATACAAGCCAGAGAAAGATAGAAAAGGACAGAACAAGAACAGGTCACCCCCCATAATCTATGTGATTCAATGGGTTAAGTTGGACTTTACTTGTTTAATTGTCATGGAAGTCCTTGCTGAGTTCAAGGTTTAAAACAGTGGATTTGCATAGGTCCTCTCCGAAGCTACATGAAATCGTCTACTGACAGCCAGAATAAAATGAATAACTACCATCAGGGTTTAGGACAGTAAGGGTAAAAATAAGAGTGATGGATACGTAGGGGAGCGTTGGGTAGTTAATCAGAGGCAGTAATTAAATGGCTGGTATCAAGGGAGGGGAGGGCCTTATAATATACAACAGATTACTTAACCCCTTCTATACCGGCGACGTCTTTTGACATTTTATTCTAGCTATATTTAGACGATTTTGTGCAGTTCAAAAAAGATCTGTGGTAGTAAAAAGGGTTGAGCAAGATAGTTTGAATTCTCATAATTGCTGGAGGCCCTTTTTAAACTGAATAAAATTGTCGAATAGTAGCCAGAATGAAGATGAAAATACGGCACCGGTAATGAAGGGGTTAAACCTACAGCCACGGTACAGTCGAGCACATAAATTCACACACATTTTGAAGACCCGAACTGATGATTTGTTTCCTAGACCTCCAACAAGATGTTAACCCTTTGCGTAGCAGCGACGTGTGTTATATTATATTATACCTTTATTTAGACGATATTATGCAGCTTGGGAAGGATCTGTGGTAGTTAAAAGGGTTGGTTGAGATAGTTTGAAGTATTATTATTGCTAGAGGTCCTTCCTAAGCTGAATAGAATCGTCTTATAGTTGCCAGAATATGATGAAAAAGACGTCACCGGTACAGTATGGGTTATAAAAGAAAAACACCCCCAAGACCCCATTTGAGATCAATGTAAAAAATGTTTAGTAAAACAAAGGTTAGTTTGGGTGTTGGTATAGTTCAGGCACTCAAAGGCTTCCATTATCCTGGCATTCACCACATTAATTCCCATTCATGTTTAGAAGGTTTCATACACCGCATATATATATATTCCTGTTTAGAAGGTTTCATACACCGCATATATATATATTCCTGTTTAGAAGGTTTCATACACCGCATATATATATATTCCTGTTTAGAAGGTTTCATACACCGCATTTATATATATTCCTGTTTAGAAGGTTTCATACACCGCATATATATATATTCCTGTTTAGAAGGTTTCATACACCGCATATATATATATTCCTGTTTAGAAGGTTTCATACACCGCATATATATATTCCTGTTTAGAAGGTTTCATACACCGCATATATATATATTCCTGTTTAGAAGGTTTCATACACCGCATATATATATATTTGCCTGGTTCCAGCAATTGATGTTGTTGCTGCTGGTGTTGGCAATGTGTATGCGAGGAAGATTTTGCATGTCGGTTACCATCATTGTTCGCCTACATGCAGTGTAATGGTTGATCTGTGACCACCACCGCCACACATCAGTCCATTGTCTATCTATCTATATACTCGGGCACATACCCCATCAGTCCATCAGTCCAGCGCATCAGTCCATCCTACACTTTATATCTCAAAAGTCTGGATGCTCATCGTATCATAATTATATAGGTGCATTGAGCTCCTGGTAAACTCCATTCCTCTCGAGATTTAAGGGGAGATGGGCCGTTATTTTTGGTCTATTATTCATTTATTCCTTTATTTCTTAGTTTTCCTTGCTAGACCTTCATCAAACTTAGAAAAACACCCCCTAGATAGACTCTCCAAGATAAATTCGTAAATTTTTCGGTAAAAAATGTCCCGTCGAAGGCCGATTCCTCTTAAAATTTCGGGGCGCTGTCGCTCGCCAGGAAATAATCGACACCTAAATGTCACGAAAGGTCTTAAAATTGACAATAAAATGGAACGAAAAATCTTAAAATCGCCAAACTAATTAACCGAACATCTTATAATATGAACACTGATGAGGCTAAACATGAGGAAGGAGAGGGCCCAGAAAAACGACCCATCTCCCCTAAAGGGGCTGGGTTTTCCACTATATATTTCACCAGCCAATAGTGATAACGGTATAGTCTGTTCAATATAATTAGGCCAACAAACATCTTGTCCACTAACCTCTATAACTCTAAGACGACTCGAGTTATCCAGCTAATATGTCTACTAGTTGGGAAGAGTTGGCCAGAGAATAGGTGTGCCAATTAACAGTCCATTTGCTCTAGCCCATTTTGAGTTACACAGGTTATAAGGTCACTATTTCCGGCTTACTTATAATGAATGAACTACAGCAGGACCGGGGACACCAGTAGTTATATTGGTATCTTCTATTTTTTTTCCAGCTGATGGTAAATTGTCATATATTTGTCTTAATTACTTAGCTATTACGGTGATTTGGGAGCGAAATACGTTGCTAATTATGAAAGTATGGCAATCAAATTATGCAGAGACATCGTAGTTTCATATTTTGCCATAAAGTATCGGAAAATCAGCTGCTAAAGGATTCGATTTGCCATCAGCTGCAATAAAACCGAGTATATAGTAGGATAACTGGAGTGCTTTTCATAAATCCTTTCACATGTACACCACCAATATACCCGCTCGGTTGTGTATGATCATGGCAGCTGAAAATTGGCAGGGCGACTAATATACCTCGGATTGTCCGAAATTGGCCACGTGGGCCGAAATTTAGGTTGGCGACCCGAAATTGGATGAGCGCGAGGTGAAAATGGGTGGGTGGGATGAAATTGGATGGACTAGCTGAAATTGGTTGGGTGAACTGAAATTGGTTGGGCGAGCTGATATTGGTTGGGTGAGCTGAAAATGGTTGAGCGAGCTGAAATTGGTTGGTGAGATGAAATTGGTTGGGTGGCCTGATATCAGACGGGCTAGCTGAAATTGTGTGGATGAAATATAATTGTGTGAGTGAGCTGTAATTGGTTGGACGAACTGAAATTGGCTTGGTCAGCTGAAATTGGTTAGGCGAGGTGAAATTGTATGGGTAAGCTGAAATTGGTTGGGTTAGCTGAAATTGGTTGGGTTAGTTGAAATTGGTTGGGTGAGCTGAAATTGGTTGGGTGAGCTGAAATTGGTTGGGTGAGCTGAAATTGGTTGGGTGGGCCGAAATTGGGTTGGTGATCCGAAATTGGTTGGGTGGGCTGGAATTGGGTGGGTAGGCTGAAATTGGTTGGGTGGGCTGATATTGGGTGGGTGAGCTGAAATTGGTTGGGTGAGCTGAAATTAGGTGGGTGGGCTGAATTTGTTGGGTGGGCCGAAATTGGGTGGGTGGGCTGTAATTGGGTGAGTGGGCTGAAATTGGTTGGGTGAGCTGATATTGGGTGGGTGGGCTGAATTTATTGGGTGGGCCGAAATTGGGTTGGTGATCCGAAATTGGGTTGATGGTCCGAATTTGGGTGGGCGGGCCGAAACTGTGTGGACGGGTCGTTAATTGCCAGATAGGCTATTTGTATTGGTCGATTTATGTATAAATCTATTATTTTTTTAGTATCCTCCCTAGACCTCCATCAAACTTTAAAAAACATCCTTAAGGCTCCCAAAATGTTACACCAGATACTGTTAACTGTTTGTACTTACTTTTCCACTTAGAGTTGTCAGATTTTTTTTTCTGACAATTCTATAGCTACAGTTGTGGATGCCCAATGCCCATCACTCACTTCCTAAACCTATCAGGGTTCTGCCATATCTCCACTTCTATTTATAATATTAAAAACATTACCTTCTCAACTGTACCTCTAGTCCTATCCAGTCATGTCTATGACTACTAGTTTTCCATAGCGACCATCCATGCGGTCACTTCAAAACTAATGTGATGAGGTCATAGCAAAACTATTTTCTGATCTGTCAACTATTTCCAATTGGGGAAGAAAAAACCTTGTTGCTTTCAATGCTTCCAAAACCCAATTTCTCCATCTATCTACCTGTTACAATCTTCCATACGACTATCACTAACTCTTAAACAACACTCACATCAACTCTTTGTCCTCTCTCAATATTCTAGGTGTTATGTTTTTCCTCAGACCATATTACCGCTCCTGCTAAAATCAGCTTCCCATACGTAAGGTTTACTCAACATTCTCTGAAGGTTCTTTACCCCCGCACAGCTCTTTACTCTGTGCAGGGGTAATGTGTGCCCATGTATCGAGTACTGTTCGCATGTGTGGGGATGTTCCACCCATACCCCACTTCTTGAAAAGTTAGAGTCAAAACCATTTGTCTGAAAAAATTCACTTCCTATTCATAATTGTCTACATTCTCTCTCTACATGCCACAATGTTGCATCTCTCTCTCTCTCTCTCTCTTCTACCGCTATTACAATAACCAGTGTTCATCAGAACATTCTCAGTGTACACCTCCTCCCCCGCGGAGAGTAGGTGGCACCTGCCTTTTATCTCATTCCCTCTCCTATTCTGTCCAACTCTGTAACCATTGAGTAAACCCATTTTACCAGTCCTTCTTCTATTTAACAAGTAAATTCTAAAACTCTCTCCCCCAATCTATCTTTTCCTCATCCTACGACTTAAACTGCTTCAAGCTCCGTGTGCCCAGATATTTTGACTAACGTACCTTGAATTTGGCTCTGTCACTCTTTCTCTTAGGAAGATGGGTGAGGGGGGGGGGGGCACTCATTACAGCAAGGTTTACTTTTTGTCTTCTTATACTTACATATAGGGAAAAAAAGACAGATAAAAGCTAGATAAATATATACAAATTGTAGACAGATAAATAAGTGGATACATAGATATATACGTAGATAGAAAAAATAGATAGTGAGATACACACGTATAAATAAAGAGTTATCCCGAGAGGTAGACAATACGAGAACTACATCACCTTCCTCCATTAATCCCGGGGTAGCTGCCTATACATATGCATATACCAATATATACAGTACAATATATATACCGGTACCCATATACACGTAGGCCTGGGATCGGAATATATAGACGGGGGCTTCTGTAGGGAGAATCTGGTCGATACAGTAGGGAGTTTGGAGGTGTTGTAATAGACGCACACACTGACATATACATTAATGCACTCATCTACACACACACACACACACACACACACCTACCTCCCCGTGGCGTAACGGATAGCGCGTCTGGCTCACAACCAGAAGGTCCAGAGTTCGAGACCCGGGCGGGGAAGAGACATTTGGGCAAGTCTCTTAACGGTGTAGCCTCTGTTCACCTAGCAGTATAAATAGGAACCTGGTATAAGTGGACGAAGTTGTGACGTCCCATCTGGGGTTGGTGATCGGTTACAAGGTGAGATGGGTATCGTACTGGTCAACCTAAGCTACTGGTCAACCTAAGCCTTCAGGTGAGACTGGTATCGTAGTGAGAATGGTACCGTACAGATTAACCCTAAGCCTTCGTTTCCAAAATGTCGCCAATTGGCTAAAATACAGACTACACACACATCCACAGCCATTCCAACGATACATAAACACTTAACATGCATTTCACGCAATACATTCCCAGTTAAGGAGGCGCGATAATAATGAGCTTAGCTCGCATTGCGTGGATTCCCCTTGACGAACAAGTGAGTGAATAACACGCACACACACACACACACACACACACACACACACACACACACACACACACACACACACAATTTTTTTTTTTTTTTTTTTTTTTTTTTTTTTTTAAGAGACAATGAACGGAGGAAGGAAAAACACAGATAAAACAAAAAGGTCCATGTGCCTAAAGGCATCCTCCATTCATAAAATGTTTGTAACAACTGGATTTAAACATTTGTTGATTGTAAGTTTGTGGAAAGCAATTCGAGGGAAGTGAATTCCAAAGAGTAGTAGCTCTGGGGATAAATTAATTCTGATAAGCAGAAGTTCTGCATTGTGGAGGAGAAAGTGTAAATTCATGGGCGCTCTCAGCTGCCCTAGTTCTAACGGGGAAAGATGTGGAGAGGCGGCACAATTGAAGCAAGTTCCTCGGAACAATTGCTGTGAAAATATCTGTAGAATAATGCAAGGGATGCAACGTTTCTTCGTATGGCTAATGTAGGAAGGTCCTGTGTGATTGCAGGGTTATTGATTAATCTAATAGCTTTATTTTGAATTTTGTCCAACTGCCTCAATGCAACCACTCCACTTCCACCCCACAGAGGTGAACAGTAATCCATCTGAGAGCGCACATGACTTTTATATATTACGGGCCAACTGCTCGTCAGTGAAGAATTCTCGAACTCTGTACAGGAGTCCCAGTTTTTTAGAGGCATTCTTAGCAATGCTTTTAACATAATGTGTCCAGCTCAAGTTAGTAGTTAATGTTACACCGAGAATGTCAATACTAGGGGAAGTGGGAATATTTACATAATTAAAAAATATATGGGAGTCAGTGAGATTCTGTCGGTTAGAAAATTGAATGTACTTGGTTTTCTGTGCATTAAAGGAAACTAGATTCTCTTGTCCCCATTCATTAATTCTAGAAAGGTCCTGGTTCAGAGAAATTGCAGTGTTTATTTTTTAATTTATAAGATCGGGTTGGGTGAAAGAATTGGTAAATGTGAAGGAACTGTGGAGTGTTGAGTCATCTGCGTAGGAATGTATTGGATTATGAGTGGTAGATATGAGATCATTGATATGAATGAGGAACAGAGTTGGGGCCAAAACTGATCCCTGGGGAACACCAGCATTTATTGAGTGAAATTGAGAATAAAGGCCATCTACCATTACACGTATTTTTCTGTTATGAAGATAAGAAGAAATTAGTGGAACTAATAACTTAAATAACAGTTGCAAACACTGAAACAATGTATGAGTTTTACCTCCTTCAGTACCGGTGACGTACTTTTCAATATATTCTGGCAACTATTTGACGATTTTTGTCAGCTTAGGAAGGACTTCTACCCATTAAAAGACTACAGACTAAATTAATCCTTCGACCAACCATATATCCTTCCTAAGCTTCATAAAATCGTCTAAATGTAGCTGAAGTCAATCAAAATAGGTACTGAAAAGGTTAATAAGGTACTTTTTAAATATCAATAATAATTAATTAGACCATGTAAAGGTATAATAATAAAATAATCTAATATTAAGAAAGAAATGGATAGAAAATATCTTTTATCTTTTTCTCGTTTTCTCTCTTTCCCTGGTTTGTATCCATTCGGCCCCATTCAGCCAACTGTTTTAAGACGTTTATCCCCATCCAGGTGTCGATTTCTTCCTGGCGAGCGATATCAAGCCAGCATTGTGTGGAGAAATCCGACTTCGCCGGAGACATTTTTCTATCGAAAAATGTACAAATTTAGCTTGCTGTCATAACAAAAATATGTATATACCGCCTCGCTACCGCTCGCCAGGAAAATATTGACGCCAGGATGGGGGTAAATGTCTTAAAACGGTAGGGTGAATGAGGCCGAATGGATACAAACCAAAGAGAGAGGGAGAGAAAGAGATAAAAAGCGAGGTGGGCTCCCTTAACTCTGTATACCCAACTTGATATACTGTATATTACCTTTTTTATAGCTTTACCTCTTTTATAGCTTTACCTTTTATAGCTTTACCTCTTTTATAGCTTTACCTTTTTTATAGATTTACCTCTTTTATAGATTTACCTTTTATAGCTTTACCTCTTTTATAGCTTTACCTCTTTTATAGCTTTACCTCTTTTATAGCTTTACCTTTTATAGCTTTACCTCTTTTATAGCTTTACCTTTTATAGCTTTACCCTTTATAGCTTTACCTCTTTTATAGCTTTACCTATTTTTATAGCTTTACCTCTTTTATAGCTTTACCTCTTTTATAGCTTGATTTTATACAGTGCAAGATCATAAGTGAACGACTTTTATAAGGGAGCCCACCTCGCTTTTTTTTATCTTTCTCACCCTCTCTTTTTGGCTTGTATCCATTCGGCCCCATTCAGCTTACTGTTTGAAGACGTCCCCAGCCAGGTGTCAATATTTTCCTGGCAAGCGGTAACGAGCCAGCATATTTATTTTTTTGTTTTGACAGAAAGCTAAATTTGTACATTTTTCGATAGCAAAATTCGGATTTCTCCATACAATGCTGGGTCGCTATCGCTCGCCAGGAAAATATCGACACCTGGATGGGGATAAACGTCTTACAACGGTTGGCTGAATGGGGCCGAATGAATACAAGTCAGGGAAAGAGAGAAAAGGAGAGAAAGACCAAAAAAACAAAAAATCTGGTGACCCCCCCCCCCTTAAGCCTGATATATTCTTTAATATAATACGTAACATGTCGACTTTGAGCATTAAGGGGAGGTTTTTAGTTAGTTCCCTAGACCTCCATCAAGCTTAACATTACAGCCCCTAGACCCCCTTTCAAGATTAATTTGTACTTTTTTCGGTAGAAAAATGTCCCGGCCAAAGGCCGGTTCCTCTTAAATTACAGGCTCGCTATCGCTCGCCAGGAAAAAATCGACACCTAAATGGCATGAAAAGTCTTAAAATTGACAGATATGGGGCGAAAGTTCTTAAAATCGCCAAACTAATGGGGCGAACGTCTTAACATATCAAAAGCAATGGGGCTAACCATGAGGGAGAAAGGGATCCAGAAAAAATCCCTCAAGTGGAAATCTCCCCTTAACTTGACTTTCTTATACTTACAACATTTAAATCGGATTGCGAAAGACTTTTATGCACTAACGTGATCAATTTCCATAAGTTTAATTTAGTAATTATTTATGTGTCTAACAGGAGAGAGAGAGAGAGAGAGAGAGAGAGAGAGAGAGAGAGAGAGAGAGAGAGAGAGAGAGAGAGAGAGAGAGAGAGAGAGAGAGAGAACTGTATAATTATTTATTAGTTATACCTAATTTATATTTCACCTTAACCCCTTCTGTACCGAGGATGTATGTTGTATTTTTTCAGTTATATATAGAAGATTTTGTGAAGCTTAAGAAGCCTGTGATCTGTGGTAGTAAAAAGGGTTAAGTGAGATAGTTCGAAGCCTGTTAATTGATGGAGGACCTTTTTAAACTGAATAAAATCGTCTAATAGTAGCCAGAATAAAGTTAAAAGGACGCCTCGGTACTGAACGGGTTAAGGGGGATGTAGTCGCTTTTTCTGGACCTCCTTCTCCCTCATGTTTAGCATATTAGTGTTGTGCTTTTAAGACGTTCGTTCCATTAGCTTGTCGATTTTTAGACCTTTTGTCCTATTTTTGTGTCAATATTAAGAACTTTCGTGCCATTTAGGTGTCGATGTTTTCCTGGTGAGTTATAGCGAGCCTGTAATTTTAGAAGGAATCGGCCTTCGGCCGGGAAATTTTTCTACCGAAAAATGCACAAAATTATATTGAAAGGGGGTCTAAGGGGTGCTATTTTAAGTTTGATGGAGGTCTAGCGAAGAAAGTCAACAATATATTAATTAATAAGTAGATAGGCCAAAAACCAAGCACCTACTCCCTTAAGGGGAGGTTTTTAGTTGATTCCCTAGACTTCCATCAAGCTTAAAATTACTCCCCCTTGACCCCCTTTCAAGATAAATTTGTAAATTTTTCGGTAGAAAAATTTCCCGGCCGAAGGCCGGTTCCCCTTAAATTACAGGCTCGCTATCGCTCGCCAGGTAAAAATTGACACCTAAATGGCATGAATGGTCTTACAATTGACAGAAATGGGGCGAGGGTTCTTAAAATCGCCAAACTAATGGGGCAAGCGTCTTTAAATCTTACAAGCAATGGGGTTAAACATGAGGGAGAAAGAGGTTCAGAAAAAGAATCCTCCAGGTGGAAATCGCCCCTTAATAAACTTGGTCAGTGACATTTTCTTAGACTGCAAGTTTCTTCTTTTGGGATGGCGCAGGCACAAGTTAGATTAAATACGCCCACTTGAATCTTTATCGAACCCAAACCTGATAAAACACTGCAAGGAAATATTCTAAGTTGCTGTACAGTCCGGCTTCAACCCTTTCAGTACCGGTGCCGTCCATTTAACTTTATGCTGGCTACTCTTAGACGATTTTATTTAGTTGCAAAAAGAGGCTCCAGCAATTAACAGGCTTCAAACTATCTGCCTTAACCCTTTTTACTACCACAGATCCTTCTACAAATTCCTCTATAAATATATATATAGCTAGAATAAAATTAGTAAGACATCGCCGGTACAGAAGGGGTTAAGGGTGAAATGGGTCTATACTTACAAGTATTTTAGCTTAGGATTGTTCTGGTTAAAGGGGGCCCACCTCGTTTTTTTTTTCTCCCTCTCTCTCTGGGTTGTATTCATTCGGCCCCATTCAGCCAACTGTTTTAAGACGTTTATCCCCATCCAGGTGTCATTTTTCTCCTGGCGAGCGGTAGCGAGCCAGCATATTTTCAAAGACGTTTCGACAACAGGCTATAATTGTAAATGTTTCGATTGAAAAATGGATCCGTCGAAGCCGGATTTCATCATACAATGCTGGCTCGCTATCGCTTGCCAGGATGAAATCGACAACAGGATGGGGATATACATCTTAAAACAGTGGGCTGAATGGGGCCAAATGGATACTAGGCACAGCAAGAGAGAAAAGGAGAGAAACAAAAGCAGGTCACCCCCCTTAATGATATTTCTGAGAGGAGGAGTAGTAGGAGTAGGAGTGCGAAAGGAGAAGGAGTAGGAAGAGAAGCAGCAGTGGGAGGAGTAACTAGAGAAGGAATTGGAAGGGAAGTAGGAAGAGAAGCAGCAGTGGGAGGAGTAACTAGAGAAGGAATTGGAAGGGAAGTAGGAAGAGGAGTAGGAGGAATACAAAGGAGAACAAACTACAACAGACCTATTGGTCTTTACAGGGCAATTTGGATATCTAAAGCTACTAATCTACTGACTACTAGGTAGAGAAAAAGATAACAAAGAAGAAGGCTCCTCCCCACCCACCACTCCCTCCAGCTAGTGCTGTCATGGAAACAGATAGGAAAAATACCATGTAGTATGGAAAAACTGACACGGTAATTTGGATAGGACAGGGAGAAAATGAAGTTGATTAGTAATCTAAGCTAACTCTATTACTGCAATTCTGAAAGGGAACAGATGTATGAATATCAATATACATTGCGGTATGCGTTGACACTTTGTTGCGCGTTATTTTGAAAGAAACTGTTCATCAGGGGTTATTTGCCATGTGTTTATCCAGGTGGTTCTTAAATGTTTCGACAGTATTACAGTTTACAATGTTCGCGGGTAGTCTGTTCCAATTATTAACAACACGGTTGAAGAAGAAATGCTTCGCCTCATGAGAATGAAAACGCTTGCCTATAATCTTATAACCATTGTTGTTTGCTTGATTGATTGTAAATAACTCGCTTACATTTAGGTTGCTGAAACCCTTGAAGATTTTGAACACCTCTATTAGGTCACCTCTCATTCTGCGCTTTGTTAAGCTAAACAAATTTAGTTCTTTTAAGCGCTCTTCGTACGGTTTATTACGCAATCTAGGTATCATTTTAGTGACTCTGCGTTGCACCTTTTCAAGTTTATTTATTTATGAGAGAGGAGGAGGAGGAGGAGGAGGAGGAGGAGGGGAAGGGGAGGGGAGGGGGTAGGGGGAAGAGGGAAATAAGTAACCAAAAAGGAGCTGGAAGAGGAGGAGGAGGAGGAGGAGGAAAGGGAGGACCAACTCTTTCCATCTACGAGTTATAGTGTATAGATCTGTGGGGGGAAATGGGTGAGAGTGGTATTGGGTGTACGAGGGAGAGGCTATTTAGAAGATGGGAAAATGTGTAGCTTCAGAGAGAGAGAGAGAGAAAGAGGGGGGGGGGGGAGAGCGAGAGAAGAGTGGAACAAGCACCATTTGCTCTTGAGGAGCCTCGCTGCCATACATCTCATTACTAACGGTAATTCTCTTACAGATACTCCATTTTGTGGAATAGATTATTTAGACTTGGCTGAAACCCACACCGATAAACACTGCAAGGGTTTAAAATAAATGTCAATCTTAGGCTTACAAATATAGACAATGAACAATAAAAATCTATGCTACGTTGGTTGAACTTTGAAATAAGGGATATGGACACATTATTCCCCCTTAACTTATAAAAACTTATACCAAGTTTATACCGTTTTCCTGAGTATGTATTCACCAAGCATTTTTTATCCGGTGTAAAAAAAAAAAAAAAAAAAAAGAGAGAGAGAGAGAGAGAGAGAGAGTTGTATTATAGTGTATGTATCTGTGGAGTAAAATGTGTGAGAGTGGTATTGGGTGTAGTACGCTGGCCCACCGGGAGAAAATATTTATAAGGGTAAAATGTGTTCTGTAGGGCGTAGGGACAGATATACATTTACACTGATTTACACGACCACATAGCACTTAAGGGGAGGCAGTTGGTTTTTCGAGTCCTCCTCCTCCCTCATGTTTAGCCCTATTAGTAATGAAATTTCAAGACATTCACCCCATTAGTTTGGCGATTTTCAGACCTTTTGCTCATTTATTTGCCAATATTAAGACCTTTCGTGCCATTTAAGTGTCTATTTTTTTCTTGGCGAGCGATAGCGAGCCTGTATTTGAAGAGGAATCGGCCTTCGGCCGGGACATTTTTCTACCGAAAAATGTACAAATTTATATCGAAAGGGGAGGGGGGGAATTGTGGGTGTTTTTTTAAGTTTGATAGAGGTTTAGAGAGCAAACTAAACCCCCTCCTTAAACCATTGAGCCGAACCAGTAAATTATGCTGCACAATACCGGCTGAGCTCTCTTAAGATCCCAAGGAGGTATTATCGGGATTTATTTCTATAGTCCGTTCATTCTAGGTTGGGCAGAAATCGTAACCCCTAAAACCTCTCATAACTCAAATAGGACTAGAGTAATCCAGCTAATATTGCTACCAATTAGGAAGACTTGCCTAGGGAATATGTGTATACATTGACGGCTCATTTGCTCTAGCCCTTTTTGAGTTACAGAGGTTAGAGGTTACGATTTCTGCCCAACCTAGAATGAACGGACTATAATAGAGATAACAGAACTCCAAATAAAAGCGAGTTGGAGGAAAATGCTATCCAGGCAGAAGTCTCTATCCACATCCTCCACTCCTTTTGACACATTGTCGTGCAATGAAGACAGCTGATGCAACCTTTCACAATCTTAAACACATTTTATCAGAGAGAGGGGGGGAGGGAGGGGGAGGGGAGAGAGAGAGAGAGTAATGAAAGTAATAGTGTATGTTATATAGAGTAATATAGCAGATAGTGGTATTAGGTGTACTGTACGTAATATAGAAAGACTGGAAGATGAATAAGGAGATATTATTATGGACTTATTTACAAATTCAATGATATTGATATATATATATATATATATATATATATATATATATATATATATATATATACTGTATATTTTTTTTTTTTTTTTTTTTTCTATATTCCAACTTACTTCCTCTCGGGCATAGGCTAAGAGCCTTAACATTCACCGCTTTACAATGAACAGTGAAGCCCGTGAGGTCTTGTTCCAGTCTAGGGAGTGAGACATGTGAAGCACGTAGAGTACAAGGAGCACCTGCCATCTTGCCTTCACATGAGGCACGGTGCTCACTCATGGCCCGAAACGACCCCATCTCTGAAGCCACCTCGTTCCCGTGCTTCACTGTCTCACCCCCTACACTCGGACTCTCACACTTACACACACACACACAACGCCACCTGTTGAGCAGATAACTCACCAGAGAGAGAGAGAGAGAGAGAGAGAGAGAGAGAGAGAGAGAGAGAGAGAGAGAGAGAGAGAGAGAGAGAGAGAGAGAGAGAGAGAGAGAGAGAGAGAGAGAGAGAGAGAGAGAGAGAGAGAGAGAGAGAGAGAGAGAGTAGTGTGAGAGAGAGTAGTGTACAGTATGTTTATATAGAGTAAAATAAGTCCGTGGATCAAAAAAGGTCGTAAACTACATCCCCTTCCACACTCTTCCGTAAGGGGGGACATGCTGAGTTGTGTGATTTAAGAGGGGAGGGTTTATTTTTAAGTCGATTATTTCATATATCTTTTATTTATTTATTTTTGTTTCCTCCCTAGACCCCCATCAAACTTAAATAAACATCCATTAGATCCCCCTTCTAGATTTATTTTACATTTTTAGGGAGAAAAGTGTCCAGGCCGCATGCCGATTCTTCCAAAATTACAGGCCAGGAAAAAATAATCGACATCAAAATAGCACGAAAGATCTTAATATTGACAGACATGGGGCGAAAGATCTTAAAATCGCTAAACTAATGGGGCAAACATCTTAAAATCAGAAAAGTATTGGTGCTAAACATGAAGGAGAAGGGGATTTAGAAAACTGACCCATCTCCCCTTAACCCTTTCAAGCTCCAATACGCGTTACTGTTCAGTTTCTGGCTACTATTAGAAGATTTTTTTCAGAATAGTAACGGTATATGGAAGTCCAAGGGTTGATTGAGATAGTATTTACCCTTTTAATACCCACAGATACTTCCTTAGCTGCGTAAAATCGTCTAATGATAGTCAAAATAAACTGCCAAAACGCGTCAGAGCTTCAAAGGGTTAATAGTGTGCGTTTAGTAAATAACTAAAGTAATTTAGTAAATATGCCCCAATTAAATATAATATTGTTTGCAGCCCCTTTCTACTGTGTAAGGTTTGTAATTAAATATGATTAAATTAATTCATAAAGATCCTTGTATTAATATTGTGATTCATTTTAACTTTAGACCACTGAAGATGACACAAGTATGTCGAAACCCCTGAACAAAAATGAAAATAAAGATGTTGTTCGCTGCCTCTCTGGTTATTCTGTTCCTATTAAAACTATATCTAAAACCTATATCTTAAATATATGAGAATGGCATTAGGTGTACTGTACGTTAGGGCTCGTTGGAAATATTATGTGTATGGTAGAATGTGTATGCCGTAGTGTGGGTGGATGGGAGGGGAGGAGTTGGAGAGAGATGTGTCCGTTTGCTTGTGTGTGTGTGTGTGTGTGGGGGGGGGGGGGGGAGGGGTATATAGCATCGAGTTACATAGATACACTTACCACTCAAACCCTAAGGCCCCAGCTAGCATGGTTGTATTTACTTTCACAACATATTAAGTTTCTCATTACATAATGGAATAAAAAGCTAAAGAAAATATCAAATGATTCTCTACTCGTGTTTATCTATAAATTATGAAATTCATATTTAGTCTATTTTTTCCCCTGGCGGAAAATGTTGTCCTTTACTAACCGATGTCTTAGTATTAAATGGAAGAACATAAAACTATTCTGTCTCTGCATCATGTCAGATTTCGTAAATAGCAACATAATTCATTACATCATCTTCGCTACAACTAAGTAACTGAGATAATGACTCCGCAAACTATTGTCAGCTTGGAAAAATCAGGATATACTGTGTGGCTAAGTTTGAGTTCATTGTCTGAACAAACGGCTTATTACATGCCCAGTTTTACAAACTTGGATAACGTAGTTTCCTCATCAATTTTTTTTTGGGGGGCAGGATTTTTTGTATGTTTGCAGAATGGCAGTTGTAAGTTAATATTTGAACAACTGTAAGGACACAACGTAAATATTATAAGGTTGGTATCACATGAGAGATTGTTCCCTCATTAATATTTCGCAACTTTGATCTGACAGCTTCTGTAAGACACGTTTTCTAGTAAGGGGGCCCACCTCGTTATTTTCTCTCTCTCTCTGGGTTGTATCCATTCGGCCCCATTCAACCGAATGGATACAAGCCAGAGAAAGAGAGAACAAAAGCAGGTCACCCTCCTAAATTATGTCACCTATAATAACCTACCTCTAATCCAGTTATCAATACCACTACCAAATAGTCTTAAAATGTTGCCAAAATTAAGTTGTGGATCAAAATTTGCCGATAAACTCTGGTGTGATACGCCCTTAGTCCCTCTGATACCAATCCCAATCCCCAACAACAATAACAATACTAATAAGTCTAGCGGTCAATAGCAGCGATGGAAAGGAACACACACACGCACGCACACACACACACACACACACACGTACACACACATATGTATATACTGGATACAGGCATGCAATCATTCCCCACCTCCCCCCTCAGACACATACACATAAACACACACTCCCTCCTTCTCCCCTCACTCACATATCCCCCCCCCCCAACTCAACACACACACACACACACACACACACACACACACACACACACACACACACACACACACACACACACACACACACACACACACACACACACACACACACACACACACACACACACACACACACACACACACACACACACACACACACACACACACATTCCTACACACACGCACACAGAAATACAAAAATATATACAACAAGAAATAGATAATCATGGAAAACCCGGAAAAGTCTCAATAATTACCCCCGGCAACGTCACCAAATCCCCCGGCTGGCTAATTTGGACCAGTCACGAGTTGGGGACTAATTTGAGATTGACTGCCATCCACCGAGTCTCATCTGGGCGGCTTGGAAACGGGAATTAGCCGTATTTTTTCATTTTGTATTTTGTATTTTTTTGTTAATTCCTGCAAGGTTATGGGGTCATATGATGATTTAATTCAGCATAGGAATGATCTTAGTGGATTAAACCGGGAACAACTGTTTCTGGCTTTTATCCCCGACATTTATCTAATGAAAAAATAGCCATGAGAGAATGAATTTACCTTCATTAGATTAGGTGATGGATATTTTGCTGTCCAGGAGCTCCCTCTGTAAATCCCAAGCTTCGAGGAGAATGGTCGAAATGGCCCCAATACGGCTTCGTCGTGTGTGTGCTGATGGATATGTTACAGGGATATTCCAATTAAAACCTTCCTTGTCTTCTTGATGAGAGTTCAGTAGAGGTGGTGTCCCCGGACAGAATAGCAGCTCTGGTGTTGTGGTGTGGGGATCAGTTTTTACACCATACCCGAAAGAGGCATTAATGGAGCTCCGATCTTACTCTCAACCATCTGAACAATTTTACCAACACACCTAAACTTCGTTAAATGCGGAAATAGCCTCACGAAAATATCATGCCCTGGTGGGGGCACGAACTCTCGATCCTTGGGTGTGAGGCAGACACCATACCAGTTAGACCAATAGAGATATCCCACTTGGCCTGTTCGGCTCAGGGTATTTCCGCATCCGAGGTCTGTTTAGGCTAGCCTATTTTCACTGACTTTACAGTGGGCTCTAGGTTGGTGTCAACTGGCACTGGCTCTTCTACTGCCCTATAACCTGCTGCAAACGACAGTATTATAACTATGTGTCTCGGCTGCAAAAGCAGACTTTCAACTAGTTACAAACATGGCTGCTGGTGTACTATAGGTAGCACCAGCGAACTTGACAATAATCTGGACCCCTTAACTTCTTATAACTCGAAATGCATGAACGCAATCGGGCTGACATTTCTATAATTTGGGAAGAGTCCACTAGGAAATAGATGTGGAAATTTACAGCCAGTTTGCTCTAGGTCCTTTTGAGTTACGAAGAGGTCAGGGATCGAGATAATTGTCAAGTTCGTTGGCGCTACCTATAGTGAATCCTGGTGCAAAAGGTAAATGCAGCTTTTTACAAACAAAGCAGGCTTAACTTCAGTTGCAAGCAAAATGTTGGCATCCCTTGGATTGTTGCAATCGAGGTCTCCAAATAAGTGATAGGGTTGTTACTGCTTCGTCCTGGTGGTGTGAGAGTGGTAAGTTTCTCTGGGGTATCTGGGCTATACCTCGTTCCAAGCAAGTAGATCAAAACTCTTGACCACTAACCTCTATAACTCCTAAACTGAGTAATCCAGCTACTAATTTTACCATTTGGGAAGGGTCAGCCAGGGAATAGGTGTGGAATTTTACAGCCAATTTGCTTTAGCCCTTCTTGAGTTATGAGAGGTTGGGTTTTGGATTTCTAGCCTACCTACTTTGAACAGGGTATAGTTATGATGAGGCTTGTAGGGGTATACATCAAGGTAGCTGGTCCTGTGTTATATGCCACTCTGGCCCGGAAGGTGACAGGTTGGTGATATGGCTGCCTCTAAGTGGTCCCTTGATGTTTAAGAGGGGATGGGTTGTTTTTCTGGTCCCCCTTCTTCCTCATGTTTAGCCCCATTAGTTTTCAGATTTTAAGACGTTCGGTCCATTAGTTTGGCGATTTTAAGACCTTTCGCCACATTTCTTTGTCAACATTAGTGGTTTTCGTGTTATTTAGGTTATTTCGGCCGGGACATTTTTATAACGAAAAATGTACAAATTTATCATGAAGGGGGGGGGGGGGGTATTTTTAAAGCTTGTTGAGGTCTAGGGAGGAAAGTCAAAACATTATTAAAAGATCCATAAATGAGCAAATTATTAAAAGATCCATAAATGAGCAAATTATTAAAAGATCCATAAATGAGCAAATTATTAAAAGATCCATAAATGAGCAAATTATTAAAAGATCCATAAATGAGCAAATTATTAAAAGATCCATAAATGAGCAAATTCATACGCCCATCTCCCCTTAACACTATCTGGTGAAGAATAGGTCCTTTGGGATCAACTCTTTTCACTCCTTTAGTTTGGACATTTTAAGGTGTTTCACCTCATTAGTTGGCAATTATAAGACACTTCGACCATGCAGGTGTTAATTTTTCTGGGTGAGCAATAGCGAGTCGGCCTTTTAGTATAATTTGGCTTTTCGTCCAGGCTATTTATCTATATAATATGTACACTCGACCAAAAAACAATCTTTACACTAACGCTCAAACATTCTGGAAGTGGGTCGAAATCTTATGATAATACCTCACAGACGTATGTTTCACCCGATTCATTCCGTTCACACTAGATTATTTACAGCTCACCAGTGTAAAGATTGTTTTGGTCGAGTGTACATAATTAGGTGGAAGAGAGTCTGGATGGCATTTTTGTTTGTTTGATGGGGTCTGGGGAGGTGTTTTTTATATTCTAGGGGGCAAACTAAAAATACAGTGCTCGAAAATGGCTCTAGCAATGAAAACTCTCAATAATATTACGTCACCTAGAATACTCCCAGAAAATGTAGTTGCATGCAGTACTAGTGTTAATGTTTTTAAAAAATAGGTATGACTGCTACATTAATGAATCCCTGAGGGGAGGCAACCCTATGAGCATAGCTCCCTAGCCTCTTATCCATCACTAAAGGTAAGCAAACTAACTCATAAGACGCCGCACCAGATAGTGTCAAGTGTGACCGAGCATACAGTACATTTTCTTTCTTGAGTTGGTGATGTTTCCGTTTTCTGTTAAGGTCGATCGATGGTATACTTGTTTGTTTGCGCGGTGTACATCAATATTATAGGTGTAATTCCGTGTTATAGTATACTTTATCCCTTATCTTGTATTTATTTATTTTTTTATATATAATGCAATCCTTTTAAAAATATATCAAGACTCTATCGTGCAAAATGTGTGTGTTTTTTTTTTTTTTAGCTTTCGTCTTCAGTGTCCTTAATATGCACCATGGCTATTGATTGTAATTGTTTTGATTATTTTCTTTGTATTTGCATGGCCTTCAGCCACAATGTTCCCCTAAGCGTTGGGACTTGTTATGAGAGGTAAACAATGAATACATAATACAAAACACAAACACATTATACGATACAATTGTTATGAGAGGTAAACAATGAATACATAATACAAAACACTAAAAACATTATACGATGCAATTGTTATGAGAGGTAAACAATGAATACATAATACAAAACACTAAACACATACGATACAATTGTGGCATTTCAGATGAAAAATAATAGAAGATTTCTGATTTTGCAAGGGTTAGTGAATTCAGACATTGGGCATATTGTCCATATTGTGTCAGTTATTGTCTGTAAGTATACACATGTGTTACTGGTACGCTCTAAAGAATATGGGCATGAAAAGGGTATTTAATGTGTCCGTAATAATTTATCATTTTGATGGTATAATAGTAGTGATATACTTATAGAAATACCAATTAGAGAGGTAAATCACTATCTATATACCCAACAATCTTATATATATTTTTCTATACCATCTATTATGGCATTATTTCATTCATCCAGGTGGCAGGGAATGAATGAAAGGATTGAGGAAAATGAGGTGAAAGAAGCAGTGAAACAAATGAGAGCGGGAAAAGCAGAAGGTTTGGATGGTATTGCTGTGGAGTGTATAAAGAAGGGTGGAGATGTGATAATAGATTGGTTGGTGAGACTTTTCAATGTGTGCTTTGTTGTGTCAATGGTACCAATAGACTGGAAGAGTGCATGTATTGTGCCGTTGTACAAGGGGAAGGGAGATCGGCAGGAGTGTTCAAGTTATAGAGGTATTAGTTTATTGTCAGTGGTTGGAAAGCTGTATGGCAGGGTGTTGATAGAGAGGATAATAAAGTGTACGGAAGTTGCAATAGGAGAAGAAGAGTGCGGTTTTAGGAGGGGAAGAGGGTGCGTGGATCAGATGTTTGCAGTAAGACAGTTATGCGAGAAGTATTTAGAGAAGCATAAGGAGATATTTTGGGCTTTTATGGACTTGGAAAAAGCATATGATCGTGTGGACCGTGAAGCAATGTGGAAGGTGTTAAGGATTTATGAAATAGGAGGAAATTTGTTAGAAGCAGTTAAGAGTTTTTATGAAGGGAGCAGAGCATGTGTGAGAGTAGGAAATGGTGAGTTGAGTGAATGGTTTGAGGTAAAGGTAGGTTTGCGACAGGGTTGTGTAATGTCACCATGGCTGTTTAATATGTTTATGGATGGTGTGGTGAGGGAGGTGAAAAGGAGAACTATGGGAAGAGGATTGGGTTTAGTAGGAAAGAATGGTAGAGATTGGGAGTTGAATCAGTTGCTGTTCGCTGATGACACAGCATTGGTGGCGGATTCTGATGAGAAACTGCAGCGGGTAGTCAAAGAGTTTGGTGTGGTTTGTGGAAGGAGGAAACTGAAGGTGAACGTCAATAAAAGTAAAGTAATGGTGTGTAATAGGGGAGAGCATAGGGTGAATCTAGATGTGAGGCTGGATGGGGAAATATTGGAACAAGTAGAGTGTTTTAAATATCTAGGAGGAACGATAAGCAGGAGTGGAGGTATGGAAGTGGAGGTAAAACAGAGAGTGTGTGAAGGAAGGAAGGTTTTCGGAGCAATGGGAAGTATGTGGAAGACGAGAAATCTCGGAGTGAAAGTAAAAAGTGCACTGTATCAAGGAATTGTTGTGCCAACAGTGATGTATGGGCTGAGACATGGGCTCTGAAGAAAAAGGAGAAAAGAGGGCTGGATGTGATGGAGATGAGCTGGAGGAGTATGTGTGGAGTTACTCGTAGAGACAGATTGAGGAATGAAGAGATACGTAGGAGAGTGGGGCAGCAGGAACATTTGTCAGCCAGAGTGGACAGAAGGGTGCTGAGCTGGTATGGTCATGTTGAACGAATGGGAGATGAAAGGCTTACAAAGAGAATATGTGAGTCAGGTACAAGGGGAGATAGAAGGGCAGGAAGACCCCCATTGAGATGGAGAGACTGTGTAAGAAAGGCTTTGGATGATAGAGGAATGACTATAGATCAGGCAGGGGAAGTGGTGGTGGACAGGAGTGAATGGAGAATGCTTGTGAATAGTTGAGTGAACACATGGTCATTTGGAGTAAGGGGTCGGGCGCAAGTTTGACTAGATAATAGTCCATCAGGCGCCTGGCCCGGGGGGACGATTAATATGAAGGGTGTGCCTGGAAGTGTGGTGGGAGGGCTTGTGGCTTTGGCTCCGCTGCATGTCTGCCTGCCGAGATCGGAACCTCTCCGGGTGGTCAGGGGCCGGGGGAGTGCTGGAGCGACCTTGGTAACCCTGGTCTCTGGGTCTTCTCCTGGGTGACCTGGATGTGTGTGAGTTTGTGTTTTTTTTATCTGTGTTTATTTTTTGTTTTATGTTGTTTTTGTGTTTTCCCTGTTCTTGCTCTGTCTTGAGTCGGCTACCCCCAAAATGGGGATTGGGCCTGAGCATATAGATAGATAGATAGATAGATCTATTATGTAGAGTGTACCATGTATTGTACTATTATTGTTATTATAGATACTGTCGATTTAATTTCTACTAGTCTTGTACTTATCGTTACATGGATCTTTGGGATATAACTGTTATTTATCATTCCTTATATCACTAAGATTTATTACCTTCCTATCAACTGCATTCTTAATTGTATTCCACTGTTGCATGTTCTTAAGGGGAGATGGGTCGTTTTTACGACCCCCTCTTCTTCCTGATGTTTAGCCCCATTATTTTTCAGATTTGATAACGTTCGGCTCATTAGTTTAGCGATTTTAAGGCCTTTCGCCCCATTTCTTTGTCAATATTAAGACTTTTCGTGTCATTTAGGTGTCTATTATTTCCTGGCGAACGATAGCGAGCCTGTAATTTTAAGTGGAACCGGGACATATTTCTACCGAAACATTTACAAATTTATGTTGCAAGGGGTTTTAGGGGTGTTTTTTTTTTTAAGCTAGATGGAGGTCTAGAGTGGACACTAACAAGTAAATTAATATATAAATTAATATACCAAAACAATAGTCACTATCCCCTTAAGGGAGGTGACCTGCTTTTTGTTCTCTCGTTTTCTCTCTTTCTCTGGCTTGTATCCATTTGGCCCCATTCAGCCTACTGTTTTAAGACGTTTATCCCCATCCAGGTGTCAATTTTTTACTGGTGAGCGGTAGCGAGCCAGCATATTTTTAAAATGTTTTTGACAGCAGGCTAAATTTGTACATTTTTCGGTAGAAGAATGTCTCCGGCGAAGCCGGATTTCTTCATATAATGCTGGCTCGCTATCGCTCGCCAGGAAGAAATCGAGATCTAGATGGGGATAAGCGTCTTAAATAGTTGGCTGAATGGGGCCGAATGGATACAAGCTAGAGAAAGAGAGAAAGGGAGAAAAATTAAAAAAGCAGGTCACCCCCCCTTAATCACTACCGTTCATTATTTAACCCCTTCAGTACCATGATGAGTTATTGGAGTTATCCCTCTCAGTATACCATAATGCATTTTATCAGTGTATGGCTGTTATTAGATTATTAAATTTAGTTTAGGAAATATCGGTAGGAGTCAAAGTGTTATTCAGATAATGTTAACGCTAACTAAGCCAAGTAAAACTGTCTAGTTATATCCACAATAAGAGGAAAACATGATGGTCGTTTTTTCCTGTCCCCCCATCTCCCTCATGTTTAGTCAAAATAGTTTTCCGATTCTAAGAAGTTCGACTCAATAGTTTGGCGATTTTAGACCTTTCATCCCATTTTGTTGTCAATATTAGGACCTTTCGTGCCATTTAGATGTCGATTTTGTCCTGGCTAAGGATAGCGAGCCTGTAATTGTAGGAGGGGAACCGGCCTTCGGCTGGGATATTTTTCTACCGAAAATGTACAAATTGATCTCGTAGGGGGGTCTAGTGGATGTTTATTGAAGCTTGATTGAAGAAGATAAAATAAAATTATAAATAAATAAGCAAATAGAAAGCCCATCCCCCATTAAAAGAGGTAAGTTGGCTAGACATTGTTGATGCTACTCAATTTAGGAGGGGCTCAATAAATATAACGAGTAAACAGTATCACAATTATCCCTCTGATTTACTCACCTTGTTCCTAAGCTGTAATATTATCGTCTAATGATCACAAGGAAACAGGAAAAATTCAGTTAATTGAAAGATTTAACATATGTTTTTCTTCGTTTCACCCTCACATTTTAGGCAGACATTTCTCATCTCCTCGGTCATTTCCTCTCTCTCTCTCTCTCTCTCTCTCTCTCTCTCTCTCTCTCTCTCTCTCTCTCTCTCTCTCTCTCTCTCTCTCTCTCTCTCTCTCTCTCTCTCTCTCTCTCTCTCTCTCTCTCTCTCTCTCTCTCTCTCTCTCTCTCTCTCTCTCTCTCTCTCTCTCTCTCTCTCCTCTCCTCTCTCTCTCTCTCAGTCTCTCTCTCTCTCTCCCTCTCTCTCTCTCTCTCTCCTCTCCTCTCTCTCCTCTCTCCTCTCTCTTCTTTCTCTTCTGATCTCCAGTGTGTAGCTGATAGAGATGGTTCGAGTGATTGATTAAGTGAATGATTAAATGGCTAAGCGAGAGAGAGAGAGAGAGTTTCTCACATAGTTACACAGATACTCAGACCACACATACCTTGCGGTCCCTACTAGGTGGTCCGGATTCAAGACTACTATAGGCAGGAACAGTATATAAAAGAAGAATAGGACAGCAAAGTAGAAGCCTCTCTCTCTCTCTCCCCCCCCCCCCCCTTCCAGATAAAACGCCGTACGGGAAAATAGGATGAAGTGTAACCTAATGTGTCAGGATTTACTCTCAAGGAAAGTTTTTATAGAAAGAAATTAGTCTGAAAGGGAATTTACACTTACATACAAATATATGTATTCATATTAATAAAATCTTCATCAGATGATCGTCCAGTTTCTTTTTAAACGTATCAATTCACGTTATCAATAGGAGAGAGAGAGAGAGAGAGAGAGAGAGAGAGAGAGAGAGAGAGAGAGAGAGCGAGAGAGCAAGTTGGGACAGACAGACAGACATACATATCGATAAAATGACACTATTTCCACCCATGTTCATTATTTACTCCTCCTTCGCCTTCTCCTCATCTTCTTTCTCCTTCTTATCCTCTTCCTCATTATCTTCCTTCTCTATCTCCTCTTCTTCTCATGCTTTTCCTCTTCCTCTTCCTCCTGTTCCTTCTCCTCCTCTTCCTCTTTATCCTCCTCTTCCTTATCTTCCTCCTTCTCCTCTTCCTTCTCTTCCTCCGTCTCTTCCTCTTCCTTCTTCTCCTCTTCCTCCTTCTCCTCCTCTTCCTCCTTATCCTCCTCTTCCTCCTTATCCTCCTCTTCCTCCTTCGTAAGGGAGGAGGTGTACACTGAGAAAGCTCTGAAGAACATTGATTATTGTAATAGCGTTAGAAGAGTGAGAAAGATGCAACATTGCGGCGTATAGAGGGAGATAAGTAAGAGGTGAATTGATGAGACAAAATACTTTTGGCTCTACCCTTTCGAGAAGTGCGGTACAGATGGAACCTCCCCTCAAATGCAAACAATACTCGATACATGGGCGTACTGTGCCCCTGTACAAAGCAAGAAGTTGTGCAGGAATGAGGAACCCATGGAAACGGTTGAGCACACCTGGCTTTCGGGAAGCTGTTAAGGTACAGTTCAAATGATCATTAATTAATATTAGAATGAGAACTGGAGACAGGACCAAACCCTGAGGAACACCGAAGTTGATAGGTTGAGGAAGTGAGCGATGGCCGTCCACAACCGTAGCTATAGGAATGGCCAAAAAGGAAATTTGAGATAAAGGCACTGATAGAAGGATAAAAACCAAAGAAAGGTAGTTTAAAACTAGAGATGTGTGCCAGATTCCATTAAAGGTTTTCTATATGTTTAATGCAATAGATCACGAAAGTCCCGAAATGAGGATGACCAAGAGCTAGTAAGATAAGAAAGGAGATTACCAGTAGAGCCAGGAAGCCATGCTTGGAGATCTGAAAAAAATATTATGAGAAGACACAAATTTAAGAAATTTAAAATTAAGAATAGATTCAACTACTCTAGAGATGCAAGGCATGGGAGCAATTCACCACTTGCGAGTTTCGGTCTATAAGGAAGTTGGAGCTGTAGACATAGATAATTAACAGAATTGTCTCCTAAATTGCGGTTGTAGTGCTTATATAAATACATAAAACCCAATTCAACATACATTTTATCCATTAGAAACATACATTATTATTGTATTTTTGTTTAATATCGATTGTTATAGCTTCAACTTCTTTATAGCCTGAAACTCGCAAGTGATCAATTGGATGATAGTTGGAGGGTTGAGAGTGGTCACCATTCTTTGGGACAGGTTGAATGAGAGCAAACGTCCAGCAATTATTTGATATACGGAGATGGAAGAGTTTGCATAGGCAGGTAGTCAGTGTGGAAGAACAGTTTTTGAGTACAGTAGGAGGAATACCATTTGGTCCGTATGCCTTCTTAGTATTAAGCCCACAGAGTGAAGAAAGTATATCCTCAGAAGAGGTTAGGATATTAGGCATCTATAAGAGAGAGGGGGTGGAAAGAGAGGAATAGCACCTGGAATCATCCAAGGTGGATATTTTAGTGAAATTTTGGTTGTGCAGTGAGAGTGGAAAAGAGGAGGGAAAGTAGAGAAAGTAATATTGTTGGAGAGGTTTTTGGCTAGATGCCAGAAAACTTGACAAGAGCTAGAGTTGGAATGTTCAGAGCATTTGTCATTGATGAAAGAGGTTTTGGTTAGTCAATGAACTCATATGGCTTGATTCCGGGCATAAAAATAGAAAGTACGAGATTCTTGAGTTTGAAGGCGATGGTACGGTTTGAATGCTTCCTCCTTATTGTGGAAAGCAGTAGATCAAGTAAATCAAGTAAATCAAGATTTTGTGAGTTAGTTTTAGAGACAGAAATATGGAATGTACGCCTCCATGCGCTAGATGATTACCTAGGTAATGCGTCGGCAGCGCCCAAGTGCAACAAGCGCTGCCGTTTTGGAAGATCAGATGACCATGTCCAATGTAATGGCAGAATTTGTTTCTGTCAAGCCTACAATACCCCAGATTATCATTGTTACATATTAATATATCATCAAGCCTCTCAATATCTATGCATATAAACGGGAGATATTTTGGCCAGTGTTGTTTAGATCTGCTTGTACTGTTAGTCCTTTTTCCCGCATCATGCTCACAGAGGGTATGCTCTACCTAACACTCTCTCCCTAAATTTAACCTCCTTGCCTCCTCTCCTCCCCCTCTTTCTCCTACCATTCAACTTTCTACACCTTCCTACTTTTCCTGCATCCACCACCTCCTCCTACCAGGGCCATTCAACATCCTGCACCCCTCCTTCCTTACCCCTCCTCCCCTTCATCATCATAACAAGTTGTTTTCCTCACCTAACTAGCTTACCTCGTATCTTCCCACTCCTTCTCAATTTACCTTCCCCACCTTTTCATTGATATAATAATAATAATAATAATAATAATAATAATAATAAGTTGTTATTATTATTATTATTATATTATTATATTATTATTATTATTATTATTATTATTATTAATAGTAGTAGTAGTATTGCCTCCGCCAACAAAGTTAGACGGTGGTATTGTTTCTGCCTCCGTTTGTTTGTCTGTTTGTCTGTTTGTCTATAAACAAGATATCTCACAAACTTATGAACTGATTTTCACACAATTTGGTGGGCAGATAGGATATGCGCCAAGGAAGAAGTGATTCAAATTAGAATGTGATCCGGATCGTATTATGACAAACTGGTGTCATTATTATGCATTCAAGTTTATTTTGTGACAAAGCCAGCGTAGGCGGAGGTATGCACTCTACCGAGTGCCCCTCTAGTTATTACTATCACCACCGTTTGTATTATTATTATTATTATTATTATTATTATTATTATTATTATTATTACTCCGCCAATGAAGTTTAACGGAGGCTATGTTTTCGAGTCCGTTCTACTGTCTGTCTGCTTATCTGAAACAAAATATCTCTCAAAGTTATAAACTGATTTTCACAAAAATTCGGTGGGCAGATAGTCTATGCGCCAAGGAAGAAGAAATTAAATTTAGAAGGCGATCCGGAGATTTTCACGAAATTTGGTAGGCATCGCAGACTATGGTGAAAATTCTCTTCTTACCGTGTGAATCTCTACTGCAGGTATGACCCCGTCAGAGTCTACCTGATAACCCCTTCTGTACCAGCGACGACTTTTTAATCATATTGTAGCTCTATCTAGACGATTTTATGCAGTTGATTAAAGATCTGTGGTAGTAAATAGGATTATGTGAGATAGTTCGAAGCCTGTTAATTGCTGGTTTTGTAACTAAATACAATCATCTAATAGTAGCCAGAATGAAATTTAAAACACGTAGCCGGTACAGAAGAGGTTAATAGAGTAACCACGATTCTCACAACTAAGATGACCAATCCTACTAACCTCACGTTAGCCTTCGCAGAACAAGCATTACATTCATAAATCAAGATATTTCCCTTTATACTTAAAACTAAGAAGATTAGATTGACCACCTACAAATATTTAATTTACTCTAGCGTCTCCGTAATTCAGATGTCAATACATCTTCTAAACGATCAAATGTCTACTACTTATATCCAAAAAGAAAATATTATATTTCAATACACTATAACTCCTAGTATGTATATATGTAATTCAACAACAAATATTATATTTCAATACACTATAACTCCTAGTATGTATATATGTAATTCAACAACAAATACATGTTTCCACTACTAAGCTATTCCTGGTATATAATTGGTTACATCTTATATCTATACTCCATCAACATACGAAATCTCTTAATATTTATATATGCCATGTGTTGCACCTTCAATCTATAGTTCATCAACATACGAATTCCTTTTTCTGTGCAGTTCCAATATGTCAAATAATCTATCTGCTTTGCATACTAAGATATATATTTCAACACGATACACAAAACTCCTCAGTCTTATAAGTCATTCATGCATATCCAATTTGTTAGATATCCTACCTGCATACTATATGTCGATGCAATTGGAATAATTCTAACTTTTTCTTTCTATATTTTGACATAATACGATTGACTGACATTCTTATGATATACTATTGGGCTCATTAACATAGGCTTTATTATGCCTGTATTCCTTTTTGTATTATAGTTTCTGTTTAATGTGTTAGGCTTGGTATTTCCTGTCTTAACTTAAATTATCTTGAGTGAATATACTAGGCTTCTCTGGCGTCATTCTTTCTTAAAAAGGATCGACCAATAGCCGAAATTTAAATATGATACCGGTCTTACACATCTACTTTCTTTATTACTAGACCAATTGATGCAATAATTATTTTAGTTATTTATGTTGTGGCGTTATATTCTTTTTAGTTCTCCGTCCTCAAACAACTTGTACCTCTATGCCAACTAGGGAAACACCGTTCGGCCTAGTTCTTCTCCGGTGAAGGAAGTAAGGCTGCTGCGCTGCGCCTATTCCGTTGTATAGTTGTCGTATAGGCGTGAACAGGTGCCAGGTATTCGCAAGCTACGGGAAACCGGTGAGCAATTTGGTGTTTCTCCTTCATCGCAGTCGCCTCACACATCCGCTTCTCCTGCTGCTGTTTCTCCTTCGCCTTCACTTCTTCTGCTTCACCACCTACGCCTACACCTGTACTATCGAGTCAGGGCAGGGCCAACCGAACCTCTCCTTTAGTTACAGCGCTACATCCGGAGAGCCCGGGAAGAGTCAAATCGGACCTCTCCTTTGGTTGTTTCCAGGGCGGGTAGTGGACTCGTGGTGACCAAATAAGCTCCTTTAGGCACGCCGTCAGACTGGGCCCTTCCTATCGTCCATCTGTAAATTGGTGTTTTACGTCATTTTGATTTCCATAGATCTCTCGGCTTCCTACCCATCCATCAAGCTGCCCTATATTTGTGACTGATATATTTGTCAATTCATGTGTATCTATTATGATCGCTCGCTCTCGCTCTCGCTCTCGCTCTCGCTCTCGCTCTCGCTCTCGCTCTCGCTCTCTCTCTCTCTCTCTCTCTCTCTCTCTCTCTCTCTCTCTCTCTCTCTCTCTCTCTCTCTCTCTCTCTCTCTCTCTCTCTCTCTCTCTCTCTCTCTCTCTCTCTCTCTCTCTCTCTCTCTCTCTCACTCTCTCTCTCTCTCTCTCTTAATTAGCAGTAGTCTCACCTGCACCACGTACCGTCACCCACCTGCCTAGATTCTCTTCTGTCAGGGGTTTTATGCCCTCAATCTTCCCCCTGCTGGTTATATTTGGGGCGTGGGGACGGCGATCAGTGGTGTATTTATCCCTTTCAGTATCAGGGCGCCTTTCTTCATATTATTCCTGCTAACATTATACGATATTACTCAAGTTTGGATGGCTCTCTAAGAATAAAATCGGTAGTAAAATATATATGAAATAACCCTCTGACTTTCAAAACTCCCCTCTAATCTAAATAACACAATGCCAGAATATAAGAGAGACGTGCGTCCTTGATGATTGAAAGGGTTAATCTCTATCATATCCCTATATCACTAAATTAGAGTTTGTGAAGGACTTTTTGGAATCTAAGAGGGATGAACTATCTCAGTCCCTCAGGTACACTCGGATACCATAGTCTCTAGCCCACTCATACAAATTCCTGGACTTTACCTATTTCTAGTTATGGAAGCATATATCTGGAAACGAATTTATGAATATAATTTTCTATATATCATTTACAAAACTATATATACTATTTATTGAAAAGCAAGTACTATCCAAAAATCAATCCGGATAGATATGATTGCATGGAGAAAAACATAGGGGTCCACGACTTCTCCTGAGTGGGCTGGAAACTATGGTATCCGAGTGTACATCAGAAGCTGAATAAAAAAGGTCTGAATATATACCTGATACAACGCGAAAAGTGTCATCGTTCTTAGTGAGTTGGTTACAGAGTAATACAAATGAAAGCGAACAGTAACAGACACATTAGTTATAATGAATCTGCTTGTTTCAGAGAAAGACACTCAGAAAACAACGAAATCATATTTGAGTAAAGAAAATAATTAGTGCATTGTGCTGATGTGTTCAGCTATGAAATTAAAGAAGGTATCACATGAGAGCTTTTATGTTCAATTAACGATGGTCATAATTTTTCTGGCAACATTTCTGGGATCTCTCTAGACTGAACATGATGTATACTGTATTAAGCAATAGACCAATGTTTTAATATTTCACCTCATAAGCTGCCAGACTAGTGATGACGAAAAAAGTTGAATAAAAATCGCTCGTGTGATACCGACTTAACTCATTGAAGATATGATTTCAAAATTGTATCTATGCCAATTTTGATAACCAATTTACGTAACACTACATATAGTACTTAAGGGGAGATGGGTCGTTTATGTAACACTACATATAGTACTTAAGGGGAGATGGGTCGTTTACGTAACACTACATATAGTACTTAAGGGGAGATGGGTCGTTTATGTAACACTACATATAGTACTTAAGGGGAGATGGGTCGTTTATGTAACACTACATATAGTACTTAAGGGGAGATGGGTCGTTTACGTAACACTACATATAGTACTTAAGGGGAGATGGGTCGTTTACGTAACACTACATATAGTACTTAAGGGGAGATGGGTCGTTTATGTAACACTACATATAGTACTTAAGGGGAGATGGGTCGTTTATGTAACACTACATATAGTACTTAAGGGGAGATGGGTCGTTTACGTAACACTACATATAGTACTTAAGGGGAGATGGGTCGTTTACGTAACACTACATATAGTACTTAAGGGGAGATGGGTCGTTTATGTAACACTACATATAGTACTTAAGGGGAGATGGGTCGTTTATGTAACACCACATATAGTACTTAAGGGGAGATGGGTCGTTTATGTAACACTACATATAGTACTTAAGGGGAGATGGGTCGTTTACGTAACACTACATATAGTACTTAAGGGGAGATGGGTCGTTTATGTAACACTACATATAGTACTTAAGGGGAGATGGGTCGTTTATGTAACACTACATATAGTACTTAAGGGGAGATGGGTCGTTTATGTAACACTACATATAGTACTTAAGGGGAGATGGGTCGTTTATGTAACACTACATATAGTACTTAAGGGGAGATGGGTCGTTTACGTAACACTACATATAGTACTTAAGGGGAGATGGGTCGTTTTTCTGGTCCCTTTCCTCCCTCGTGTTAAATTAAGCCCCATTTGTTTTGAGATCATAAGACGCTCGACCCATTAGTTTGGCGATATTAACACCTTTCGCCCCATTTTGTTATTAATTTTAAGACCTTTCGTGCTATTTAGGTGTCGATATGTTCTTAGCGAGCGATAGCGAGCCTGACATTTTAAGAGGAGCCGGGACATATTTCAACCGAAAAATGTACAATTTATCGTGAAGGAGGGGCTTAGGGGGTGTTTTTCTAAGCTTAATGGAAGTCTAGCAAGGAAGTAAGAAATAATGTAATACAGTATATTCATTAAGGGGAGATGTCCACTTGAGGGACTTTTTTCTTGACCCCTTTCTCCCTCATGTTTAGCCCCATTGGTTTTGAGATTTTAAGAAGTTTGCCCCATTAGTTTGGTGATTTTTAAGAATTTCCGCCCCATTCTGTCAATTTTAAGACCTTTCGTGCCATTTAGGTGTCGATTTTATCCTGGCGAGCGACAGCGAGCCTGTAATTTAAGAGAAATCGGCCTTCGGCCGGGACATTTTTCTACCGAAAAATGTACAAATTTATCTTGAAAGGGGGTCAAGGGGGTGAAATTTTAAGATTGCTGGAGGAGTAGGAAACAAACTAGAAACCTCCCCTTAATAGAACCCCCCCCCCCCCCAGCCCATCTCCCGTTAAATCATAGTATATTATCTAAATGTATACAATTTCGTTGCAGGTTCTTCCACATGATCAGGAAACGGTTGATAATATGCAGTATAAGTCAAGCTTGGTCCAACTAGAACTATTATAGACATTTAGGGCAGGTTTGTTTTTTCTGGACCCTCTTCTTTAGCCCCATACATTTAGAGATTTTAAGACATTCGCCCCCCCTTATTTGTCAATTTTAAGATCTTTCATCCATATTAAGTGTCTTTTTTTTTTTTTTTTTTTTTTTTTTTTTTTTCCCCTAGCGAGCGATAGGGAGCCTGTAATATAGGAGGAACCGGCCTTCAGCCTACACATTTTTCTCGAAGGGGATTCTTTGACATTTTTGTTAAGCTTGATACAGGTCTAGGGAGCAAACTAAAACACATATACCGGTCATAATAACAAAATCAATAAGTAAATACAATAACGTCCCATTAAGTCGTTTCACTCCATTAGGTTGACGATAATAAATAGTTTCATCCCATTCAGGTGTCGATTTGTTTCAGGGCGAGCGATAACAAGCATTCAAGTAAGGGGAAACCAGCATTCGAACGTGATATTGTTCTACCTAGAAATATGTGAATTTACCTTATGTAGGGCCTTGGGTGCGTTATATATATATATATATATATATATATATATATATATATATATATATATATATATATATATATATATATATATATACCGGTATATATATTTTTTTTTATTTTTTTTTATTTTTATTTTTTCTGTCTGAGCAACAAAAACAACACAATAACCCTTAAGCGGCTGATGGGCCAGTGTTATATCTCCCTCCTCTTCTTTTACACTTTATCAGGTTAAAGTAGCCCACCTCGCTTTTTTTATCTTCCTCTCCCTCTCTCTTTGGCTTGTATCCATTCGGCCCTATTCAGCCTACTGTTTTAAGACGTTTAACCCCATCCAGGTGTTAATATTTTCCTGGCGAGCGGTAGCGAGCCATTTTATATATAGTTTGTTTTGACAGCAAACTAAAGTTGTACATTTTTCGATAGAAAAATGTCTCCGGCGAAGCCGGATTTCTCCATACAATGCTGGCTCGCTATCGCTCGCCAGGAAGATATCGTCACCTGGATGGGGATAAACGTCTTAAAACAGTTGGCTGAATGGGGCCGAATGGATACAAGCCACGGAAAGAGAGAAAAGGAGAGAAAGATTAACAAAAACGGTGACCCACCTTAAGCAGTGTCATCTCTATAACTTATAACTTATGTAACCCTTCTCTGAATTCTTTCTAATTATACAATATTTGTGTCCATAATATGGTAGGCAAAACCTGCACGCAATGCCGGTATTCCAATAACAGACAGATCAGTGACTTCAAAAATAGTAGGTATATTTTCAGGGTGTTTTTATTTCAGATTTTAATCTAAATGACCTCCCAATCACCCCAACTATTTTTTTCGCCTCTTTCATCGCATTGGAGCACTGGAAACCTGGAATTATATTCAGGTCTATTTTCACCTGGCGGAATATTAAATTTCTTAGCAGCTGATTTCTTGATATTTTATGGTAATTAATGAAACTGCTATGTCTCTGTATCTTACCAATACCAAGTTTTCATAATTAGCAAAATATTTCGCTAAAAAAAGAAAAGAGAGAAAAAAAAACCCCACACACACACACACACAGAATGTGTAACCAGCCCAGGACACTTCACCCGACCCCCTGTCATTCACAACCTTGAGGACGCCCCAACTAAGGAGCAAATTACACTTGTCTCCAGGTTCAAGGTTCCACGAGAGGATGGCAGCCTACGCCGAGAAGATGATGCCCCAGTACCTCTCATGTCCCTTCAGTTGCAGATGCCCAGCACCCCAATGAGCTTCCCAGCCAATCATGGTTCCGAATCACTACGGGGCAAAAAAAAAAAGCGGATTGGCCAGGCAGAAATGGACAAGGAGAACAACCCCACAATTATCGATAACTTCGCAGGATCACAGAGCCATATCCTTAATCCCCTCCAGCCTGTGATTGGCCCCACCAGACTAGCATCTCAATCAGGTCAGGTGAAGGTATTGAGGGATAAGCCTTTACAACGGCACCTCGTTGCTACTTTTTCCTCCCCCTCCCTCCTGTACCGTCAGCAGCCCTTGCTTTCCTCTGTGTTGGAAGGTACTAAGGATCTCAAGGACATTCTAAGAAAGATAAGTTTTAGACCAGTGAGTCGGGCCAATACTTGAAAAGACAAATGTTCTGACCTCACAGAAAGAAGCAGGGGAATGCATAGAACTTCAGGTGTTGAATGACCGCCTAAACCCTTCAATGACTATTTTGAAAAACTCTCTCGGGAGGGGCAAGACGAGCTGCCTCGCATCATCCGGAAGTGGCAGAGGGAGTGAATCGTGCAAAGGAATCAGAGGAGTGTGCTGCCCGCAGGAGTTGCACAAGCAGACCCACCACAAAATCCTAGAAGACACCCTACTCTGGTCCCTACACTCATTGGGGATCGACAGAAGAACCCCTTTTTCCTTTCCCCTAGCAGTAATCGGAAGCCGTCACAGCCGACTGAACTCTCTTCATCACCACCCCATGAAGTTCCCGATTTTACCCTAGAGAGGGCACGAACTCCCCCAGCTTGGCACAGTGAGAAGAAAGGAAGCCACCTACTAGGCGCACAACTGCCTGGAGGTTACCTGACAACTGCCCTGCTAATCCACAAGTTGACCTATACTCCCCCCATGCAACCACGACTTCCACCCAACACCACCTTTACTCAGAGTTACAAGGAACTAAATGGTAGCTCAACTCGTAGTGGCAGAATATTATATGCATGTTGAATTGTATTGTATTGACCTCTGTATGTGCTTGTATACTTCTCCTGTGTAATACACTATAATTCATTGTGTGTCCTTTTATATTTGCTTTGCCTGCCCAGTTAATGACCCCAAATTATGTTTTAACCTGAATGATATAGGCACTTCAGAAAATAGTTACTACAACGCCCATATCTATTTGTCACATTACGTTATGAGCCATTCACCTTGTAGTTGACATAAGCTTCATGAACACTATTATATGATAAACTTGACGCAAGTGAACAATGAAAGAGGGAAACCACTGACTCGATGCTGTATTTACAGGGAAATGTTCAAAATATTTTCTCAAAATATCAGAATTTTTCAATAAAACTTGTACCCTCATGCTGCAGGCGACTGTCAAAGTGTACTTGTTCATCTTTGCTTCAAATTATATACGGTATCTATATCTATTTATATATCTATATCTATCTATATATATCTATCTATATATATATATATATATATATATATATATATATATATATATATATAATTTTATCTATGCATCCAGCACGCAAACGATAAAATAGCCTTTTTATTTATATAGCAATCTATCAAACTATCTCTCTCCCAATTCCTGATTTCCTCTTGCTCTCTTACTTCTTATTTTTACAACTCTCTCAAACTCTTCCTCCGCAAAGTTAAGAGAAGAAAATACTTTGTTTCGCGAGGATGAAAGCGTTTTCTGATGATCCCAAAAACAGCATAGACTTTCTGAATCAATTATTTCATTTAATAGTTTGTCCTCGTGCCTTATTGAAAGACAGTTAATTTCAATATTGGATTTTTGTTTTGTTGTGTATGTCTTATGTTTAGTTTTGATTATATATTGTCTTGTATCTTTAGGCTTGATCATACAAAACAATTTTGGGTGCTCCTATATATTATCACTTTTAATGCATTATTCATTACAGATTTAGTTATAACTGTATTCACCTCATCTTTTATGAAAATATATCTGTGTTTGACGAATTTTCACACACATTAAAATGGGTGTGGACGCACTTGGTGACACTTAAATAATTTTAGTGTTTGCCCCCTTTATTATACGCTTTAGTTTAACCCAAAATCTATATCAAATATTTAGTCCATAAATAAGCTGGAGCCGTAAACATCGACATTTAGCAGGTTTACATTAAATACGCAAGTTTGTGATATAGAACATTTGAATGATCTAATTATATGTATTCATACATGCACTACAACCGTTTCTTCACTGTTAGAGATTGTAGGCACCAATGGAGCAGGGCAGTACGCCTGGGAGGCAACATAGGTATATGATACTATTGAACGCCCTGAAATCCTGATATGAGACAGGATAATACCTCGCAATGTTATTACTATCTCCTATGACACACGTCTCTTGGGGGTCATTATGATATTTTGTTTACTTATTATTGGACGATTTTAGTCGGTTTAGGAGGTAATTTTTGGAAGTTAGAGGGTTAATTGATGTAGATCTTACTCGTTAGAATCTTACAGGTACCTCCAACACAGTAAAGTTATTTATCGTTAGCCAAAGTAAAGTGAGAATAGCGTCCTCGCTCACTGGAATGGTTTATGCTCTCCCTGTTTCACTACATTAGTGTGTGTGTGTGTGTGTGTGTGTGTGTGTGTGTGTGTGTGTGTGTGTGTGTGTGTGTGTGTGTGTGTGTGTGTGTGTGTGTGTGTGTGTGTGTGTGTGTGTGTGTGTGTGTGTGTGTGTGTGTGTGTATATACAAGCATACTAAAAAATACATATTGTCGAAAATGGCACAAGCATTCAAAACACTCAATAATTATTAACAAATCACAATAACCCCCAAAACGTCGCACCAGATAGTGATAAGACGAACAGACTAATGAGTGCGCTCGTCTCCACTGTAAGGTTTTATTACTACAAGGACAATTAATACAGGCCCCTCTCTCTCTCTCCCCCCCCCCCCTCTCTCTCTCTCTCTCTCTCTCTCTCTCTCTCTCTCTCTCTCTCTCTCTCTCTCTATCTCTATCTCTCTCTTTATGAATATATAGATAGATAGATTGATTATTGATGGTTTTGATCGAACAATATTATAGTTTTCTCCATAGATTCCCTGTGATATATATATATATATGTATATATATATAATATAGATATATATATATATATATATATATCTATATATATATATATATATAACCCCCCCCCCCCCCGGTCAAAATACAAATGTATATATGTACAATTGTTGGTAGACAAATTTCCAGGCCAAAGGTTGGGTTCTCTTGTATTGCAGGTTCACTATCGCTCGCCAGGATAAAAGTCAACACCAAAATGAGAAAAATGGTCTTATAATCACCAAACTAATAGAGCGAAATGTCATAAAATCACCAAACTAAACGTCTAAACGTCTTAATTCGCCAAACTAAAGTGTTAAGATGACCAGAGTATAAATGCGTTCAACTTCACCAAAGCTCTCAAGACAGACCAACCCAGACAGCTCAATACCATAAGCTGATCAACACACACAAACAGAAGGATTTATAACTTTTAGCCCCATTATGTTGGCGATTATGAAATATGTTTACCCAATCAAGGTGTCGATTTTTTTCTGGCAAGCGATAGCGAGTTTGCAGTTCGAGCCAATAAATGTACAAATTCAACTTGAAGGGTGTCCTTATTTGGAGGCAAGTTTTACCTTGAAGGGAAAGTAAATAAACAAAGTGCTAAACATTTTCCAAAACAACAATAACAAAACAAGGAGACAATATATATACAAAATGCTAAACATTTTCCAAAGCAACATTAAGGGGTACTACTTGATTTCTAGTATATATATATACTGTATATATATTTATTTATTTGTTTATTTTTGAGTTTCCTCGCTAGACCTCCATCAAGCTTAGAAAAACACCCCCTAGACCCCCTTTCAAGATTAATTTGTACATTTTTCGGTAGAAAAATTTCCCGGCCGAAGGCCGGTTCCTTCTAATATTAGAGGGTCGCTTTCGCTCGCCAGGAAAAAATCGACACCTAAAGGGCACGAAAGGTCTTAATATAGACAAACATACGAGGCGAAAGGTCTCAAAATCGCCAAACTAACGGAACGAACGTCTTAAAACCTCAAAACTAATATGCTAAACATGAGGGAGAAGGGGGCCCAGAAAAAGCGAATAGTACCCCCTTAAGCTCTGAGACAGACAGACAAACCCCAGACAGAGTAATACCATAAGCTGATCAACAGACACAAAGAAGGGTCTCTAATAGATTAATGCCTTTCACTATACCAGCACTTCCTTCTCTCTCTCTCTCTCTCTCTCTCTCTCTCTCTCTCTCTCTCTCTCTCTCTCTCTCTCTCTCTCTCTCTCTCTCTCTCTCTCTCTCTCTCTCTCTCTCTCTCTCTCTCTCTCTCTCTCTCTCTCTCTCTCTCTCTCTCTCTCTCTCTCTCTCTCTCTCTCTCTCTCTCTCTCTCTCTCTCGTAGTATTAAGGCCGGACCACCTAGTTGGGACTGCAAGGACTGTGTGGTCTAAGTATCTGTGTAACTCTGTGTAACTGTGTAACTCTCACACTCTCTCTCTCTCTCACATCAGGATCTGCCACAAAGCCTCCCACACAAAGCCTCTGTACACTATCAAGGAATCTCTCTAATAGATTAATGCCTTTCACTGCATCAGGACGTCCTTCTCATTTTGTTTTGCATATCATTATACGATTGTGTTGTCTGGTAAACCCATTATGTCCCAGCGACGTCTGTTATATTTTATGCTAGCTATATGTAGATTATTTTATGCAGCTTACGAAGGATCAGTAGTAGTTAAAAGAGTTGATTGAAATAGTTCGAAATCATATAATTGCTAGAGATCCTTCCTAAGCTTAAGGGGAGGTATTTAGTTTGTTCCCTACGTTTTCATCAAGCTTAAAATTACACCCCCTAGACCCCCTTTCAAGATAAATTTGTACATTTTTCGGTAGAAAAATTTCCCGGCCAGAGGCCGGTTGCTCTTAAATTACAGGCTCGCTCACGCTCGCCAGGAAAAAATCGACACCTTAATGGCACGAAAGGTATTAAAATTGACAGAAATGGGGCAAAATTTCTTAAAATGTCAAAACTACTAGGGCGAACGTCTTATCATCTCAAAAGCAATGGGGCTAAACATGAGGGAGAAACGGGTCCAGAAAAAAATCCCTCAAGTGGCCATCTCCCCTTAATGAAATCGTGTAATAGTTGTCAGAATATAATGAACAAGACTTCGTATGAAAGGCTCTTTGCATATCATTGTTGCTCTCGTTCTGTAGAATTTCTCCATTTGAGGTTTGGTCACTTTTATTCATTTCGGAAAAGTGGTTCGTTCATTGTGAGTGCTTCGTTTTCCAAGATTACAGCCTTTCAATATTGTATGTGTTTCTAATTTCCTAGGTAGACATTATGTGTGTATATTCTGTACAATAATGTTCCTTTATACCTACGTTCAGGGTGCTCATTGTTCACATGTGCTTAGTACTGCAAACCTATACACATGTGACATAACAACATTACTTTATATGGCAGCTATATGGATATTATCTAACATCCTCCTCTTTCCTCCCCTTACTCCGCCACTGTTTCGTTCCGTACGCTCGGCCACAACAATGTATTTCATCAGCTGACTGCTAATACTTATGTTTCATTTAGGTTTGTGTCTAGAAAAAAGGTAAATACAATTTATTTTACTGTTTTACACTGAAGTATGTTGTCTTTAGCATCATTGTATATCATTTAGCTATTCACTACAAGAATGCACTAAATCGAACAGGTTGGAAGACGGTTGCCAAACGGGAATTTCTTTTCTCCCGTGACATCGAGTATAGTATTTACTCGTTATTGTGGTTAAGTATAGCTAACTCCCTCTAGCGTTTGTACCAGATGAAGGGGATGTGGCTCATTTTTTGGCCGATATATGCATAGATTTAATATTTGTCAGCCAGAGTGGACAGAAGGGTGCTGAGCTGGTATGGTCATGTTGAACGAATGGGAGATGAAAGGCTTACAAAGAGAATATGTGAGTCAGGTACAAGGGGAGATAGAAGGGCAGGAAGACCCCCATTGAGATGGAGAGACTGTGTAAGAAATGCTTTGGATGATAGAGGAATGACTATAGATCAGGCAGGGGAAGTGGTGGTGGACAGGAGTGAATGGAGAATGCTTGTGAATAGTTGAGTGAACACGTGGTCATTTGGAGTAAGGGGTCGGGCTTAAGTTGGACTAGATAATAGTCCATCAGGCGCCTGGCCCGGGGAGACGATTAATATGAAGGGTGCGCCTGGAAGTGTGGTGGGAGGGCTTGTGGCTTTGGCTCCGCTGCATGTCTGCCTGCCGAGATCGGAACCTCTCCGGGTGGTCGGGGGCCCGGGGAGTGCTGGAGCGACCTTGGTGACCCTGGTCTCTGGGTCTTCTCCTGGGTGACCTGGATGTGTGTGAGTTTGTGCTTTTTGTCTGTGTTTATTTTTTGTTTTATGTTGTTTTTGTGTTTTCCCTGTTCTTGCTCTGTCTTGAGTCTGCTACCCCCAAAATGGGGATTGGGCCTGAGCATATAGATAGACTCCCTAGACCTCTATCAAACTTAAAATAACACAGCCCCAGGACCCCCCTTCAGGATATATTTGTATATTTTTCGGTAGAAAAATGTCCCTTAAAAACTTCAGGCTCCTATCGCTCGCCAGGAAAAAAATTGACACGTAAATGACATGACAAATGTTTAATATTGACAAAAAAAATGGGCCAAAGGTCTTAAAATCGCCAAACTAATGGGCCGAAAGTCTTAAAATCTGAAAACTAAAGGGGCTAAGCCTGAGGGAGAAGGGTGTCCAGAAAAATCGACCATCTCCCCTTAATGTCTTGGCAACGGTTTAAAGTTTACCCCTTCACCACCATTACGTAATTGTCATCATATTCTGGTTACCATTGGACGGCTTTCCTTTGTATTATATAATCTGCCTCTACGGCTCAACTTGGTATATACCATCTCAATAAAACCCTCTTTGTAACATAGGTCCGTCTTAAATTGCATAGTATTGTCTAATTTTAGCCAGAATTATATATATATATAATTATCATGTGGCCCAAATAACCCTATTTAACCTAACCAGACCTAATATAATCTAACCTATCCTAAGTTAAGTTAAATCAACCTAATCAATCCTAACCTAAACTAAACTTGGGTGTTTTGAGAATAAAATCGTCTAATGATAGCAACATATAATGGAGAATGACGTCATGGCAAACTGAAAATATTATATTCATAAGCTACCACACCACAATTGCTCCCAACAAATTGCCGTAAAAAGCCCTGGTGTGAATCCGCCTTAAGGGGGGTGACCTGCTTTTTTCTCTCCTTTTAAATTTCTCTCTTTCTCTGGCTTGTATCCATTCGGCTCCTTTCAGCCTACTGTTTTAAGACGTTTATCCCCATTCAGATGTCGATCAAGGTCCATAGATACTTGAGTATCTATGGACCTTGGTGTCGATATCTTCCTGGCGAGCGACAGCGAGCCAGCATTATATAGAGAAATCCGGCTTCGCCGGAGAAATTTTTCTATCGAAAAATTTACAAATTTAGTCTGCTGTCAAGCCATTTTGAATAATATGCTGGCTCGCTACCGCTTGTCAGGAAGAAATCGACATCTGGATGAGGATAAACGTCTTAAAACAGTAGGCTGAATGGGGCCGAATGGATGAAAGCCAGATAAAGAGAAAAAAAAAAGGCAGGTCACCCCCCTTAACCCTTTTAGTATAATAATACGCTTCTTCATTATAGTCTGGCAATTATTTAAGAATTGTATTCAGCTTAGGGAAGGTCTATAGGAATCACAGGGGTAATAACTATCTCAATTAGTCCTGTAACTCCCATAAGTTTGATCTAAACTAAATGTTATCGTCTATTAATAGCTAGAATACAATGTTAGGGGTAAATATATGTGTCAATAAGTCCTCTAACCCTCACAACTTCTTCCTAACCTTAATAAAATCGTCTAATAGTAGCTAGAATACAATGTTAGGCGTACAATCTATATCAATTATTCCTCTAACTCCCCCAACTTCTTGCTAAACTGAAGAAAATCGTCTAGTAACAACCAGAATACAACAAAGAAATGCGTCCTCGTCCACTGAAAAGGTTAGGGGGGGGGGGTCACCTGCTTTTCTTTCTCCTTTTCCCTCTCTCTCTGGGTTTTATCCATTCGGCCCCATTCAACCTACTGTTTATCCCCATCCAGGTATTGATTTCATCCTGGCGAGCTATAGCGAGCCAGCATTGTATGGAGAAATCCGGCTTCGCCGGAGAAATTTAGCCTGCTGTCGAAAACATTTAAAAAAATATGCTGGCTTGCTACCGCTCGCCAGGGACAATCGAAACCTGAATGGGGATAAACGTCTTAAAACAGTAGGCTGAATGGGGCCGAATGGATCCAACCCAGAGAGAGAGAGGAAAAAAAAACGAGATGAACCCCCATAATTCGCCCTCCCAGTCCGTTCAGTACCTGTGACATCCTTTCCATTATATTCTGGCAACTATTAAACGGTTCCATTCAGCTTAGGAAGGATGTCTAGCCGTTAAAAAGTATACAGGCTTTCTCACTTCTTCCTTTGAGCTACCACATGTCCTTCCTAAACTTCATAACATCGTGTACATGCAGCTGAAATACAAACAAAAGAACGTCGCTGGTGCTGTAAGGGTTAATCGTCTAAATATATCTGAAATACTAACCAACAGACGTCGCTGGTGCTGTAAGGGTTAATCGTCTAAATATATCTGAAATACAAACCAACAGACGTCGCTGGTGCTGTAAGGGTTAATCGTCTAAATATATCTGAAATACAAACCAACAGACGTCGCTGGTGCTGTAAGGGTTAATCGTCTAAATATATCTGAAATACAAACCAACAGACGTCGCTGGTGCTGTAAGGGTTAATCGTCTAAATATATCTGAAATACAAACCAACAGACGTCGCTGGTGCTGTAAGGGTTAATCGTCTAAATATATCTGAAATACAAACCAACAGACGTCGCTGGTGCTGTAAGGGTTAATCGTCCTAAATATATCTGAAATACAAACCAACAGACGTCGCTGGTGCTGTAAGGGTTTAATCGTCTAAATATATCTGAAATACAAACCAACAGACGTCGCTGGTGCTGTAAGGGTTAATCGTCTAAATATATCTGAAATACAAACCAACAGACGTCGCTGGTGCTGTAAGGGTTAATCGTCTAAATATATCTGAAATACAAACCAACAGACGTCGCTGGTACTGTAAGGGTTAATCGTCTAAATATATCTGAAATACAAACCAACGACGTCCCTGGTGCTGTAAGGGTTAATACGCCCTCCCAGTCTCAACAACCGGCTGCCATTTCTTTGTTTGGTGCAAGCAACAAGCGGCTTTGTCTGGAGATAATGGTCTTCGTATGAACGCTGAAAGCAAGCACGGTGTATTTGGCAGACCCCGGAACGCTGCACTGGCGTCATTGGCCTTGGAAATAATGGCCGAATTACTCGAACACTATATCATTTCAACTTGTAAACCATTTTAACTAGTAGACAATTTCAACTAGTAAGCCATTTTAACCAGTAGACCATTTCAACCAGTATACTGTTTCAACTAGTAGATAATTTCAACCAGTAGACCATTTCAATTAGATCATTTCAACCAGTAGACCATTTCAACCCAGTAGACCATATCAAGCAGTAGACCATTTCTACCAGTAAACTATGTCAACCAGTAAATCATTACAACCACTAAACCATTTCAACTAGTGGATCATTTCAGCCAGTAAATCATTCTTTTGGATTGAAATTAGTTCCTGGATAGCTTAAATATTGCTTTTACTTGAAAATAATTATTAGCAGAGTAATCCAGGGCATTATGTGTAGTTGAATATAGTGACTAAGCAACTCAACTAATAGATAATGTCCAGTAGTAGACTATTTCAACCAGTAAAACTTGTTTGGGGTTGAACATAGGTATCTACCAACTCAACTCGTAGATCATTTCAACCAGTAGATCTTTGTTTGGGTTTGAACATAAATATCTGACAACTCAACTAGTAGACTATTTCAACCAATACATTTTTGTTTTGGGTTGAACAAAGTACCTTACAACTCATCTAGTAGACTATTAACCCCTTCTGTACCGGCAACGTCCTTTTAACTTTATTCTGGCTACTATTAGACGATTGTATTCAGTTTCAAAAGGGCCTCCAGCAATTAACACGCTTCGAACTGTCTTACCTAATGTTTTTACTACCACAGATCCTTCTTAAACTGCACGAAATCCTATAAATATAGCTAGAATATAATGGAAAACCCGTCGCCGGTACAGAAGGGGTTAAACCAGTCAATTTTGGTTTTGGGTTGAACATAGGTACAGTCGCGCTAATAAGTAATGTCTCGGCAACAAGTATGTTTTGATCGATAATTGGTATCAGCAATATCTAAGCTTCATTTATTCATATCGAGTGAAATACAAAAACATGTTCCTACACTTACCCACCCTATTCAACATCTGACAGATATTAATACAGCACAGAGCAAGCCAAACGTAATGACAGCTGGGTCATGACTTATTAGCGCGACTGTACACTCGGATGCCATTGGTTCTAACCCTTTCTTAAGAATTCGTGGACCCCCTTTGTGTTTCTTTATGCAATAATCATAACCCTTTGAGTACCAGCACACGTCGTGTTATCATTTATTCTAGCTTTATTTACTCGATATTATGTAGCTTAGGAAGGATCTGTAGTAGTTAAACGGGTTGGTTGAGATACATTGAAGTCATATTATTGCTAAAGGTCCTTCTTAGTCTGAAAAAAAAAACGTCCATGGGTACTGTATGGGATAACTATCTGGATTGATTTATGGATAGAACTGGCTTTTTCAGTAAATAGTATATATAGTTTTGTAGTTGATGTATAGATAATATGTTCATAAATTCCAAAGATATGCTTCCATAATTAGAAATAGGTGAGGTCCACGATTATTTTTGAGTGGGATAGAGACTAGGCCACCCGAGTGTACTCGACAACTCAACCAGTGAGGCTGGCAAACGAGAGACTATTAAAAACTTGTCCTTAACCCCTTCTGTACCGGCGACATCTTTTTAACCCTCTCCGACATATGACGCGATTTTGAGCCTATTGGGGATACTTTAAAGCCTTTGTTACCATCAGGGGTATTTAGAAACCTTTAGTTTAGCTACTTCAACCTCTGCAGTTGTCTTTGAGTTAGCTGTGGGCAGAAAACTAATTTAGGAGAGGTAATTATAAGAGTGCGAGAGCTCTATTTCTTATTGCTAATATGGCAACCTCTGCGTCATAAATGCATGAAAGGGTTAATTTCATTTCAGCTACTTTTAGACGATTTTATGAGGCTTAAGAAAGATATGTGGTAGGTAACAGGAGTCATTGAGTTAGTCTGTAACCTTTTAATTGGTCGACATCCTTCCTAAGCTCAATACAATCGTCTAATAGTTTCCGGAATATAATGAAAAGTACATGACCGGTATAGAAAGGGTTAAGGGGAGATGGGAGTATTCATGTGCTTATTGGTTTATATTTGTATCTTCAGTTTCCTCCCTAGACCTCCATCAAGCTGTAAAGAATACCCACTAGAACCCCATTCAAGATAAATTTGTACATTTTTTCGGTAGAAAATTGACCCGGCCGAAAGCCGATTACTCTTAAAATTACAGGCACGCTATCGCTCGTCAGGAAAAATCGACACTTATATGGCACGAAAGGTCTTAATATTGAGAAAGACATGGGGTGTAAAGTCATAAAGTCGTCAAAATGGGATTAAACACGAGGGAGAAGGGGGTTAGGAAAAACCAGTCCATCTCCCCTTAAACGGAGTCCCTTTAATGTGCCAATTATTACCATATATACAAAGGTAAAGGTATGTAGTTACAGTTCGCATTATGTCTGTGAAAGGGATAAAATTCGCAAAAAGCAATGCAAATTCATGTTAATATTCCTGTATTCCTTTTGATGTTCATCCAAATGTAAAACGAAAAGGGTGCCATTTTGACACCCTCTCTATTCTTTTGGATTGAAAATAGAGACCGGGCAGCTCAACCAGTATAGCATCTCAACCAGTAGACTATTTTAACCAGTAGACCATTTCAACCAGTAGACCATTTCAACCAGTAGACCATTTCAACCAGTAGACCATTTCAACCAGTAGATCATTTCAACCAGTAGACAATTTCAACCAGTATAGCATTTCAACCAGTAGATCATTTCAACCAGTAGACAATTTCAACCAGTATAGCATTTCAACCAGTAGACCATTTCAACCAGTAGACCATTTCAACCAGTAGACCATTTCAACCAGTAGACCATTTCAACCAGTAGATCATTTAAACCAGTAGACAATTTCAACCAGTATAGCATTTCAACCAGTATAGCATTTCAACCAGTATAGCATTTCAACCAGTAGACCACTTCAACCAGTAGACCACTTCAACCAGTAAACCATTTCAACCACTAGACCATTTCAACCAGTAGACCACTTCAACCAGTAGACCACTTCAACCAGTAGACCACTTCAACCAGTAGACCACTTCAACCAGTAAACCATTTCAACCAGTAGACCATTTCAACCAGTAGACCATTTCAGACAAGAGACCATTTCAGACAAGAGACCATACAAAACCAGTAGACAATATCAACCAGTAAAACATTTTAACCAGTAGACCATCTCAACCAGTAGACCATTTCAACCAGTAGATAATTTCAATCAGTAGACTATATAGCATGGTTCACACATGTCCGAGCCCAAGTGTCCACGAGTCCACAGTCGCGGGGACTCGCGTAATGACTCGGGCAGTGTCACGGGAACTCATGGGAACTCGGGCAACGTCGTGGGAGACTCATGGGAACTCGGCTCGGGGAGCCATATTTTCATCCTAGCATGAAAATATTGGCCCGAGTCATCTCAACATCAAGACACTCGTGGTAACTCTCAGTGACTCGTAGTGACTCGTGAATACTAGTAGTGACTCGTAACTACTCATAACTACTCGTCAAAGATTCGTGAACACTCGCGGCTATCCGTATGCCAGGTGTCAAAGCCTGCCGCCAAAAGGTGTCCTGCTTCTCTATCCTGGGACCAACACGAGACACCAACTCCCTAAACATGGCACTGTCCACACGGAGGGAGTTCTTGAACCCCTTGAAATCCTCGGCTTCGAGCTCCCTCGTCAACTGCTCATACACCTTATACTGTGGCTGTATGAGTAGCCACTTCCTAGCCCACACACTCCTTGGTCTTCTCTGCCGTTGACGCCTGCCTTGATGTTGCAACTGCTCTTCCTCCAGGGCATCCAACTCGAGCTGTAGAAGCTCAAGTTGCACCTTCACTAGGTTCTTGAGCCTCCTGCGGGACATGGTGCATAGGTGCGGTGGTGTGTACTGCGCAGTGGTGACTTTAGGTGTGGCAAGGGAGGGTATGAGGCACCGTATATATATGCCAGGAGCACAATGGGAGGCATTCCCGGCATACTCTCAACGCACTCATGGGCATACTCATGACAACTCGTCGTAACTCGTAACTACTCGTGTCGCACTCGTACCTACTCATGATCCGAAAATGACAGTTAAAATTTAAATTGTCCCCCACTCTCAGTACACTCCCATCACACTCGTAGTGATTCGTGGAGGACCGCGAGTGTCCACGAGTGCACTCGCCGTGCACTCGTGGCTATTTGTCGTGACTCGTGGACACTCGTGTACATTCAGGCTCATTTTTGCCTCGGTGTTCACAAATGTGTACTCCTGGACACTTGGACTCGGGCATGTGTGAACTAGGCTTATGTCAACCAGTAGACCAGTTCAGCCAGTAGATCATATCAACCAGTAGATGTTGTTGTTGTTGTTGTTCCCCAAGCTGCCTGGCTGAACAGCCCCAAGGCCCTGAGCAAGGCCAAGGCCATAACCGAGCGCCCCCACAGAACCCTCCCTGCCGACCACAATAAAGCCTGGGTGACCGAAGCCACTCCATGGCGGGGAGCTGAGGAGGGTGCGGAAACGCACGGGAAACCAAAGGCCCACCCAGGGCCCTGTACCCCTCAGCAATTATGAAGAGAAAGTTGAGGGGCAAAGGAAAAATGTGACGCTTTGGCTTCCAATCTTGGTAGATTGGGAGGTCAATCCACGGAAGAGACGCCGTCACTTGAGATCTAGAAAATATATAAGTAAAAGGAACAGTCAGACTAAGCTATGGGTATGACAGAGATCGCTTAGTTCTCACTCTGATAGACCAGCCCATCACCACATGATGTAGATAATTTCACCCAGTAAATAATTTCAGCCAGGACATCATTTCAACCAGGAAACAATTTCAACCAATAGCTCATTTTAATCAGCAACCATTTCAACCAATATAGCATTTCAACCGGTAGATCATTTCTCTCTCTCTCTCTCTCTCTCTCTCTCTCTCTCTCTCTCTCTCTCTCTCTCTCTCTCTCTCTCTCTCTCTCTCTCTCTCTCTCTCTCTCTCTCTCTCTCTCTCTCTCTCTCTCTGTGTGTGTGTGTGCCTGTGTCTGTCTGTCTCTCTCTCTCTCTCTCTCTCACTCTCACTCTCTCTCTATCTCTCTCTCTCATGAGTTGAAGTATAGGATGGAGAGAGATAGAGAGAGAGGGCATGAGCTATCATCCGTGCTATCAAATTACACCTGGTAAGTGAAGGTCCATTGGTGCCAGTCTGTGGCCAGAGAAGTGACTTCATAAATGGTTTGACTATAGAAGTCAATTTTTTTCCTGGCGAGCGATAGGTAGCCTGTCATTTTTCGGTGGAACGGGCCGAAGATGGCCGGGACATTTTTCTAACAAAAAATGTACAAATTTATCCTGGAAGGGGGTCCAGGGTGTGTTTTTGTAAGCTTGATGGAGGTCTAGCGAAATCAAGCAAAAAAAAAAAAAAAAAAAAAAAAAAAAATGTACCGGTATATACCAAAACAACCACTATCCCCTTAAGGGGAGATTTCCACTTGAGGGATTTTTTTCTTGACCCCTTTCTCCCTCATGGTTAGCCCCATTGCTTTTGATATTATAAAACGTTTTCCCCATTAGTTTAGCGATTTTAAGAACTTTCACCCCATATTAAGACCTTTCGTGCAATTCAGGTGTCGATTTTATTCTGGCGAGCGATAGCGAGCCTGTAATTTAAGAGGAACCGGCCTTCGGCCGGGACATTTTTCTTCTGAAAAATGTACAAATTTATCTTGAAAGGGACTCAAGGGGGTGTAATTTTAAGCTTGATGGAGGTCTAGGGAACAAACTAAATACCTCCCCTTAACCTCACTGTGTGGAGATAATATTTTACAGAATATAGTTCTTGACACGACACGGATACAGCCCCTATCTTCTTTCAGTCCCTCCTTCCTTCCTTCCTTCACTCTCCTTCAATTCCTTCCTTCCTTTCTTCGTTATACAGCATAGTTCTTGACACGACACGAATACAACCCCCTTCCTTTCTTCATTCACTCTCCTTCCTTCATTCATTCACTCTCCTTCCTTCATTCATTCATTCCATCCTTCCTTCGTTATACAATGTAGTTCTTGACACTTTACCTTCCTTCCTTCCTACACTCTCCTTCAGTCTTTCCCTCCTTCCTTCCTTCCTACACTCTCCTTCAGTCTTTCCCTCCTTCCTTCCTTCCTACACTCTCCTTCTGTCTTTCCCTCCTTCCTTCCTTCCTACACTCTCCTTCTGTCTTTCCCTCCTTCCTTCCTTCCTACACTCTCCTTCTGTCTTTCCCTCCTTCCTTCATTCCTACACTCTCCTTCAGTCTTTCCCTCCTTCCTTCCTTCCTACACTCTCCTTCTGTCTTTCCCTCCTTCCTTCCTTCCTACACTCTCCTTCTGTCTTTCCCTCCTTCCTTCCTTCCTACACTCTCCTTCTGTCTTTCCCTCCTTCCTACACTCTCCTTCTGTCTTTCCCTCCTTCCATCCTTCCTACACTCTCCTTCTGTCTTTTCCTTCTTCCTTCCTTCCTATACTCTCCTTCAGTCTTTCCCTCCTTCCTTCCTTCCTACACTCTCCTTCTGTCTTTCCCTCCTTCCTTCCTTCCTACACTCTCCTTCTGTCTTTCCCTCCTTCCTCCACTCCCCTTCCTTCCTACACTCTCCTTCAGTCTTTCCCTCTTTCCCCCCTTCCTCCACTCCCCTTCCTTCCTACACTCTCCTTCAGTCTTTCCCTCTTTCCTCCACTCCCCTTCCTTCCTACACTCTCCTTCAGTCTTTCCTTCCTTCCTCCACTCCCCTTCATTCCTACACTCTCCTTCAGTCTTTCCTTCCTTCCTCCACTCCCTTCATTCCTACACTCTCCTTCAGTCTTTCCTTCCTTCCTCCACTCCCCTTCCTTCCTACACTCTCCTTCAGTCTTTCCTTCCTTCCTCCACTCCCCTTCATTCCTACACTCTCCTTCAGTCTTTCCTTCCTTCCTCCACTCTCCTTCATTCCTACACTCTCCTTCACTCCCCTTCCTTCCTCTACTCACCTTCAGTCTTTCCTTCCTTCCTCCACTCCCTTCATTCCTACACTCTCCTTCAGTCTTTCCTTCCTTCCTCCACTCCCTTCATTCCTCCACTCTCCTTCAGTCTTTCCTTCCTTCCTCCACTCCCTTCATTCCTACACTCTCCTTCAGTCTTTCCTTCCTTCCTCCACTCCCCTTCCTTCCTACACTCTCCTTCAGTCTTTCCTTCCTTCCTCCACTCCCTTCATTCCTACACTCTCCTTCAGTCTTTCCTTCCTTCCTCCACTCCCCTTCATTCCTACACTCTCCTTCAGTCTTTCCTTCCTTCCTCCACTCCCTTCATTCCTACACTCTCCTTCAGTCTTTCCTTCCTTCCTTCATTCCTACACTCTCCTTCAGTCTTTCCTTCCTTCCTCCACTCCCCTTCATTCCTACACTCTCCTTCAGTCTTTCCTTCCTTCCTCCACTCTCCTTCAGTCTTTCCTTCCTTCCTCCACTCCCTTCATTCCTACACTCTCCTTCAGTCTTTCCTTCCTTCCTCCACTCCCTTCATTCCTCCACTCTCCTTCAGTCTTTCCTTCCTTCCTCCACTCCCTTCATTCCTACACTCTCCTTCAGTCTTTCCTTCCTTCCTCCACTCTCCTTCAGTCTTTCCTTCCTTCCTCCACTCTCCTTCAGTCTTTCCTTCCTTCCTCCACTCCCTTCATTCCTACACTCTCCTTCAGTCTTTCCTTCCTTCCTTCATTCCTACACTCTCCTTCAGTCTTTCCTTCCTTCCTCCACTCCCTTCATTCCTACACTCTCCTTCAGTCTTTCCTTCCTTCCTTCATTCCTCCACTCTCCTTCAGTCTTTCCTTCCTTCCTCCACTCCCTTCATTCCTACACTCTCCTTCAGTCTTTCCTTCCTTCCTTCATTCCTCCACTCTCCTTCAGTCTTTCCTTCCTTCCTCCTCCACTCCCTTCCTTCCTCCACTCTCCTTCAGTCTTTCCTTCCTTCCTCCACTCCCTTCATTCCTACACTCTCCTTCAGTCTTTCCTTCCTTCCTCCACTCCCTTCATTCCTCCACTCTCCTTCAGTCTTTCTTCTTCCTCCACTCCCTTCATTCCTCCACTCTCCTTCAGTCTTTCCTTCCTTCCTCCACTCCCTTCATTCCTCCACTCTCCTTCAGTCTTTCCTTCCTTCCTCCACTCCCTTCATTCCTACACTCTCCTTCAGTCTTTCGCTCCTTCAGTCTTTCCTTCCTTCCTCCACTCCCTTCATTCCTACACTCTCCTTCAGTCTTTCCTTCCTTCCTTCATTCCTACACTCTCCTTCAGTCTTTCCTTCCTTCCTCCACTCCCTTCATTCTGTCCCTCTACCTTTCCACCACTCTCATATATAATATAATATATACTGTAATAATGTATATAATATTATTGTCTGAGTGTTGTTGTCTAGATCCCAAACCAGGTCATTCTGCAGCCCTGGGAGATTATAATAAGGTTAATTAAGGGGAGATGGGTCTTTTTTCTGGCCCCCCCTTCTCCCTCATGTTCAGCCCCATTAGTTTTCAGATTTTAAGACGTTCGGCCCATTAGTTTGGCGATTCTAAGACTTTTCGCCCCATTTCTTCGTCAATATTAAGACTTTTTGTGTTATTTAGGTGTCGATTTTTTCCTGGCGAGCGATAGCGAGCCTGTAATTTAAGAGGAACTATCGAAAAATGTACAAATTTATCTTGAAGGAGGGTCTTGGGTGGGTGTATTTATAAGCTTGATGGAGGTCTAGGGAGAAACTAAAAACATATTAAATCAAAATAGTTGTGTGAGTGTTGTTGCCTAGATCCCAAACCAGGTCATTCTGCAGCCCTGGGAGGTTATAATTAGGTTAGTTACCATCACTGTGGCTGGTGGTATATTGTTCATGACACCACACAGACTCTAGCCCCAATATACCTGCACTCCCTTCCTTCCTTCCTTCCTTCCTTCTTTCTTTCCTTCTTTCCTTCCTGCTTTACTTTCTCCCTTTCTTCCCTACTTGCTCCCTTCCTTCCTTCTTTCCTTCTTTTTCTTCCTTCCTTCCTTCATTCATTCCTTCCTTCTGTTCTTCCTTCCTTCCCTCCCTCATTTCTACCTTCCTTCCTTGCTTCCTTCCCTTCTTTTCGTTCTACCTCCTCCTTTTATTCCTTCCTTCCTTCTCTCCCTCTCTCTCTCTCCTTCACTCTATCGTACCTACTTGGCTTCCTACCTCCTTCTTTGCCTCCCTCCCTTACATCTGTTCTTCCTTTTCCACCAACCTACTTTCCTTTTTTCTTCCTTCCACCCTCCCTTCCCGCCCTCCCTCCTCTCTCTCCCCCCCCCCCCTCCCTTCCTTCCTTCCCCACGTCTCTCCTTCACTCCCTCTCCTTGTACCTCCTTCATCCCCTACCTCCCTCCTTCCTTATCATAATGCTATAGATAGAAAACTAGATCTGCTTGAAAGTGTATTATATATTTAGTTAAGTTAACCCCATGTGTACCGGCGAAGTCTTCTTCATTTTATTCTGGCTATATTTAAACGATTTTATTCAGCTTAAGAAATATTTGTGGTATTAAAAATGGTTAATTGAGATAGTTCGAAGCCTGTTAATTGCTGGAGGCTGCTCTTATGTTGAATATAATCGTCTATTAGTCGCCAGTATAAAATAAAAATTACGGAATGGGTACTGAACGGGTTAAGATAGCCAGCTCCTCCTTGAGACGGAAGTGAAACCTTCAAGGTCAGCCTCCAAATAACACTTTTAACCCCTTTATGACGCTGTTTTCACTTTAGGCTACTCAGGCTAACATTAGACGATTTTACTCTGTTAAGGGAGCCCACCTCGCTTTTTTTTTTTCTCTTTCTATCCCTCTCTCTTTGGCTTGTATTCATTCGGCCCCATTCAGCCTACTGTTTTAAGACGTTTACCCCCATCCAGGTGTCAATATTTTCTTGGCGAGCGGTAGCAAGCCAGCATATATATATATTTTTGTTGACAGCAAGCTAAATTTGTAAATTTTTCGATAAAAACATGTTTCCGGCGAAGCCGGATTTCTCCATACAATGCTGGCTCGCTATCGTTAGCCAGGAAGAAATCGACACCTGGATGGGGACAAACGTCTTAAAACAGTTGGCTGAATGGGGCCTAATGGGTACAAGCCAGGGAAAGAGAGAAAAGGAGAGACAGATAATAAAAAACCCGGTCACCCCCTTAAGGATCTCTAGGAATCAAAGGGACAAACTTGATTTCAATTAATCCTCTTCCTAAACTGTATTTAATCGTCTAATAATATTACAAATATTATTAAGAAACGCATCACCAAATCCTGAAAGAGTTAATAAACGACACTGAGGAGAGATTATGAATAGTTCGTGTAAACAACATTAAGGGGTCTTCCTATGCTCCTTATCTGTCGTCATTAATTTCTTTCAACTTTTCCTTATTTACTTCCATTTATCTCTTTCCTTTTGTCTATCCTACACGCAATCATGTAGCCACAACTATGGCTGGAAATTAGAGTTGAAGAGGATCAACACTCCTTACATTTGTTCACATATAAGATCTGTTTTACCTGAAACAATCTTTCCACAGAATTTGTACCTAGCTCGTCAGAAGGGCAATTAAAGAGGAGAGTAGATAGTATTTTCCACACTCTGCAATGAGAATAATACAATTCACAATCTCTCTCCTTCCACATGGAGTATATCATTGATATGGAACCCTAGGTCTTTGATATAAAAACCATTACTTGTATCTTCGTGTACTTCCTTATCTACCTGCCTTCCTTGTTTCCTTCCTTCCTTCTTACCTACCCTATCTACTTCCCATCCGTCCTACTTACATTCCTACCTACCTTGCTTTCTTTCTACCTATGCTCCTACCTACCTACCTTGTTTCTTTCCTACCTACCTGCCTTCCTATCAACCTAGCCCTTTCCCTGCCTACCCTCCTACCTACTTACATTCCTACCTACCTTAGTACCTACCTACCCACCTTCCTACCTTTTCCTACCTGCACTACTTCCTTTATTACCTTCCCTCACACTAACCATTATAATTATATAATGAATACAATATTAAAATGTGTTACTATCTCTAAATGTATTAACCCCTTCTGTACCGTCGACATGCTTTGTATTTGATTCTGGCTAATACTAATCGATTTGACTCAATTTAGGAAGGATTTCCAGCAATTATAAGGCTGCAAACTACTCAATCAACCCTTTTAACTACCACACATCCTCCCTAAGCTGCATAATATCGCCTAAATCCAGTAGACTAGGCTAAAACCTAACAGACGTCGCTGGTACAGACGGGGTTAACGAGGAAGTGGAGGTTTTGGTTGAGACTGAAGTGGGAAAGTGGGTTTTAGATTGTAAGACGTTCGGTCCATTAGTTTGGCGATTTCAAGACTTTACGCCTCATTTCTTTGTCAATATTAAGACCTTTCGTGCTATTTAGGTGTTATTTTTTTCCTAACGAGCGATAGCGAGCCTGTCATTTTAAGAGTAACCGGCCTTCGGCCGGGACATTTTTCTACCGAAAAATGTACAAAGTTTATCTTGAAAGGGGGGGGGGGGTCTAGTGGGTATTTTTTACAGTTTGATGGAGGTCTAGGGAAGAAACTAAAATATAATAGAAAGATAAAAACAATAAGCAAATAAATACGCCCATCCCCCCTTCAATAAATATGTGGTGGAGGAGTTGGTTGAGACCTACTGTATGTGGGGGGAGCCGTCAAGGATAGTGTGCAGATAACAGCATTAATAAACAACAGTGTGGCCAGATAATGATATAGCGTAGATCACGGCAAGGTTAAGGGGACGTATTGGCTTTTTTCTAGACCCTCTTCTCCCTCATGTTTAGCCTCATTAGTTTTCAGTTTTTAAGACGTCCACCCCATTTGCTTAGCGATTTTAAGACCTTTCTCCCCAATTTTGTTGTCAATATTAAGACCTTTCGTGCCATTTAGGTGTTGATTTTTTCCTGGCGAGCGATAGTGAGTCTGCAATTTAGGAGAAACCGGCCTTCGGCCGGGACATTGTTCTACCGAAAAATGTACAAACTTGTCTTGATTTTTTTTTTTTTTTTTTGTTAAAGCTTGAAGGAGGTCTAGGGAGGAAACTAAGAACACAATATATACATAAATGTATGTACAGGTAAATGTATGTACAGGTAAATGTATGTACAGGTAAATGTATGTACAGGTAAATGTATGTACAGGTAAATGTATGTACAGGTAAATGTATGTACAGGTAAATGTATGTACAGGTAAACCCTTCTTAAGACTCATCCTTACCTATCTCCTTTTATTCCTTCTCTCTCCTTCATTATCGCTCATTATTCTTGCATTCTTTCTTAGTTCTTCTTCCCTCTTCTCTCTTCCATTCCCAACCTACCTACCTACCTACCTACCTTCGCCTCTCTTCGTTATCACCTTCTTTACTTCCTCTTTTCCTTCTCCCTTCCTTCTGTACTTCCTTCATTTCTCCTCTACCTACCCACCTACCTCCTTCTCTACCTATATCTACCTCGCTCTCTCTACATATCTATACCTTCCTATCTTCCTTCCCTTCCTTTGTTCAACCTTTGCCTTCCTTATATCTATCTTCCTTATTCCGCTACGTATCTCTTTCGCTACGTACCTACCTTCTTGTCTTCCTTTTCTTTCCTTCCTCTTTCTTCCTTATCCCGCTACCTTTCTTCCACTCTTTCTGTGTTCATCGTTATCATCGTTTTACCCTTGCTATAATATAAACTAAGCCCTCTCCTCGTTGAACATTGAACTTGAACCGTGAAGGTCAGCTTACAGACAATACCATTATAAACAACGTTGAGGGGCAGATGTGTTGTGACAAAAAAGCAAAAACAGAAACACGTAATAATTTTTATTATTATTATATTTATAATTTTGTATAGGGTGGTCGGAAATTCCACCGACAAAATAAGATAGTAGGTAGATACAAATATTGTAAACAATATTTTCAAATGAAAAAAAAAAAAAATGCATTGAAAACAAGTTACAAGACTTGCTAGATTAGTATTAAAGGATTTGCTAGATATAAAGAGACATGGATTTAATATGTTAATAACGTTTTATTAACCACCAGTTATTTTTAGTAAGTTAGAAACGATATGGCGAGCATATTTACGTTGGTAAAATAATAAACATTTCCAATTATTGTTATGTAGCGTGTTTGGACTTACGTACACCTCATTTCGCTACTATGAAAAGATAGAATTACTCAGTTTTTTTAAGTGCTTCATAAATCATTTTCCGAATCAGGTGTTAGTCCAACCTGAGGAATGGTGGGGAACAGTGTTCGGACGTGTGGACAAGTCTCTGTCCCCGGTCAGGCCTACATATATTATTATAATTAAATGCTCTCTAACTCATTATTGGTACAAGATATGGAAACACGTTATTTAGTACATGAGTTTAATTTTTGTTCAGTGATAATGCTGTATTTTTTTGTCGGTGGAATTTCCGAACAGGGTATATATATATATATATATATATATAATATAAGGGGATTAGAGGGGAAGGAAGAGGGTTAGATAAGAAAGAGATAGAGGGGGAAACTCAAATCAGTAGGAGAGAGAGATAGAGAGAGAGAGAGAGAGAGAGAGAGAGAGAAAAGTGGTATGGTTTAGTTTGTCAGTTGCGTTTTCCCCTTGTTCGCTGTTTGTTTTACGAGTGTAATCCTCGGCTGTGCACCACGGGTATATAGATTTTGTCCCCAGTTAACCCGTCGCAAAACTCCCGTGGTTTGCATGTCTTGTGATTCCGGTTTGCGGTGTTTGTGGTATGTTTGAAGGGTGTATGGTAAGATAAGCTAGTGTATGTGTAGAGTAGTCTAGTGTAGTCTCTTCCTGATTTTCTTTTTACTTTTTTTCTTCCAAGCTTCTCAAATTCTCCCTTAACCGTGATTCCGTATATAATTGTATTTTACCTATTTCTCTATCTACTTCATTACTACCTATCTACCTATCTACTTCATTACTACCTATCTACTTCATTACTACCTATCTACTTCATTACTACCTATCTACCTCCTTCCTCACTTTCCTTTTAGTCTTTCGTTCCTACCCTTATTGATTTAATTTGTCATCCTAGTATTATTTTTTTCTTCATAAGTATCCCCTAACCGTTTTTTCTTTGTGTTATATATTTTTTCCCTCTCTGCTCCATTTTCTAATTATCTACCTTCTTCCCTTTTATATTTGTTCCTACCTTTCTTTCTCCATTTGTTCTTCGTAGCTTCTTTCTGCCTATTCTTCAAATCATTATCTTCTATATTATATTATCCCTCCCCTCCCCCGCCTACCTCCTGTTATTCCCTCCCTATCTTTCCCATCCCAATCCCTACCTTCCCTCCTCCCCAATCCCTCCCTTCCCATCCCAATCCCTCCCTTTCCTCTCTACCCTGCCCTCTCTACCCTTTCCATCCCAATCCCTCCCTTCCCTCTCTACCCTTCCCATCCCAATCCCTCCCTTCCCTCTCTACCCTTTCCATCCCAATCCCTCTCTACCCTTCCCAATCCCTCCCTTCCCTCTCTATCCATCCCATCCCAATCCCTCCCTTCCCTCGCTACCCTTCCCATCTCAATCCCTCCCTACCCTCTCTACCCTTCCCATCCCTCTCTATCCATCCCATCCCAATCCCTCCCTACCCTTCCCATCCCAATCCCTCCCTACCCTCTCTACCCTTCCCATCCCAATCCCTCCCTTCCTTCTCTACCCTTCCCATCTCAATCCCTCCCTACCCTCTCTACCCTTCCCATCCCTCTCTATCCATCCCATCCCAATCCCTCCCTACCCTCTCTACCCTTCCCATCCCAATCCCTCCCTACCCTCCTCATCCCAATCCCTCCCTACCCTCTCCATCCCAATCCCTCCCTACCCTTCCCATCCCAATTCCTCCCTTCCCTCTCTACCCTTCCCATCCCAATCCCTCCCTACCCTCTCTACCCTTCCCATCCCAATCCCTCCCTTTCCTCTCTACCCTTCCCATCCCAATCCCTCCCTTCCCTCTCTACCCTTCCCATCCCAATCCCTCCCAATCCCTCCCTCCCATCTCTACCCTTCCCTTCCCATCCCAATCCCTCCCTTCCCTCTCTACCTGTCACATCCCAATCCCTCCCTTCCCATCCCAATCCCTCCCTTCCCTCTCTACCCTTTCCATCCCAATCCCTCCCTACCCTTCCCTTCCCAATCCCTCCCTTCCCTCTCTACCCTTCCCATCCCAATCCCTCCCTTCCCTCTCTACCCTTCTCATCCCAATCCCTACCTTCCCTCTCACTCTTCCCTCCTCCCCAATCCCTCCCTTCCCTCTTTACCTTTCCCATCCCAATCCCTCTCTTCCCCCTCTACCCTTCCCATCCCCATCCCTCCGTTCCCTCTCTACCCTTCCCATCCCAATCCCTACCTTCCCTCCTTCCCTATCTCCTTCCATACCTTATACTTCCTTTATCCTCTCCATCTCTCTCTTTTCGTTCGGTCCCTTACTTTTCTTCCTCCCTACAGAATTAATTGGTATGGCAAGGGTAACTAACCCTTTGAGTACCAGCGACGTGTGTTATCCTATGTTAGCTATATTTAGACGATATTTAGCAGCTTAGGAAGGATCTGGGGCCGAATGGATACAAACTAGGGAAAGAGAGAAAAGGAGAGAGAACAAAATCGGTGACCCCCCTTAAGCCTCGATGGTTGAGTGTGACCGATCTTGCAGCCTACTACTGGCCACAATTAACTCTGGTCAGAGATTAGTAATCATGACTATACCTTCTCCCTTTTTACCTTCTTTTCTTCCCTACCTTCTTTCTTATCTAATTAACCATTAGCCTATCTCTCTCCCTCCCCTCCTCCTCCTTACTTTGATAACTAGAAGGCGAAGTATTTGAAATATTCGAAATACTATGCAACCTACAGTATACTTTTAACATTGTAATACTATGCAACCTACAGTATACTTTTAACATTGTAATACTATGCAACCTACAGTATACTTTTAACATTGTAATACTATGCAACCTACAGTATACTTTTAACATTGTAATACTATGCAACCTACAGTATACTTTTAACATTGTAATATATAATAATGCGTTTAGCCACTACAGGGATATAACACAAAACCATAAAAACACATCATTTCAAATAAACGACATCCTCTGCCTGAGACAAATTTATCTCTAATGTAAAAAGGTTTTCAGTTGAGAAATTGGCACAAATTTGCAATGAATGTGGTGCAATATAGATTTTTTTTATTTAATCAAGTGTGTCCTCCGATATGAACCTCCAGGGCTACACTCTCTCTCTCTCTCTCTCTCTCTCTCTCTCTCTCTCTCTCTCTCTCTCTCTCTCTCTCTCTCTCTCTCTCTCTCTCTCTCTCTCTCTCTCTCATTCTCAGGTTCCACATCGATTCTTCATTCCCCACATTTTATCACTCTATTTTCAGGCGATGGGGGTGCTCTGACCCCCTCCAGAGAGAGAGAGAGAGAGAGAGAGAATGGGAGAGATTATAGGAGAGAGGAGAGTAAAAATAGGAAGCAGGCGAGAGAGAGATTTTACGTGGATTTACATAGATACACTGACAACCCATGCAGACCTTATAATGATGGTGGATAGGGCTTAATAATTCCAGTAGAGGTAGTAGAACCCCTAATAAGGGAGGGTAGAAGAAATGGATGGCACAGGAGAGAGAGAGAGAGAGAGAGAGAGAGAGAGAGAGAGAGAGAGAGAGAGAGGGGGGGGGGGATGGGAACAAGAGAGACACAGGAGGGTAGAAGAAATGGTTAGCACAGGAGAGACAGAGAGAGAGAGAAAGAGACAGGCAGAGAGAGAGAGAGAAAGAGACAGGCAGAGTTATAATGTGTTGCATATATATTATTGCGTGGGTTTGTTTGTGGTGTTTCCGTGCGTGATTAAGGGGACATGGGCCGTGTTTTTTGGTCTATTAATTCATGTATTCCTTTATTTCTTAATTTCCTCGCTAGACCTCCATCAAGCTTAGAAGAAAAAAAACCCAGACCCTCCTTGAAGATCAATTTGTACATTTTTCGATAGAAAAATTTCCCGGCCGAAGGCCGGATTCTCTTAAATTACAGGCTCGCTATCGCTCACCAGGAACAAAATGACACCTTAATGACACGGAGTCTTAATATTGACAACGAAATGGGGTGAAAGGTCTTTTAATCTCCAAACTAATGGGCCAAGCGTCTTATAATCTGAACACTAATGGGACTAAAGATGAGGAAGAAGTGGGATCAGAACAACGGGCCATCTCCCCATAATGTTGTCCGCGGTGTTGCCACTGCGCGGGACTATTCAATAACGGGGGCAAAACATGGCTAATTATCAGAGTTACATAGAGTTACATAGACACTCACACCACACAGCCCTGGTGGTCCATACTAGGTGGTCCAGCCTTGATACTACTAGAGCAAGGGACAGTTTATAGTAGGATAATATTACAGAAAAGTAGAAGGCTCTCTTCCTACCCTCTGCCACCCAAGTCATTCGAAGAACGTATAGAAGAGTTGAATCTATTTAGTTTAACAAAGTGGAGGCTAAGAGGGAACCTTATTCAAGAGTTCAAAATTATTAGAGGTATATATTGATAATATGGATGTCAACAAATACTTCACAATTGATCACTCAAATCACACTAGAGAAAATAGTTGTAAAATAATTGGAAAGCCTTTTCACTCGCACAAGGCGAAGCATTTCTTGTTTGCTTGAGTGGTAAACTTATGGAATGGACTACCTAGTAGCGTCATTACATGCAGTACTGTTCAATCTTTCAAAAATCGTCTAGATTAATATTTCGCTCTTAACCCTCGATTAACTACGTTTACAAACAAATAACACCCATTATACTGTGCTATCCTTTCTTGTTTTCACATAGGATCGGTAGTTTAGTTACAAGCAGGATCAATAGATCTGTTGGTGCTTGTTTTTCTTTGTATTCCATTGTAATTTATTCT
>CM064513.1:60137191-60219691 GCA_032716605.1 Paralithodes platypus | reverse complement strand
ATTCATGCATTCATCAATTCATTCATTCATTCATTTATGTATTTATTAATTCATTCGTTCATCCATTCATTCATCTATTCATTTTCCATGCATCCATCCATTCATCCTTTCATTCACCTATTCATTCATTCATCCATTCATTCATCCTTTCATTCACCTATTCATTCATTCATCCGCTCAATCATTCATTCATTCATTCATTCATTTATTAATTCATTCATCCATTCATTCACTCACATATGTATTCACCCATTAACCCTTCCTTCCGTCAATTTATCTAAGAATCCCTTCATTTATGCATCTACTAAATATAATCCTTTCAAATTGGCCTTCCCATTCATCCATCCGTACATCCACGTATGTATTCATTGATCCATCTATAATTATGTGTCCTTTAATTCATCCATATATCCATCCATCCATCTAATCATTCGTCTACCTTTCTAACCATCCGTGCAAACATTCAGACATCTATCTATATAAGCATCTCTCTCTATCTATCTACCTATCTATCTATCTATCTATCTAAGCGTCTATCTATCTGTTTATATATCTAAGCATCTATCAATCTATCTAGCTAGCTATAAATTTCAATCCAATCTAGTTTGCCCACCCATCATATTATGCATCCATTCAGAAACTCATCGCTAATTACCCAATTACCTCCTATTGAGTGTTATTATAGCTGAAGGAAAATAATACAACTAGTATTAATATACATCTTTCAATGTATTCATTTATTAATCCACCTATCTCCCTATTCACATATCCATCCATCCATCATTCCGTATATACATTCATTGTTTCAGCTATTCATTAATCCATCCATCCATCCATTCATTTAGCCATTCATTCATCTATTGTCCCAGCTAACTTATTATTTATTTATCCACCTATCTATTATCCATTTATTTATCCACCTATTTACTCTCCAATATTTTATCCACATATCTAACCATCCATTCATAAATACATACACCCATACAATCGTTTATCCACCTATGTAAGTATCCATTCATACATGCATCCACTCATGCTTTCAGTCACCCATACATCCACCCATACATTCACTTATCCATCTCTCTAACCATTCATTCATACACACACGCGCCCATGCATTCATTAATCCACCTACCTAACTATCCATTCATACATACAGCTCATCCACCTATACATTCACATATCCACCTAGCTAACCCTAAATTGATACATACATCCGCCCATACATTCCTTCATCCACCCTCTAATCCAAGCATCCATCCATCCACCCATCTACCAAATCCTTCCACACCTAATTAGCCCCCTCATCAAATAAGTTATCCCATTGGTGCCGTACAGTTAATTACTTTGAACCTTTCTCGTTACGTCAAGTGTTATCAGGTAGCCAATTAACGCCTCATTAGCGTTATTAAAGCTCAAGGAGAACGGCAGATCATACAACAACAACAACAACAACAAGTCATAATACGTCCAATAGAGACCCTACTGAGTACAAAGGAGTACAAAGGAAATCAAGCAACAATAGGTCTAGTGACCCTTCTAGGCTGCTTGTCCTCCAAAACACTGAGGATCAAGTGTCCAAACAGTGGTTTAGAGTGGGTAAGGGAACATTGGAAAGGGAACTACTGCCCTGGAACTAATGTCCGTGGCAGGATTAGAAAGTTAGTAGGGGACAGATGGGTTAGGAACTGAGGGGAGGATAAAATAAAGTTATTCATTTACAAACGCAGTCAGTCGCGGGTTTGATGCGAGATATTTGTCTAGGCGAAGTTTAAATTAATCAACGCTGCTGCAGTCTATAACATCTCGGGGAAGCCCATTCCATAAGTTGACAACTCGATTGAAGAAGAAATTTTTAGCTTCGTGTGAGTTAAAAGATTTACCAATAATTTTGCACCCGTTTCCCCGCGTGTAATTAGATTGGTCGATAGTGAAGTACTTACTACAGTTCATATTGTCGATGCCTTTGATGATTTTGAACACTTGAATTAAGTCGCCTCTTAATCTGCGCTGGGAAATAGATTTAATTCTCTAAGACGCTCCTCGTATGGTTTGTTCTTTAGGCTTAGTATCATTTTGGTAACTCTACGTTGAACTCGTTCTAGCTTGTCTAGCTTGAGTGTGTGTGTGTGTGTGTGTGTGTGTGTGTGTATATACTAACAGAAATCGGCCAATCCTATCCTTCTACTTCCAACTTCATTTATTTACTTTCTTCAATCCAATCGATTTTCTCCTCTTTCTATCCCTCCCATCTCTCTCTCTCTCTCTCTCTCTCTCTCTCTCTCTCTCTCTCTCTCTCTCTCTCTCTCTCTCTCTCTCTCTCTCTCTCTCTAAAAACCAGGAGGGCGAATCTCGATGTCACAAAGCACTTCTTCACCTATAGTGTGGTCATCGAGTGGAACAAACTGCCAGAGAAAGTGGTACAATGTAAGACAATTGACACATTCAAAAGAAGTCTAGACATTAATTTTGAGGAGGTGGGAATAATATAGGTTAAACAAAAATAGGTTAAGCATCAGTAGTATATAATATTTCTCAACTTCGTTCTTTACTATACATTTCCCAGTAGAAGTTGTTCTCATTCTGCTGGGGGACTTCTTTCCCCAACTTAATTTCATGCCGACCAAAGGTCGGAGGGAGAGGTGGGTTAGGTAAGAGCCTTATGCTTTGCTATCCTTGCCTTCCACTTTGTAACACATTTTATTTTAGCATTAAGTCCGGACTACCTAGTAGGGACTGCAAGGTCTGTGTAGTCTGTGTATCTATGTAACTCTCTCTCCCCTGATATATTAGCACCACTAGTGTCATAAATATCTTCTTCCACTAAAATGTATCCATACCCATAATAAACATTGAACAATACTGGTACAGGATATATAATTGATCTTTGGATTTATACGATACAAAATAAACTGTCACTCCATAGTAGGATAATGTTGACCCCTAAATGGCGACCAAAGAAAAGAGTGGGCGTTTTTCTTGCTCCAGGTTCTCCATTGTACAGTCCTCAGCATAAGTTCATATCAAGCAGCTTATTTGTTTAGGAGAATGTGGGATAAGTTACACGATAACTATCAATTTATTTATCCACCTATATACCATCCATTCATTTATCCACCTATCTACTATCCATTCATGTATCCACCTATATACTATTAATTAATTTATCCACCTATCTAACCATCCATTCATGCATACATGCATCTATGCATGCATTTGTCCACCTATCTTAGCATCCATTTATACATACATGCACCTATGCAAGTATTTATCCACCAATCTAACCATCCATTCATATAAACATCCACCTATGCCATCATTTATCCACTTATCTAACCATCCATTTATACATACATCCACCTATGCATTCATTTATCCACCTATCTAACCATCCATTCAATTCTGACCCATAACTTGTACTGTAAATGTTATGCATGCATAATACAGGCTGCAAAAACTGGTTCACATAATTGTTTAATATACTGTATATCGAATACATTATAGAAAGCTTCAACAATTTCGCATCCATTACAACACGCTTTAATAATAGGCATCACAACTTGGAATACAAATGTTGTAGTTGTTACACATGGTCACTATTACATACTTGTTATCCATGCCAGTTGTGACACAGTTTAATATTTCACACAATCATTATACACTGTAATGAAAAACCTTGGCTAACATGTCATGCTTTCAGCATGTTTGGAAATTACCAGATTAATGTATGCATTTCTCCATGATGATACATAGTTGTGGTGAAATATATGTGCAAGTTGAAACAGAGAGAGAGAGCGAGAGAGCGAGAGCGAGCATATGTCCATAAATAAATGAGTGTATACCGATGCCATTGTATTATTCAGATACTAATTGAATAAATAGTCAGGGTAAGCTTAAGAATACCCGCCACCTATTGTATATGTTACGGTCTTTTTGAAAAAGCGGCCTTTTTGCGAAATGACCGGGAGCTTTGCAAAATGACCAAAAACCTAACCTTTTTGTAAAATGACACTTAATGTCTGGCCCATTTGCAAAATGTCCAGCATATTGGCCTTTTTGTAAAATTACCTGTGCCTTTTTGCAAAATGACACCAAACGTCTGGCCAATTTACAAAAAAACAGCATATTGCCCTGTTGTAAAGTTCTAAATAACTGTAAACAGCATATTGCCCTGTTGTAAAGTTCTAAATAACTGTAAACATATATATTTGTAAAAATTGGGTAGGCCTAATCGAAACAATATTATTTTTTAGCAGTTTAGGATAGGTTAGGTTAGGTTAGGTTAGGTTAGGTTAGGTTAGGTTAGGTTAGGTTAGACGTTTGGTGTCATTTTGCAAAAGGGCACAGGTAATTTTACAAAAAGGCAAATGGGCCAGATATTAAGTGTCATTTTACAAAAAGGCTAGGTTTTTGGTCATTTTGCAAAGCTCCCGGTCATTTCGCAAAAAGGCCACTTTTTCAAAAAGGCCGTAACATATATACAGTATATACACATGTATACACTTTCCGACCGTCCCCTTTATGTTTTATGATGGAAAGCTATACGACATTTTTAGTTATTCAAAAATATGTATTGTATTTTATGGGTCGCCTGACTAATGATTTTTAAATGTCTTTGGTTATTGACCAAGCAGTTGATTGTAAGCTTTATTAACCGGCTACATGTATTTACTTTCTATTTTTTCTTTTCTCAGAAAGTCTAGATTAGATTAATGTTAAGTTGCAGTAATGGTGGCCAAGATTTCCTCAACAGATTAGTTGAGTAAAACAATTGTTGCTAAATTCATACGCAGCAGTGTCTAAATGAATGTGTAATATACAGTATACATTGCAATGATTTGGAAATTGAATAATTACTGCAACAATAAATAAATATATTTCTTCTAAGCCACCTAATAACTATCAGAAGATACTGTGCACTGTTTTTCTTTCACCTGGCAAAACAAAACAAAAATATTACCAGCTGATTTCCGGATACTAAATATAAAAACGTGAATTTGCTATATCTTTGCATTATAATATTGCCTAGTGTTAATACTTAACAACAATTCGCAAGAACATTTTCATACGGTAAAAACTAAGTACATTGTAATTACCGTACGTGGCCATTGACTGTTAACTTTAATAAAAAGCAGAATTGACTTTGATACACATCCACCGCTATAAATACTTACTTTGACAAAGGTTTAAATATTAGTAAGCTGAAAAAGTTGCTGGAATATAAACGAAACACGGGCGATCCGCAGCACATTCTGAAATAGGAATGATGAGAGAGCAAGTAATGTTGTTGGTGGTGGTGGTGGGGGCTGTGGTTAACGTGTTAGTAAGGGGGGTCACCGTTTTTTTTTTTATCTTTCTCTTCTTTTTTCTCTTGCTCTGGCTTGTATCCATTCGGCCCCATTCAGCCTACTATTTTAAGATGTTTATCCCCATCCAGGTGTCGATTTCTTCCTGGCGAGCGATAGCGAGCCAGCATTGTATGGAGAAATCCGGCTTCGCCGGAGTAATTCTTCTATCGAAAAATGTACAAATTTAGATTGCTGTAAACAAAACAAAATATATATATGCTGGCTCGCTACCGCTCGCCAGGAAAATAGTGACACCTGAATGGGGATAAACGTCTTAAAACAGTAGCCTGAATGAGGCCGAATGGATACAAGCCAAAGAGAGAGGGAGAGAAAGAGAACAAAAGCGAGGTGAGCTCCCTTAACGTGATTAACATGAGTGAGGTCTGAGCCTGACATATTCATTTGGTGTGTGGGGGGTTAACAAAGACTGACAGGTCAAGTACAATGTTGAATACCTGATTAACCTAAAATGTAGCGTGCATCATGGCTCTCTCTCTCTCTCACTCACTCTCTCTCTCACTCACTCTCTCTCACTCACTCTCTCTCTCTCTCTCTTTCTCTTTATATATATATATATATATATATATATATATATATATATATATATATATATATATATATATATATATATATATATATATATATATATAAGAAACTTAACGCCCTGTCATTTTACCTCTTGGACATATTGTACCTGAGGACACAATCCCCATCTCACTCCCTAGGCAGTTGTGAAGAAAAATACGATTAATTTGTATTGAATAACATTGGTATAATTACTAATGTTCGTTTATTTACAGTATGAATCACCATCCAAAAATGCCCACTGATAAATTTCTGCCCCCCAACCCAAAAAAAAAATCTAGCGCCCTCAGGATAATATATATATATATATATATACATATATATATATATATATATATATATATATATATATATATATATATATATATATATATATATGTGCGTGTGTGTGTGTGTGTGTTATTAGTTAGTTAGTCATTTTGTAAATAAAATTCAGTCAGCTAATCTAGTTGTACACTTCACCTTCTGTTATTAAAAGTTGACCTGTCTCCTTCTGGTGTAGCTCCAGGTCAGGTCACATCATAAGGTCACTCAGGATAACAAGTGCCTTTCTTGCTTTACTGTTTATATTTGTCTACACTTGTTCGGGCATATTGTGTTGGTTTGTTTACGTTCCTCCAGTTCGTGTATTCATATCTCCATCTCTATCTCTCTATCTACCAATCTATCTATCTATCTATCTATCTATCTATCTATCTATCTATATTGCCATGCATAGTTTTCCCCCAACATTAGTTTCGTACAATTAAGGCAATGTCACAAGGGCGCTTTTAATGGCAATTTTTGGAACACCATTAGGCTGAGTTCATGTAAGTCCTCTGGTCTAGTTGCGCCGAATTATTTAAAAAACTTGCAGGAAATACTGCACATAAAACAAATTGCCGGGAGGAGGGCTCGTTTAAGGAGCATTACACAAACACTTTTTGGGGCATTTTTTGTAGGAAATTCTGGTCTGGCTGCTTCTGATAAAAAGTTGTATAAGATTTCTGTCTGCTAAAATTAACCCAAGTAGCTCGGCATTGATGTGTTTAATGCGAAAAAAATCTTCAATTCTGACAGAATTAGTTATATTTACCATATAAAGCATTATTTCTGCTCCATGTGCATTTATTTTACTTACCTGATGAACATATGAACAGTGAAGACCAGAAAATATATATAAACATATAATATCTAGTCAAAAACGTAAATTTGTGGCGGAAGGGGGTGGATGGAGGTAGAGAGAGAGAGTACAACATAGGTGTGCTTCCTGGGCCTGCTTGAGGCAGACTGAACTTTCCAGCTGTCATCCACGCATGTGAAAGGTAGGAGGGAGTGTGTAAGATCGTGACTCGTCACATTTTGTGCAGGGAAAGGGAGGAATGACGAAAATAAGAGGAATAATTTTTTGCCAATAATTGAGGAGGGGGGAATTTGGGGAAGGAGAGGGAAGGGGGGACACATGTAGGGGAGAGGAAGGAGGTACTGGAGAGTGATTATACTTCCTAATCACATATTGCTTCCATTTGAGTACCTGTGGGGCGTTTTGGGAGTATATTTTCATGGGCTCTGAGGCCTATCACGTACGCTATACAGACACTTCCGTTAGGCCTATTACGCTTGCTGGGTTAAGTATTGTTTGTGTTTATGCCAATTCAAAATAACTTGGAAATGTTGGCAGCAAAAAATGGCGATCGAAAATTGCCGGAAAAGTCGTTCGTTTGACTCCGCCCTAACCCTATTATGCTGCTATTTTACAGTAAAAACATGTATTGGGTTCATAAATCAAATCAGCAGAGATGTTATATAAAAGGCAGGGACACAGAGCACAAAGAGGTACAAGACGAAATATAATTATATATATTTCTTAAAGTACTGATACATGAGTGGAGCAACCAAATGTTCCTCAGGTCGTGACGTGGGTAACCAAGAGACAACTATACAGTATATATATACTCTATTCAAGAATGCATATACCTATTATAATACACATACTGTATATTAATGGAGGTATAAGTAGGCCTAGTACTTTATGGTCGACGGGTTGAACACTGCTCTCATTAAAGGCTTATAATTTGATGACTCACTGGGCACACCTGCAAAGCTCTCACTACGTACACATGTGCACGCTTAGAGGCACATACACGGGCATGTACAGCCAACATAGGCAAGGGATATGGGAGTTAGGCTCAACGGTCATTATACTCAAAGAGGATTAATCCCTATTGACAGGTAGGTAGTAATTATTCTAAGTTGATTAGTACAATGTAAGAATAAAAGGGGGATGGGAATGCAGGGTAAAGGACTAGTGAAGTTATGAAACAGTTAACACAGTCGCCAGGGGAGAGCTTGACAATTTGCAGTTGGGGATGTAAGGGGGGGCTACGAATGACATGCACGATTCTAGGCTTTAGTACTCACATGTGCTGGGGTAATATGTATTTCTGGTAGACGGCTGCAAAATCTTTCTACACGATTTGGGGTCTCATTGCTCCTTGTGAACAGTGTCTCATAGAACTAGTGTTGCACACTCCTGGACCGGCCACATCTTGACTTGACATCTGCTTCCCACAGTTGCACAGAAGGGGTTTCATCATTCTCCAGGGGGAAGTCTGCTTGCCTCGGACTGTGTCCTCTCACAATGAGAGTTCGATTTGCTCTGGTCGACTTCTGCACCACATGTTGCGCGGACGGAGCTCCTCTTCATCCTAGGGTGTACTTTTCCACCACATGTTATGCCTTGTCTTTTTCTCTCCACTTTGTTAATGTCGTAGACAAGTTAATCTTCCACTCCTTCAGTTGTAGGAAGTAATCATCACAAAATGGGGTAACCCCGCTTTTTAAGGGCTTGCAGCTCCTCACAGACATCAGGGATGGTAACAGCAGTTGTATCCAGTAATATCCGGAACTCAGCTTCGGGCTTGTGGTCAGGGGTCGTGGTGGATTGTGGCGATGGTTACGGGGTGGCAAGGACAGGAGGCTGCTGTGGTTGCAGGGGAGGGGAAGGAGAGGGTTGTTGGCTTGTAGGGTGCCAAGTGAATACTGAATCTTCCTGGGGGATTCTGGAATTCTTGCTTCTGGATGCTCGGGAGCCAATCCCCTGGGACTTGTCTTCCTTGTTCTTTCTCGGCCAATCACATTCTTAGTTTCCTTTCTCCGTTCATCCGGGGCTTACCTTGACCTCTGACGAATGCGGTGACTAAGCTCTGTGGCTAGCAGTGTACGCTCAACGGCTAGCATGGGGGGCTCTACTTTCAGCGACATCAAGGGTACGGGGCATGAAGGTGTAGGGATACTTGTTGTGGGTACTGGGTATGTTGCCTATAATATTGCAGTCCAGTTTACTGCATCGGCTGGGGTTATCGGGGGAGGTGTCGCGATGAAGCGTGTGGAGGGCGATGTTCCTATAAAGGGAGGACGCATAATGGGTGGTGTGCTGGTGGTGGTGGCCAGGTGGTCGTTCTTATATTCATTCCTAACAAAACCCCTTAAATTCTATGGCAACATTTTATATCCTCTAGACATCCTGTAGACCACTAGACGATTTTATCTCCTAGAGAGTCATATGCATTTTGACAGTTTATTCTGACTATGAGTAGACGATTTTGTACGGCTTAGGAAAGAGTTGTGGAATTGTAATGGGTAAAGACGATCTCAATTAACCCTCTGACTTCCGTATACCGTTCTTGATATATATATATAATCGTCTCGTAATAGCCAACATATAGATATTAAATGAGCCGTCCTACTCTGAAAGCGTTAAGCATCTTAGGACCGATAACAAATTGTTAAATGATATCACAATTAATTAGTTTAACCCATTATATCGTTATTACAAATACAGTAAACATATTTTAAGATTAACTAAAATATGATGAAGAAAGCCATCACTTGATTGAAAGGGTTAAGCATGCCCCCGGATGAGGTCAGAGGTCACGGAGAGGTCAACCCCACTGCTCCGAGGCAGATACCGAACAGCATTTAACAAATTAAAAAAAGAAGAGAAAAGAAAAGTACGAGAAAAACAAGGAAGAACAAATATATTTTTCGTAATAAGGGAGCCCACCTCGCTTGTTTCTCTTCCTCTCCCTTTCTCTTTGGCTTATATCCATTCGGACCCTTTCAGCCTACTGTTTTAAGACGTTTACCCCCATCCAAGTGTCAATATTTTCCTGGCGAGCGGTAGCAAGCCAGCATATATTTATTTTAGTTTTGACAGCAAGCTAAATTTAAAAAAATTTCGATAGAGAAATTTCTCCAGCGAAGCCGAATTTCTCCATACAATGCTGGCTCGCTATAGCTCGCCAGGAAGATATCGACACCTGGATGGGGATAAACGTCTTAAAACAGTTGGCTGAATGGGGCCGAATGGATACAAGCCAGGGAAAGAGAGAAAAGGAGAGAAAGATAAAAAAAAAACGGTGACCCCCCTTAAGACGACTTGTACCCAATGTACCCAATGTACCCGATCATTTGACAGACACAAACACTTATAACGAAGCTTGTATGTTCCCTATTTACCCACCTTGTATGCTCCCTATTTACCCACCTTTTATACTCCCTATTTGCCCACTTTGTATGCTCCCTATTTACCCACTTTGTATGCTCCCTATTTACCCACCTATTTACAACCTATTTATCCACCTATTTACCACCGATTTACCTACCTATTTACCCACCTTGTATGATCCTTATTTACCCATCTATTTACCCACCTATTTACCCACCTTGTATGATCCTTATTTACCCATCTATTTACCACCTATTTACCCACCTATCTACCACTTATTTACCCACCTATTTACCCACCTTGTATGCTCCCTATTTACCCACCTATTTACCCACCTTGTATGCTCCCTATTTACCCAACTATTTACCCACCTATTTACCATCCATTTTTTTTTTTTTTTTTTTGTTTAAGAGACAATGAACGGAGGATGGAAAAACACAGATAAAACAAAAAGGTCCATGTGCCTAAAGGCATCCTCCATTCATAAAATGTTTGTAACAACTGGATTTAAACATTTGTTGATTGTAAGTTTGTGGAAAGCAATTCGAGGGAAGTGAATTCCAAAGAGTAGTAGCTCTGGGGATAAATTAATTCTGATAAGCAGAAGTTCTGCATTGTGGAGGAGAAAGTGTAAATTCATGGGCGCTCTCAGCTGCCCTAGTTCTACGGGAAAGATGTGGAGAGGCGGCACAATTGAAGCAAGTTCCTCGGAACAATTGCTGTGAAAATATCTGTAGAATAATGCAAGGGATGCAACGTTTCTTCGTATGGCTAATGTAGGAAGGTCCTGTGTGATTGCAGGGTTATTGATTAATCTAATAGCTTTATTTTGAATTTTGTCCAACTGCCTCAATGCAACCACTCCACTTCCACCCCACAGAGGTGAACAGTAATCCATCTGAGAGCGCACATGACTTTTATATATTACGGCCAACTGCTCGTCAGTGAAGAATTCTCGAACTCTGTACAGGAGTCCCAGTTTTTTAGAGGCATTCTTAGCAATCCTTCTAACATAATGTGTCCAGCTCAAGTTAGTAGTTAATGTTACACCGAGAATGTCAATACTAGGGGAAGTGGGAATATTTACATCATTAAAAAATATATGGGAGTCAGTGAGATTCTGTCGGTTAGAAAATTGAATGTACTTGGTTTTCTGTGCATTAAAGGAAACTAGATTCTCTTGTCCCCATTCATTAATTCTAGAAAGGTCCTGGTTCAGAGAAATTGCAGTGTTTATTTTTGAATTTATAAGATCGGGTTGGGTGAAAGAATTGGTAAATGTGAAGGAACTGTGGAGTGTTGAGTCATCTGCGTAGGAATGTATTGGATTATGAGTGGTAGATATGAGATCATTGATATGAATGAGGAACAGAGTTGGGGCCAAAACTGATCCCTGGGGAACACCAGCATTTATTGAGTGAAATTGAGAATAAAGGCCATCTACCATTACACATATTTTTCTGTTATGAAGATAAGAAGAAATTAGTGGAACTAATGATGCAAGGCCGTAGTGTGACATCTTCGACAATAAGGATTGATGCCAGACTCTATCAAATGCCTTTGATATATCCAGTGCTATTGTATGTGTTTCACCATGTTGGTCTGTAGCTTGGTTGATTTGATGCGTAAGAAGGCAAAGAATGTCTGCAGTTGATCGACATCGTCTAAAACCATATTGCCTATCACTGATTAATTTATTATTCTCCAGATGCTTAATTATGTGATTATTTAATATAATTTCAAAAACTTTGCCAAGAGTGGAAGTTATAGCTATTGGTCTGTAGTTTGATGGATCTGAAGAGGCACCTTTTTTAGGAACTGGATGGATGTTTGCTTCTTTCCAGGGTACTGGGAAGCATGAGGTATGAGTACACAGACGGAAAAATTTTGCCAATACAGGAGCGAGCACCAAGGAGCAATTCTTAAGTACTATTGGAGGAATTTCATCTGGACCAGGAGCCTTATCTACTGAGAGATTCTGCAAAATAGTTTTGACATGTCTGGTGTGGATCTTAAGTGAGGGAATTTCAGGTGAATTAAAATTAAGTACAGGGACATCTTGATTTATTTCATCTAAGGTTGAGTTGGTGGAGAAAATATCTGCAAGAAGGTTAGCTTTACCTCGTGGGTCACTTACAAGATTGCCAGTCGGAGATTTTAATGGTGGAATGGATGAAGCAGTAGTGAAGTTGGATTTGAATGAGTTAAGAGTAGACCAAAATATTTTGTTATCATTTGGATTATTTAGAAGTTTATTTGCCTGCTTATGGAGAAAGTTTGATTTAGTTAGGTTTAATACAGTTTTGGCATGATTTCTGATGTTTCTAAAGTAATTAAAGGCTTCATGTGTTTTTGATCTTGTGTATGCATTGTAGGCTATTGCTTTTTGTTCAGTTACTCTAGCACAATTATGGTCAAACCATTTAGGTGAATTAGATCTTTTACTGTACTTTTGATGAGGAATAAAAGTTTCCATTCCAATTTTTACAAAATCTTGTATGTGACTCAAGGTGGAGTGTGCATCATTAGAAAAGAAAGAGGTCCAGGGAATATCAATAAAGAAACCTTGAAGACCCTCCCAGTCTGCCCTATCGTAATGCCATTTAGTCACCAAAACAGGTTCAGAGTGGGAAGGTGTGGTAGGTGATAGACAGGTGGCCTGTATCAGACAGTGATCAGAAGATCCAAGTGGGGACCTCACTGTAACATCATAATTTTCTGAATTGGTTGTTAAAAATAAGTCCAGTAGGTGGGAATTATGATTAGGATTATCTGGTACACGGGTGGGTTGGTTGACTAGTTGAATGAGATTAAATGAGTCTGCAAATAGCTCACATTCAAGACCAGCATCATCAGTCCTGGCTGAATGAGTGAGCCATTCAACATTATGGACATTAAAATCACCCAACACAGTGATTTCAGAAGAAGCATTTAAGTTGAGGACACTGAGTTGTGAGGACAGAGAATCAAAAAGACTTTGCTCTGGAGGAGTATTTGGGGAACGGTAGATGCAACATATGTATTTAAATTTACCAGCAGAAATTAATTTGTATATAGAATAATCAAAATAGGGACAATTGAAACTAGTAACCTCCTCCAGGGCAATTTCAGATTTTGCGAAGCAACATACACCACCTTTAGGTGGTGTAGGTTACCCACCTTGTATGCTCCCTGTTAACCCACCTACCAGAACCAACAGCTTTTCCTCTAGTTATATAAATATTACGCAACTATGTGTACTTACGTTAATCCTAAAAAACATATTCACTAGTGTATGTATAAGTATAATATTATAAACACAAATTGTAAATATAATGAAATAATAATGCTATATTTATTCTAATCTATATTTTATTAATTTCACCACAACACCAAACACCCTCAATGAAATTAATTAAAGTATATATGATCCGCCAGGATTCGAACCCGGGTTATCACACACAGATTTTTGCCACCTTAACCATTACACCACCAGGACGGTTAAAGGTTTATGCACACGCCTACGACTTATTATCCAATATAAATTATACAATAAATTATACAATATTACAAATTATACAATATAAATGCGAATTAAATGTAATGGTTGAAAAGTGAAATTTCATCACAGACGCACCCATCTGAATTATTCTTATTACATAACAGGATAATTTAATGGACGGTTAATCCCTTCTGTCACACAAAACAAATTCTATGTATTCATATTACTGCCAGATTATATTACTCAGCTTAGGAAGTCACCCTGCTGCTATGTTTTATTCAGGCTAATGCTGGACGATTATATTATTTAGTTAAGCTTGAAAATATGGTAGTCAGAGGGCTAATTGACATAGATTTTACCCTTCTAATTGCTAGAGGTCCTTCCAAGACTTCATCCAGAATATAGCAAAATGGGGCCTTTTATTACTGAGAGGTTTAAAGAGTATCTCAATGAACCACCTAACCCGGATAGGACCATCAAAAGTTGCCAAAATCGTCTGGTGGCAGGTACAAAAATGAATATAGCGTCATTCATATGTTTACCCATCTTCCCACCCCTTTATACTATATACAGGGTACCACAATGAGGTTTAATAAATATTGTTAAGCTCTTTGGGGTGCCATGATAGTGAATTTGATGCTGGTAATTACATATGTATGACCTATGATTATATATATATATATATTGAAGTGGGGTTTTGGGGGTATTTTTCGAAGCTTGATGGAGGTCTAGTAGGGAAAAATTAAGTAAATATACAAATATATAAATAAATATATAATATTTCCCCCTAATTAAAGTGTATAGACCAATCATCTAATAACAAACCTAGAACCTCACTATATGTTCTTCTCTGCCTACTGTATTGGCAGGTTACTATTCATGCTACGTCATATTTATCTACAATCTCACTAACTGTTATGATTCTCTCTCTCTCTCTCTCTCTCTCTCTCTCTCTCTCTCTCTCTCTCTCTCTCTCTCTCTCTCTCTCTCTCTCTATCTATCTCTCTATCTATCTATCTATCTATCTATCTATCTATCTCTATCTATCTATCTATCTATCTATCTATCTATCTATCTATCTATCTCTATTTGATGAAGGATGTAAAGAATATTTTATTGAATATTTATAATATCGAATGTTTAATGGAAAATGACATTGACGCAGTAAAATCTAGAATTACTTTTATTCAAAGCCATGAACCAACTATGAGATAAATGTGCTTCACAATTCTCTTACTATGTACAAAGTTTTATGTAGCTTTTACGAAATTAAATATTGAGTATCTATCTATCTATCTATCTATCTATCTATCTATCTATCTATCTATCTATCTATCTATCTATCTATCTATCTATCTATCTATCTATCTATCTATCTATCTATCTATCTATCTATCTATCTATCTATCTATCTATCTATCTATCTATCTATCTATCTATCTATCTATCTATCTATCTATCTATCTATCTATCTACCATTCTACCTCCACTGTTATTTTTATCCTCATAGCAAATTTACAATCTCAATAACCAATATGATCTCTCTCCCTCTCCACAGTATTGACTCCCGGGCTGGGCTGACGGACCGGTCATCCCACTGGTCAGAACTGGGATCCCGGGCGACCTTTGACCTGACCTCCCACCCCCCCAGTCTGCTTCTCAACGGGGTCACTTCGCAAGACTCCGGGCGCTATCGGTGTCGGGTTGATTTTGCCGAGTCGCCTACCAGGAACATCGGAGTGGAGCTCATGGTTATCGGTAAGTTGAGATGGATTGATATTGTTATGTTTTTACCACCAACCAACTTCATCTCTAAACTCAATAAATGAAATCAACAAATACATGTGGCACTCCAAGGACTCGAACCTAGGATACTCACATCGAAATTCCGCGCACTTATGCATTACGCTATCAAGGGTTACTTTCTATTTTGCTGAGTTGCCTACCAGGATCATTGGAGTAGAACTCATGGTTATTGGTGAGTTGAGATGGATGGATGGATGAATGAATTGCCTGGATAAGAGAGAGAGAGAGCGAGAGAGAGAGAGAGAGAGAGAGAGAGAGAGAGAGAGAGAGAGAGAGAGAGAGAGAGAGAGAGAGAGAGAGAGAGAGAGAGAGAGAGAGAGAGAGAGAGAGAGAGAGAGTTACAGAGAGAGAGAGAGAGAGTTACAGAGAGAGAGTTACATATATTTAGTTGTACATCAAAGTCATTTATATAAATAAGAAACAAAACTGGCCCCAGGATGGATCCCTGAGGCACAACTATATATGGGCTCCCACTCGAATTCTACCTCACTCATCACCATTCTCTGCTTTATATTAATTTTGTATGCCAGCTTTTCATCCATGCATGAGAGAGAGAGGGAGAGAGAGAATGCTACTGATATTAATTTTAACCCATTCTATACCGGCGACGTATGATAATGAATGGGAGTTGCAGGGTCTGGTAAATGAGTTTGGAACAGTGTGGCGAAAAACGGAATTTGAAGGTAAATGCGGGGAAGAGCAAGGTTATGGTCTTCGAAAGGGGTGAAGTCACAAAGTGTGAGGTGAAGCTGAACGGTTAGGCTAAGGAGATCGTCAACTCGTTTAAGTATCTGGGCAGTGTGTTGAGTAAAGATGTCCGGGACTATGGATGAAGAAGTGCGAGAGAGGGTACAACAGGGGAAGAGGGTTGTAGGAACGCTGAAAGCAGTAACAAGAAATTGGGTGGTCAGTATGGAAGTGAAGAAGTCCTTGGATGATAGTGTGGTCATCCCGAGACTGACTTACGGAAGCGAAGCATGGACGTTGGTTGAGAGACTCGACCAAGAGTGAGAGCAGTGGAAATGAATTACTTAAGAAGTGTGTGCGGAGTTACATGGAGGGATAGACAGACCAATGAGTAAGTAAGGAGGTGGTGTGGTGTGGAGGTAGATGTGCTGGAAAGTGTGAAAAGGAACAACTTGAGATGGTTCGGCCATATGGAACGTATGGAAAGCGAGAGAATGACTAAGAGGGTGTACGAGAGCAAGGTGGAGGGACAGAGAGGGAGAGGTAGACCGAAAGAGAGGTGGAAGGATGGAGTGAGGAAGTATATAAACGAAGGTGGTGCTGGTTGGGGGGAGGGGCATCGACTGACTGGGGACAGAGTGCATGGGGGCGGTTCGTTCGTGGCCACCCCTTCGGGGATCACGGCGTCAGGCAATAGATAGATAGATATATCGGCGAAGTTTTTATTTTTATTTTTGTTCAGCTATATATAGAAGATTATATGAAGCTAGGGAGGGATATATAGTGCCTAACAGGATTATATGAAGCTAGGGAGGGATATATAGTGCCTAACAGGATTATATGAAGCTAGGGAGGGATATATAGTGCCTAACAGGATTATATGAAGCTAGGGAGGGATATATAGTGCCTAACAGGATTATATGAAGCTAGGGAGGGATATATAGTGCCTAACAGGATTATATGAAGCTAGGGAGGGATATATAGTGCCTAACAGGATTATATGAAGCTAGGGAGGGATATATAGTGCCTAACAGGATTTATTGGGATAGTCTGTAGCCTTCTATTAGTAGACGCCCTTCCTAAGCTGAATGAAATCGTCTAATAGTTGCCAGAATATAATGAAAAATATGTCACCGGTACTGAATGGGTTAAGGGGCATTATCTATCACTCCATACAATCCTGAGTGAAATGGATGACCCGGGCACATAATTATCGGCTTTCTGTATTACGGTTTAGCACTATAGGGTGAGGACGGAAGCGTGCAAACGATTCTATGTAACTCAAACAATTTAACTCAAAATATTATGGTAACTTTTGATTTCATGGTAACTCAAAGAAACTCACACATATCCTGCCTTATGGCGCGGTAAGGATAAGGCACAGAAGGAGAATACCACTGTTTATATTTCAAAATAGAAAGTTTGAACTTCTAAATATAGATTATTTAAGTTCAACAAATGTTAATTATTATGTTCTATCAAACAACCAACTCTACTCCTAAAATCGATTAATGAAATATTACAAACACATGTAATATAAGTAATATATATTTCAATAGAATATACAGTATATATATATATATATACTGTATATATATACACCGTATATAAAAGAGAAATGAGTTAAAGAGGGAAGTAAGAATTGTTTGTTGAAATGAAGAAATTACTGTTCTTAAAGGGAATACAAAGCTTCTGTATTAGTTCATGTACTAAGTAGGCAACTGTACAGAGTTTACTGGATGATGCAGCTGCCTTAAGGGGGGTGACCTGCTTTTTTTCTTTCTCTGGGTTGTATCCATTCGGCCTCATTCAGCCTACTGTTTTAAGACGTTTATCCCCATCCAGGTGTTGATTTATACCTGGCGAGCGATAGCGAGCCACGATATTTTCGATAATGAGTTAGACAGCTGGCTAAATTTGTACATATTTCGATAGATAAATGTCTCCAGCGAAGTCTGATTTCTCCATATTATGCTGGCTCGCTATCGCTCACCAGGAAAAAAATCAACCCCTGGATGGGGATAAATGTCTTGAAACAGTAGGCTGAATGGAGCGGAATGGATACAAACAAGAAAGATAAACAAAAACAGGTCACCCCCCCTTAATGGTTACTTCCATGTAACCTAACAATGGCCACGTTTTAAGGGGGAGTTAGTCGCTCTTTCTGGACCCCCTTCTCCCTCATGTTTAGCATATTTATTTCAAGATGTTAAGACGTTCATCCCATTAGTTTGACAATTTTGATGCTTTTCTCCCAATTTCTTTTGTTAATACTAAGACCTTTCGTGCCATTTAGGTGTCGATTTTCTCCTGGCGAGCGAACATAGATTTACGCTAATACACGGACCACACACGCCCTACGATCCCAGCGAGATGGTTAGGACTCGATTCTAATAAAGATAGCAGAACCGGAAATATAGAAAAGTGTAAAACTAGAATATCACAGTAGAAGAGAGAGAGAGAGAGAGAGAGAGAGAGAGAGAGAGAGAGAGAGAGAGAGAGAGAGAGAGAGAGAGAGAGAGAGAGAGAGAGAGAGAGAGAGAGAGAGATAAAGGAGCAAAATAATTGGGAATCGTATTCTTCAGCTCGCCTCCCCCCCCCCCCTCACCCATCCACCCCCTTTTTCTTCTAAGATTATTGGGGTCAACTTCACGATTGTCGACAGAGAGAGAGAGAGAGAGAGAGAACACACACTTGGATAAAGGCACACGCAGGTTAATAGACACATACAGGCTACACATAAACACCCCCTTACACACACACAAACACACACACACACACACACACACACACACACACACACACACACACACACACACACACACACACACACACACACACTATCTATCTATCTATCTATCTATATCTATCAGGCTCAATCCCCACTTTTCCTATTTTTATTTTTTATTTTCTATTTAATTATATTTTATTATTTATTTTTTCCTCCTTGGGGGTGGCCGCCTAAAGACAGAGCAAGACCAGGGAGAACATAAAACAACGAACAAACACAGACAAAACACAAATTCACACACATCTAAGTCACACACAATGACATTATATAAAGGTCACCCCCGTCACACACGCCCGTCTCACACCTAAATCCACCATTAATATTAGGGTGTGTTCAGCAACTCTAGTACCGCACAATATAAACGCTGGCTAGTTTATCTGCCTAATTGGGCGTTACTTAGTGTGAGGTGCATTTATGTTTCAAATTTTAAAGGTCAGTGAAGCTGTGTAGAAAATGGGAGGTGTACTCAATAACTTAGAGATGTAGTACCGGTATGTTAAGGGGAGGTTTTTAGTTAGTTCGCTAGACTTCCATCAAATTTAACATTACAGCCCCTAGACCCCCTTTTAAGATAAATTTGTACATTTTTCGGTAGAAAAATGTCCCGGCCGAAGGCCGGTTCCTCTTAAATTACAGGCTCGCCAGGATAAAATTTACACCTGAATGGCACGAAAGGTCTTAATATGGGGTGAAAGTTCTTAAACTCGCTAAACTAATGGGGCAAACGTTTTATAATATCAAAAGCAATGGGGCTAAACATGAGGGAGAAAGGGGTCAAGAAAAAAATCCCTCAAGTGGAGATCTCCCCTTAAGTATCAGGAGTATCAGTGATGAGATGCGTACTAGTAGGCTTGGATGGTTTGTACATGTGGAGAGGATGGATGAGCGAAGTTGAGTGAAAAGATGCAAGTCCATGAACGTGTGGGGGAGATGCACCAAGGGGCAGCCGCCGCAGACCAAGAAAGACGTGAGATCAGACCGAATAAAGAAAATCCTGACAAGTGACACAGATCTGCATGGGGTTACCTAAAGCGCTGCCATTAGGATGTGAGACTGAAACCGTACTTCGTGTGAAGCACTCGGTTTTTAAATGTATGTATGTATGTGCATTTGTTAGCGTGTGTGTTTGTGTGTGTGAATGATTGTTTGTGCGTGTGTAGCTGTGTGTATGTCATAATGATAATAATCGATTTATATAAAGCCGGCAGCCAATGGGGCTGAAAATACAAAGACTTAACCTAGATGCTATCGTAAGGGATCAACAGACTGATCCTGGCTGCTAACGAGAGCGTCTACTGGGCAGGAGACGTGAAGGGATAATGGATGAAGTAAGATAGTTGACAAACAATAAGAGTGAAGGAAGAAACGTTGGATAGATGAGCACTTTAACCCCTTCTGTACCGGCGATATAATTTTTAGCAGATTCTGTTACTACGAGGCCTATTCAGTTCAGGAAGGATCTCTGGCAAATATATGGCTTTGAACTATCTCAATCAAGCCATTAAACTACCACAGATCCTTCTTAAGCTGCATACAATTGTCTATATATAGCTAGAATAAAATATAACACGTCGCTGTTACGGTTGGCCAAATAAGTCGTGTCTCCGTTGTCATTACGTTTTGCTCGCTGTGTGCTGTATTAAGGTCTGTCAGATGTTGAATAAGGCGTGTACAGATAGGAACATGTATGAATATCTCACTCGAAACGATGAATTAGTGTTTAGATAGTGCTGATACCAAATATTGATAGAAATATACTTGGTGCCGCGTCATCACTTATTTGGCCCACTGTACAGAAAGGGTGGATGGATGAATGGTGATTGTACGAGAATTTGCCAACTCTTAACCCCTTCGCTCCCATTATAGGATATATGGTAGTAAAATGGTTAACTTACATAGTTCGAAACCTGTTAATTGCTGGAGGCCCTTTTTAAACTGACTACAATCGTCTAATAGTAGCCAGAATAAAGTTAACAAGACGTCGCCGGTACAGAAGGGGTTAATAGGAATCCTTCTTTAGTATGTGTTCTGTTGATCCCCTCTCCTACCTATCTTTATGAGCGCTGATCCGCATCAACCCCTCACTTGGGATTCCGGGTTTGGCTACGGACTGACTTGAGCAATATATATATAATACATGTATACTGTATAGATAGTCAGTCAGTCATAATTTTATTTCATAAAAAGATATATATATACACTTTTTACAGAGTTATTTACGTAATATACATTAAGCTAAAAGTCCTTAGCGCATAGTTGGTTCTGTGTTCTGTACATAAACAATTCTTGATCTGATAGCATTGATATCATTTAGCAATGTTGTTAAATCCATACTCATGTAGGATTATTTGTTCAACATCCTTTACAAGAAAAGATCTATGTAACATGTAATAAATGTTCTTCTCTATAAAACTACATGGCTTTATGAGATTTCTATATACAAATCTTATTTTCATCCAGTTAACCAAATGCTTAAACACCATCAATCCACATTCTCTACAAGCACAAACACAAGATATATATATAGATAGATAGAAAGATAGATAGATAGATAGATACAAATAAATGGAGGTGGGTCTACGAGTGAATTGACGACAAGCAAATTACGCAAACAGACAGACTCATAAAGTTTGTAATGGGATGAGTTGACATATCTAGGTGTGAGATTAATAACAATAATATTACCTGTATAAGAGAGAGAGAGAGAGAGAGAGAGATATTTACATAGATTTACATATATTTATATCACTGGCCACACATATCTTACGATCCCTGCGAGGTGGCCAGGACTTAATCCTAGTAGAGATAGCAACCCTAAGAGAAAGTGGAAGGTAAGGATAGCAAAGATGAAGAGAGGGAGAAAAAGAGAGAGAGAGCGAGATAGAGAGGGAAAGATAGATAGAGAGAGAGAGAGAGAGAGAGAGAGAGAGAGAGAGAGAGAGAGAGAGAGAGAGAGAGAGAGAGAGAGAGAGAGACTATCCCCCGGCACACCGAGTGAAGTACCTCTCGAGCCTCCTCAACAGTTATATTAGAATGGCGCCACAATATTTACATTTATATATTTTTCTTGACATTTATGTATTTATATATTTTATTTATATATATTATATACATACAGTATATATATATATATATAATTATGTATTTATGTTTTCACTTATTTGCGTTTGTATCCATTTCTTTTTCAATCGCTTCTGTTCAGCGTTATTAAATATTATGTAAATTATTTAGATAACTTACTCGTATTTCATATAATAGTCCTTCATACTTCCTTTGCTATTATAGGGTATATTTCAAATGATGTATTTACAGTATGTGTTTAAATATGTGTATTACTTTATTTGGTTATTGGTATTGCTATTGTAGTGATGCTAATATTTTTCTATAATGATTATACTGTCATCTATCTCTGTATCTATTGCCTGACGCCGTGATCCCCTAAGGGGTGGCCACGAACGAACTGCCCCCATGCACCTCTGTCCCCAGGCAGTCGACGCCCCTTCTCCCAACCAGCACCGCCTTCATCCATATACTTCCTCACTCCATCCTTCGACCTCTCCTTCGGTTTACCTCTCCCTCTCTGTCCTTCCACCTCGCTCTCGTACACCCTCTTAGTCATTCTCTCGCTTCCCACACGTTTCATACGGTCGAACCATCTCAAGGTGTTCCTTTTCACACTTTCCAGCACATTTACCTCCACACCACACCTCCTTCTTACTTCCTCATTCGTCTGTCTATCCCTCCATGTAACTCTGCATGCACTTCTCAAGTAACTCATTTCCACCCCTCTTACTCTTGGTCTGAGTCTCTCAACCAACGTCCATGCTTCGCTTCGGTAAGTCAGTGTTGGGATTACCACGCTGTCATGCAAGGACTTCTTCACTTCCATACTGACCACCCTATTTCTTGCTACTGCTTTCAGCGTTCCTACAACCCTCTTCCCCTGTTGCACCCTCTCCCGCACTTCTTCATCCATAGTCCCATCTTTACTCAACAAACTGCCCAGATACTTAAATGAGCTGACAATCTCCATAGCCTGACCGTTCAACTTCACCTCACACTCTGTGGCTTCACCCCTTTCGAAGACCATAACCTTGCTCTTCCCCGCATTTACCTTCAGATTCCGTTTTTCGCACACTGTTCCAAATATATTTACCAGACCCTGCAACTCCCATTCATTATCGCCCATCAGAACTGTATCATAATAATGGGTAAAATTATGTTAGCATTAAGAGAGACACGCCGAATATATCAGAAAGTTAATATGTTGTAGAATGCGTGAAGAACATACAAGAGAAAAAGAGAGAGAGAGAGAGTGTGTGTGTGTGTGTGTGTGTGTGTGTGTGTGTGTGTGTGTGTGTGTGTGTGTGTGTGTGTGTGTAACCTATCAAGGAAATGGAGGATCTGAAGTATGAAGCAACATTAGCCGGAGAGAAAGAGAGTAAAAGAGATAGAAGTTCCAAGACAGGGAGTGTACTTGTGTGTTTGAAGAAGATTAAAGAAACAAGAAAAGTGTGTGCGCTTGTGTGTAGGATGTGTGAAAGAGAAGTAGAGAGTGGGTGGATAGTGAGGGGAGGTGTGGTGGAGTGGCTGGCCTGGTAATCCAAAGGTCCCGGGTTCAAATCCCGATGTATCAATGGGAAGATATTATTGGGATGGAATTTGTGCTGTACCTAGTATCAGTGCATTACCACAAGCCCACCGAAACGTCAATAAAATACCCTCATTGTTCCCTGATTAAATAGCACTGTATGAATATTCCCATATTCAAAATATGCTATAGGGGTGCAATGCCTGGTTAGTTATCTGCTCAACAGGTGGCGTTGTGTGTGTGTAAGTGTGAGAGTCCGAGTGTAGGGGGTGAGACAGTGAAGCACGGGAACGAGGTGGCTTCAGAGATGGGGTCGTTTCGGGCCATGAGTGAGCACCGTGCCTCATGTGAAGGCAAGATGGCAGGTGCTCGTTGTACTCTACGTGCTTCACATGTCTCACTCCCTAGACTGGAAACAAGACCTCACGGGCGCGCTTCACTGTTCATTGTAAAGCGGTGAATGTTAAGGCTCTCAGCCTATGCCCGAGAGGAAGTAAGTTGGAATATAGAAAAAAAAAAAAAAAAAGTGAGAGAGAGAGAGAGAGAGAGAGAGAGAGAGAGAGAGAGAGAGAGAGAGAGAGAGAGAGAGAGAAAACTGCAGGGAAGTACACGGGATAGTTAATTTCATAAAGACTTTGGGGCTCATTCCAGAGATATACTCTTGATTTACATAGATAAGTACAGTATATGGTGCAGTACATTCATTGTAGAAAGTGCAGAATCCTGTCTACTCTTTACTTAGAGGAGATGGGCCGGTTTTCTAAACCACTCTCTCCCTCATGTTTAGCCCCATTAGTTTTCAGATGTTAAGATGTTTGCCCCATTAGTTAGTCGAATTTAAGACCTTTTGCCCCATTTCTTCGTCAATATTTAGACCTTTCGTGCTATTTAGGTGTCGATTTTTCCCCTGGCGAACGATACTGAGCCTGTAATGTTGGAAGAACCGGCCTACCGAAAAATGTACAAATTAATCTAGAAGGGGGATCTAATGGATGTTTTTTTTTAATTTGATGGAGGTCTAGGGAGGAAACTAGAAAAATAACGAATGCATGCAAAAATCGCCCAAAAAGTGAACCATCTCCCCTTAAACTGTTCTACTGAGGAACTAATTATGGAGAACAATAATATGTGAACAAGTGTCCACATACTGTACTATATACACTATAGTCTGTTTATTTTCAACTGACGGTAAAATGCAAGGTTCCCATTAAGATTTCTCAGTTATTTTGAAGATTTTGCAATGAAATATGGTGCTAATTATATAAACTTGGTCTTAATATGATGCTGATATATAGTAGTGTAATATATTCCCATTAAACATTGAGAAATTAGCTTCTTAGGGATTACATTTATCATCAGCTGAAAAGAAATAGAGTATAGTGATAAATCTCTTCAGCTACAACTTCTACCCATGGTTGCGTATTGTATTCCTATTGCAGGTTAACATTAGAATTTTAGTATTGTAAAGACTTCACTTAATTGACCTCGTAGTCTACGCATATCCAATGAAAAGAGACCAAAATCTCCAAACTGTCGTCATAGCTCATTCTATTAATCAATGGAATATGCTTTGCGGCCCTAGCTTGGACTCTTTCTAGTCACACTATGTATTCTTGAGTTTTGTAAACCAGAATTAAATATCCTATTCTGAAAGTGGTCTTCTTGTTCCTATATCTAAATTACCTTTGAATATAGCTCAATAATATCTGGGCTTGTTTCTCTACTTCTCCGTACTTACTGGCAACTATAGGTCACTGTCGATCTCAACACACACTGTCGATCTCAACACCCAGTTTTATTTTCCAAGTGAGGCTGTCTTAGTTTCTTTCTCAGTAGTGAGTAGTCTGACTTTGGATCCACTTGACCTTCATGCGCGCCTTGCACTTATACAAGTTTAGTCTTCCAGGTCTTTGATCGTTCACCCAATCTATTTAGATTTGTCGTGATATATATATATATATATATTATTATTTTTTTAATTCCTTTAGAATTGCTCACATTTATTCCAAGTTTAATATCGTCTGTAAAATTGGAGATCACACTAAGCAGGCTACCAACAATGTAATTGCCATATATATATATATATATATATATATATATATATATATATATATATATATATATAAAAAACATCAGTGGGACAAATATAGTTCCCTGTGAAATACCGAATGTGACCGTAGTAACACTGCTGGTAATCTAAACGATTTACTGTCTATCTATTAGTCCACATTCTATTCAATTAGTTACCTCCACACTAATGCCTAGAATACATATTTTTAACATTAACTCACTTTATAGAAGGCCTTTTCAATTTCTAAGTAAAGAATGCCTATGACTTTACTCTTGTCATACTCACTTAACATTTTATGGAAAATATCCAGTATGTTAGTAAAGCATGATTGATGACGCCTGAATCCTTGTTTGGATTCCATAATTAAGTTGTGGAGTTTCACAAGTACTGAGAGAGATAGAGAGGGAGAGCGAGAGCGAGCGAGAGCGAGCGTGAGCGTGTTTGAATGTGTGTACAAGAAAAATAAATCGTGTATGTGTATTTGGATTCATCTGTGAGGGTATGTGTGTGTGTGTGTGTGTGTGTGTGTGTGTGTGTGTGTGTGTGTGTGTGTGTGTGTGTGTGATAGAGAGAGAGAGAGAGAGAGAGAGAGAGAGAAGGAATAGTTAGTATTTCAACGAATATGTGGTTCATTCCAGGGAATTATCTTGATGAGATAGACATAAGATAATGCATAATATAATACACTCATTACAAAGTGTGTAAAATACCATCTAACTTAATAGGGCAGCGTGTGTAAGTGAGTAAGATCTTGTACGTAAAATATAGTCCACATACATCAATATACAGTAGTCTGTTTGTTTCCAGCTGAGGGTAAATTGCCATCTCCCCATCGTCATTACTCAGTTATTACGAAGAATTTGGAGCGAAATGTGTTGTTAATTAAATGAAAACTTGGCATTAATATGACTTGGATATATATTAGTTTCAAATTTGTCCATTAAGTATCGGGAAATTCGCTGCTAAGAGATTCAGTTTATCATCAGCTGGGGAAAAACAAAAATAGACTATAGTTCATCGCTTTGGTCCCAACTCACCGTGTTTGCGTGGTGCTCTGTTAGGTCAAGGGTCTATATAAAATCCTAAGGGGAGACGGTCGTTTTTCTGGTCCCCTTTCTCCCTCGTGTTTAGTCCCATTAGTTTTGAGATCTTTAGACGTTCGGCCTGTTTGTTTGGCGATTTTAAGACCTTTCGTCCCATTTCGTTATAAATGTTAAGACCTATCGTGCCATTTAGGTGTCGATTTTTCCTGGCGAGCGATAGCGAGCCTGTAATTGTAAGAGGTCTCGGCCTTCGGCCGGCAAATTTTCTATCGAAAAATGTACAAATTTATCTTGAAGGGGGTTCTAGGGGATGCTTTTCTAAGTTTAAGGGATGTCTAGCGAGGAAACTAAGAATTAATGAATTAATGAATTGATAGGCCAAAAAAGCAATCAGTGTCCCCTTAATTGATACGATGTGTTGGCCTCGGAGTCCACGTCACCTCAACAACTAAACCATTCGTATAACTCTCCACTTGTATGTGTACCTTTGTGTTGTAATCGATAGGATACATATTGAATTGTGTCCTCGTGGAACCAAGGGTAGGCCTTCACGATCTGTTGCAGCCACTCACCTCTAGTTTCACGTGTTCTTTTCCTTTCTCTCTCTCTCTTTCTAAACCATTTATATATTTAGCTTACTTGCTTGAAGCCGAAGATATCCGTCGCCAGATTCGTGGAGTCTGTCTCCTCCAAACGATAGTGTACAGTACGTTAAGGGGAGGTTTTTAGTATGTTCTCTAGACCTCCATCAAAATTAAATTTACACCCCCAATACCCACTTTCAAGATAAATTTGTACATTTTTCGGTAGAAAAATGTCCCGTCCGGAGACCGGTTCCTCTTAAATTACAGGATCGCTATCGCTTGCCAGGAAAAAGTGACACCTAAAAGGCACGAAAGGTCTTAAAATTGACAGAAATGGGGCGAAAGTTCTTAAATTCGTCAAACTAATGGGGCGAACGTCTTAAAATCTCTAAAGCAATGGGGTTAAACATGAGGGAGAAAGGGGCCCAGCAAAATATTCCTCCAGTGGAAATCTCCCCTTAAAGTGTACAATACATAATCATTTTCAAATTTAGAGACACACTGATGGTCATAAACCTATCTAATATAAACAATAGAAAAGCGAGACAGTATCAAATTATACCCAATGATTGTACAGTCGCGCTAATAAGTGATATCTCGGCACCAAGTATGTTTTGATCAATAATTGGTATCAGCAATATCTAAGCTTCATTTCTTCATATCGAGTGAAATATACATACATGTTCCTACACTAACCCGCCCTATTCAACATCTGACAGACATTAATACAGCACAGAGCGAGCCAAACGTAATTACAGCTGGGACATGACTTATTAGCGCGACCTCGTATATACCATTTTCCTACCCTATTTATGCCTTTCATTGTTTACAGTGTACTCGTAACTCTTCGCCAAGGAGGGTAGTAATAGTTCTGCTGTTACTTGCTTTCCTCTGTAATCCTTTGTATGATCAAAGTCACTGTGAGAATCTAAGACTTAACACTATCTCAGCCGACGTCTTGGGGCTTTTTGTGTTTTAAAAAATAAATATAAATAGATAAATATATAAAAAATAATTAATAAATAAGTATAAAAATAAGCCAACATCTTAATTGGGCGAAGCGTTAAATAATCGGCAAACGCCAAAATAATGGGACGAAACAAGGGTCGTCCAAAAAGACCACCCCTGCAGTCAATCCAACACATTCCGGCAACTTTCCACCGATAGCTTGGTCCTGGCAAAATAACTGGCATAGTTGTATTTATTTATGTATTATTTATTATTTAATTTTATTATATTATTATTATTATTTTTGTATTATTTTTTTTTTTTACATTGGTCTCGTGAACTAAACTAATTTGGCTCTAATATCATAAAACTTCAAATTACAGTAGACGCTTATTACATACAGATCAGAGTTGCCGAGGAAAAATCGACACCTAAATAGTTTGAAAGGTCTTAAAATTGACAAAGAAATGAGGCGAAAGATCTTAAAATAGCCAGACTAATTGGGCGAACGTCTTAATATCGCCAACTAGTGGGGCTCAAGGAGGGAGGAGGGGTTCCAGAACCCCCAAACCCCATTTTCTTTTACGCTGGTATCACACGAGCGAGCGGCTTTCCCCTCAACATTTTTCGTCAACACTGTTTGTCCTCTTAAGAGACAAATTTTGTAAATGATCCTGTTGCCTAATTCATCAATCTCCAGTCTATACCCTGTTCTAAATAAGTAGACAAAACTTTTGAATATTAACGTCTATAACTCACAAACGACTAGAGTAATCTAACTAATATTTCTACCATTTTCAAAGGGTCTGCCAGGGAATAGGTGAGGAGATTTGTAGCCCATTTCCTCTAGCCCTTTTTGAGTTACAAAGGTTAGGGATCACTGTCTCTGTTCTACCTATTTGTAACAAGGTATGATATCCAAAACTACTGCACAAGATCTCAGAAATAATGCCTGTAAATGTAGACCATCTAACATTAACGATAAGAGCTCTTGTATAATTATTACCCCCTCTACGTCCAGTCTTAGAGCAGGTACAGTGGCGCTAATAAGTCATGTCTCAGCTGTCATTACGGTTGGCTCGCTCTGTGCTGTATTAATGTGTGTCAGATGTTGATTAGGGTGGGTAAGTGTAGGAACATGTTTGTATATCTCACTCGAAAAGAAGAAATCATGTGTAAATATTGCTGATACCAATTATTGATCAAAACATAATTGGTGCCGAGACATCACTTATTAGCCCGACTGTACAAGAGGTGATAAAGCATTATACAGCTGGCATAAGACAACCAGGGCACTGCAACCAGACTCCATTGATTGATCCCAAATACCCTCCAAGTATCACGTTTCAGGGTTAGAATATCCTTGAGCATTAAATGGTACTGTGTACATAGGACCCTCTTCCCATGTTTGAACCAGCAATCAGATCACTAAAGCTAAGTGTATGAGAGAGAGAGAGAGAGAGAGAGAGAGAGAGAGAGAGAGAGAGAGAGAGAGAGAGAGAGAGAGAGAGAGAGAGAGAGAGAGAGAGAGAGAGAGAGAGGAGAGAGAGAGAGAGAGAGAGAGAGAGAGAGAGAGAGAGAGAGAGAGAGAGAGAGAGAGAGAGAGAGAGAGAGAGAGAGAGAGAGAGAGAGAGAGAGAGAGAGAGTAAATCAGTAAATATGTGTGGAAAAAATATACTTATTTCTATCGTTAGACAAATAAGGACAATCAAAATAATACTGGCTCGGATTCGTAACTTGTAATAACCTCATAACCGTTATGCATGTGTGAGAGAGAGAGAGAGTGAGTGTGTGTGTGTGTTACGGAAGGAGACATGTAGGGTGGATAAGAGAGAGAGGGAATGGAAGAGCAATAGTGAGTTACAATTAATAGTTTGTATCTCAAAGACCCCTCGGTCAATTCCGGGTTAATGTTGAAGTGGAAAGAAATAGATTGTGTACAGTAGTGCATTACATTCAGTGGAGAATATGCAACAAAATAATCTGCTCTCTTCAACGGCTCTACTAAAGAGCTACTTACAGCTTCTTGAGGAAGTTTGTTCGAGGTAGAACAAATCTTCTATGTGAAAAGGTTTCCGCTCATACTAGTGCTGAATCTTTTAAATTCTAACTTCCAGCCATGGTTACGTTTTGTATTCATACTTAAATTATTATTTTTTTCTTCTATAATCCACACTATAATTCATTAAGCATTTCAAAGACTTCAAAGAGTTGAATTCATAGTCTACGCGTTTCCAACGAAAAAATCCCAGAAATATTACCAAGAGAGAGAGAGAGAGAGAGAGAGAGAGAGAGAGAGAGAGAGAGAGAGAGAGGGTAGGGTGCATGTAATGGGAAGAGGGAGAGAGATGTGAATAATGGAAATTAGATAGAAAGTGGAGGACGGTAAACATAGGGGAGAAGCTAGAGATAGATAGAGATAGAGAGAGAGAGATTGTAACGAATTATATACATTAAATATCTTAAAATTATTTCCTGTATTGGCAACACATATGGTTCACTTTAGGCAGTTCGCAGGTTTGGGTATGCCGTTTTTTTACCCTTTAATATACAATATTGCAACTCGATTTTTCAATAAATGTGTCAACAACATATATTAATGATTTATCAGTCCTTAAGACTTTACAAAAGTTAGTCTGTTGAAAATTAGATAATTCCATTGAATGTAAATACGATTATTAGGAGATCTTTGGTGAGCATAAATTCAGGTAAATCTATTTATCTAGCTTAACCTAACCTGATCTAACATAACCTAGGCTTCCGTGCCTAACCTAACTAAACCTAACCAAATCTAACCTAACCTAACATGACCTAACCTTACCTACCCTTGCCTAACCTAACTTAACCTTCTCCGACATATATGACGCGATTTTGAACCTATTAGGGATACTTTAAAGCCTTTGTTACCATCAGGGGTATTTAGAAACCTTTAGTTTAGTTACTTCAACCTCTGCAGTTGTCTTTGAGTTAGCTGTGGGCAGAAAACTAATTTTGGAGAGGTAATTATAAGAGTGAGAGAACTCTATTTCTTATTGCTAATCTGGCAACCTCTGCGTCATATGAGCTTGAAAGGGTTAAGGGGAGACTGGCTGTTTGTTTGGTCTAATAATTCATTTATTCATATATTTGTTTAGTTTCCTCCCTAAACCTCCATCAAGCTTAGAAAAACACCCCCTAGACCCGGCTTTAAGATAAATTTATACATACTTCGGTAGAAAAATGTCCTGGCCGAAGGCCGATTCCTCTTACCCCTCTCACGTTCTTGACGCAATTTTGAGCCTATTAAGGATACTTTAAAGCCTTTGTTACCATCAGGGGTATTTAGAAACCTTTAGTTTAGTTACTTTAACCTCTGCAGTTATCTTTGAGTTAGCTGTGGGCAGAAAACTAAATTTGGAGAAGTAATTATATAAGAGTGAGAGAACTATTTCTTATTGCTAATCTGGCAATCTCTGCGTCATATGGTCGTGAGAGGGTTAAAATTGCAGGCTCGCTATCGCTCGCCAGGAATTAATCGCACATAAATGGCACGAAAGGTCGTAAAATTGACAAATAAATGGGATGAAAGGTGTTAAAATCGCCAAACTAATGGGGCGAACGTCTTATAATCTTAAAATTAGTGGGGCTAAACATTAGGGAGAAGGGGGTCCAGACAAACGGTCTGCCTCCCCTTAACCTTGCCCAGGCCAAGCCTAACCACACTTAACTACTCCTTGCGGCCGACCTTACTGAACCTTTATACCATTCCTAACCTATTAAGGGGGGTGACAGGCATTTTTTTCACTTTTTCTCTCTTTCTCTGGCTTATATCCATTCTGCCCCATTTAGCCTACTGTTGTAAGACGTTTATCCCCATCCAGGCGTCAATTTCTTCCTGGTGAGCGATAGAGAACCAGCATTGTATGGAGAAATCCGGCTTCGCCGCAGACATTTTTCTATCGAAAAATTTACAAATTTAGCCTGCTGTCAAAAACTTTAAACAAATATGCTGGCTCGCTACCGCTCGCCGGGACAAAATCGACACCTGGATGGGAGTAAACATCTTAAAATAGTTGGCTGAATGGGGCCAAATAGATACAAGCCAGAGAAAGAGAGAAAAAAAGCCTGTGACCTCCCTTAACTCTAAGGGGTTACCACATTGGGCATTTGTTCGTGGTTTTCGATCTTTGTTCGTGGCTTAGAACTTAGACAACAGTAGCATTGGTTTTCTATCACTCGGAAACCTTGATAAACCACGGAGATTTAACTATAACATTAGGCAGTCATGTTATCATAATACACTAAGAGCAAGTAACCTTGACCTTGTATAAAATAATACAAACCCGTAAATTATGCTTAGATGTTTAACTACGCTTAAGGGGAGGTTTCCACTCCAGGGATTTTTTTCTTGACACCTCTCTCCCTCATGTTTAGCCCCATTGCTTTTGAGATTTTAAGACGTTCACCCCATTAGTTTGTCGATTTTAAGAACTTTCACCCCAGTTCTGTCAATTTTAAGACCTTTCGTGCCATTTAGGTGTCGACTTTTTCCTGGCGAGCGATAGCGAGCCTGTAATTTAAGAGGAATCAGCCTTCGGCTGGGACATTTTTCTACCGAAAAATGTACAAATATATCTTGAAAGGGGGTCAAGGGGGTGTCATTTTTAGATTGACGGAAGTCTAAGGAACAAACTAAAAACCTGGCCTTAATTTTAGAATAACACATTAGTATATTTCACCTCGAATGCAGTACAATACGTTGGGTTGCTTACTGTATATGTTGGCCGGCCACGTAACTCACTAAGGTCATTTGTCCATCACCGAGTCGCAGCTAAAAATGTATGTACTGTATGTATGTACAGTATACTGTATACTCAGGCACATACCCCATAGCTGGGGGTGGCCGACTCGAGACAGAGCCCGAACAGGGACAACACAACACAACTGATCTGACACATATTAATATTTATCCTAGAATTAATCAATCATTTTGACAGAAATGCAGGCAGCTGTTCAATCAAAATCAGTAGTTGACTAAAAACCTTTAAGATATGTGTGAAATCTCGAGAGAGGGATATGAACTCGGCGTGAACCAAGCAGTATTGTACCCTGTTCATAACAGGTAGGCCAGAAATCCTGACCCCCTAACCTCTGTAACTCGAAAACAGCTAGACCAAATGAGCTGCAGATTTCCTCACTTATTCCCTGGCTGACCCTTCCCAAATGATATACATATTTTGTATATTACTGTAGTAGTCTTTTGAGTTACAGATGATATACCGGTAGTGATTAATATTTTTGGCCGCACTTCTAGCGACTATGGAATCATGAGGAGTGTCAAGGAAAAGGTGGTACATTATCTTAAAGCCGATGTCACACGAGCGGTTTTTTTTCGGCAATTTTCGATGAGCAAATTTTTTCTCGTGCTATTTTGAGGCTTTTTTACATTGGGATCGGAAACTAGATTGAAGGTAGATTATCTTAGGTGGCTGATTTCCGATATAACTGAAATTGTAAGCTTGCCAGACTACAATTGATCGTAAATATTGACGGAAAATCGCTCGTGTGACACTGCCTTAATGGGAGGTTTTAGTTTGGTCTTTAAACCTCCATCAAGCTTTAAAGATATACTCCCAAGACCCCCTTTCAGATAAATTACTGCATTTTTCAGTAGAAAAATTTCCTGGCCAAAGGCCGATTTCTCCTAAATTATAGGCTCACTATCGTTCGCCAGGAAAATATCGACATCTAAGCACAAAAGGTCTTAAAATTGACAGAAATGGGGCGAAAGGTCATAAAATCGCCAAACAAATAGGGCGAACGTCTTAAAATCTCAAAACTAAGAGGGATAAACATGAGAGAGGATGGGCTCCAGAAACAAAAATCAGCCCTAATTATTGCACGGTTTATGAGTTAAAATATCGAGGAACTATTACTTTTGACTGTACCTTACTTGCTCTGATAGTTAATGTAAGACCTTGTTTTTGGTAGATTATCGCGATAGTGCCTTACTTCTTACGGTACTATTGAGGTATTATCACATCATTTTGGCTAACATTAGACGATTGTATTGAGCTTTGCAAGATGCTACAGACATTGGAGGAATAACATTTTCCACAGACTCTTCCTAAGGCGAATAAAATCATCAAATAATAGCCATTCAAATAATAGCCAGCATAAAATGAAAGCATGGTATAATGAAAGGTTTAACCTGAGATTATAGATAATAGCACATTGTTCATGTCATGCTTACCCTGAACTGTATTGCCCTAAAAACATCTGATCACAGCTACGAGAAACTCCGAGTCCTTCTTCTAGACCACCACAGAGAAACTGGTCAGCCTGGTTTCATACTTCTGAGAACCATTATCAGTAGAAAAGAGCGAGGTCAAGTCTACACCAGCCTGTAGATCTGCCTTTGCTCTGGTTCCCTTACAGTGTGCTTCTGTTACCCCAATAAAGGAGCCAAAGAACACTCAGGAGAAAGTCGAGACAGCCATTGCGCCGGAACCCAACAACAGCTCACCTTCTAGTATATTACAAACAATTATTCATGTATCACTGGGCACTCATGAACACTTGCTTCGTGGAAGACTGGCAACTGCATTTCGTGTACCACTTGCGCACCTGTCTCTTGTATTACTACCACAGCAACCCTGCAGCCTACGACCATTAAATTTGGTTCTGTAATAACTGAGAAATAGCAATTTTCAATAAGCGTCACCCTAACAACAACAAGAATAATAATAATAATAAGAAAAAGAACAACAACACCATGAGTGGCGACTAGAGGTCCTTCGCTTCGCGTGTGGACCTAATAACAAGTCCAATTAAGCGGACTATAGGTCCGTGCAGCCGTATTTACTCTGAGACCCGTGGCGGACACACAGAGCAAAATTTAAAAAAAAGAGCTCCGTTAGAGCCTAGATCAGTGTATATGCATGTGAGAAATCATTACATTTGGTTCAATAATAACCAAAAAATAACTATTTATAACAACTATCCTAACAAAAACAACGACATGAATGGGGCCTAGAGATCTTTGCTTGTGCACAGACCAAACAACAAAAAGGAGAAGAAGAACAACAAGTCCAAGCGGACTACAGGTCCGCGCTGTTGTGTTAACTTTGAGGCACGTGGCGCAACGCACATGACGACATTTAAATAATGGGCTCCGTTACGGCCTAGAGAATAGATCAGAGGAAGTGAAAGATCATTGAATTTGGTTCAGTAATAACCGAGATGTAGCCATTTCTAAAATGTGTCGCCCTAAGAAGAAGAACAACAGCAACAACAACAACAGTGACATGAGTAAACCCTTGAGGTCCTTTGCTTGGCGCGTACCTAACAAGTCCAAGTGGACTACAGGTCCGTGCGGCTGTGTTAACTTCTAGGCACGTAGTGCGATACAGAGGACGAAATTATTAAAACAAGAACAACGACAACAATTAAGAAGAAGAACAACAACAACGACATGAGTACTTCCTAGGGGCCCTCACTTGTGCACTGACCTAATATAACGGATCTGGCGTAAGAGAGAGAGAGAGAGAGAGAGCGAGCGAGAGAGCGCGAGAGCGCGCGAGACCAAGAGAGAGAGGCAGACAGACAAACAGGGTAAGAGCAAGAGCGAGCACATTATGTAAATGAAACAATGTGCCATTAAAGGAGGGCCTGTTGAAACCTGAGAGGGAGAGAGAGAGATAGTTACAAGGAGTTACAAGGAACATTTAGTATATCAGAGACCTTGCGGTCCATTCCGAGGAGATACTCGAAATGGAGGTGAGATACTGTTTAGTGCACTACACTCATTACAGAGTGTGCAAAATAGTATCTACTCTCTTCTTGAACTGCTCTACTGAAGAACCTTTTACAACTTCGGAAGGAAGTTTGTTCCAGGTAGAACAGATGTTATATGTGAAAAAGTTTCCACAAATACTAGTGTTTAACTTTTTCAATTCTAATTACCAGCCATTGTTGCTGTTGTATTCATATTGAGGCTACACATTTTGCTATAATCCACATTGTCAAACTCGTTAAGTATTTCAAAAACTTCATTGAGCTTTCCTCGTAGTCTGCAAGTCTCCAACGAAAAGAGATCAAGAGCTCTCAACCGGTCCTCATAGCTCAGTCTTCTAAGCGATGTAATAAGCTTTGTAGCCCTAGTTTGTACTCTTTCCAGTCGCTCTATATCTTTCCTGAGTGCTGGAGACCAGAATTGAACAGCATACTCCTGGAGAGGCCGTATCAAAGCGTTTGCAAAATGTGAGGACTATTTCCTTATTTCTATACTTAAGTTGCCTCTTAATATAGCCCAATAATTTCTTATCTTTCTGCTCTTCTTCAATGCACTGCTTGGAAAACTTTAGGTCACTCCTAATCAGAACACCCAAATAATTTTCCAAGTCAGAGAGAGAGAGAGAGAGAGAGAGAGAGAGAGGGGGGGGGGGGGGGGAGACAGACAGACAGACAGAGAGAGAGAGAGAGTGTGAGAGGTAATTAAATTATTGTCAAATGCATTACACAATTTACGGAAAGACAGGTAAACATGAAGCGAGAATGACAGACTAATATTCCAGAGTAACTCACTCTCTCTCTCTCTCACACACACACACACACACACACACACACACAATCTCACACATAGGCCTGCAGACACACACACATAGGCATACATACATTTATACATACACACACACACACGTCTATTCCTTTCCCAATTTGCTCTTTTTCACTCTACCTCCATATTCCATTAACCGCACTAAATTGCTTGACCCCATTTGAACATTGGGTTACTTTCTATTCTACTCCATTCATCATACTTGCCCATTTATTTTTCAATTTTAATTTGTTATATCTTTCTCCCATCCTGTTCTCGTTTTTTGTTCTTATTCAATGTTAGTCCTTTCAATACGATAACGCCTTTTCAAAGTATGTTCAGGCTAAAATTAGACGACTTTATTCAGTTTAGGAAGTATCTCAAAGAATCATAGGGGTACATCAAATATAAATTATACCATCAAGTTCCAAATGTCCTAATCTGCTTAAAATAATCTAATGATAGCCATAATATAATGAAATATAATAGACATTGAAACTGAAAGATTTATAAAATGTTGAATAGGTTTCTCACGTCTCCTCCATATACTTCCACAATATATGGCCATCTCCCAGGCTGTAATCATGGCAGCATCACAAGCTACTTTCATGGCCTGTGATTAGTGGAGAGTGTACAATGTGCCTACAACTAATATATTAAGGGGGTAGTACTCGGTTTTTCTGGACCCCCTTCTCCATCATATTTAGCATATTAGTTTTGAGGTTTTAAGACGTTCGTCTCGTTAGTTTGGCGATTTTGAGACCTTTCGCCTCATTTTGTTATCAATATTTAGACCTTTCCTGCCCTTTAGGTGTCAATTTTTTTCTTGGCGAGCGATAGCGAACCTCTAATTTTAGAAGGAAACGGCCTTTGACTGGGAAATTTTTCTACCGAAAAATTTACACATTTATCTTGAAAGGGGGTCTAGGGGGTGTTTTTCTAAGCTTGATAGAGGTCTAGCGAGGAAACTCAAAAATATATTAATAAATAAATACATAGACCAAAAACCAAGCACCTACCCCTTTAACTAATGCCACTATACTCATACAATACAATGTTAAGTAAATAGACTTATTTTGGCTGATTTGCCTGATGATGAAAATAACTTGTTTGTAAAGTAATATTAAACATTATTACAGAACACTGATAACCGCCCTCCCTGAACTAAGTCGCCGCTGTTAGAGTGGGCTTGGGGTGGGACGGTTAACCCGACAAACAAGCGCGAGCTATTAGTAGTGAACACACTACCGCCAAGCGACGATATTAGGCTTTATTCCCGCCTAAAATCGTAATTTTACGATAAATATCGTTATTACCGGTACTTAATCATATGCGCCTCTTTTACGTTTAATATGAAGATATTAACATGTAACAGCAATAAAATTAATTTTCTCTGTTATTATGTCCTTCACTCGCGTGAGAGTAATCGTGAGTAATATTGTGATGCATTTTTTTAAGAATAGGCAATGTACACACGCTATATGTAGTTTACCCCACACGCACGTAATCACATATATATCAATTATAAATAGAATTAAAATCAAATACAAACAAATAGTTAAATAATTCGTAAGTCACAAATACATAGCCTACTGACACAAACCCGCAGTAATGAAACACACACACCTACTGTATATCCACAGTTATATACACAATTGTATTGCCCATATTCGCAAACACTTAATTCCACATTACCATAAACCAGCACTTTACCTGACACTCACACTAGTATATATATAGCCACACACATAACACCACATGCATATTGTCTAACACTACAACGTTCAAACACACACATACAAACACACACTCACACACACAAATAAACACACACACACACACACAAAGACGTACAACTACAGTATATACACGGACACTCGCACACACAAACACATAGTATATCCATTTATACACGAGCATATAGTACCTCATATATAACTGTATTGCCCCACAATCACTCTCGCACACACATAAACCTGTGCCTGTCTCATCACTCACACACATCTTTTCAAACCTATGTTAGGAGTAGGATTACTCGATTTTGTTTCCATTACCGGCTAACAGTATATCGTATCTTATGGCAAAGCTCATGCAGTCATATATATAATATAATATATATATATATATATATATATATATATATATATATATATATATATATATATATATATATATATATATATATATATATATATATATATATATATATATTTTTTTTTTTTTTAATACATACGAGGTTGAAAGAAATGGCAATTTCTGCGTTGGAAATGTTATTGTTCAAAGTTTCCAGGTCTCTGATGAGTTTTCGCTGGGTGGCAGGAAGTAGATGAATGAGATGAGCAAAATTCATGGTGGTACAGGGTTACATAAATGTACATGATGATACAGGATATACGACGCGTTTCACTGGACAACCAGCATTGTCAAGTAAGGGTAGAATGATATAAAAGGTAAACAGGAAGGGTATAAATAGAGGGTGGAGGATCAGAGGAGGCGAAAATCAGGGGGCAAAAGTCTCCTATTGGTGGAGGAGTATTCTAGGAGTGCAAAAGGGGGAACCGCTTCATTCAGGCGCACTGGATGCGGGATGGTGTTGGTCGGGTGGCGGGGTCAAAGCTGATTGGCTGCGTGTCGAGGGGCGTGGCCTAAGTTGCGTGGTCCGTGTGGCGCCGGCAGAAGACGAAGCTGAAGGAGGTAGCGCGGGGGGCTGCGTCAAGGGCACCGAGGGGCGAGGGGGGGCGTTAGGTCCTGTAGGGTAGTGCCTTTTAGCAGAAGGAAGGATCTGAAGGTCTAGAGTTTGGTTGTTGATGTTAGGATGTAAGGCTTGGATATATAAGGCTTCGAGTATAGGTAATCTCCTTGGGTCACTTTCTTTATCGAGTATGGTGGTGTGTTTCTCTAACTCGTTGCGTGTGAGGTGGGGATGGTTGGGGGTAAGATAGTGGTCTTTGATGGCTCCAGCCTGAAGGTGAAGAGTTAACCGACGTGAAAGACGAGTCTGCGTCATGCCAATATAGGAATGAGGTCCACAGTCCTCATAATTACAGGTATGTTGGTAAATGACGTGATCGTCGGTCATCGGGCTCTTTATCTTGGTGGAAGCTGGTTTGTTGCGGAGAACGAGGTTGGAGGTCTTAGGATAAGATAACGAGCCCGATGACCGACCATCACGTCATTTACCAACATACCTGTTATTATACTTCACTCTCTCCACACCTGGCAGCAACACCTCAATCCTCTCTCACCATGGCCACCCAGGAAGATCCCACCACCTTTTCTGGTGTGGTTAAATGGTTCAACATAAAGAGAGGATATGGATTTATCACCAGGAACCAAGATAAAACGGATTTCTTCACCCACAGAAAGAACATTGTGCTTAACACCAATAGCACAATAACGTCACTAGGTGAAGGAGAGCAAGTGCAGTTTACAATCAAGGAGGGAAGGAAGGGCAAGGAGGCAGCAGGAGTAACAGGACCCCATGGCAGACCAGTAAGTGGCTCCAAACTATCACAAGGAAGGCAGAAGCATCCCACTACCACCGGATTGAAGTCTGGCCTCAAGACTGACGTCATTACAGTCATTGTCCACACAGCCATTGCTCTTGCTGGGGACGATCGAGGCCAACTTTCTGTGCTTCTGCCTGCTCTTCTGGCTGCTAATGGCCTGCCTACCATCATCACCCCTCCAGATCTCCTTGCCCGAAGAACAACCGAGAGGCCGCACAAAAAGAAGCCTTCCAACACTCAACTTCTGCCTCGACCACTCTGCCTTCAGAAGACTCGAACACCTAGAGTCCAGGAGGCAGCAACTTCAACACCATCTACACCATCTACCGCTTCAACACCAACCAAGGAGAAGGCACCACTATCTACACCAACAACAACTGTGCACCAAAGACCAGACCAAGGACCCCAAAGACTAGTCCAAGGACCAACGTCACCGATTCCCAGTTCGGAAGCTGACCAAGAACATGAACCTGATCTCGCCACCACCTCGGACAGGTCCCGGCCATTATCTGCTCACTACTTCCATTCATCATGCTTCGCCTTCCAGCCCGAACTCCAGTTCAGGACCTACAAGAACGCCCCTCCTTCAACTCCTTCAACTCCGAAAACTACCTTTGAGCCTCCCGTCCAGCCCAGCGTGAATGATCTGAAGGCGCGAAGAAAGAAAATCAAGCTCGACAAGTCGAAACTGCTCCACAACCAAGACTCCAAAGATGATGAACAACAATAGCAAGGTGGTCAGCCCACCCATTTTTTTACCTCTCCAACTCTTCACCTTTCATCACTTCACCTTGAACTTCTACCTCTACTTTCTCAACTATGGGGACTCTTCCTCACCAGTATCCAGTATTTATATCATTCTACCCTTACTTGACAATGCAGGTTGTCCAGTGAAACGCGTCGTATATCCTGCATCATCATGTACATTTATGTAACCCTGTACCACCATGAATTTTGCTCATCTCATTCATCTACTTCCTGCCACCCAGCGAAAACTCATCAGAGACCTGGAAACTTTGAACAATAAAATTTCCAACGCAGAAATTGCCATTTCTTTCAACCTCGTATGTATTAAAGAAAATTTATTACCTGGCTTTACTAATATATATATATATATATATATATATATATATATATATATATATATATATATATATATATATGTGTGTGTGTGTGTAGAACACCCGGACCATTCACACCATGTACCATGAATAGCTCGGCCCTCTGACGCCTGGGTTAAATTATGGTGAAACTATTTTCCAATTGGAACTAAGTATGTCCTGCGAGAACGACGGTATTCCATAAATTCGTTGTCTCGTGCCATTAAAACTGTATTATGTGAGAGAATCCAGGTTTCTATAAAAAATATATGCCACACGTGTACATTATATGTGATTTTTGTTTTCTATTTGGATGCGAGAGACAAAAGGCAAAACTGCCTGTGACGAGTGCCTCCCCCTAAGTTGAAACAGTGACAGGGCCAAAATCAAGGAATATTCAAATCAAGGAGTTTGAATCTATGTAAGTCATAGGATGAGGGAAAGATGGATTCAGGAAGAGAGTTCCAGAGCGCAGCTGTTGAATAGAAGAAAGATTGGGAATATAGTTTCGCTCTTGGGTTGGAGAGCTTCACATAGTAGGGGTGGGATTGTGTTGCAAGACGGTGCTACGTACTCTACGTAGAGGAAGTGGTATACTCTGAGAGAGCTCTGACGAACATTGATTATTGTAATAATTTTATAATAATAATAATAAACCATGCGTGCCTAATTCATCGTCACGGAAAGAAGTGGAGGGCTAATTTGAGGGTTTTGGGTCATTTTGAAGTATTGATACCACCCTTCGTCATAAACTACTTTTATAATATTTTTTTTTCTTTTTTAACGTTTGCTAGACATCCATCACGCTTATAGAAAATACCCCCAAGACCCGTCCTGAGAGAAGTTTTTGTTTTGTTTGTCTCCTTACTTGCAGTCTCGCTATCGTTCGCCCGAAAAAAAAATGAGTTTTATACGCGTCTTAAGTGCACTATACCCAGTTCCAAATTACTAGTCCAGAACTCAGTTCCAAATTACTAGTCCAGAACTCGTGAACGCTAACCTCTGTAACTCAAAAAGGGCTAGAGCAAATGGGCTGTAAATGTCCACACCTGGCTGATCCTTCCCAAATGGTGTAAATATGAGGTGGATTACTCTAGTCGTTTGTGATGTATAGAGGTTTGTTTTCAAGAGTTTGCGCCTACTTACTTGGAATAGGGTATAGTTTGCCATTGTTTTCTATAGTGCACGCTTGAATTTTACAGTGTGATATTAATTGACCACTTTCGAGTTTCAGGCTATAAGGAAGTTGGAGCTGTAGACATGGATAAGAAATAGAAATACAATAATAATGTAGGTTTCTGATGGCTAAAGAGTATGTTGAATTGGGTTTTATGTATTTATAAATGTACTACAACCGTATTTTAGCTGGTAATTCTGCTAAATATCGATGTCTACAACTCCAACTTCCTTATAGCCTGAAACTCGCAAGTGGTCGATTCAAAAGTAAAAAAAAAAAAATCATCTTCGATTTGTGTTAACCCTTTGAGGATCATGCTGGGTTTTGACAGTATATTCCGGCAATCAGTAGACGATTTTATACAGCTTAGGAAGGATCTGTGGGAATGAAGAGAGTAAGGAATATCCAAATTAACCCTCCGACTTCCATATATCCTGCCTAATCTGTTAAAATCGTCTAATAATAGCCAGAAAACTTGCAGGAAACGCGTTTTGGATCTTGAAGGGCTTAATTGTTTTTGTCATTACACTAATGTACATGATTCATGGCCCTTGACGTTAGCAGGGGAGTGGAATCTTCAAGTTGTCACCCCTAAATTATTCACCCTCTGTTTTCTGAGTTAACTATCGTATATAAATCTCTCTCTCTCTCTCTCTCTCTCTCTCTCTCTCTCTCTCTCTCTCTCTCTCTCTCTCTCTCTCTCTCTCTCTCTCTCTCTCTCTCTCTCTGCGGTACTTATCATATTATAGACTACCTAACCGATTTATAATAGACAAAACATGAGGATATCAGTGGGCCTTTTAACCCTGTTGATGAAGGAAGTGACCCCAATGTTTGTTTTATTCAATCTAGCCACGGACGAATTTAGATATGTTTGGAAGGACCTGTCAAGCTTATAGAGTTCAATGAGATCATATTTTACTATTTGATTCCTAGGTGTCCTTCTTAATGCTTAATATGATACAAAATATATGGCGATAGGCGCAGCATATGTTTAAAGAAACAGTTTTTTCTCATATATTCTCTCTCTCTCGCTCTCTCTCTCTCTCTCTCGCTCTCTAACCAAGGAATTGGTTAAGCGAAAGAAAACAAAGAGTAATTATTAATGGAGTGGAATCAGAATGGACTCCGGTGACTAGTGGAGTCCCACAGGGTTCAGTTCTGGGCCCATTATTATTCATAATATATATTAATGATTTAGACAACGGCATTAATAACATAATTTCCAAATTCGCCGATGACACTAAAATAGGAAATGCAATAATATCAGAAAGCGATAGAAGTAGCCTGCAATCAGATTTAAACAAGATATCAGAGTGGTCAGAAAATTGGCAGATGCCCTTTAACGTAAACAAATGCCTGATACTGCAAATAGGCTCCCGAAACAACAAATACGAATACCATATGAATGGAGAAAATATAAAGAGCGTATCACAGATAAAAGACCTAGGAGTGCTTATCAATGAAAATCTAAAATCTACAAGCCAATGCACCGCAGCATCTAACAAAGCAAATAGAGCGCTAGGTTTCATTAAAAGAAATTTTCATTGTCATAGTAAAGACATAGTTGTACCACTATATAAAAGTATTGTGAGGCCACATCTGGAGTATGCTGTGCAGTTTTGGTCTCCCTACTTAAAAAAAGACATAGAGAAGCTAGAATCCGTTCAGCGTAGAGCAACAAAGTTAATCCCTTCCCTTAGAAATAGGCCATACAGTGAGAGATTAAGAGAACTCGACCTGTTTTCGCTTAAGAAACGGAGAATAAGGGGACAGCTGATAGAGTGTTTTAAGATACTAAAAGGCTTTAGTAACGTAAATTCTAAAACGGGGAGTTAAGATAGCCAAAGAAGGTTCCACAAGAGGAAACAAATTAAAACTAACAGGCAGGAAAGCGAACCTAGACATAACTAAAAATTTCTTCACCCACAGTATTATTAATGAGTGGAATAAGCTCCCTAATGAAGTTATTGACAGTGACTCGATATACACATTTAAAAAAAGGTTAGACACATATCACAGAAAAGTTGGTCTGCAGTAGAAGCTGATCACTGATAAGAGAACCTGGCGGAAATGAAAACGTTTTCAGTTGGAAAAGGGAAAAAAATAAAAAATAAAAAAAAGTGAAGGTGTGCATGCCTTTTCCTTTCCATTTCTAACTATACTATAAATTCCTTCAGGCGATTTCCAAGCCCTGCAAGGTTATTCACTTCTAACTATTTTCATGTACGGCATATTGCCGGAGGGAGCGGAGGGTGGGGAGAGAGCCTTCATCTTTGCTATCCTTTCCTTCCACTTTCTCTTAGGGTTGCTATCTCTATTAGGATTAAGTCCTGGTCACCTCGTAGGGATCGTAAGATCTGTGTGGCCAGTGTATCTATGTAAATCTATGTAAATCTCTCGCTCTCTCTCTCTCTCTCTCTCTCTCTCTCTCTTTCCTAATAATCCGTCTTTTCATCTCTACTGTATACTCATCCCTCCCCCTCCCCTCCCTCCCTCCCCCTCCTATTACCAACTATATTAAAGGATATTTAATATTAAAGATTCGGGGTCTTTTCTATACCGTAAGATTACCCGTGACGATCTTTAATTAACCCCTTCAGTCCGAGGTGCCTATTTTATACCATTTGTTCTGGCTTATATTAGACGATGTTATGCAGTTTAAGAAGACCCTATGTGATTTAGGTGGATTTTTACGATATTGTTTACCCTTTTTTTTAATCCTAGAAGTAGATAAAAAGCTAAATGAAATATAGTTGTAACCAAAATATGACGAAAATTAATATAATCGTCCTGAAATGGTTAACAGATAAGTATATTCATATGGTTATATAGTGTACAATTATGATAATTTATTTTGAATAGGTAAAAATATATATTAAATTGATCTCTCTCTCTCTCTCTCTCTCTCTCTCTCTATATATATATATATATATATATATGTGGGTGTATGTGTGTTTGCGCCCCCGTGTGCATAATTATCAATATTTGCATTTTTTCATTATTTCCAATATATTTTCAACTTGCCTGAAAAATGAATTTAACCCATACAAATGTTTAGGCTTTTTTTGGTCGCACGTGTAAACCAATTAAGGGCAGATATATATACAGTATAGTATATATATATATATATACACAAGTTTAAAGACCATTTTGTCCACAGAGAATGTGGTTACAGTCTCAAGTCCTAAATGGCAGCTCTCCAGGTGGCCCTGTCAAGGGCTGCCTCTGTTGTCAAGTTCTTTATTTTGAGATTTGACCGGAGTACCCGAGCACAGGTCATTCTAGGTCCACCCCTACGTGCAGCTCCCCCCACGTTCACAGTCCGGCATTTCTTCACCAAGTTCTGATCATCCATTCTCTCCACATGTCCAAACCAACCAAGTCGGCTCGTGCGCATCACTTTACTGACATACCTAATGCCCTCAATTCCTCGCTTGATACCCGTTCCTAAGATTAATCCTACACATCCATTCCACTATTTTCTTCTCATTCCGTTCCATTCTATTGATATCCTCCACTTTAACCGGTCACGTCTCCGAGGCATAGGTCATCGCGCTCCTAACACATGAGATATACACCTTCCCTTTAAGGTGGGGTGGGAGCCCTTTCATGGTCAGGAGTGGCAACAGCTCACTAAACTTTCCCCAGCCACTTCTGACTTTAGCAATGGAGCTAGCTTCAGCGCCACCTCTGGCGGAAACCGTATCACCTAGGTAGCAGAACTTATTCACACACTCCAGTGTTACACTGTCGAAATCAACACTGACAGGTGGGTCATTTAATACAAGATCTCCCTTGCATACTGCACATTCAAAGTCTATGATTCTTGTCAAAGGTCCTCTAGCTCCACTACATACCTTGTGTACCCGATCACTACAGACGCAACATTGAATTGAGTTACTTCCCACCCCTTTCCCACATACTGCGCATGCATGGATAGTCGCTGCTTCTTTCCATAGTTCCACGCTTACTCCACTAATCATGACCTTTGTTTTATCTATGTTAACACTTAGACCCTTATTTGCCATACCTTCCCTCCATCTTTTGAACTTCGCCTCTGCTTCCTGCGCACTATCTGCGATAAGAACTAGATCATCTGCATATAACAGCTTCCATGGGAGTCCTGTCCTAAATTCCCTTGACAGAGCCTCCAGGACTAAAACAAACAGTAATAAGCTCAGCACTGAACCTTGGTGAACTCCAACCTTCACTGGAAAATCTTCACTCAGGCCCCCATTTACTCCAACTGCTACCCATGACCCCTCATACATTCTCATTATCACACGAACCAGCCACTCTTCTACTCCGAATTTTCTCATAGCCCACTGCACTACCTCCCTGGGCACCCGGTCAAAGGCCTTCTCCAGATCTACAAAAACTAGGTATAACTCCCTGTTTTTCTCTAAGTAACTCTCTTGCATTTGCCTAGGAATGAAGATAGCATCAGTTGTGCCACATCCCAACATAAATCCAAACTGCATGTCGCTGATAGCAGCACTTTCCCTGATCATGCATTCAAAGACCCTTTCGCTGACTTTCATGACTTGATCGAGCATTTTCAAACCCCGATAATTTCCCCTGTCTAAGGAGTCACCCTTGCCTTTGCATATATTTATTATGACATTTTTCTGCCATGCATTGGGAATTTGTTCTTTCTTTATGATAGCATTAATCAGCTCTGTGGCCAATTTTACCCCAATATCTCCAGCTGCTTTTAGAATCTCAGCGACAATCCCGGAGCTCCCAGAGGCTTTCCCGGACTTCATTTTATCTATCTATCTATCTATCTATAGATAGATCGACACCCACGACGTCCTGACTACAGTCCCTCACATTCTTAGCTAATTTATAAACCCCATTGGTATTATTAGTGCTGCAAACTTGTTCTATTACGCAATGCTGTATGGTTTTCTTTGCCCTGTAGACCTCTCTTCTAGCATTACGTTTGGCGGACAGGTAGTCTTCCTTGCTTCCACCTTCCTTCCATACTTTGAAACATCTCTTCTTCTCTCTGGCTCCAGCTTCGACATCGTTGTTCCACCACCAGGAGAACTTATGTCTGGGTGGCCCCTATGTTTTGCCACATATATATATATATATATATATATATATATATATATATATATATATATATATATACTGTATATATATATATATTAGAGATGGAACGAATATCAATTTTCCATATTTGCGAATGCGAATATTTAGTTGTAAAATTCGCGAATGCGAATGCGTATTGCGAATATTTAAATAAAATAGGCAATATCTGGTACTAAATACGAAATCAGTGAGGAAATATGACGGAATATTCTTTATTGACATGTTATTACATTGGATATGTCTGAAATGGCAATATTGTTATAGTTCAACTGCCCAGGTCTAGCACACGTGCGTTTATGGGCAGTGATGCCATTTTATCTATTTTTCTTCTAAATCTAGCATATCTAAACACCAATCTAGCGGAAGATCTTTTACAATTTTGTTTTCTATGAACCAAATTTCGTATCAACCACCAATCACATTTACAAATATAAAATGTATTATATAACGTCAATAATAATTGTCTTTGTTGGGCTTTCAATTCCAAAGTAATGGGATATATGGAATATATCCCAGTTTAAGGGTTTGGAGAGACAGAGACGAAAGAGTTTGCCTAGACAGGGAGTCAGCACGGAAGCAGGGAAGCATATTTTTTTAGTACAACAGGAGGAACACCGTCCGGACCGACCGCCTTCTTAGTATTAATTAAGCCCATAGAGGGTAGAAAATACCTCTTTAAAAGAGAATAGGATATTAGGCATATAAGTAGGAGAGAGGGGGGTGGAGGAGGAGGAATAGCACCGGAATCATCGAAGGTGGAATTTCTAGCAAAAGTTTGAGCAAAGACTTCAGCTTGGTCAGAGGAAGAAGTGATGGTTGTGCCATCAGAGTGGAAAAAGGGAGGGAAAGACGAAAAATTGTTGGAGAGATTTTTGGCTAGATGCAAGAAAGCTTGGGAAGAGCTAGATTTGGATAGTTCAGTGCATTTATTATTGATGAAAGAGTGTTTGGAAAGTCGAAGAACAGATTTGGCTTGATTCTGGGCAGAAACATAGGAAGAATGAGATTCTTAAGTTTTAAGACGTCGGTACCGTTTGAATGCTTCCTCCTTGTTGCAGACAGCAGTAGAACAAGCGTGAGTAAACCAATATGTGTTTGCATTAGACTAGGAGAAAGAAAATGGGATGTATGCTTCTGTGCCCAAGAGGATTACCGCGGTAATGCGTTCAGCACTCTCCGAGGGTCCCCGGCCACGGAAGCAAAAGTCATTCCATGGGAAATCAAAGAAGTACTGCCGAAGAGCCTTCCAGTCGGCAGCGCCAAAGTGCCACATGTGCCGCCGGTTGGGAGGATCGGGTGTCCGTACTGGAGAGATAGGACAGGTGACAGATATTAGTTTAAGGTTGGAGGAGCCCAAAGGAGAGAAAAGATTTACAGTATAAGCAGAAGGGTTAGATGTTAGAAATAAGTCAAGAATGTTGGACCGATCTCTGAAGCGATCCGGGATACGGGTGGGTTGTTGGACTAACTGCTATAGGTCATTTAAGATAGAAAATATAGATAATTATTTTGTATGAGTACAAATATATAAAACTCTCTCTCTCTCTCTCCCCTTCCTTTTAGTTTCCTTTATTTGGGGTTTTGTCATCTCCACTAGAATGTGTCCTGATCTGCTCACTTGAATAATAATGAATGTGTCGTCAGTGCATCTACATAAATCAATATATTTCTCTACTTTATTATAATTTCCTTCGACGTTACTATATTTAAAGGTATCCTGTCTCTACTAGAATTACTATAAGCCCTGACCACCTGGCTTGGATATAAAGGTCTGTCTGGCCAATATATAAATATATATGTATTGCTCTATTTCTCTTATTTAGTATCATTGTCTTCCACTTGTCTTTTGTTGTTCTATCTCTACTAGAATTAAGTCCTGACTAGCCCGTTTGGATGGTCTATAACTATTAATATTTATGTATATTCCCTCTCTCTCTCCTACAGAACCCCCGGAGAAGGTGGTGATCTTGGGGCAGAACGGGATGGCTGTGTCTGGGGTCATAGGCCCCTACCCCCTCGGCGCCCCCCTCACCCTTGCCTGCACGGTCTATGGGGGTGAGTACTGTCATACCATTTACTACTTTATATATGAATACAGTTGTACTATTGTGATGTTGCAGCTCCATGAATCAACCGATCGGTGGTGGTCCTCAGGGTTCTGTCCTATCTCCAGTTTTGTTTTTAATATTCATTATTGACCTTCTTCACTATACCTCTAAACGTATCCACTCCTATGCCGATGACTACTTTACACTATTCAACTAGATTTTCACAGCGACCCCACATGCAGTTACAGTACTTCAAGACTGATGACGGACTTATCTTTTGATCTATCAACTATTTCCGACTTGGGCAAAGATAACCTTTTAGTTTCAATGCTTCCAAAACTCAGTTTTTCCATCTACCTATCTGTCACAATCTTCCACGCCACTATCCATTACTCATCAAAACACACTTCAATTCTTCATCTCTCAATATTCTTGGTGTATCTTTTCCTTCTTGCCATTCTTGTAAAGACTCTTGCTAAAACAGCTTCCCAGAAATTAGGTGTGCTCAACCGTCTTCGTGGGTTATTTACCCACACACAGCTTCTTGCACTATACAATGGAACTGTGCACCCATTTATCGAGTACTGTTCGCATGTGTGTGGAGCTTCCACCCATATCGCACTTATGGAAAGGGTAGACTCAAAAGCATTCTGTCTCATCAACTCACCTCCTTTTACTTATTCTCTACAATCTCCCTTAAGCGCCACAATGCTCCATCCCTCTCACTTTTATAGCGCTATTACAATAATCAGTGTTCTTCAGAGCTTCTTCAGCACATAGAGTACCTCCTCCTTTACGCAGAGTATATGTCTCCCGCTTTCAACACATTCTCATCACTATTCTATACAAATCTCTAATCCATGAGTGAACCGATTTTCCCAATATTTCTTCCACTCAACAAGTGAAATTTGGAACTCTCACTCAGTCTATCTTTCCCTCATCCTATGACTTTAACTGCTTCAAGCTCCGAGTGTCCAGACATTTTGAGTCTTACGTACCTTGAATTCAACTCAGTCACTTTTTTTTATTCGGAGGAGGCGCTCGTTACAGGCCGTTTTGCATGTTATATTCCTGTTACACGTAGAACACATACACTCGACCAGTTTACTTAATCTTAATAATTAAAAACATATGTTGTATTAGTTCATGGGCAAGGGCGAAAACCAGTTGAATCAGAGAGGGTATTTAGCTACAATTATTGTCTAACAACATTTTACTTATTGTTCTGGAGATGTTATTTAGATATGATAACCTTGACCAATGAGTTCAAATTATTTTAATAGGCGTTTGCTATAGATTATCTTTAACTTTGACTCTTTTGCATGATGCCGATTTATGTGATTTCGGAATGTGGCCCATCGACATAAGCGAATATATTTTCCAGCTGATCCAACTGGAGGGATATTGAACACTAATGGCTGCATTGCCTGTAAATTACCTATGGATCTTGGAATATAAATTATCTACTGCAAATCCTTACCGTGAGGTTGAAATTTGTTATAGCTTTCTATCATGATATTATATAATATTCAGCATTTGTATTCGAATGGATTTTTTCAATATGTTCCTAAATTCCTGTAAAGTCAAGTTCAAGTTGAGAGTGGATAGACAGGTTAAGAAGGTAAGAGGTTTCTAAGCATGAGAGAGAAGTAAAGTAGGAAAGAGAGAGCAAAGTAGAAGAGTAAAAGATACAGTAGCTGTCCTCCTTGCTATTGTTTAAAATGTTCCTGTAATTTAATCAACAGTTAATATACTGTATATCACTGAAATACTGAGCAACTGAAGCCTACTATCAACTGTATTATCTGGTTGGCCAACTGTTGCATTGTTTCCATATATTACTGTTTTTTGGCAATACACTGTACTCCATAATATGCCTATGGGCTGGTTCCTCCTAAATTGCAGGCTCGCTTTCGCTCGCCAGAAAAAATAATCAACACCTTAATGGCACGAAAAGTCTTAAAGTTGATAATGAAATTGGACAAAAGGTCTTAAAAGAGCCAAACTAATGGGGCGACCGTGTTGAAGTCTCAGAACTAATAGAGCTAAAGAATAGAGAGAAGGGCTCCAGAAAAAACCGGCCCCTTAAGTATGAAGGCTACTAATACAGCAAACACTCGAGTTAATTAGATTATGGAGAGCTATTTTTCACTCAGTTTCTATAATGAGACCACCTTTCTGTGAACATTTTTAAACTCTCTCTCTCTCTCTCTCTCTCTACTTTTATCTAATTTCACTTTAAAGGTTAGGATATTTCTTGCTCCCCCCCCTCCCCGCCCCCCCTCCCCCACACACACAAACACACCAGCTTGTTCAAACGTTTATAGCTTCTACAGAGGAAACTAAGTTTCTCACATCAGCTTTGCATACAACTTTTCTTAACTTTTAAAAACTTCTCCAGCTCTCCCCTCATCTCACACCGCAAAATCATTCTTATCAATTTTCTATATACCTGTCTGTCTGTATCTATGCCTGCATTTGAAGCAATTTTGATGGCAATTTTCTTTGAGCAATATTGTTCTCGTAATATTTTGAGGTTCTTTCACACTAGAATCGGAAAGTAGACTGAAGGTTGATTATGTTAGGTGAGTGATTTCTGATGCAACTTTAATTCTGAAGATGTGATACTACAATTGCCCGTAAGAATTGTCGGAAAAAATTGCTCGTGTGACACCTCCTTGAACAAGCTTGTTCGATTCTCCTCACTTAGAAAATTGTACATACATACCCTAATAAGAAGTGGTAAATACGAAGTTATAGGAGAGAGAGAGAGAGAGAGAGAGAGAGAGAGAGAGAGAGAGAGAGAGAGAGAGAGAGAGAGAATAGAAGGAATGTTAAAGAGACTGAAGGGTGAGAGAGAGAGAGAGAGAGAGCACTGAATAAATCCTCGGTGCCCAAAATAGTAATGGACTCCGGGAAATCATAAAATCAAGGGATAATAATATATAAGGCAGTCGGTCTAAATGAAGTGGTCTGTGTGCGTTTGCGTGTGTGGGGGGAAGGATCTCTGTACTGGCACCTGTATTTAATTATTCATGATGTAATTATCGTGAGTGAGGGAATATTAGGATGGGGTGTGGAGCCTTTGTTTATGTTATACACTACTTTATATATCTGGCTATTAATCTGTCTATCTATCTCTCTGTGTATACCTACTGGATTATCATTCAGTATAATATATATATATATATATATATATATATATATATATATATATATATATATTACAGTGAATCTGTGTAATCAGTGATTTCACGAAATCCCTAGTGAATTCGTAAAATTAAATATTTAATTTTAAATTATTTCTGATACCTTGTCCTTTATTTGCAATATCTTATAGTGGACAGGTTAGGTTAGGTTTACCAAAGTACCATGTATCTTTCCGAACTTAGTATTATAGGAAGATACAAATGAACTTTACAATTTTAACATACGATTAATGACATACATATTATTCATATATTTATCTAGCTTGCCGAAATTTAACGTAACCAAGTATTTACAGCACATAATAATGTAAAATGAAACTTGAAATAATAGGAACATGGAATTAATTGCACATGTCTGATGTTATTTCACGAAATCAATAGGGATTTCCTGAAGTCCCTGATTACAGAGGTTTCCTGTAATATATATACACAGTATACTGTATAAAGGAGAGAGAGAGAGAGAGAGAGAAACGTACACACACACACACACACACACACACACACACACACACACACACACACACACACACACACACACACACACACACACACACACACACACAACACACACAACACACACACACACACACACACACACACACACACACACACACACACACACACACACACACACACGTCACCTCTTATTTACCACCTCTTTCCCCACAAGACTGACAAGTTTAAAAGTTCACCCGTTTGAAAGACAGCACCAAGAGCGTTAATAATATGTTGTGACGTACACACACACACACACACACACTCACACAAGACTGACAGGTTTAAAAGTTCACCCGTTTGAAAGACAGCACCAAGAACGTTCATAGTATGTCGTGATGTACGGGTATACACACACACACACACACACACACACACACACACACACACACACACACACACACACACACACACACACACTCTCTATTGCTCTATTGCTTATGTTGTTTATATTGTGTGTGTGCGTGAAATGTGTATGTATATGAGGTATGTGTGTGTGTGTGTGTGTGTGTGTGTGTGCGCGCGCGCGCGTGCGTGTGTGTGTGTGTGTGGGAGCTAACCAGACAATATACACGGACTAATATAAACAGTACTTCTTTCAACAGTATCGAATGTTAACATGTTAGGTATGGTACTAACACAATAGAACATTTCCAGTATTCCACACACAATGGCCCTCAAATACAATGTAACAACAACATTATGGATAGACGTAGAGGTAACGATAAGTGATGTTATCACCTTCATTATCCATATCTTAACAGTAGTAACCACAACAGTATATGTTTTATGTATGGACATGCAAATAGTATGATTGACTTACAAGATTAATTTGTTTTAAACCCGTTAAATTGATCATATAAAATAGCTACTGGATAACACAGTACACATCTAACTAGTTTTCCTTCCGTAGGCTTCCGTAAAATCGGACGTAATTGTTAGAGCGTGAATTTAGAACGCAGACTAGGACCCCATGTGGTACCACTCTTGGAATACTGATGATGGTGGTGGTATCCCTGGAAACCAAGAGAGCAGTAGGCATTGGTTGATATCCAGCATTCCTTCACTATACAGTATTGTGACTGTGAAGGATGAACACTACTGAGAGACACTGAACTCCCTAAACTTGTACTCTTTAGATCGAGGCCATGAATGACACCGGGTAACTTATACCTGGACAATCATTAACAAATTGGCTCCAAGCCAGTTTGGTGATGAACAAGAGTAGTTGATTATGGGAAATGAAAGTCAAACAACTGGGCCGTAAGTGTATCATCAGATCCATTAACTCAAAAGCAATGACAACACTTGAGATATTTAATAAAAATGCCTTCGAAGCTCTACATTTCACTAACCAAAATAATAAAAATAAGAACTACCCAACGGTTGAACATTTATAAAATGAATTGGATAACAGTGGCGGCGCCACAGCGGCATGGACCACGGGTTGATAACTCTCAGCCCCATCTACAACCACAGGAGCCACAGGTGGTGTGTGTGTAAAATGTGTGTGTGGTGTCTATGTGTAGGTCTGTGTATGAGGTGTATGTGTGTTTGTATCTGTGCGTAAAGTGTGTGTTTAGTGGCTGTGTGTGTGTATGTGTCTTTGCCTGTGCATGAAGTCTGTGTGTGTATGTGAACTTTTCAAACTAGTAGTGTTGTTGTAAGGGGTATTGTGTGTACGTATATGTGTATGTGTGTGTGTGAAAGAGAGGGAGGTATGTGGGTGTGCGTGTCTTTGAGGTATATCAGAACTTTTATGTTAACAGTGCTGATGAGTGGAAGTGGTTGGTGTATTTGATAAGTTAGGGGTGTCGTGTGTAGCATGTGTAGGCGTGAGTCTGTCTGTGTGTGTGTTTGTGTGTGTAGGTATGTGCCTCTGTGTGTGTGTGTGTCTGTGTGTATAATTTGTGCTTATGTAAGATGTGTAGTGACATGCACTTGGAATTTGCATGAGTCTCCCCACCTCTCCACAATAGAGAAAAGCACAAGACTTACAGGTATAGCCACCATAGTGGCTATGTTTAGTAATTCTGTACAAGCTTTACAGTACATTCCCCCCTGTTGCATCTATGTCTCTCTTCTGGTGACCACGGGTTTGGGCCCATACGGGATTGGGCCCACTTAGGTTAGGTTAGGTTCCAATCCCGTGGGCCCAATCCCGTATGGGCCCAATTCCGTATATTCTGTATGGGCCCAATCCCTATGGAACCCTCTCTTCTACCACTTTTACAATATATATACCTCCTTCCTTACGGCGAGTAGGTGGCACACACCTTTAAACACATTCCAACCCCTATTCTGCCTAACTCTCTAACCCAAGAGTAAACTGATTATCCCAGCCTTTATTTCACTCAACAAGTAATCTCTGGAACTCTCTCACTCAATCCATGCTCCCTCATTCTATGACTTAAACTGATTCAAGCTCCAAGTGTCCAGACATTTTGACTCCATCCTACCTTGAATTTGGTTCTCTGCCACTCTTTCAACTTGAAGGGGGGGGGGGGGGGATCACTCGTTACAGGCAACTTTGCCTCTTCTTTCCTTCTTACGCATAGAAAAAGGTGGGACCAGTAAAGATGCTGGAAAATATACAGTACCTGTTGAAATGCCAATGACACATGCTCCCCTGGGGGCCACTCAGGACCATACAGGTACCCTATACTATTCTCTTCCCTATACCCAATCACCCTTCCTCAACTCCGCACCACTATTATTGAGAACTCCACACAATTTTCATCAGACTCTCATTGGCAGGTTAGTGTAGCCAATCACCAAAGGCACACTTAATAAAGGCCCCTGAAATCAAACTGGAGAGTAATAGGGCCTCTGCCATTAAGACACTAAGTCCGTGCAGTGTTAGCACCACCAGCAGTGTATCGTATGAAGAGTTCAGTGAATCACACATGTGCAATAGTAGCAGTGTGTCGCAAGAAACGACACACATCTCTGAATATTCTTGGTATTTCTTTTTCTTTTGGCATTTCTTGGAAAGATCCTATTACCACATTTGCTAATACAGCTTCCCAGAAGTTAGGTGAGCTCGACCGTCTCCGTGGGTTCTTCATCCCCGCACAGCTTCTTGCTCTGTTTAGGGGCACAGTGCACCCATGTATCGAATATTGTTAGCATGTGTGGGGAGGTCCCCCCCGTACTACACTTCTCAAAAGGGTAGAGTTAAAAGCATTTAATCTGATCAACCTCTTCTCACTAATTCCCTACAATCTCTCTCTACACGCCACAATGTTGCATCTCTCTCACTCTTCTACTGCTATTACAATAATCAAAAGTTCTTCTGAACTCTTTCAGTGTATACCCCTTCCTTTACTGAGAAGGGAAGGGGCACCCACCTTTCAACACACTCCCATCCCTATTCTATTCAACTCTCAAACCCAAGACTGAACACATTTTCCAAGTCTTTCGTTTACTCAACAAGCAAGGTTTGGAACTCTCCCTCAATCTGTCTTTCCCTCATCTGATGACTTTAAGCGCTTCAAGCTCTGTGTGATCGGACATTTTGACTCCAACGTACCTTGATTTTAGCTCTCTGTCACTCTTTCAATTTTGGGGGAGACACTTGTTACAGACAACTTTGCCTTTTGAAAAAATACTCTGTCCTTTGTTTACAATTAATAAGCCTTGTTCACGAGTGTCTTGTTAAGCTCAGACATGACACCTATTTCATATAGCAATGAATCGTTATGTTATAATTATGTATTATATTTGTCAATTATCTTGGTAGCTTAGATATTGTTAAGCCCTGCAGTTTTCATAATGCTAACCTATTTAGCTTTATGCTCACTACCCTATCGTATTCTTAGCAATAGAGAATGTGCCTGAGTTCCATACCTAGGCATAGATACTAAGTACATGTATTTATGTGTGTTTGGTAAATATACTCTATGTGAGGGAATAATCTTAGCAACACAGTTACAACTACATGTTCGAGAGAGAGAGAGAGAGAGAGAGAGAGAGAGAGAGAGAGAGAGAGAGAGAGAGAGAGAGAGAGATCATGTTAAAAATAACTTTCAGTCACTTCACTAGGACTTACAGTTTACTTATTGATAACCTGCCCCCCCCCCCCCCCCATCCCTAACTAAGAAAGGCCGGGGACCCCTTTTGATGTGGCTTGGGGAGAACTAGGGAGAGCTTGGGGAATTATTATTATTACAGTTATATATACTGTATATATATATATATATATATATATTATTGTATACCTGTTTGAAATTAAATGCATGTGGTTTAAAAGATTGCAGTATATATTTCAAACTCTTTTATAATGTAAATTGTTTCACTACGGTATATTATGGGTAACATCACACGATTTTGCATAGCTTAGTAACGATCTCTATGAGTCAGAGGTGCAAAAATGATGTCAATTAACCCTCTGACTACCTCAGACATTTTCGAAACTTGAGAAAATAGTGTAATAATAGCCAGACTAAAATTAAGGTATACTGAAAGAGATAAAAGTTTGACAGTTCAGCTGCCAATGTTAGACCATTTTCAGTCTAATTATTTACATGAAGTACGATCAGTAATTATACCCCTCTAAGTTTGTTATGTACTATATTTTATCATTACATTTTTTTGTCTATGTGTATGAAGGAGACAAAAGGCAAAGCTGCCTGTAACAAGTGTTCCCCCAAAGTTGAAAGAGTGATAGAGAGCCAAATTCAAGGTACGTTATAGTAAACATGTCTGGACACACGAATCTTGAAGCAGCTGAAGCCATAGGATGAGGGAAAGTCAATTTGAGAGAGAATTAGCCAGAGCTTATTTGTCGAGTAAAAGAAAGACTGAGAATATCGGTTCACTCTTGGGTTAGTGAGTACAAAAGGAAATCAAGCTACAACAGGTCTAGTGACCCCTCTAGGCTGCTTAATTGTCCTCCAAAACACTGAGGGTCAAGTGTCCAAACAGTGGTTTAGAGTGGGTAAAGGAAAATTGGAAAGGGAGCTACTGCCCTGAAACTAATATCTTTGGCAGGATTAGGAAGTTAGTAGGGGACAGATGGGTTAGTAACAAAACACAGTTATAGGTGATCTTTCGTATATCTGGGAAAAAGACAGTAACTTCTTAGTAATATATACACACAATAATCCTTGATGAATCTGAGGGAGGAATATAATAAAGTTATTCATTTACAAACGCAGTCAGTCGCGGTTTTGAAGCAAGATATTTGTCTAGGCGAATTTTAAAAGAATCAACGGTGCTGCAGTCTATAACGTCTCTGGGAAGCCCATTCCACAAGTTGACAACTCGATTGAAGAAGAAATTCTTAGATTCGTGTGAGTTAAAAGATTTACCAATAATCTTGCAACCGTTTCCCCGCGTGTAATTAGATTGGTCGCTAGTGAAGTACTTACTACAGTTCATATTGTCGATGCCTTTGATGATTTTGAACACTTGAATAAAGTCGCCTCTTAATCTGCGCTGGGTTAAAGGAAATATATTGAATTCTCTAAGACACTCCTCGCATGGTTTGTTTTTTAGGCTAGGTATCATTTTGGTAACTCTACGTTGAACTCGTTCTACCTTGTCTATATCCTTTTGGTAATAAGGGCACCAGGATTGAATGCAGTATTCCAGAAGAGGGCGGACTAAGTAATAGTAAAGAGTTAGGATAACTTCTTTGGATTTATGCTCAAATGAGCTGCCTATAAAGCCAATTATTTTGTTTTCCTTCTTAACTTCTGAACATTGTTGACTCGGTTTTAGGTTACTCGATATTGTTACTCCCAAATCGGTTTCTCTGTCTACACTCTTAAGCTGAGTGCCATTCATCGAATAGTTTGTTTTCTCATTTTGGTATCCGATATGTAGTACTTTACATTTATCTGCATTGAAACTCATTTGCCAAATTTGGGCCCAACATGACAACTTATCTACTGTAGATTGAGTTGCATATCGTCAACTTGTTCTTTTGAGAGTACGCTATTTGCAATTTTTGTATCGTCAGCATACTTTGAGATTGTACAGGTGAGACCCTCATCTATGTCGTTGATGTAAATTAGAAAGAGAATTGGTCCTAGTACCGATCCCTGGGGTACCCCGCTAGTTACATTGGTCCATTTAGATGCCTTACCGTTTATGACTACTCTTTGCTTTCTGTCGCTGAGCCAATTTTCTATCCATTTCAACACACTGTCTTGTATTCCATACACTTTTAGTTTTAGAAGTAAACGTTTGTGGGGAACTTTGTCAAAGGCCTTTTGAAAATCAAGGTATATAATATCTACAGCTTTACTTTCATCATAGAGGTTGAGGATATCGTGAAAGAAGTCTTAAGAGATTTGTTAAGCAGGAGCGTTTGTTACAAAAGCAGTGTTGAGTATCTTTAAGTATGCTATATTTCTCTAATTGATTTACGAGTCTGCCTCATATGAGTGTTTCTAGCATTTTACATACAACTGAGATTAAGCTAATTGGACGATAGTTACTGGGTAGGGATTTGGATAGAGTAGGACAGATTAGGCGTGGGAATGTTGTTACGATCGGGTCTCGTATAAATCAGTGGCTCTTATACATTGGACTAGACTGGCATAAATGCAACAACGAAAACGCTAGATCCAACCCCTGATATATAATCCCGTCGAACAAAGAACACATATACCCTCCAGAGTTATATCTGCGATAGCGGGGTATCTTAACTCTCAGTATCTATGTGCTTCTACTATAGGCTGATGTTCTCTGAAACAGCCTATTACCTATAACATATGGTTGCTTAGTTATGGTACACAAGGAAAAGATAGTTAACTTAATTAAATCACAAGAGTGATCTAATGCAAACAAGAAGAAGGTTTACTTAACGTTACGTTAATCAATAATATCTGTCACTCCTTTATGAAAGAAAGTGTTGTAAAGTCCTCAAGCACCGAACAAGGAATCTTCTGAATAATGTCGGATGCTACTAAGAAGAACGTATCGGAAATGGAACCACAAAATAGCAGGAGGCAGGACAATGCACGTGTAGGCTAAATACACAAAAAGGCTGGACCTATAATGTTATTGGACACAAGAATATTATAAGCGGTGCAACAGTAATAATGCTCGCCACGAAAAAGTAGTACTCCTATTAACAAAACCGGTCTATGCTGGTTGTGTCTCTCTACAGCAACCTAGACCTCAAAATGCTTGTGTAGAAATAATGGGTATGCATAAAAGAGTATATGATCTAATCCAGCTAATGTTTACCCGGGCTAATAAAGTCTAGCTGGGATGTGCAAAGGTACAGAATTCTGGTGGAGCAAGGCAGCTCCTAGCCTAGTGTGGACCTTGGGTCTGTGCGGCCTGATTACGTTAATATGAAGGGGTGCTCTCTTGAGGATTCTCGATCACAAGTATCGAGTATCCTCCTGGCGACCCTCAAAAGTAAAAGCAAATAGAGTTAGAACAGTGTTGGGTGGATTAGGCAAGCAGCCCTCATGCACTACACAGTCTAAACTCCAAGGTACACAGACAAAAGATCCACCCAGGTAACCCACAGAATCCGTAGTGTCGTGCAGCTCAAAAGTAGCCTACACACAGTGAAAACACCAACAGCAAGGTACCTGATCCCTAGTCTAGCATTATTTAACCCTGTAGAAACATTAGTGATTGATGGAGACAGTCCGAGCAATACAATCTCCCAAAAAGACAATGACTATCTTCAACCTTAGCCTAGTACATAAGAAATGTGAGATCCAGCATATAATACAGTCTGGCCACCAATTCAAGGTGTGGATGCAGGGAACCAGAGGGGGATTGATATTAATAAAAGGTGAGGAAGTAGTGGAAATGATAGAGGCAGCAGGAGAGAAAGATTCTAAGACAAGAGTGTGGAACAGTTCATGGGAGATGCTTAGAGTATGCTGTCTGGGAAGGATCTGACTAGGATATTTCCAGGGACCGCATGGATGGAGTCCCAGTTCGCAGGAATGGCACGAGGGCGCGCGACAGTCGCCCAGTAAGCAGCCGCCTAGTAGGCCGTGTTAGGCAGGAGGCAACGAATCCCGCGAGGCCTATGTAAGGGGGCCGGCCACACGCCACACTCACCACCAAGTCACACCACCTGGTCTCTCTCTCTCTCTCTCTCTCCCGCTCGCCTTCCCATCATTCAATTACTTAACACAATACTTTCAATTGACTAAATAAAATAGAAAGGATTGTGACAGACGAAAACAAAGAACAGTTCTGAACTGTCTGCAACACAAGCTTTCTCGAGAAGGAAAGTACACAATGATAGGTAGACTGTAGCTACATTCTCTGCCCTGGCGAGTCCTAGCGAGTAAGCCATGCGGTTCTGGGGGAAGCGGTGAGCGTCACACCCCACCCAAGATTTTTAAGAGGCTCCAACTATGAGCTCTAAATCTGACACGCAGAACCCATACAAAATTCGCCACTCCTAGTCACCCAGCGACAAAGAAATGTAAAGCACAGTTCTCTTCAAAATAACACATTATAAAAATGAACAACCCCTCCCAACACAATAGATTAAATTACATAGTTATGCTCATTAGAGCGAGCTTCACTAGCCCAGCCTTCTGAGAGGAGTACAACTCAGAATTTCTGCTATAACATACTTAAAACAAAATTAACTATCAAAGAAAGAGTTTTATAGGATTTTTATATTTTTTAATATGTTTATGGCGGCTGCACTACAGGGGCAGCCTAGTTTTTTTCTTCTTCTATACCAACACAGCAACTCCTACTTTACGACCCAATACGCTGGGCTACCCACGCGAGCCAACAAGCACCAGACGTAAACATACTAATCAAACCAAAGTAGGAGGCTACCCTTGTGATGATCTACCCCGGGTCTTCCACCCTCGATAAGCAATCTGCAATCACATTCTCAGAACCGGCAATATGGCGTATGTCTAGGTTGTATTCCTGCAACATTAATGACCACCTGGTCAGCCTCATATTCCGGTTATGGAATTGATTCAGGAACTTGAGGGGGTGATGGTCGGTGTAGATCACCACAACTGGTCCATAGGCTGGAACATACACCTCAAAGTGCCTGAGCGCTAGCACAATCGCCAGCAGTTCCTTCTCAACTACTGAATAGTTCTTCTGCGCCGAGTTGAACTTTTTTGAGAAGAAACTGACTGGGTGCTCCAGCCCATCTTCGTCTGATTGTATCAGAACGGCACCAGCCCCCACACCACTGGCATCAGTTGCCAGCTGGAATGGTTGGCTAAAGTCCGGGGCCCTGAGGATTGGGTGAGTACACAACAGGTGTTTTACTAGCAAAAAATCCCTCTCACACTCAGGCGCCCGCTTAAACTTTCTATCTTTGGCCAATAGGTCCGTCAGAGGAGCCAGCACAGTAGAATAGCCCTTTATAAAGCGTCGGCAATAACCAATCATGCCCAAAAACCTCATGATCCGCTTCTTGGTGGACGGCCTGGGGAAGTGGTTAATAGCCAATATCTTGTTCTGTGGGGGGCACACCTGGCCCAAACCCACCATGAACCCCAGATACTGCACGGTAGCCCGCACAAAATCACACTTTCCCAGGTTGACCACCAAGTTTGCCTCGCTTAATTTCTTAAATAGGGATTCTACATGTTCACAGTGGCTCTTGAAATCGTCATCGTAGATAATGACGTCGTCCAGGTACACGGTACAGTTCGGAATGTCAGCCACTAACTCGTTCATCAAGCTTTGGAAGGTCGCTGGTGCTTCTTTAGACCGTACGGCATGACATTACAACGATATGTAGCACCATCCACCACAAAACCACATACCTCTTTCGCCCGTTCAGACAAAGGCACCTGCCAGTAACCTTTTACCAGGTCCACCTTGGTCAAGAACTTGGCCCTGCCAATCTTGTCTACACAGTCATCGACCCGGGGAAGAGGATATGGGTTGGTGGGAGTCAAGCCGTTTAGCCTGCGGTAATCAACACAGAAGCGCACCTTGCCATCCGGCTTAGGTTACAGCGTTACGGGAGATGTCCACTTTACCGCCCCCTTCTCGATCAGTCCCTGTTGCAACATATACTCCAACTCCGCCCGGAGGGCCGGAAGTTTAACAGGGGGCACCCTATAGGGCACTGATTTGAAGGGTGGGTGGTCTCCGACGTCAACGTCGTGCACCTCATGAGTAGTGAGGCCTGGGTGTTCCGCAAATACAGTAGGGTATAAACAGAATAGGCGCTCGACAGCCACACGCTGTTGCTCAGGTAGGTGTTGCAAAGCCTCATGAGCTGCCTGTCTCGTGTTTCCCGCCCACTGATCTGCAGAAACATGATAATCCCAGTTGTCATCCACCTGCGCATGACTGTCCCGTTCTCCTTCTCCACCTTGACTGCTGAAAGTCATCACGGGGACAGTGAGAGGCTCAGGTGGGTGCCTCACATACTCCTTCATCAGGTTGACATGACATAACTGATTCCTCTTACGCCTGTCTGGAGTGGCCACCAGGTAATCTAAGTCCGAGAGCTTCTCTGCTACCCTATAAGGACCAGCGTACTTTGCGGATAAGGGGTGGCCTACAAGAGGGAGTAGTATCAACACCTCCTGACCCACATGAAACTCCCTGAGTTTCACCTTGTGGTCGTACCTGTCCTTCATGAGGGCCTGAGAGCCTACCAGATTGCGGCCAGCCAACTCCAGACTACGCAACATTCGTTCTCTACTCTCAAGTTCGACAGCACCGTCACTACACTTTAGAACCTCCGGGTCTTCTAGCTGCAATTTGCGAATATCTGAGGGAGCTAGCCTGTCTAAGTGTTTGCGAAACAACTCATGCCCTCCCCCAACATCGAACTTTGCATCCCGTTGCTCTCCGTGTATACCGTTGCTGCCTCTGAGTCTCTTTAAGCCCTGCCTCTACACTCTCAGTGACAGGTGGTGGTGCTTCTCCAGACTCTAATAACGGTGCTAATACTGAGTCCCCGAGAAGCGCTGCTGGTACTAGACTCTCCACCGTATCAGCTTTCAGCACCTTCTCGTGACCGTTCCTCCGCTTATTTGAAGACTGTTGGTTAGGCTGTGACTCCCTGGATGCGAGAGATCTGGTTACAACACACGCCATTGGTTGCACTTGACACTTCTCAACCCACTCCTGTTCCTCCCTACTCACGTCGGCCGGCTCCTCGGCAACGACTAAGGGGGAAACCTTAGAAGCAGGCACCGCAAAGTCATTGCCGAGAAGGAGGTCGACGCCCCCAACAGGCAGTTTCTCCACGATTCCCACATCCAGTTCGCGAGTCACACCGTCAACTTCAAGCTCCATTCTAACAAGCGGGTATGACCTAGTTGCATTAACTCCCTGCACCACAACTACCCGCGCCGCGTTTATGGGTCTACCAGTGCAATTCTTCAAGAGTGTCTGAGAGGCACCTGTGTCACGCAAAAGCTGTACCCCGTACTTCTTGCCCCCCCACTTCACGCAGCCATGCCCTCTATGGTCGCAAAAGGCATCGCGGACAGGGTTCGAGCCTTCCGGATCCTTCTTCACTGGCGGTGCTCCATCCTCTGATCTTATGCCTCCAGCAAACACAGAAGACTTCTGGAACACCCCAAATGCTGCGAGCCAATGACACAGCCGCCGTGGGAGGTCTGCACGGACAAGCTTTTGCCATGTGCCCCTCTTTGTGACAGTGATAACACTCAAATTTCCCCTTGGACTTATACTGAGGTGTAAAAGTCCCCTGATCCTTCTTAAACGGGGCGGTGCTAGGTTTGTGATCAGTCTTGGTGTCATTGCTTTTAAATTTATGTGTGTCCATATTCCGGGGAGGGGGAGGGTAACGCTCCTTAACGCCTACATCGTTTCTCTGTGCAGAGCCGCACCCCCGAATTAGTGACAACCGACGATCAGCCATCTCTGCTGCTTCTACGAGAGTTCTTGGGTTCTTCTCTTTAAGGTTTAAAGTCAAGTCGCCGCCCGTACACTTATAAAACTGCTCTAGAAGCATCAACTGTTTCATCTCATCAAACGTAGTTGTCTTCTCTGATCTGAGCCAGTTTCCCATAGCGTCGGACAGGTCCCGGGCGTGCTCCAAGAAGGTACTGTCTCGCCCTTTAGTCACACCCCGGAACTTTAACCTATATGTCTCGGGTTGTAGCTCATATGCCCGCAGGACAGCCTCCTTGAGCTCCTCATAAACAACGCAGGACTCCAAAGGCAGTGCATCGTAAGCCTTGAGCCCCTTACCTACGAGTCTAGAGGACACAAGGGCCGCCCACTTAACTTCAGGCCACTGATGCTCCCGGCACTTCTTCTCAAATCTATTGAAAAACTCTGTGACACCAGACTCGTCAAATACAGGGACCAGTTTGAGAAGGTGCGACAGAGACTGATCCAGCACGGTTTCCAGTACCGAGTCGCTGTCCCGTCGTCTCAACACGAGACTTCTCTAAATCCATGTCGGCACAGTATCTTGTAGATTCTAGTTCAGTCCTAAGCTCAGCTTCCCTCGTCTGTTGCTGCATCCTAGCCAGCTCTTTTCTCTCTTCTATCTTAGCTAGCTCATTTCTCTCTTCTATCTTAGCTAGCTCTTTTCTCTCTTCTATCTTAGCTAGCTCTTTTCTCTCTTCCATCTTAGCTATCTCGAGCTGAACGAGCATCTCTGGGGTCAAACCTTGAGGAGGAGGAGGGGATGCAATGATGTTAGAAATACCCGGTGATCCCCCCAGGGGCAAACCACCCTGCCAGTCACTACCCACCTGCGGAAGCGTGCTCAGGGTCGGTACTCCAATAGGAGGATTGGGAGTCGAGTGAAGGGGAGGCTCCGCCAAAGGGCTCTGAGCACTCACCCTACCTCGTACGCCAGTCACCCCACCCAGCACACACGTCATCAGGTCATCCTTGGTCATGCCACTAATACATACATGACCGATAGCTGCGGCTAAGCACTGGAGACCGTACCGATTCATACCCACCAACCGGTCGGAAGTAACAGGCCATTGTAAAACATTCCTTGCATCCTCCTCACTGTTCACCAAGTTAACAACCTGCCCATGCTGCTGCTCCTCAGCTTCTACATCACGTACTGTGTCTTCATCCTGCACTGATCCGCTATAAGACATGATGCTCACTGAAGATTTTTCACTTTGATACACAAAAAAGAAGTACCCCAAACTCTTATATCACAATATTCACAATAAAAAATTCTCGGAGACAGCTTAAGTGCTATATTACTTTGCTAAAAAAATAATTCTTGCAGGTCCTTAAAAAATATTCCACAAAATCAATAAATGTTCACTGCCTAAACTGTGAGAACAATCTGCACAATAACCTGCAATTATATGTCAGTTCACCAAATCCTGAGCTAGGTCGCCATTTGTTACGATCGGGTCTCGTATAAATCAGTGGCTCTTATACATTGGACTAGACTGGCATAAATGCAACAACGAAAACGCTAGATCCAACCCCTGATATATAATCCCGTCGAACAAAGAACACATATACCCTCCAGAGTTATATCTGCGATAGCGGGGTATCTTAACTCTCAGTATCTATGTGCTTCTACTATAGGCTGATGTTCTCTGAAACAGCCTATTACCTATAACATATGGTTGCTTAGTTATGGTACACAAGGAAAAGATAGTTAACTTAATTAAATCACAAGAGTGATCTAATGCAAACAAGAAGGTTTACTTAACGTTACGTTAATCAATAATATCGGTCACTCCTTTATGAAAGAAAGTGTTGTAAAGTCCTCAAGCACCGAACAAGGAATCTTCTGAATAATGTCAGATGCTACTAAGAAGAACGTATCGGAAATGGAACCACAAAATAGCAGGAGGCAGGACAATGCACATGTAGGCTAAATACACAAAAAGGCTGGACCTATAATGTTATTGGACACAAGAATATTATAAGCGGTGCAACAGTAATAATGCTCGCCACGAAAAAGTAGTACTCCTATTAACAAAACCGGTCTATGCTGGTTGTGTCTCTCTACAGCAACCTAGACCTCAAAATGCTTGTGTAGAAATAATGGGTATGCATAAAAGAGTATATGATCTAATCCAGCTAATGTCTACCCGGGTTAATAAAGTCTAGCTGGGATGTGCAAAGGTACAGAATTCTGGTGGAGCAAGGCAGCTCCTAGCCTAGTGTGGACCTTGGGTCTGTGCGGCCTGATTACGTTAATATGAAGGGGTGCTCTCTTGAGGATTCTCGATCACAAGTATCGAGTATCCTCCTGGCGACCCTCAAAAGTAAAAGCAAATAGAGTTAGAACAGTGTTGGGTGGATTAGGCAAGCAGCCCTTACGCACTACACAGTCTAAACTCCAAGGTACACAGACAAAAGATCCACCCAGGTAACCCACAGAATCCGTAGTGTCGTGCAGCTCAAAAGTAGCTTACACACAGTGAAAACACCAACAGCAAGGTACCTGATCCCTAGTCTAGCATTATTTAACCCTGTAGAAACATTAGTGATTGATGGAGACAGTCCGAGCAATACAATCTCCCAAAAAGACAATGACTATCTTCAACCTTAGCCTAGTACATAAGAAATGTGAGATCCAGCATATAATACAGTCTGGCCTCCAATTCAAGGTGTGGATGCAGGGAACCAGAGGGGGATTGATATTAATAAAAGGTGAGGAAGTAGTGGAAATGATAGAGGCAGCAGGAGAGAAAGATTCTAAGACAAGAGTGTGGAACAGTTCATGGGAGATGCTTAGAGTATGCTGTCTGGGAAGGATCTGACCAGGATATTTCCAGGGACCGCATGGGTGGAGTCCCAGTTCGCAGGAATGGCACGAGGGCATGCGACAGTCGCCCAGTAAGCAGCCGCCTAGTAGGCCGTGTTAGGCAGGAGGCAACGAATCCCGCGAGGCCTATGTAAGGGGGCCGGCCACGCGCCACACTCACCACCAAGTCACACCACCTGGTCTCTCTCTCTCTCTCCCCTTCCCATCATTCAATTACTTAACACAATACTTTCAATTGACTAAATAAAATAGAAAGGATTGTGACAGACGAAAACAAAGAACAGTTCTGAACTGTCTGCAACACAAGCTTTCTCGAGAAGGAAAGTACACAATGATAGGTAGACTGTAGCTACATTCTCTGCCCTGGCGAGTCCTAGCGAGTAAGCCATGCGGTTCTGGGGGAAGCGGTGAGCATCACAATGTAATGAAAGGCGGATTCCCCCCTCAATGTGAGGGAGGAGGTACATACTGAGAAAGCTCTGAAGAACTTTGATTATTGTAATAGTGGTTGAACAGTGAGAGAGATGCAACATTGCGGCATGTAAAGAGAATTTGTACGGAATTTGTAGGTGGGGGTGAATTGATGAGACAAAATGTTTTTGACTCTACCCTTTCGAGAAGTGCGATATGGGTGAAAACTTCCCACACATGTGAACAATGCTCGATACATGGGCGATACATGAAACGGCCAGAAAGGAAATTTGAGATAACACACAAATAGAGGGACAGAAACCGAAGAAGGATAGATTGGAAATTAGACATTTGTGTCAGACTCAATTGAAGGCTCTCAATATGTCTAGCGCAATAGAAAAGGTCTCATCAAAGTCCTGAATGGAGGATGACCAAGAGTTAGTAAGAAAAGTAAGAACACCAGTAGAGCAGCCCTTAAGCAAACCATAATGGAGATCTGAAAATAGATTGTGGGAAGACAAATGCCAAAGAAATCTTGAATTAAGAACAGGTTAAAAAACTTTAGAAATGCAAGAAATGAGAGCAGTTGGACGATAGTTTGAGTGTTGAGAGTGGTCATTCTTCTTTGGGACGGGTTAAATGAGAGCAAACTTCCAGCAAGAAGGGAAGACAGAGATTGAAGAATTTGCCTAGGCAGGGAGTCAGCACGGAATCACAGTGAAATGACGGGGTTGTTCAGCCACCCTCAGATCAACACCATAGCAGTGATCAGGGACAGCCACAAAACCCAAAGGAGAGGATGCAGGAACCGACCAGCTTCTCAGGCTTTAATTCCGGAAATAAATAAGTCTACCCATTTCTCCGGATCCACCCATGCTCTAATTCCAGAGGAATGGATGAGTTTAAAGGTGTTCGAGCCCTGACAAATCCTGGGAGCCTCAGCTCGACAGCGGCCGACACAAAACAACACGGCCTATCACAACGCTCCAGCCGGATTTGAACTATAGTGAAGCTGTTTATGCTAATTAAACATCAAGAGCCTTACCAATATCGAGATAAGTGGGAAACTCAGCCACCTCTCGATAATACCTCCCCACAAGAATGGGAATATAAGTTAGGTCCAGTGATCATTATACAAACTATAGCCTGCACAAGAAGAAAAGCTAGATTTCAGTATGGACTGAAAATCCTCCATTACGTCACCATTGTGCCCTCTAAAAATAAATAACCTATATCACGAGATTGAGAATCTCCTATGTACCCATTAATATATGACCTGTATTTTTAGACTAAGTATTACCTTCGCTATAACCATTACAACGATATCCACATGCCCCTATGAAATTGAAATCCAGTAAGTTGAACAGTAAAAATAAGTTGAACATAGTCTTACTTTTCCTGAAGAAAAGTAAGCAAAATACGACTGCCACCTTCTCCTGGAACACCACCAGAAGCGGGTTTACGCAAGACTGTTAAAGCTTCCCAGACGTCTAGCCAGGACTCACCTTTCCCTGCCCCTGGGAGAAAGGCAGTGCCCCTGACGTCCATCCCAAACCCACCTTCACCTGTACCTGCTAGAGAAGCTGTGCCCCTGACGTCCAGCCCTGCAGACTCCGAGTCTACGTGACCAGACTCTGACTTTACGCTACTTTCATCTTTTACCCTGAGTGTCCCTGAGTGTGTTACGTTGTTGGTTATCGTTGTTAGGTAAGGTAAAATATGCGAGTATTCCTAATTTAATTTTGTCTAGATCTGTGCCTAAGATCTATAGTGAATTTGTGTTGATCGTGTAATTAATTAATGTTGATCCATACAAGTGATTAATTAAGTACGAGATATTGTTGAAGTTACGCGTCCAGTGTGATCCGTACAGTGATTCTTTGAGTACGAGATAATTGTTATAACTCGTGTTCATCCTTCAGAAACTTAATATTCCCGTACGTTGCATACTCATTGTTACATGTATTAATTAGATTGAATACTCTCAGATTTTCTTCTCATGTGTCCATTATTCTGTGTATAAACCAAGTTGAAGTCTAAGTGTATAATGTGAAGTGATTATACCTATAAATCTTCTATACACCTAGTATTCTTATTATATTATTGCTTGTGATAATTTAAAGTATCTCTTTCCATATTTTTGAAAGTAAAGATCCCCTTACCGTTGAGTTACAAATTATTCCTTAACCCTTATTTAGCGGGCTAGGTGGTCTATTTGACCGTAGCGCCCAGCGTTTTTGTTTTTACCCTAAATAGGGTTGTTTACGTGATCATTTTCATGCCTAAATAAGACCCAGAGCGTAAAACAAGTATCTATCCCTGAAAGGGCGTAAACAGAGCTTTCCAATGACACCCGAACCATCCTTGTACGACCACTGGTTCTCTTGCAACGATCGTGCAACACGAGTGCAAAAACCCTGTAATTAGGTAATTTCCCTACATAATTCCCTGTGTAGCGAGTGTGAGGGGGGAGGGAAGGGTGGGATTCATATCAGTAGGTCCACCGCGGTGGTGTGGAGCGGTTATAAGGTTACTACGCTCGTCCCACCGCTCAGCTCTCTCTCTCAGCAACATTACGTGCTGAAAATGGCGCATGACATAAGTTGTGAACCGCCACTTAGTCCAAATTTATTTCACACGACATAAGTTGCGCGCCGCCAATTAAGGGTTAAACTAATCATCGAGTATATCAGTTTAGTGAATATTCTAATAATACACGCTAGTCTGATTTTATAATTCTTTCCACACCTCCCTAGGAATTCCGATTGATTTATTCATCAAGTTTACCTAGCTTTTGACCTTCAAGTCAAGATCTATATATTCCTTTAGTAATATGTTCTTTATACCTGAATCTAGGTAATAATACAACGCTACCCGTTCTGCGTTCTTTTAGGAACCTGTTAATCTATTCAGAACTCCTTGCCTACCATTGTTGGTAATTCATTAGTGCAACTTCGTTGTGTACAACCACTCTAGATAGTAATTTGTTTTACGCTATCTGTCCACGTCATTTTATTTGCGTTCTTTCTCATTGATTCTATTTACTCAATTATAATTATCCGAGTAATTGATATGCCTTGATACTATCCGTATATCCATTGAGAATCTGAATTCCTAATCGTGTGAATTGATTTCATATACAGACGAAGTTATTATTCGTATCTCGTGTGAAAGAATATTTGCAATAACCCTTATATCGTTAAATTCCGATTTAACTTATCTTTCCTCCAATCCTAAAGTCAACCGCCTCACTTTAATCACGAAGTTAAGATTGCACTTAGATAAATAATAATTTTTCACCCGAGCAGTCGACCTGACCTGCAGGTTAAGGTTACCTGAGACATTTACCTGTACGCGGCTTAACATTTTGTTGTCTCCCCCCCCCCCCCCCCCCAACCTTACCCGCGCGGCTGAACGAAATTCCCTCAGCTGTTCGTGTACGTGCCATATTACTTCACGCTAGACACTCGACTCTCATATATATTATTATCAATGAACTTATGTCTGTGTGTATATATGTCTGTGTACTTTTGTATATTTCCCAGTTCTACATATATATAACCAAGTTAATATTATTCTATTTGAAAGCCATTTGGATAACCTCTCTTTTCCACTGCCATTCCATACTAGCTATTCTATATGATAGAATGGGTATAGGACCCATATATAACTCTTATGCGTTTGAATAAAGAAGAGTGTAATTTACCCTGTGTATTTATTGTGTTCAGGTTGCCTGATTGAGTATATAATTGTCATATTCACTACGCTCGATGTGTTCCTGTCGAGTAATCTTCCAAGTCTAGATATCCAAAACCTGGATTGCCATTAGATAATACTGAAGCCAGTTGGATTACAACCCGGCATAACACACAGTTTTTTAGTACAACAGAAGGGACACCATCCGGTCCGTACAAAGGCATAAGTAAGAGAGAGGGGAGGAATAGCACCAGAATCATCCAAGGTGGAGTTTTTAGAGAATGTTTGAGCGAAGAGTTATGTCTAGTCAGAGGAAGAAATGAAGGTCGTGCCGTGGAAAAAATAGGAAATGACGATGAAGTAAAATTGTTGGAGAAGTTTTTGTCTAGATGTCAGAAAACTTGGGAAGAGCTAGAGTTGGAAAGTTCAGAGCATTTCTTATTGATGAGAGTTTATGGTGAGTCGGAGAACAGATTTGGCTTGATTCTTGACGGAAACATTATAATGTACGAGATTCTTGAATTTGAAGGCGACGGTACCGGTATTCTTTTCTATCTATCTATCTATCTATTGCCTGACGCCGTGATCCCCGAAGGGGTGGCCACGAACGAACCGCCCCCATGCACCTCTGTCCCCAGTCAGTCGACGCCCCTCCCCCCAACCAGCACCGCCTTCGTTCATGTACTTCCTCACTCCATCCTTCCACCTCATATTCGGTCTACCTCTCCCCCTCTGTCCCTCCACCTCGCTCTCGTACACCCTCTTAGTCATTCTCTCGCTTTCCATACGTTCCATATGGCCGAACCATCTCAAGTTGTTCCTTTTCACACTTTCCAGCACATCTACCTCCACACCACACCTCCTCCTTACTTCCTCATTAGTCTGTCTATCCCTCCATGTAACTCCGCACGCACTCCTTAAGTAATTCATTTCCACTGCTCTCACTCTTGGTCTGAGTCTCTCAACCAACGTCCATGCTTCGCTTCCGTAAGTCAGTGTCGGGATTACCACACTGTCATGCAAGGACTTCTTCACTTCCATACTGACCACCCTATTTCTTGTTACTGCTTTTAGCGTTCCTACAACCCTCTTCCCCTGTATTCTTTTCTGCATCAAAATTATCTATTTTGATGTATTGAGGTGTATATTTAACATGGAACTAATAGTACCCTCACTATTATTATTATTTGTATACAGGTGATGTGTATATACCTATCCTCCAGACCAGATGTGTATACCTATACAATCTAGTGGGTAGTTTATATCTTAAAATACTGCCACATTTATACAGTATATACCTAAAAAATACACCAGAATAATAGACTGTTATTGCCGAATCATTTCATATATATTAAAGTCATCGACACACACTAAGAGGATATCCAGGTCAGAGAGTGTTTCGCAATTATTTACACATTCCGACACACACACACACACACACACACACACACACACACACACACACACACACACATATATACACACACACACACACACACACATATATACACACACACGCGCGCGCGCACACACACACACACACACACACACACACACACACTATGACCTTTTACTTTTATCCACTGTTCTAAGGAGTGAAGCAGTTTTATTAACTACTTTACCAAGATGACATTTCCCTTGCTTTACGAAATCGTGTGATAATCGAGTAGTTTTGTAATTATATTGTATTCGTTGGCGGACCTGCATTATAAAGTTGGTGTGCGCAGTTTAGTACAAATAGTCGTATCAAAACTAGTACGCTTAAGGGGGGTCACCTGCGTTTTTCTCTCTTTCTCTCTCTTTCTCTGGCTTGTATCCATTTGGCCCCATTCAGCCAACTATTTTAAGACGTTTATCCCCATCCAGGTGTCGATTTCTTCATTGTATGGAGAAATCCGGCTTCGCCGGAGACATTTTTCTATCAAAAATGTACAAATTAGCTTGCTGTCAAAACAAAAGTATATAATATGCTGGCTCGCTACCGCTCGCCAGGAAAATATTGACACCTGGATGGGGGTAATCGTCTTAAAACAGTAGGCTGAGTGGGGCCGAATGCAAACAAGCCAAAGAGAGAGCGAGAGAACGAGAAAAAAAGCGAGGTGGGCTCCCTTAATAAATGTGCAATAATCGTTTATATTTAGGGGGTGTTTTTTTGTGGATCCCCTTCTCCCTGATGTGTAGCCCCATTAGTATTAACATTTTAAGGCGTTTGTCCTGTAAGTTTGGCTATTTTAAGACCTTTCGCCCCATTTCTATGTCAACTTTATTACCTTTCGTGCCATTTAGGTGTCTATTTTTTCGTGACGAGTTATAGCGAGCCTGCAATATAGGAGGAACCGGCCATCGACCACGACATTTTCCACCAAAAAAAATGTACAAATTTATCTCCAAGGGGAATTGTGGGGCTACCCTTTTTTAAACTTGATGGAGGTCTAGGGAGCAAACTTAGAAAATAATAATAATAATAATAATAATAATAATAATAATAACAACAAAAACTCCCCTTATAAATTTGATAATTATTACAGACTTTTTAGAAACACGTGTTTGGTGCATATAATAAATGTGTTTAATAATGAATGCCAAATACAAAAACAAACCCTGTGAGAGCACAATGGGTCAAGTGAGATGGTTCGAAGCCTGTTGATTGCCCGAGGCCCTTTTCTAACTGAATCTAATCGTCTAATAGTAGCCAGAACCAAGTTAGGATGACGGCACCGGTACATACAGAGTTAATGCCATGTTGTCATAGTTACCAACAACCGCCTATAAACAATGAACATATAATGTGAACCATCAGATCTGCTGTCCCACTTGCGGGCTGCCCATTATTTAGGTAGAGTCGGAAACAATAATGTTATTATTTGGTTTGTTTGTTAACCCTTTGAAGATTAAGATGTGATTTAGCAGTGTATTTTGGCTATCATTAGTCGATTATTTATGCGGTTTTCAAATGACCTCCAGCAACCACAACAGAAATAAAAATGAAAATAAACTTAATTGCCCATTAAAAGTAACATTGACCCTTTCTAAGCTTCATAAAATTATCTAATAATAGCCAGACTAAAAATAATCTACGCGTCCTGGAATACTGAAAGTGGTCATGTCCTTCAAAATGCCCCTTTGCTCAATTATAATTACTCACACACACACATACTTATATATACAGTATATATATATATATATATATATATATATATATATATATATATATATATATATATATATATATATATACTGTATACCGGTATATTCAGTTAATATGGAATTCAAGAAGAAACATTTTGAAATACATTTCCAAAGTCCTACATTGCTGGATGTGCGTGTGCGCGAGTACGCACTCTTGTGTTTGTGTGCCTGCTCATGCAAGCATTTATGAATTCACACATTGCCTGGCTTATGATTTCTCTCAAATTTTCCTCGCCTCGTTTTCTGTTAGGCAAGTTGTTTACCTTCTCACGTTTTCTTTGAGCCGAATCGGGCGTGAAATACGAACTTCTAAACTGTTTGTTGATTTGCTTCCTCGCACCTCAGAGAGAGAGAAAGTTGTGTATGTGCGAGTGAGTGAATGTGTGGATGGAATAAAGAGGACGTAAAGGTTAAAGTGTAGCTTGGAGTAAAATAATGGTGTATATAATTTACAATGCAAATTGATTATGTTATACGAGATAGTACATATACTGAATATAATGGTTTATGTCAAACATTGTATGCAATGTAGATTAAATTGTATTTAAAATCAATTAAATAATAATCAATTAAATCATCCTTATTGTGTAGTAAAGCGTTTATACATAAGTAGATAATGTTTATAGAAAAACAAAATTAACTGCATCCAAGGAATAAAGAGTATTAATATAGTGAAGCTGAATGCTATATGATGAATAATATATATATATATATATATATATATATATATATATATATATATTTTTTTATGTTGTTTTTGTGTTTTCCCTGTTCTTGCTCTGTCTTGAGTCGGCTACCCCCAAAATGGGGATTGGGCCTGAGCATATAGATAGATAGATAGAATATATATATATATATATATATATATATATATATATATATACCGGTATATATATATACTGTATACTGTATATAAGAATGAACAGCTCAGATTCAGCATGATTTAAACCCTTTCAGTACAATGTTGCTTTTCTTGCATATATTTTGTTTGCAGTTTTCGAAGGACCTGTAGATTATGGAGGACTAAATTATATAACCCATTACCCTTTTACACCTCGAGGTCCTTCCTAAGATTACTATAATGCTCTAATACTAACCATAATATAATTGATAAAGGCGTTGTGGTATACTGAAGGGGGGGTAGAGCTATGTGACATGCAGCTTACCTTAGGTCATTCATTTATTCCATAAGACTCTTAAGGGGGGAGGGGCGTATTTATTTGCTCATTTATATATATTTGTTTAGTTTCTCCCTAGACCTCCCATCAACCTTGAACAAAAAAAACTCTAGACCCTCCTTCACGATAAATTTGTCAATTTTTCGATAGAAAAATGTCCAGGCCAAAGGCCGGTTCCTCTTAAATTACAGGCTTGCTATCGCTCGCCAGGAAAATATCAACATCTAAATGGCACAAAAGGTCTTGCTATTGAAGAAGAAATGGGACGAAATATCTTAAAATCGCCAAACTAATGGGCTGGACGACTTAAAATCTGAAAACTATGGGGATAATCATGAGGGAGAAGAGGGTCCAGAAAAACGACCCATCTCCCCTTGAGGGACTCTTTTTGCAGTTGATGAGTTGCACAAAATGAAGAGGATCACTTTATCTAAATGTCTCGGGAACAAGGAAGGGTTTGTTTTATGCTTGCTAACACAAGACGGTATTATTCAGCTTAGTAAGAACCTATAGTAATCAGAGGGGTACAGTAACCGACAGTTAAGGGAGATTTTTTTTTTGTTTTTTTTTTTGTTTTTTTTTTTTTTTTAAGGACTTTTGCATATGTTTTTATGAATATATTCAGACCTTTGGTGCCATTTAAGTGTCGATTTTTGTCCTGGCGAGCGATATCGAGCCTGTAATTTAGGAGGAACCAGCTTTTTCTACCGAAAAATGGACGAATTTATCTGGAACGGGGTCTTTGGGATGTTATTTTATACAGCTTAATAGAGGTCTAGGGAACAAGCTAAAGCAAATATATATACACTGGTAATAATACAAAAAAGTAATGCATAAATATAATAACGTACCAGCGACGTGTGTTATATTTTATTCTAGCTATATTTAGACGATATTGTGCAGCTTAGGCAGGATATGTGGTAGTTTATAGGGTTGGTTGACACAGTTTGAAGCCTTATTATTGCTAGAGGTCCTTCCTAAGATTAATACAATCGTCTAATATTAGCCAGATTACAATGAAAAAGACGTCACTGGTACTGGACGGGTTAAGGGTGGTACAAATTGTCTTGAACATTTCTAACGCACTGAAGAATTGTTTTGAAACGTTTTCTTTAATAATATGCCCGAGTCAGTGTTTTCCCTCAATCAATGGGCGTATTGATTTGCTCATTTATGAATGTTATTGTGTTTAAGTTTGTTAGTTTCCTCCCTAGACCTCCATCAAGCTACAATACAAAAAAAGTTAAAATAAACAAATATATAAATACCCGAGGACCCTCCTTTAAGATGAATGTGTACATTTTTCGATAGAAAAAATTTCTTCTTAGATTACAGGCTCGCTATTGTTCGCCAGGAAAAACTCGACACCTAAATGACGCGAAAAGTCTTAATATTGAGAAAGAAATGGGGTGAAAGGTCTAAAATTGCCAAACTAATGAGCCAAATGCCATAAAATCTGAAAACTAATGGGCTAAACATGAGGAAGTGTATCACATAGGAGTGTACCAGCTACTTGTGCAGGTAGTTGTACACAATTTCTGACATAACGCTCACATAAGAGAGAGGGAGAGAGAGAGATTTTAATGAGTAAAGACAAATATATGCTTCGTAAACTAAATAATATTGACTAATGAGAGCCGGAGTAGAATAAAGAAAGACGTTATTATTATTATCAATATTATTATTAGCATTATTATTAATATTTGTATTATTATTATTATTATTATTATTATTATTTTTATTAGTGTTATTATTATTACTTTTTGTATTATTATTTATATTTTTATTATTATTATTATTATTATTGTTATGATGATTATTATTATTATTATTATTATTATTACTATTATTATATATATATTATTATTATTGAAGGGGCTCTAAAAGGTGTCACATCTAACGTATTGCCAATATTGAAAACCTGATGAAAACATAAGCCAAGCGTTGTTAATTAAAGGGTCGTACACTGTCAAAAATAACACTATATAAAAAAAGTAAACGGATGAAGTTTGGTATATTGGTATTGATTTAACTTTGCTTACAATATTGACCTTTTTGTCTATTTATTAAGGAGTTTGTTTTCTGGACCCCGTTCTCCCTCATGCTTAGCCCTATTAGTTTTGAAAATATAAGACGTTCGCCCCATTAGTTTGACGATTTTACGATCTATTGGCCCATATTTTGTTGTTGTCAATTTGAAGACATTTCGTGCCATTTAGATGTCGATTTTATCGGCCGGGATAATTTTCTACCGAAAAAATTTACACAATCATCTCGAAGGAGGGAGGGGGGTGGGGGGTATTATTTTTTGTATTTGTGTGTGTGTATGGGTGGGTGTGACATCAAGCTTAAATGCTTGATGTCTCAGGTCCACAAAAATAATTCTATATATAAAATATATATATCCATTCCCTTAAATGGGAATATCGTCACCAATACACCTATAATGCGTATATTGTTATTTACTATGGACACATTAATTGTCCGTTTTCACATTAAGAAATACAAAATAAATAAAAACCTATATGTTATTGTGTACTCATAATATTGTTGCTATGACTTTAAGGGCAGAATTCTAATTTATTATATTCTATATAAATGTTCTCTCTAGGCCTCCATCCAACTTGAAAACAAAACATACCGTAAACAAAAAACTTACGAGATCAATTTGAGCATTTTCGGTAGAAAATTGACCCGGCCGAAGGCTGATTCCTCCTAGACTGTAGAATTGCTATCGCTGACCAGGAAAATATCGACACACATGAAATATCTTAAGTTTAACAACGTAATGCGGCAAAAGGTCTTAAAATCTCAAAACAAATGACGCTAACCAGGAGGGAGAATAGGGTCCATACAAAAAAAAAAAAATGTTTTTTAGCACTATGGCATTTTTAGCACTATGGCATTTTTAGCACTATGGCATTTTTAGCACTATGGCATTTTATATATTAATTAATCTGGCTATCATTAGAAGATATTATTCAAGTTGGGAAATATCTGTGGTAATTAAAGGGTAACTTCGGATAGTTTTTACCATTTTAATTCCAAGAAACACTTTCTAATGTATGTAGAAATCGCCTTGGGTCAGCCAGAGTAAGATGAAACTGGTGTCCAGTATACAGTATATGTAAGTTTTGGACTACAAGGAAGGTCAATCTGTAATTAACCCCTTTTGTACCGGCAACGTCTTTTACATATTTTTTTTCTAGCTACAATTAAGCGATTTTGTGCAGTTTAAGAAGGATCTGTTGTAATTATAATGGTAAAGCGAGATAGTTCGAAGCCTGTTATTTGCTGATTGCCCTTTATAAACTGAATAAAGTCGTCTAATACTAGCCAAACTCAAATTAATAGGATGTCACCGGTACTGAATGGGTTAATTGATAATTAGAAGAAATACAGGTAGATCTGGAATTGTTGAATATATTTAGTTCATTTTTGTATTTACTTGTTTCATTTATGTATATAAGGAGACAAACGGCACCCTGCCTGCAACGAGTGTCTCCCACAAAGCCAAAAAGAGTGACATAGAGCCAGATTCAAGGTACGTTGGGATCAAAATGCCTGGACGTACTAAGTTGGTAGGGGAGGTGTGGCGGAGTGGTCTTGCCACTGGACTGGTAATCCAATGGACCCGGGTTCGAATCCCAATATGTCAATGGGAAGATATTATTGGGATGGAATTTGTGCTGTACCTAGTATCAGTGCATTAATTACCACAGCTCACCGAAATGCCAAATACATACCCTCATTGTTCCCTGATGAAATAGCACTGTATGAATATTCCCATATTAAAAAATATGCTACAGGGGGGCAATGCCTAGTGAGTTAATTGCTCAATAGGTGGCGTTCTGAGAGTGAGGGTCCGAGTGTGGGGAGTGAGACTGAAACGCAGAGGCGAGGCGGCTTCAGAGATGGGATTGCTTCGAGCCGTGAAGCTTCGCATGTCTCACTCCCTAGACTAGAGCAAGACCTCACGGGCCTCACCGTGTTCAGCGGTAGAGTGTAAAGGCTATCAGCCTATGCCCGAGAGGGAGTAGTTGAAATATAGAAAAAAAAAAAAAAAAAAAAAACCACACGATCATGATGAACGATCCCATAAATGTTGCAGGACATTGTTGATCATTTAAAATTAATGACAAAAGCTCTCGTGTGTTTCAATATGAGAGAGTGTAGTGCAGATTTATTTTAACAATTTGGTTATTTTCAGCTTACGGTAAATTGGCATTGTGCCATTATGGTTTATCAGTTATTAGGACGATGTTGTACCGAAATATGTTGTTAATAATGAAAACCTGGCATTTATATAATGTAGAGATAACATAATTGTATATGTGTCCATCAAGTATCGATAAATCATTTGCTAAGGTGCTCAATTTACCGTCAACTGATAAACAACATATTATTTAATTATAAACAATACTTTAAAACCTGCAAGTGATCAAATGGCAAACAAATAATCATCATTAAGGCGTCATTAAAATTATATAATGGTTAACATTTAGCAATGCTAGTTATAGGTTAGAACAGTCCTATAGTACCAACAAGCTAGAACTATCCCGAACGTATTATATCGACTAATAATAGCCATTAAATAAGTATGATTGACTTCGTGGTAATAAAAGGAGTAAGGTTTTATACACACACATATGCACATAGACACACACACACACACGCTCAACACAGAAAAGCACAACGCACACCCATCCACAGGTACACATACACACACACACACACGCTCAGCACACACACACACACACACACACACACACACACACACACACACACACACACACACACACACACACACACACACACACACACACACACACACACACACTCAGCACACACTCAGCACACACACCCACCCACACACAATCTCATCCAAATGTCCACACTACTTCACTCTTCCAAAGATGTGTACCTAACGTCAACAGTGTTCGTGGAGTGGCAACGTGGCCTCACCAAAATGTGCTCTCGGAACAATGAAAATAACAACAGTGTTAATTTGATCAACACTAATTTTCAATGAAGTACACCTACCTTCTATGCATGCAATCCTTAGGAGCAGTGTTGCATACAATCAACATAAAAGTGTATGTACGTTAACCCTTACTCTGTAAAATATCACGGGTATATAATATCATCAGGTGTATTGATAGTGATTGCCCTTTAATTATGTGATATACATTTATTTATTCATTTATTTATTTGTATATGGGTTTATCACTACCAGTATACGATACCTTTAAAGCGTAAATCAGTATGCACAGCTTAAATGCCATTTTCATACCTTTTTTCCTTAAATGCAATAGTCACAGAACTTCTTGGGCACGATTTTGTATCTTCAAATCTTTGACAAATACACATTAATTTTGAATACATATGATTATGATTTTATATATATATATATATATATATATATATTATTTATTTGTGCATTATTTTTGGAGATAATTCATGTAAATTTCTGAAGGAGAAAGTTTTTATCCCTCTTTGGGTACATACAGCCATCAACAAATATTGTGTGTGAAGTTCTTGCACAATCTATACTGTGAGTAGCACAGGGCGTTTTTGTGAAAATCGAGAAAAGCCTTAAGTCAGGGGAGTCCAATAGGGGGTAAAGAGGTGCTTCATTGGGTGAAGGGCATCATATACTAGCCTGAGCTTAACCCCTAAACATCGACTTGATTAGAATTTTAAGGGTCTCCTGAGTGG
>CM064513.1:59609691-60132191 GCA_032716605.1 Paralithodes platypus | reverse complement strand
GTCACTAATTAGGGAACTATGTCTCTGGAAACAAATTGACAGCCATCGCTCACGTCTTCAACCTATCAACTCTGGTTATGTCCTGTCGCCAGTTATCTATCTAATGTTCATTAAGCGAGCCCACCTCGCTTTGTTTATCTTTCTCTCCCTCTTTCTTTGGCTTGTATCCATTTGGCCCCATTCAGCCTACTGTTTTAAGACGTTTACCCCCATTCAGGTGTCAATATTTTCCTGGCGAGCGGTAGCGAGCCAGCATATATATTTGTTGTTTTGACAGCAAGCTAAATGTGTACATTTTTCAATTGAAAAATTTCTCGGGCGACGCCGGATTTCTCCATACAATGCTGGCTCGCTATCGCTCGCCAGGAAGACATCGACACCTGGATGGGGATAAACGTCTTAAAACAGTTGGCTGAAGGGGGGCGAATGGATACAAGCCAGAGAAAGAGAGAAAATGAGAGAAAGATAAAAAAAGCCTGTCACCCCCCTGTACCTCGATTCCTATCCACTCCTATACTGATGGCTCTACATTACACTATTTAACTAGTTTTCTGCAACGACGCACCATGCCATCACTTATGAACTCGTGTGATGAGGCCATAACACGCCTATCTTCTGATCTGTCAACTATCAGATTGGGGCAGAAATAGCGTGTTATCTTCAATCCTTCCAAAACTCAATTTCTACTTCTGTCTACCCGTTACCATCTTCAACACGATTTCCCTTATTCTTCAACATTACACAAATCAATCCTTCATCTTCTCTCATTTTTTTTTTTTTTTTTTTTTTTTTTTTTTTTCCCTGGCCTTTCTTGGAAAGATCATATTGCCACTCTTGCTAAAACAGCTTCCCAGAAGTTGGTAGTGCTCAACCATTTTTATGGGTTCTTCACCCCCGCACAGCTTCTTGCTCTTTACAGGAGCACAGTGCGCCCATGTATTGAATATTGTTCGCATGTGTGGGGAGGTTCAACACATACTGCAGTGCTCGAAAGGGTAGAGTAAAAATTATTTTGTCTCATCAACTCTATTCCTTTTCCTAATTCCCTACAATATATCTCTACGCCGCAATGTTGCATCTCTCTCTCTCTCTCTCTACTACCGCTATTACAATATTCAGTGTTCTGCAGAGCTTTCTCAATGTATACGGTACCTCCTTCCTTACGGAGAGTGTGGGCACACACCTTTAAACACCCTCCCACCCCTATTCTGTCCAACTCTCTAACCCAAGAGTGAACTGATTTTCCCATTCTTTCTTCTACTCAACAAGTAAGGTTTGGAACTCTCTCCCTCAATTTGCCTTTCCCTCATCCTATGACTTAAACCGCTTCAATCTCCGTGTGTCCAGACATTTTGACTCTAACGTACCTTAAATTTGGCTCTCGGTCACTTTTTCAACTTTGGGAGAGACGTTTGTTACAGGGAGATTAACCTGTTGTATCTTTCGTTCACATGGAATGAAAATATTATGGTTCCCGGACATCTCAACCAGTAGACCACTTCAACCAGTACCGGTAGCTCTCAACCAGCGCCAAATCAACCAAGACCAACCAAAGCAGTGCCATAATATAGTACTAACCTAACCTAACCTAACCGTATTGATTGATTTGGTACCGGTTGAGAGCTACTGGTTGAAATGGTCTACTGGTTGAGTTCTCCGGTCACCAAATATTATATAGACATTTATGAGAGCCTTCTTTCCTATCGCTCATTCACGGCACTTGTCCCACGTTCATGTTTCGGTAACTGTACAACAATAATTATAGTTCCCATCCATCCCCCTCCCCCCACCACACTTTTAGTTGAGGGGGGTCACCTGCTTTTTTCTCTCCTTTTCTCTCTTTCTCTGGGTTGTAGGCCTATCCATTCGGCCTCATTCAGCCTACTGTTTTAAGACGTTTATCCCCATCCAGGTGTCAATGTTTTCCTGGTGAGCGATAGCGAGCCAGCATTGTATGAAGAAATCCGGCTTCGCCGGAGACATTTTTCTATCGAAAAATATACAAATTTAGCTTGCTGTCAAAAACATATTAAAACATATGCTGGCTCGCGGAAAAAATCGACACCTGGATGGGGATAAACGTCTTAAAACAGTTGGCTGAATGGGGCCGAAAGGATACAACCCAGAGAGAGAGGGAGAACAAAAATCGAGGTGGGGGGCGCCCCCTTAACCCCTCACTGATTGATCCAAGTTTGTTTTTACCCCACGACATTGGCTGAACAACTTTGATTCTTTATATATATGTACTGCCAAACTTAATGTGCTTAAAATAGGTATGAACAGGGTAATTAAAGTGTCCATAGCAATACACCCTTTGCATGTATATTGGTAGTAATTAACCCATCTACAGTAATACAAGGATAACGAGGTAAATCCGCTATCAATATACCCAATGATTTGATATACCTTTATATAATATTGCTCTTGTACAGTGTAGCGAATGTATATGTAGGGAACTATTAACCCCTTCTGTACCGAGATGTCCTTTTAACTTTATTCTGGCTTCTATTACACGATTTTGTTCAGTCTAAAAAGGGCCTCCAGCAATTAACAGGCTTCGAACTGTTTCACTTAACCATTTTTACTACCACAAATCCTTCTTAAACTGCATAGAATCGTCTAAATATAGCAATAATATAACTAACACTACGTTGCCGGTATAGAAGGGGTTAACAGGAAGGGAGGCAGAAGTAAATACGAAATAAATAGATCACAAAGGATATATAAAGACACGTAGAAAATATTGAATGAAGATTAGACTAAGCTCTGCCGAGAGAGTGGAAAATGTGCAAGAAAAGGAAGAATTGCATTTTGATCTGAGGAAACACAATATATTTTTAGAGTAGATAAAAAGAAACGGGAAAAAAATTGAAGGTTGAGAAAGAGAAAAAAAGAGAGAAAGAAAAAGAGAGAGAGATTGACAAAGATTGACAAATGGATGAGTGTGTTCGGAAGAGTAAAGTAAATAGAGAATCGATGTTTTTCTTCTCAGTCTCTCCCTTTCCACCCAAGATTGATTGAGATAGTGGATAGATTCATAGCTATATAGACATACAGATAGATGGTTGGGTGACTGGATAGAAACATGAATTAATATATAGATTTATTCACTTATGTTTATATATTTTGTAATCTCTTTGTATATATTGTAATACATAATCCTGTGATCCTTTTCTGGTAACCGGATAGAACACAAGCAAACTATTCAATGAGCAAATTCACATATGGGATTTTGTGTTCAAGTCATTTGATACAATGGCTTGAAATAAGGCACATATGTTTGTTGAGCTCATTCAAAAGCTACCATTTGCTCTACAACTCCATCCAAGATCAGCAGGTTTAAATAGTAAGGTTTTATAGTGACAATAATGGCCACTGACATTTGGATTGTCCGTTACGGCCTAAATCAAGCTATCAATCAATCGGTTATAAAAATGTCTGGCAATCGGCTCCTGTGAAGGCGCCTATTACCTTATGTAGTCACTGGATAAACCCACTGCGAAATCTACAGAATGTATTTACGTAGCCACAATTATAACAACATTCAAGTATACAAATATTAAGATATATTATATTCATTATCATTAGCAATTTTCAATATTATTTTAATAATAATAATAATAATAATAAAAAATATTAATAATAATAATAATGATAATAGTAAAGATGATGATAATAATAATTGTGGTAATAAAGCCACCAGCCAATCAATGACTGGCATCTGACATGATCACAGCATCCGAAGTTCACCAAATTCCCGACCTCAGTGTGAAGAGATATGGTGCCAACCAAACAACCAATCAGCAGCCAGTGCTTCGGGACAAAGAGCAGGTGATACATCGGCCTGATCAAACACCTTTACCACACGCTGATTGGTAGGCGGCACATCACTCACTCCCAACGTATCCTCACACCGTACATCCTGGTAAAGAGAACATTGTTCCTCTGGTGAAAGCCCCATCCTCCCGTATGCCACCCCAAAAAGGAGGAAACTCATTGCCGGGAAATAATAACGGAGAAAGAAAAGCAGAAGAGAAAAGATATCATCAAAGGCGCCGCCCAGGCACCTGTAGCCTGGGCTCAGCCAATCAGAGTGCAAGTTGGCATAACTGAGGGGCAAATAAGGAGAGGAGAACGGGTAGGGAGGCACAGCGACAGACAGTCCCATTCCTTGGCACTCCTGAGGCCTTCAAGCATATTCCCACAGCTTACTCGGGAAATAGCAGTGGGTAAGAGAGTCGGATTGCAGCAGTATCAAGAATCCCGAGTCCGAATATAGCAGTCTCCATTTTCCCAGATACACCTAAAATACCCAAGAGTCTGTTCCCACATCGCCTGTTTGCATCATATATCAAGACAGCTGCATGGAAGAGAGGCTGTTTTGAAAGAAGAGATTGACCTGAGCAGATGTTATTGGCTTCTCCCAAGACTATAAGATGACCAGAAGATTGACATCAACATTTTATTAATGGGACCTATTGGCCGTGCAGAAGATTGATATATAAAGAGAAGTTATAGACCTGGTCCTGCCAATTATAAATTAATGTCCCCTCTATTGGGTGAAATAAAAGAGAACAAATAACAAAGACAACAATTGATGAAATACAAGTAAACTTGAGTTAAAGAAATAGTTTTCAACTGCTAGGAAAGTGAGAAGCTAATAGATATTTAGAAGTTAGGTATTTAGGAGTTAGACATTCCATTTTAAGAGATATGCCCTAAGAGGTTTCACAGGTAAATGTGAAACGTAGTAGAGGGACAATTGCCCGGTTTGTCTCTAGAAATAAAAAATAACAGTTATTAACGTAAATATCGGAAGATTAAAGGTAACTCCGGGATCTTTTCCGAAGTCTAGTGAAATAGTTTTGAAACTTGAGTTTTGCTTGTAGTTAGTCAGGTAAGGCAAGAGGCCACCCATTTGGTAAGCTTAATTTATGTTATAAGGACATTGATTATCGCGGAAATATATATCACGGACGTTAGCATGCTGCCGGAGTACGATCATATATACTCATATTAAATTGACACGCTGTTGGCTACTCCGATTTTATTTTCCTTTTTGTTTGGAGTATTGGGGTAATTTGAAATTGGAGGCTGAAATAAGTCGGTCAATGAATAGCGCCGAGAGTGATAAATTGTTACTGGAATTATTATTTCCGAAGAACGGATTTATACAATGTGGGTCATAATATTCAAAATCCTTCTAATATTTGAACTTACCTTGGTCCGCAACGAAAAGTAATAATACAATGGAGATATGTATATGCCTGATATATTAAATAATTTATTGAATGGGATCTGGGATCAACTGTCGAATAATTTAACCCTATTATAAAAATTTGTTAGATTTTATACAATACTATTATACTGTAAATTATAATAATAATAATAATAATAATAGTAATATGAATATGAATATGAATACAATAATAATAATAATTATAATATGACATAATAATATATCAATAAACATATATATATATAAACTGAAAGCTTGGAACCATTGATTGGGTCTCCAGGCTCTCTCCCATATTGAAGGTTTACCCAATTAGGCCACAGCACAACGTATTGATAATAATAATAATAATAATAATAATAATAATAATAATAATAAAGATAATAATAATAATTTTAATAATGATAATAATAAAAAATAATAATAATCATATTGTAATATTGATATTTATAATCATACTAATAATATTTATAATATTAATAATCCGTGTCCCTAAAAGGGCTTCGAAATGTTGTGAGTATATGGTGGACAACAACACGGAGCTGAGCCATTTAGACGATGCCTCTACCCTACTGATGTCTCTACAGCTACAGTCGGCAGACCAATCATGACTCTGGATCCTGCAGGGACGGGATCCAGAGGAGGCGACTCAACTCGGAGCAGGAAAACGGCCCCAGTTTCATCTCCTCTACAGGATCAGAAAACCAAGGTTCTATTTTACCCCTGGCCTATGATTGGTCTAACCAAGACCACTGGACCATCACTCCGGTCCAGGTTGGAACCATATAAGCTCCCAGGAGCAGCCCCTAGACACATCAGTCTGTGCACTCAACATGGGCGTAAGACCTCCTCCTCCCCTTCCCACCTGCACCGTTCGTGACTCTCACGGGCCTTGCAGCTCTCCCCTGTAGAATGAGAAAACAAGGCCCTTGAGTCACTCATAGGAACAATCTGTTTTAGACCAGCACATTGGGCCACGAAGAAAGGTACTGTGACCAAGAATCCCTCGGTCAAAGCAGCAGTTCGCAGGACAAAGCCATATAGGAGCTGTATGTGAAGTTGCAGGAGATCAAGGACTGATAAACCTAGAGGTCGACTATTTTGAACAGTTGTCCCGGGAGTGGAAGGAGGAGCTTCCCCGCACCATTAAAGGAGTGGCAACAGGGCTCCCCCGGCGTAGATCAGGCGAGAAAGCAAGAGGAGCGTGCCGCCGCCAGAAGTAGATCCAACAGCCCAGTCTGACGTCCTACATCAACGCCCCGCCCTGGACCACCACAGAACAACAACTGACCTTCCTCTACAGCTGGATGCCATCACGGCTCCATATCTCTCCCTATCGATGTTCAGAAGATTGACGAAACTCTCCTCATCAAAGTGACCCCTTGTCTTCTTTACAACAGCTGGGAGCCACCACGGCTCCATAACTCTCCCCTTCAATATTTCAGAAGATTGCAGGATAACTCCCTATAGAGGGCTGGGTCACCGCATGGTGCTGCCAAACTGACCTTCACCTAACTTGAACCACCGTGACAAGAAGGGAAGCTGCCTACTAGTCACCCACCTGGTCAGCACGTCGGCCTGGATGCTATAGGACGGCTACTCGCTAATCCCCTGGTTGACCTGTGGACTTCCCCACCTGAGCCACAAATAACACTCAACACCATTCTACAGGGTGCTACAAGAAGCTGCATGGCATATCAGTTTCTACAGGGTGCTACAAGAAGCTGCATGGCATATCAGTTTCTACAGGGTGCTACAAGAAGCTGCATGGCATATCAGTTTCTACAGGGTGCTACAAGAAGCTGCATGGCATATCAGTTTCTACAGGGTGCTACAAGAAGCTGCATGGCATATCAGTTTCTACAGGGTGCTACAAGAAGCTGCATGGCATATCAGTTTCTACAGGGTGCTACAAGAAGCTGCATGGCATATCAGTTTCTACAGGGTGCTACAAGAAGCTGCATGGCATATCAGTTTCTAGTGCCTGATTATGGTGTAGAACCTACACAGTATGTATTTAAATATCCCTGTATGATATTGTCCATTGTTTGATTATTGCATTACTGTGTTTGTCTTGTACTGTGATTGAAAAATATGTATCATGTACAATAAACCATATTTCGTGTCCTTTTATGGTTACTTTGTCTTCCCAATTAAAGACCCACATTGTATACTAGTCTTATAAATACAGGCACTTCAGAAACATAATTTAATTGTCATAACAAGAAAAGCTATATATATTTTTGTTAGAAAGAAAACCAATGAAAAGGAGACAACTAAGATATTTATAAAGACAATATAGTAGATATCAAAGCTCAAGCTGAATGAAAGAGCGAAGCAATACAACTAAACATACACGTGAGCAGACACAACACAGACAAAATAAAGAAAGCAAGATGAGAGGGAAAGGAAAGAATACAGACAAACAAACAAACAACCAAGCAGGCATAATATAAGTAAGATACGAAGAACAAAATATTAAGGGGAGGTATTTAGTTTATTCCCTAGACCTCCATCAAGCTTAAAATTAAACCCCCTTGACCCCCTTTCAAGATAAATTTTTACATTTTTCGGTAGAAATTTTTCTCGGCCGAAGGCCGGTTCCTCTTAAATTACAGGCTTGCTATCGCTCGCCAGGAAAAAATCGACACCTAAATGGTACGAAAGGTCTTAAAATTGACAGAAATCGGGCGTACGTTCTTAAAATCGCCAAACTAATGGGGTGAACATCTTAAAAACTCAAAAGCAATGGGGCTAAACATGAGGGAGAATGAGGTAAAGAGAAAATCCCTCAAGTGGAAATCTCCCCTTAAGAGCCCTTGAATATACACGAAGACAAGAGAAAAAATGAAAGAATATAATAAATAAACAAATATTTTGGACAGATTTCTGAAGTTATCTGCGTAATATAAAAATAAATTATTGAGTTATCTATATTACCTGTCAGTTTTCTCCATCTCGTTCTCACAAACATTAATACACACACACACACACACACTAACTACTCAGACTCTCTCATTCTCTCTCTCTCTCATTATCTCTCTCTCTCTCTCTCTCTCTCTCTCTCTCTCTCTCTCTCTCTCTCTCTCTCTCTCTCTCTCTCTCTCTCTCTCTCTCTCTCTCTCTCTCTCTCTCTCTCTCTCTCTCTCTCTCTCTCCCCCTCTATAAGCTAAATACAATCCTCTTATGTAGGTAAGCGTGTACAGTCTCCTACCAAAGTATTGTTCTTCCACCTGCTCTACTGCATAGAAGTGAAATTAGTGTGACTCAATTATTGTTTGTGTACTTTGATATTCGTCTGATTTATTAACTAATTGATAACATACTTTCCAATTTAGGGTTTAGGTCAGGTTAAGGTGGATTTAAGAAAGTGAGGGGTGGGGGGTGGGGTTCTGGACCCCCTTCTCCCTCATGCTTAGCCCCATTAGTTTAGACATTTTAAGACATTCGCCTCATTAGTTTGGCGACTTTAAGACCTATTGTGCCATTTAGTGTCGATTATTTCTTGGCGAACGATAGCAAGCCTGCAACTTAGGAGGGCCGGTGCATTCTTCCACCAAAAAATGCACACATTTGTCTCAAAGAGAGGTACTCTTTGAAGCTTGATGGAAGTCTAGGGAGGAAAAATAATATTTATAATATATATTTCTCCATAACGTTGAGCTAGTGTCAGTACAAAAGGGAATCTCCGAACATACTCTGTAAACAGTGTGTTGAAATGTATCCAATACGGTTATTAATAATATATAATGCGTATTACATTCAATTACATGTCCAAACTAGCACATATAAACGATTGAGCACTGCAGGTGTATAATACGGTTATTAATAATATATAATGCGTATTACATTCAATTACATGTCCAAACTACCACATATAAACGATTGAGCAATGCAGGTGTATAATACGGTTATTAATAATATATAATGCGTATTACATTCAATTACATGTCCAAACTACCACATATAAACGATTGAGCAATGCAGGTGTATCATTTGTGTTTTATAAATTAGCACATAGAAACGATTGAGTACTGAATGTGTAGCATTTTTGTTACACAAGAAGACATAATGCTGACAAGGTAGGGAACATTAATAATCACAAAAAAAGAAAGAAACAAAAAAATATATATATAAATAAACAAATACTGCAAATAAAGGTTCTGTTGAGCCGCGCAGTGTGACCAGCCAGCATGCAAATTTCCACTTCCTGGGAAATGGGTTTTGCTCAAGGTTTTCATTTCATTCACACCTTTGACGCTCAAAAATGGGTTTTGTTCAAAGTTTTCATTTCATTCACACCTTTGACGCTAAAAAATCAAGGGTATGAAAATAGCATTGCAAAATTGTATACAATCATTGCGTAAATTGATAGGAATTTTACTTTTCTGCCCATCCAATGTCAATTTGTCTGTATTCATATTTACTTTAATTGAAGCCATTAAGAGGGGATGGGCCGGTTTTCTGGACCACTTTCTCCCTAATATTTAGCCCCACTAGTTTTGAGATAATAAGACGTTCGGCCCATTAGTTTGGCGATTTTAACGCCTTTCGCCCCATTTCGTCGTCAATATTTAGACCTTTCATGCTATTTAGGTGTCGATTTTTTCCCTGGCGAACGATAGTGAGCCTGTCATGTTGGAAGAACCGGCCTTCGGCCGGGAATTTTTTTCTACCGAAAAATGTACAATTTAATCTAGAAGGGGGATCTAATGGACGTTTTTTTATTTTTTTTATGGAGGTCTTGGGAGGAAACTAGAAAAATAATGAATACATGCCAAAATCGCCCAAAAAGTGAACCATCTCCCTTTAATCTAATGTATTTCGGGATAGGCTATTATAAAGCTTGATGTAGGTATAGGGAGCAAAATTTAAAGGCCCTCTTCATGCTAATTTTATTGATTTTTCGGTAGAAAGAGTATCCAGCCCGAAGGTCGGTTTCCCCTAAATTGCAGGCTCGCTATCGCTCGCCCAGCAAACAAAAATCTAAATCTAAATGTAGAGAAAAGTTCCATAATCGCCAAACTAATGGGGTGAGGAGTATTGCAATCGCCAAACTAATGGGGTGAGGAGTATTGCAATCGCCAAACTAATGGGGTGAGGAGTATTGCAATCGCCAAACTAATGGGGTGAGGAGTATTGCAATCGCCAAACTAATGGGGTGAGGAGTATTGCAATCGCCAAACTAATGGGGTGAGGAGTATTGCAATCTCTAAACTAATGGGGTGAGGAGTATTGCAATCGCCAAACTAATGGGGTGAGGAGTATTGCAATCGCCAAACTAATGGGGTGAGGAGTATTGCAATCGCCAAACTAATGGGGTGAGGAGTATTGCAATCGCCAAACTAGTGAGTATTGCAATCGCCAAACTAATGGGGTGAGGAGTATTGCAATCGCTAAACTAATGGGGTGAGGAGTATTGCAATCGCCAAACTAATGGGGTGAGTAGTATTGCAATCGCCAAACTAATGGGGCGAGGAGTATTGCAATCGCCAAACAAATGGGGTGAGGAGTATTGCAATCGCCAAACTAATGGGGTGAGGAGTATTGCAATCGCCAAACTAATGGGGTGAGGAGTATTGCAATCGCCAAACTAATGGGGTGAGGAGTATTGCAATCGCTAAACTAATGGGGTGAGGAGTATTGCAATCGCCAAACTAATGGGGTGAGGAGTATTGCAATCGCCAAACTAATAGGGTGAGGAGTATTGCAATCGCCAAACTAATGGGGTGAGGAGTATTGCAATCGCCAAACTAATGGGGTGAGGAGTATTGCAATCGCCAAACTAATGGGGTGAGGAGTATTGCAATCGCCAAACTAATGTAGCGGAAAAGGAGGCAGTCAAATTAGACCATCCAGGAGAGAGGAAGTTACCACCACACGTTGATTATAATTATGTAGGCTACCAGTTTTGTTAAGGGGGGGGGTTTCCTGGACCCCCTTCTCCCTCAGGCTTAGTTCCATTCGTTTTCAGATTTTAGGACGTTCGATCTAGTAGTTTGGCCATTTTAAGTATTTGCGCCCCACTTATTCGTCAATATTAAGACCTTTCATGTCATTTAAGTGTCGATTTATTTCCTGGCGAGTGATAGCGAGCCTGTAATATAAGAGGAATTGGCCTTCGGCTGGGACATTTTTCTACTGATAAATGTACAAATTTATCTTGGGGATGTTTTTTCAAGCTTGATGGAGGTCTAAAGAGGAAATTAAATTAATAATAGGTCTATACCGATACATAAATTAATAATAGGTATATACCGATACATAAATTAATAATAGGTCTATACCGATACATAAATTAATAATAGGTATATACCGATACATAAATTAATAATAGGTCTATACCGATACATAATAATAGGTCTATACCGATACATAAATTAATAATAGGTATACCGATACATAAATTAATAATAGGTCTATACCGATACATAAATTAATAATAGGTCTATACCGATACATAAATTAATAATAGGTATACCGATACATAAATTAATAATAGGTATATACCGATACATAAATTAATAATAGGTATATACCGATACATAAATTAATAATAGGTCTATACCGATACATAAATTAATAATAGGTATATACCGATACATAAATTAATAATAGGTATATACCGATACATAAATTAATAATAGGTATATATCGATACATAAATTAATAATAGGTATATACCGATACATAAATTAATAATAGGTATATACCGATACATAAATTAATAATAGGTATACCGATACATAAATTAATAATAGGTATATACCGATACATAAATTAATAATAGGTATATACCGATACATAAATTAATAATAGGTCTATACCGATACATAAATTAATAATAGGTATATACCGATACATAAATCGACCATTAAATAAAACATACCCTCTTAACCCTTTCAAGCTCCAATACGCGTTTCTGTTCTGTTTCTGGCTACTATTAGACGATTATATTCAGATTAGTAACGGTATATGGAAGTGAAAGGGTTGATTGAGATAATATTTACCCTTTTAATACCCACAGATACTTCCTAAGCTGTATAAAATCTTCTAATGATAGCCGAAATAAACTGCTAAAACGCATCAGAGCTTCAAAGGGTTAATGTCATCTGTTCTATATTGCCAGTTCCGCGCAGGACTCACAATAGGTGGCAGCACAAACAGTATTTATAATTTGTCTGGTAACACTGATGGAGGGTGGGTAGGAGGTAAGGGATGGGGGAGGAGAGAGATGGGCGAACGACGGTGGGGAGGGTGGGAAACAAGTGGCGGGGGTTAACGTAGGAGGGGAGGGAGGAATGGGGGTAGGAAACTAGAGGGGTGGCAGCAAACGTTGTGGGAGGGGGGTAGAGAAGAAAGCGGAGGTAAGGGATTGAGGAGAAGGGAGGAAGGCGAATTACAGGGGAGGAGGATAGAAGGTGGAGGGTGGTGGAATATTGAGGGAGGCTGTGGTGTCAAGTTATAATAGAGTAAGCCTATAAAACGATATATGGGATTAGGATTGCATACCGTTACATATCCGTCTCAGAGGCTTCACATTTCTTTGACTTACGTGATGAATTAAGAATTCTGTCACAGTTTTGTCTACAGTATACTCAACATTACAGACAAAGATAAACACGTAACTATTTCCTCCACCTTATCCATAGTATTCGAATTTCTGCTGGAAAAAATAATATCCTCTGATGTTAGCCAGAATATATAAATCCAAGCATCACTGTACTGCAGTACTTATTCTGATAGCTTAAACGCTCCTATGATATTTATTTCGTAATATGAGGATATCGGGTGATAATTATCCCTTAAGGGGGGTGACCTGTCCTTTTCTATCTTTCTCTGGCTTGCATCCATTTGGCCCCATTCAGCCTACTGTTTTTTAAGACGTTTATCCCCATTGCTGAGTTGGGGGGGGGGGGGGGTAAAACCATATTTTGGACTTAAAATCATAACTATTGCATACATTCAAAAAATCTTTTTTGACTGACCGTCGCATTCACGCACCGAATGTTCGTTAGAAGTTTGTGTGAAAATCCGTCGAACGGTCCAGGAGGAGTTTTCGGAAAGACAGACATACGTCTCACTATTATCATCACATCTGAGACATGTGTATGATGTGTGGCTTTCTGTGATGTGTGTGCCCCTATGGGGCACACACACACACAAGGAATAGGTACAGGGTGGGCGGTGGGGGTCCTGAAGGGGGGGCTGGTTGAGGGGGGGGGGGGGCAAAACCATTTTTAGGACTTAAGATCATAACTATTGCACAAATTCAAACATTTTTTGTTTTAATTACCGTCGAATTCACGCACCGAAGGTTCGTGTGAAGTTTGGTGAAAATCCGTCAAACGGTCTAGGAGGAGTTCTCGGACAGACGGACAGACAGACAGACAGACAGACAGACATTTCGGTTAGCATGTACTATTGTGGACATAAGTCCTGCTACACCTGCCTGCCAGAGAATTGCGAATTGTATTGGTAACATTGTTTACCCCCCCCACCCACCCCCACACTCTTCCACGCTTTCTCATTCAAGCCCCTCCTTTCCTCTTTCTTTCCTTCTTTCTTGTTTTCACGTCTATAAACTCCTTCCCACGGATCACTTTCCACCACTATTACCACGGGATGATAAATCTTTCCCTTCCTTCTCTCTATTTCTCCTTTCCCTAATCGAATCATTGTATTTGTATGCGTGTTTATCAAATCTTTCTAAAATAAAATATCATAGCGTTCATTAATCATTACGATACATAGTTCATGTTCATATTTGCCATTTTATACAAACCTAGCACAATATAATTCATTATGATCCATTTGAAGATAGAGCTTTGTTAACCATATATGTTATCTAAGTCAGATACAATTGAGACTTGAATTTACTTTTGCACTCTCATTTCTCAATTCAGCTATAATTATCTAAGCCCATATATCCCAATGTCTTGAGTATGCATGGATTTCTATGTTAAAGTTTGTATAGTATTAAGATATATAATTGACAAACATAAAACAGGTTCCTTGATTCATTTCATTGAATATTAAAAGTTATAAATATATGGTTAAGTGTGTATTCTCAATATTAACCTGTCAACCCACCTCCCTCTTAACTTCGGTATACCCACACTTAACTATTCACGTTTCGTAACTAATTGACTCAAACACACGGCCACAGACATTAAATGTGTCTCACATTACACATACTTGCACGTTATTTTCTTACTGGAGGAGATTTGGCGCTTTTCATCTGCCTCAGCGAGTGCTGCTCCCCCGAGATTAACCCCCTCCGTACCAGGGTTGGGTTTAGTTTTAGTTTAGCTATATCTAGACAATTTCATGCAGCCAAGGAAGGATCTGTGGTATTTAGAATGGGTAATTGAGCTTGTATCAAGCCATTTTATTGTTGCACTTCCTTCTTAACTTAATATAGCTATTCTCCATTCACTGGAGAGGGTGAGATTAAAGTGTTGGGTGAGGCCACCTGTAAATGATGAAGCGAGTGCTTCGGTTCTCCCTCCTTCCGAGTGGTTAGATGGGCCCGCAAAGGGTGGGTCTCGTTCTTCTTGTTAATTCGATTAACAAAAACTAATGCGTAAGAACAGTTCAATAAAATAATATATTGGATTGCATGTATATAATAAATGCACCATAATAATTTCGGGTCTGTTGCATAATAACGATGGGGCAAAATAATATGCCAATATGGTATGAAATTTGAGTATATTCAATAAGGCAGTTGTCACGAATAAATAAGTTGACCATAAGGCGGTGGGAATTTGTAAAAATATAATATTTGAACTATGTCAACATTATAGAATATCATTTCTGTATCTATATTAATGACGAGTGATGTAGCTTAATAAGGGATGTCGTTGCGTAGCAGGAGAATTTCTATTTCATAGAGCAGAGGACCTGGGTGAACCTTTGCTAGGTCATGCATAACTGGAAACGTTTGATTTACCCATTCAGTACCGGGGACATCTAATATAATTAACTACAGCTATAATCAGACATTTTATGTAGATTAGGAAGAGTCTGTGGTAGTTAAGGTGTTATTTGCGATAGTCTGTAGCATTTCACATAGTAGCCTAGACACCCTTTTTTTAGCTTAGTCCCTTCTTTACCGGCGACGTCTTTCTAATTGTATTCTAGCTACATGTAGACGAAATTGTGCAGTTTAAGAAGGATCTATGGTAGTAAATAAGGTTAAGTGAGGTAGTCTGAAGCCTGTTAGATGCTGGAGGCGCTTTGTAAACTGACTAATATCGTCTTATAGTAGCAAGAATGAAAATATAGAGACGTCGCCGGTACAGAAGGGGTTAATAATATCGTATAATATTTGCCAGAATATGATGCAAAGGATATCACCAGTACCGAATGAGTTAAAACCTCATGATCGTAGCGTTAATTGGATTAAAATATTCATAAGGAGATGCTGCAACACCGGTTTCATTTGGCTGGCATCCCCCACTGTTTCTGTCTGTGCCTCACTTACACAGATTAATTCAGCTGCTTCCCACAAACACCTCCTATTCATTTCACTACACTTAGCAACCACATCACACATATTCAACAACCTAAATTACCTTGATTTGTCTGTCTGTCTATCTTTTAACCTTCGGGTGGACACTTGTTGCAGGCGGCTTTGTCTTATGTCTCCTTCATTCACATAGACAATTAAACAAATGCCCACACCATTTAAATATACACCAACCAAGGAGAATATTAAAAAAATCAACAACCTTAAGGACCATGACATAGGACATACCGGTAGATGTAATGGTTAAGGAATCTTGTATATAATTAATATATGAGAATTCACCTAATGTAAAAATTATGATTATTGACCTTAATTACTTTTAAGAATTAATGTCCAGTTAGTATATGGGTAGTTCAACGTAATTGTTATTGGGCAAAATAGATCATAAGATAAAAACCTTAATTATTGTTTATAGTAATAATAATACTTAAATTAGGCTGTCCTCCAGAGAGATTAGATGTTTACTGGACTGGTAGAGGTATTGTTAAACACGCAGTAGAAATGTGTCGGGTTCGATTATCGTCTTGTCTAACATTGAGAGTACCGGTAAAGATTTTGGTTTTCAATGCAACACGTCATTAAACTAAGGGCACTTTTGATATAACCTTATTTATACACGGTAGCATATATTTGTGGAAAGATATTTGGTTCCTAAACATCATTATATTTGTTGTAGCTACTAGCTGTATACACCTTACATTTGCTGAATATTATTCTCAATCCAATATTTCTCATTTTATGCTGTGAATGCTAAATGTTAAAATTGTTTACATATTACATAATACCCTGTTCTTTAATAATAATTATACTTTTGGAGATTCCACAGCCAAGGAGTTTGTTGTGGTTTCAACATATACTATATTGCCCAGGTAGTTTGCTTCACAACTTATTATCATAATAATATGATGCAGTGCAGGTATTATTTTGAGTCAAAGGTCCTATTTTACAACAAATTATGAACGTGCACCTCAATATAACACATATTTTTTTCTCTATGTGAGTGAGGGAGACAAAAGGCAGAACTGCCTTTGACATTTTTTTTTGTAATGCCTCCCCCAAAGTTGAAAGACTGACAGGGCCAATATCAATGGATTTTCGAGCCAAAATAACTGGACACACGGAGTTTGAAGCAATTTAAGTCATAGGAAGAGGGAAAGACTGATTCTGGGAGAGAGTTCCAGAGCTCAGCTGTTGAATAGAAGAAAGGTTGAGAATAACGTTTCACTCTTGGGTTTGGAGAGTTGCACAGAGTAGGGGTGGGATTGTGTTGCAAGACGGGTGATACGTGCTCTACAAGGAGGGGGTGATATTCACTGAGAGAGCTCAGAGGAACACTGATTATTGTAATAGCGGTAGAATAATGAGAAAGATGCATTATTGCAACAAAGAGAGAGAGATTGCAGATAATTGGTGAGTGGACATAAGTTAATAAAGTTAATAAGTTAAAAAAAAAATTAATGAGACGGAAGGAAGGCTTTCCTTTATACTTTGTCTATAAGTGCTGTGTGAGAGGATCCTCCCCACACGTGTGAACAATACCCAATACATGGACGCACTGTGCCCCTGTATAGAACAAGAAGCTGCGCAGGGGTAAGGAATCCCTGGAGGCGGTTGATCAAACCCAGCTTTCTTGAAGCTGTTTTAGCAAGAGTGTTAAAATGATCTTTCGAAGAGAGAGAGAGAGAGAGAGAGAAGAAAAAGAGACACCGATAATATTAAGAGAAGATGAAGGGTTAATGTATAAGTTGTTGAAGAGTAAGTCATATTTTTCAGGAAGGGGGCGATGAGTAGACAGATGGAGAAATTGAGTTTTGGAAGCATTGAACGTAACAAGGTTTTCTCTGCCCCAATTAGAAATAGTAGAGAGATCAGAAGATAGGTGCTTTATGGCCTTCTTACGTGAGTTTTGAAGTTCCTGCTGTGAATCATGTTTTGGAAGGCTAGTGGAATAGTGTAATGTAATGTCATCAGCATATGAGTGAATGGGACTGGAGGTGCAGTTGAGAAGGTTGTTGATGAATAATAGGAAGATACTGAGATAGGACAAAACCAGGAGGAACACCGGAGTTGATAGGTAACAATGTGACCTTGTGTAACTATAATAACTAATGAAGGTGATGGCGTGGGTGAAAACAAATAAAGGTAATGGCGTGGGTGAAAACAAATGTGTGTATGAAGTGGTAGTAATTGAAAGAATATGAACATAAAACAGATTATATGTGCCAATTAATTTTTGTCCGCAACTATTATAATCAGACATTTGAGAGGCTTGTCCTGGATAACTCATGTTGCTTCACACAGTTCAATGGGGTATATTTTAGTCTGGTGCCTTACTCGGTTAAATTCCTATAGGATCGTTGATGCATTTTTTTCTGGATATTATTGAGCGATACTGTTCTGGGTATACAAAAGTCAGAAGGGTAAGTGGGATAATCTTTGCCCTTTTAATTCCTATAGGTCCTTCGTAAGCTCTATACAATTGTCTGAGGGGAGCCACAATAAACTGTCAAAATACGTCGTTAACCTCAAGGAGTAAATAATGTTGCAAGGAAAACCAAAGAATATACTCTTCCTTTCGGACAAAGAAATATTCAAACTCGAAATATTTTAGCTTCGTGTTCAACACTTCATACCTCTACCATGCATTTACACAGTTAGTGACGAAATGTCTTCCCTTGCTTGTGTTTACTCTATGATAACTACGTTATTTATGTGTTTCATATGATATTGTATAACTCTTAAGGTTCGGATATCACTTAATCCATTATTCATAAAGTTACTATAACTTCTCGGATATATTTGTTCATTATCTCGCTTGTTTTTTGTTTTTTTATATATACGTTATTAATGTGTTTCATGTGATATTCTATGGGTCTTAAGATTTGGATAGCACTTTAGACTATTTAGTAATCAATTCAATTCCTAAAACGTATCCAGTATAATGGAACAATACATATATTAATAAACAAAATTGTCAGCTCTGCTACTCTACTGGGCTAATGAGCCCATACATGAGCGTCGATACAAACACCAGTCAGGAGCCAGATCTACAGTTCTAGTGATTGGAGTTTGCTATACAGCATATATACGATTTCATTCAGTTAAGAAAGGAAGTGTAACAATTGAAAGGCTGCATGCTATCTCAATTAACTCTTCTAAATACCACAGATCCTTCCTTGGCTGCATGACATTGTTTAGATATAGCTAAACTAAAACTAACCCCAACCCTGGTACGGAGGGGGTTAATCTCGGGGGAGCAGCACTCGCTGAGGCAGATGAAAAGCGCCAAATCTCCTCCAGTAAGAAAATAACGTGCAAGTATGTGTAATGTGAGACACATTTAATGTCTGTGGCCGTGTGTTTGAGTCAATTAGTTACGAAACGTGAATAGTTAAGTGTGGGTATACCGAAGTTAAGAGAGAGTTGGGTTGACAGGTTAATATTGAGAATACACACGTAACCATATAGTTATAACTATTAATATTCAATTAATTAAATCAAGGAACCTATATTATGTTTATCAATTATATATTTTTCTACTATAAAAACTTTAACAGTGAAATCCACGCATACTCAAGACATTGGGATATATGGGCTTAGATAATTATAGCTGAATTAGGAATTGAAAATGCAACAGTAAATTTGTCTCAAATGTATCTGACATACAGTATATGGTACCGTACCGTAATTTACTTCCACCTTCGAATGGATCCTAAATCTTTATATTATGCTATGTTTGTTATATAATGGCTAATATGAACATGAACTACGTAACCTAATGCTAATTTAACGATATGGTATTTCATTATAGGAAGAAGCTTTGAAAACATGCATAATATGCAACGGTTCGATGAGAGAGGAAAAATAGAGAGACAGAAGGGAGAGAGAAGTTATTGCTGGAAACCAAACCAGGGGGAGGAGCTTATAGACGTGAAGCAGGAAAGAAGGCAAGAAAGAGGGAAGGAGGGGCTTGTTTGAGAGAGTGTGAAAGGGTCGGGATAGGGTGGGGGAGCTGGGGGCAGAAATGTTACCAAGACATTTCGCGATTCTCTAGCAGGCAGGTGTCTCAGGACTTATGTCCACAATAGTACCACTATACGGGGGGCGATACCACTCTGCTTACGCAGAGTTGATGAAGTAATTCTCCTACATCAATGTATCTACTCCAACGATTAACTTCACATCTAGGTGTGATATTGTCCCCAACTTTTCCATACGTTTTCATACAGAATAAAGTAACAGGAAACAATGATTATGTATATATTGATTCCTTCAGTATTTGATATGTAATAACTAAATATTTATATCATCAAGGAAAGCCTAATTATACACTTAGGTCATTCAAATTCCTAGTCTCCTGCCAACGATTATCCCATTTCTCCACCGTTAATTTTGCAACACCAAGATGCTGAGCAGTTGCTCATACGGTTGGAATTGTATTGGTTCTTTTCATAAGATATGTCATAATCAGGATATGGAGTAGGTAAAGCAGAGATGCAGAGATGGGAATGGGGTATACAGTATGCCTGTTGCTATGGGAGACTGGTATACGAACTTCGTTTGGTTTGAAGCAATATTAAATTACAACAGTTGGTCAAAATCAGAATAAAAATGTTCCTGAAATAGCGTGAGCGTCTGAATGATTTGTTCTGATAACGTGCACGTATAATGCTAATATGTGTCCAATTTTATCCATGGTTGACTGGATACGGTGTCCAACTTTCCCAAATATACATGGAGTCAGTGGGTTCAAATCCTGGTCAGGATACCTCATTCAAGTTAACAAGAAAAGGAGATGCTAAAACATGAAGAACTATCAATCAATTACATTGCTTTCTGTTTTGGATAAACTGTTAACTAAAATTATCACCAACAGGTAGACCAGTAGATTCAAATCAACCAAGAGAACAAGCAGGTTTCTGAAGCGGATACTCAACAACAGATCATATACAAGTTGTTAACCAAGTAATTGAAAACAAAAAACAGATGAATTCCAAAAGCCATTGTGTACAGCATTAATAGATTACGAAAAGGCATTTGATTCGGTCGAAATTTCTGCTGTAATGAGAGCGATTCGAAAACAAGGAGTAGAAGGGAATTATGCACAGGATTTAGAAGACATACAGTATATAACGATGGAACAGCAACAATAAAGCTCCACAAGGAAAGTGAGAAAATACCAATTAAGAAGGGGGTAAGGCAGGGCGATACAATTTCACCAAAACAGCTCACAGCGTGTTTGGAAGAAATATTTAGGAATCTTGACTGGGACAATAAGGAAATATATGTTAATGGAGAATACCTAAGCAGCCTCAGATTCGCTGATGAAATACCAGTAGTTCTTTTCAGCGACTCAGGGGAAGAGTTACAACACATTATGGAAGATTTGAACATAAAAAGCCTTAAGGTAGGGCTAAATAAATAAACAGAAAACCAAGATTATGTTTAATCATCTTGTGCAACTACTTCAAATATAGATAAAAGATGTGCAACTACTTCAAATATAGATAAAAGATGTGCAACTACTTCAAATATAGGTAAAAGATTAAGTGATAGAAGCAGTCGAAGAATACACATACCAAGTCCAGGTTATAAAGGCAAACTCAGATCACTCTAAAATCTAAATAAATCAAACGAAGGATAGGTATGGGATGGAATGCATTTGGTAAACCGAGCTCCATTGTGAAAAGCAAGCTACCCCTTTCATTAAAAAGGAAAGTATACAACCAATGTGTCCTCCCTGTACTAATTTATGGATCAGAAACGTGAGTATAACAAAGTGTCTAGAATGTAAACTTAGAAGTGCCCAAAGAGGAATGGAGAAGATAATATTAGGCATAACTTTGAAATATAAGAAGAGAGCCTTTTGGATAAGAGAACAAACACAGGTATAAGATATTTTCAGTACTATAATAGAGAAAATGGTCCTAGGCAAGTCATATATTTAGAAGAGATGATAACGCATGGGCAACTAGAGCAACAACATGGGAACGTAGGGATGGAGGTTGAGGAAGGGGCAGACAGAGAACTGCTAGATGGAGGGATGAGATTCGAAAGTTTGTGTAGGTTGGAACAGACTAACATCTGACCGGTTGGAGTGGAAACGTTTGGGAGAGGCCTTTGTCCTGCAGCAGACTAACTCAGGTTGATGATGATGATGATGACAGTCGATATACAGTATACTGATACGAAACTCTAATGTAGTTATGTCCTATCAGAGTGATGGGAAGTTCTGTGGTCAATAATAAACAAATTATTGGTAAATGTTTAAACTCACACGAATCTAAGAATTTCTTCTTCAATCGAGTTGTCAACTTGTGGAATTGGCTTCTCCAAGACGTTATAGACTAGCCACTGATTCTTTTAAACTTCGCCTAGACAAATATCTTGCATCAAACCTGCGACTGACTGCCTTTGTAAATGAATAACTATATTGTATTCCCCCTTCAGCTTTATCAAGGATTATTGCGTATAGGCTATATATTACTAATACGTTACTCTCTTTTTTTATTCTATACATTTATTTATGCGATCTCCTAGCCCCGGCAAAAATATTAACTTTCAACTGATACCATGTAGCCTACGCCAGATTGCCAGAAGGATCGGAGAGTGGGAGAAAGCCTTACTATGTGCTATCTTGTCCTTTCACTTTTCCTTATTCTCAGGGTTACTATCTCTAATTTAGGATTAAGTCCTGGCCATCTCAATGGGATCGAAATATCTGTGTGGCCAGTGTATATTATGTAAATCTCATTTCACTATTTTCATTTCTCCTATTTCCTCCCCCCCCCCCCCCTGTCCTTCTTTTCTTCCTCCTTCTCCCTTCCTTTCCTCTTCCTCCTCCCGCCCCTTTTCTCTCCCTCCTATAGACGTTATAGACTGCAGCACCGTTGATTCATTTAAATTTCGCATAGACAAATATCTCACATCAAACCCGCGACTGACTGCGTTTGTAAATGAATAACTTTATTGTATTCCCCCCTCAGTTACTAACCCATCTGTCCCCTACTAGCTTCCTAATCCTGCCACGGACACTTGATCCTCAGTGTTTTGAAGGACAAGCAGCCTAGAAGGGTCACTAGATCTGTTGTTGCTTGATTTCCTTTGTACTCCTTTGTACTCCTCTTACGGTGCCTCCTTCGCAACGCAGTCACAACAATGATACCTAGATTGCGAAAACAAAATACGAGGAACATCTAAAAGAACTAAATTTGTTTAGCCAAACCAAACGCAGATTGAGAGGTGATATAATAAGAGGTTTTCAAGAGTTTGAAGGGATTCAGCAACCTAAATGTAAGTGATTACTTCACAATCAACCGATCAAACTTCACTAGAAACAATGGTTGTAAGATTGGAAAGCGATTTCATTCTATTGAATCAAAACACTTCCCACGCCAGCGTTAGCTGGAGGGAGTGGTGGGTGGGAAGGAGCCTTCTGCTTTTCTATCCTTATATATTTTTTACCTAGCAGTTAGTAGCTTAGCAGTGTAGATATCCAACCTGCCCCGTAAGGACCAATAGGTCTGTTACAGTTTGTAAGTCCTTTGTATTCCTTTGTATTTCTACTTTCCGTTATAAACTACAAGCAATATTATTCACATTGTATAACTGTTATCTAATGGTATGCAATCGTAATTACACATATTTATATAATACATAATTAATGTTTGTTTTCTCAGTAAGGTAGTTATAAGTTTGCCTCTCCCCTCCTACGTTAACCCCTACCACTTGTTTCCCACCCTCCCCACCGTCATTCGCCCATCTCTCTCCTCCCCCATCCCTTACCTCCTACCCACCCTTCACCACTGTTACCAAATAATTTATAAATACTATTTGTTCTGCCACCTATTGAGTGTCCTGCACGTAACTGGCCGCAACTGTACAAATAAAGTAGACGTGCCGTTTTGCCCAAAATCAAAACGGCATACCCAACTCTGCGATGGGTCACCATCATCACTACTAGTCACTATCACCATTACTATCATCAACAGTACTACTATTATAGTCATCACTACTACTCTTACCATCATCACTACTACTCATCATCACTACTACTGTCATCATCACAACAACTTTCACCATAATCACTACTACTCACCATCATCACTAATACTGTCACCATCATCACTACTGTTATCATAGATGTTGGCCAGTATTCCTAACAAAAAGAAAACAAAAAGAAAAACAAAATAATAATAATATTAATAATAATAAATATATGACATAAATATAAAACATCACATCATTGTCAGAAGCGCTTGCTATAGATTATCCGAATTCTCAACCTGTCAGTATTTTACCTTAGGGAGGGTGACCTGTTTTTTTTTTCTGTTTCTTGGTTGTATCCATTCGGCCCCATTCAGCCTACTGTTTTAAGACATTTATCCCCATCCAGCTGTCGATTTTTTTCCTGGCGAGCGAAAGCGAGCCAGCATTTTATGGAGAAACTATCGACAAATTTAGTCAGCCGTCTAACTCATTATCCAAAATATGGTGGGTCGCTATCGCTTGCCAGGTAAAACTCGACACCAGGATGGGGATAAACGTCTTAAAACAGTAGGCTGAATGGGGCCGAATGGATACAGCCCAGAGAGAGAAAAATAGCGGGTCACCCTCCTTAACCCCTTCATTACCGGTGACGTCCTTTTCATTATATTCTGGCTACCGTTAGATTATTTTATTTGGTATAGAAAGGGCCAGAAATTTACAGGTTTCGATCTCTCTCACTTAACCCTATTTGCAACCACAGATCCTTCTTAAACTGCAACATTTTAACTAGACGTCGCCGGTAGAGAAGGGGTTAAAAGTTGTAATAGTTTTCCAGTACCTTACATTGCAATCACAACAACAAGTGTACCATACTGACTGGCTTGGAATACGGCAAAAGTATCGTAAATTACCGGAAATGAAGACACAAAGATGAGAGAGGGGGAGAACGATAATTATATACAAACAGGCGAATAAACGCAATAAAGGAAGCATCGAAATAAAAGCCAGGCAGATGAAAGAGAAATAGAAAGAAAATAGGTGAGCAAACGGACGAGAGAGAGAGAGAGAGAGAGAGAGAGAGGGAGAGGGAGATAATGGCAACGATTAGAGAAAACAAACAAGCAATGACAACAAAGAAACATGTAATAAATGCCACACCGATGAGAGAAAAATGGTAAAAACAAATATGGGCAAGCGCAGAGGAAAGAGAGAGAGAGAGAGGGGTGATGGAAAGACGACACCAAGAAACAAGCCAACAAATACAATAAAGAAATTGTGAGAGTAAAAGCCAAACAGGGAATTAAAAATTAGGAAAACGAGAGAGAGAGAGAGAGAGAGGGGGAGGGAGGGAGGGAGAGAGGGATACAGGCTCACAGATGAAAGAGAAAGAGAAAGAATACATACAAACAATGCACAAACAGAACAGTGACGATAAAGTACAGTTATTTGGGGGTTGGTGAAGGAGTACAAAGGGAATACAAAGGAGAGAAGACAGGGGGGAGAGGGAAATGAAAAAAGCAGAAGGTGGATGAATGAGAGAGTGGAGAAGATGAAAGGTGAATGCAAAGAATAGATAAATAAGAAACATTAAATGAAAAAGAAGAAGTACAAAGCGAATACGAAGGACAGAACAAGTTATTTTTCTGTTGTGTTTTATATTTTATGTGAGTATGAAGGTGACGAAAGGCAAATACAAACAATATCGGGAGGAAACGGAAATGGAAAATGCAGAGGATGAATGAACAAGAGAGAAAGAACAGATATATATTATGTATGCAAAGAATCAATGAATAGGAAAAGTTGAATGTAAAGAAAGTACAACGAAATGAAAAGAACATAGCCAAATACACAACAAGCCGTAACAATAAAACAATGTTTTTTCTGGAATGGTGCGACGGGATTTACGTACATTTGCATAGATACTCTGACCATACAGACCTTACGATCCAAAAGAGGTGGTCAGGACTTAGCACTTGTAGAGATTGCAGAACCCCAAATGAAGGAAAATGGAAGACAAGGAAAACACAGAAGGCTATGAATTAAAAAGGGAATACAAAGATAAAGTTGAATGGAATACAAAGGCTGTTGGATTAAGGGTATTTTTTTTTAACTTAAGGAGGTGTTTTTCTGGTGTCCTTTCTCTTTCAAGCTGAACCCAATTAGTTTTGAGCTTTAAAGACGTGCGGCCCATTAGTCTTGCGATCTTAAGACCTTTCGCCTCATTTCCTTGTCAATTTTAAGATCTTTTATGTGTTTTCCTGGCCACCGATAGCGATCCTCCGATTTAGGAGGAACCTGCCTTCGCCGAAAATGCACAAATTTGTCTCGAAGGGGGTGGGGGGGGGGTCTTATATTGTTAACTTGATGAATGATAAAACTCCCCCTATAGTGAAGCAGATAAGTGAAACAATCGTTCAAATGGTGATGCAAGCATGAAATTTGGTACAGGTATTCTTCAAAGCTCACTTTCAAAGCACATACCGCTGGCCACGCAAAAATTCAATATGGCGACCATTTTTCAAGATGGCCGACACATCTGACTGAGCCCTACTGTTATGGGTCAGTTAATTGAAAGAAAAAAAACATGAATACTGTCCAATCCAATTTTTTTTTTTTTTTTGGCTCTAACGTGGTAAGTGAAGGTAATTTTGTCCAAAGCAGTTGCATATTAGACTTTTAACTAAGATGGCGTCCAAGATAGCCGCCATTAACCCGAGGAGGCCGGATTTTTTTGGCGATTTTCGGTAGTGTTTATGGCTTAATAGCTAATCAAAGAATAAAGATAGAGAAATGAGTCATAAACCACGTGAGAGAGAGGTCACTTTCAGCTTTTGTCTCGTAAAAAATTCAGCTCCATAGGCCCAGTAGTTACTGAGATATTGCTTGTTTTCGTGAGGTAACTTTTCCGTGATTTTCCGTGTTTACGCACCTTTACCATAGTGAAATTTCCTTAAACCCATTGTGTTGACATCACGGTAGTTTCGGTGATATTGGAACTCGGTGAAAATTACCGCAAAAGTACCGTGACGTCATACAAGTAAATAGCAGCCATCAGCAGGCTATTTAAAGGCTATTTAAAGCTGTGCTATTTGAGTAGTGTATCGCCTTCTGGTGTTAAAGACAAATTTTGTGATATCTTGGCTATTAGTAGAGCTAGACAAATGATTTGTTCATCTAATCCTACATTTTTGAGGTCAGAGAATTAGAAAGACTTGTCACATTATTAACTCATCAGGGTCATAAGTAACTAGACAAAGTGAAGGAAGATTATATCGTAGGAAACGGCCTAATTCACACCATTTACACATATCCATTGAGTACAAATAACATTAGTAAAAATACCATAGAATCAAAGACTCACACCTCACATTTGCAAGTGAACAGAGCTGTACAGGAGAGACCCAGCCTGTAGCACTTGCACCTGCCACGACAGTCTGATTTACAGCCACATTTGGTCAGCTGTTCGCAACTCTTGGCTATGGGGGAGTTGGCTGTCCAGAAGACGTGCCATTCTTCACCAACCTTCTGCCATCCCCAGTCAGCAGGACTCTCTGCTTCTGGTTGACACTGGGTTGCTTGGGCCCAAACACAACCAGCCTGGAAGGCAGCTCGTCTAGTGTGCTGAAGAAGAGCTGCTTTTGTTGGTGGAATGGCCTCATAAGGCCTCTGTTTTCTGGCAAACATGTCAAGCCTGGCCTCATCCACAGTGGTAGCAGTGCTGGACCTGTCATACATCAGTATGACAAACCTCTCCAGTATCTCCAGGTCACCATCTTCCGCTGTAAGAGGGTACTGGCTCAGCTTGGAGAAGACAGGGGAGGCCTCTGGACAAACATCCCATGTCTGCCAGGCAGTTTTCTTTCCCTTGTTACGGAAGGCTGAAACAGTGTCACACCCTGTGAAGGCATGAAAGAATAACATGCCTTTAGCCTTCTGCCCCATACAGCGATACAGGCCATGCACACTGATCCAGCGCCGGCTTTGACCGTGACCAAATGCCACCCATAACTGCTCTAGCCCCAAACTCTGAAGGGCTGGAAAGGCACTCACTGCAATGACCACAACATCTGTATCATTTGCCTTGACCATGACGGCTTTGACCAGTCAGTTTGTCTTATGGGAAAAATGGATTTTGAATCCGCCATTTTGCTTTCTGATTAAGGCCGAGGGTTTATCCTTTTACCACCTTAACGAAATTACACACACATTACTTTATGGGATACAACTAGGTTCGGGTGACCTACACCTAGCCCGATCATTCATCCAGTGCCATTTAAGTCCCGTGTGATCTGTACACCATCCAGGTAAGTACATGAGCAAGTCATGTATAGCCCCCTTACCCTTGGCTCGGCTCTCCCTCGCTGGCACACCCTGTCAATTCAGGTGCGGCTATCTAACTCTATCTACTAACTACCAACTACTGTCTAGTAGCTAATTGATATGGGGCTGTTAGAAAGCATTTGGGACACTAAATTAAACTACACTACAACTTATAGTATAGTACAGTAAAATAAGCTGACACTGAACCCCATGCTGAGTTGCACAGCAGCGATGTTACCAGTGTGCTCTGGTTGTGTGTTGACATCACTCTATTATATTTGCAAGATCTCATCACTGCCTCAGTCCTTACTAACAAATATGAAAATGGCTCCATTGGATTATCTGACCCAAATAATGTATGTGCACACCAAAAATCATGTATATATGTTCAGTAGTTGCTTAGATATGAACATATGAAATTAATGGACGCCATCTTGGATGCCATTCTAAAATTCCAATTATAGACTATGCCAATGATTAAAACAGTGCTTCTCATTAATCTGGTTAGCAAGAAACAGTTTTCTCGTAAAATGTTCAACAGGTAATAATTAAAAAAGAATTAAGCAATATATGGTCAGGCACGGCAGCCATCTTGAAAAATGACCGCCATCTTGGATTTTCGCGTGGCCAGCGGTATTTCTGAGAAGAATGGACCTTGAAGGGTACATGTACCAAATGTCATGCTTGCATCACCATTTGAACGATTCTCCTGAAATTTGCAGTTATCTGCTCCACTACTAAGGAAATATGTATATTAGGATGAACGAGTAAGGAAATATAAGTAAATATGGTGAAGACAAAGAATGGGAGTAGGGAGAGGCATGGGTATAGAATAGGTGAATATGGAGATGTGAATGCAAAAGATGGCTGATTGTGGAAAGGAGAATGCAAAAGATGGCTGATTGTGGAAAGGGGAATGCAAAAGATGGCTGATTGTGGAAATGAGAATGCAAAAGATGGCTGATTGTGGAAAGGGGAATGCAAAAGATGGCTGATTGTGGAAAGGAGAATGCAAAAGATGGCTGATTGTGGAAAGGAGAATGCAAAAGATGGCTGATTGTGGAAAGGGGGATGCAACAGATTGTGGAAAGGGGAAGTCAAAAGATGGCTGATTGTGGAAAGGGGAATGCAACAGATTGTGGAAAGGGGAAGTCAAAAGATGGCTGATTGTGGAAAGGGGAAGTCAAAAGATGGCTGATTGTAGAAAGGGGAATGCAACAGATTATGGAAAGGGGAAGTCAAAAGATGGCTGATTGTGGAAAGGGGAATGCAACAGATTGTGGAAAGGGGAAGTCAAAAGATGGCTGATTGTGGAAAGGGGAGGTCAAAAGATGGTTGATTGTGGAAAGGGGAATGCAACAGATTGTGAAAAGGGGAAGTCAAAAGATGGCTGATTGTGGAAAGGGGAATGCAACAGATTGTGGAAAGGGGAAGTCAAAAGATGGCTGATTGTGGAAAGGGGAATGCAAAAAGAGTACAGTACGAAGGAGAGTGGAAAGTGAAAGAAAGAACAAACAAACAAATAAACAACAAGCGGGAACAATAAAGTAAAAAAAAATCGAGTTGATTAAGGTACCCTGGTTGAATATGGAATAGTCGGGACGGGGTAGTAGGTTTAATCGAGTACAAAGGGAATACAAAGAAGCAAAAAGTGAATACAAAAGATGAGTAAGACAGAAACTACACAAGATATATGAAAGACAGGGGGAAAGGTGAATGAAATGCGTGGAGGAATGGGGGAAGAGAAATACAAAATGAGAAAAGGAGAATGAAGAAAAAGAATGAGATAGAAATAGGAATCCAAAATATGGAATACTGGGGACTGAGTAGTAAGGTCACTGGAGTACAAAGGGAATACAGAGAACATAGAAACGTGATTTGAAGAACACCATTTTAAGATGTGCCTTCATTATTACAACGTTTCGCTTTACAGTTTCCTCAGGCCAAACTGGTAAAACAGAACATTTGGAGTGCTTATAATTATACCCTTCGAAGAACGGTCAGTCACCTACCTATTTTCACTTCTTTTAGGGTTCACCACTCTGTTATTGGCACCGTGGAGTGCGCCGCCCTTCGTTGTGGGTTGTCAGTTGGTGTAGCAAACTGTTCAAAGAAGTGGAGTGTTCATATGCCAAGGTGGGATCATCTGGCTTTTTTTTCTTTTCAGTTTGACATAGAGGGCTCACTTGAAGTTGTCCAACTAGATGCCCTTCATGTCTCTTAAACCCCGTTCCCACACAAGAATATCAACACATCATTAGCCGTCCATGGCTGATTTTACAGATGTTTGGGTCTGGACCAAATGTGGGGGACCTTGTGGCGACCATGGTGTTTGACGCCCATGAACCTGACATTAAATTGACATTGCCCCTGCAAGGCATAGGCAAGTCTAGCGAAAAACTGGACAAACTGCCCAATTTGATGCTTCAGGAATGTAGTTTGTTTCCGACCTTGTTTCGTCCTTGCTTTATGGTTGTTACAAAGGCTACACAGTGCACAAGGGTGGTTGATGAACGGTAGATGGATGAGAAACCGGTGTTTGCACGTCTCCAGCATGATCGCCCCTTGCCCACCCTCGGTCGACCAGAACCTCCCGCCGTCTTAATTGCGGCCCCCCCCACACCCTACAAGGGCCTACAGCCGCTAGTGACGTGGATAACCTAAGGCTGACCGACCAAACATTTGGACATTTAAAACAAATCTGTTAGCTGTTTCACAGATGCAATTTTGACCTGGTTATGTTCAGTGAATCCTATATTTTCAGACATAAACAACCCAAGGTCTTTCACACTGTCTTTTCGTTCTATGATGTGGCTGGATTCTGTTATGATTTTTGTGTTTCCTTTCATGACATTATCATCTCTGTATTGTATTAATTGGAAGTTTTCTTCATTAGCCTGCATGTTGTTTTCCCTGGAACACCACATTAATGTCTGTCTGCTGGCCCATGTCTCCCTGTGTATTTTCTATCATACTTAGTTTTGTGTTATCTGCAAACAAAGATACTGTACTGTGGCTTGTGTTGGCATATATGTCAATAATTAGAATGAGGAAAAGAAGGGGTGCTAGCACTGTTCCTTGGGGAACTGAGCTATTGCCACCTGAAGGCTCAGAGGTAGCTTGGTTTATTGCTACCAATTGCTTCCTGCTTACGAGGAAGTTGTATATCCACCATCCGATTTTACCTGTTATACCTTTTGCTTTAAATTTGTGGGCAATTGTACCATGGTCTCACTTATCAATAGCCTTTACAAAATTGGTGTAAATGACATCCACATTTTTCTTTTTTCTAGGGATTTATAAATGTTATCATAATGTTCTAAAAGTTGAGAGAGACACGGTTTTCCCGCTCATACCCATGTTGACCGGTGTTGTATCGTTTGTTTGTTTCCATAAATGTTGAGATTTGGCCTTGCAGGACTCACTCAAAATGTTAATGATGTGGAAAGTTAGAGCTATCAGGCGATAGTTTTTGGGTAGTGCTATACTTCCTCCTTTATGTAGAGTGGAAATTATTTCGTTTTTCAAGCTAACAGGTATTTCTCCAGTATCTAGATTCCTTTTCTGCAGTCTAGCCAGGGGTTTTGGAAGATTGTCCTTACATTTCTTTATAAGGATTAACTTCCATGAGTCGGGGTCTAGTACTTAGTGAAATGTCATGTTGACCATAGCCTCTTATTATGTCTTTTGGCCCAAAATCAACATAACAAATCTGGGGGTTTCCGTAAGGAGGTTATTAATTAAGAATACATTTTGGTCTATGATGGTTTTTGTTTCTTCAAGCTCACTGAAGGCTGTTTCATAATGCAGATGTCAGAGTTCGCTCATTTCTTTTTTGTCCCCTGTGAATCACCCATCCACTTTACTTAGTGGGTCGATGTTTGATGCAGTTTTAGCCTTTTGTTTGGCATATGAAATTAAGTACTCAGATTTTTTTTTTTATACCTGCAATAGCTTTGCTCTCCTTCTATTTGTTGCAGTTGATACTAGATTTGTATGGTTTGTTCAATTAACACAATTTATCTATCTATGTTGACCTTCTGTCTGTCCTGCACATTTAGATGTGTGCTTCGTCGTGTTAGTAACTTTCTTTATTTGTACAGCTTCCATCTGTCCCGTTTATGTTTGCTTTTTCGCCTTGTTTTTCTTTCAGATAGCCTATGTGGTGGCTACAGATTTGGGTCATGGTTTCTATTATTAGGACTAGACATTCTGATGGTGCCAGGTTATTCATTAAATGTTCTCAGTCTATTTGCTTAATTTCTAGGTTTACCTCGTCCCATCTAATATTCTTGTTTTTTGGAGTTAATATTGCTGAAATGTTGCTGGATTTGGGTCTCACTCCTGTGGTTGTATGTACGCTTGCTAAGATTGATTATATTTCATTATTCTATGATTTGAGAATGTGTCCAATATGTTAATTAATGTGTACTAGAGAGTCGTTGTTAGTGCATAAAAGGTCAAAGATATTATTCTCCCGTGTGTATGTGTGTGTGTGCGTGTGTGTATGTGTGTGTATGTTTATATGTGTGACCGTTTTGTGAAGTGTATAATAAGCACTCCAAGCGTCCTGTTTTACCAGTTTGGCCTGAAGAAACTGTAAATCGAAACGCTGTCATAATAAATGCCCATCCTCAAATTGTGTTTTTCTAACGATTGTGTTTATTTCTAATCGCCATAAAAAAAGTGAATATAAAGAATGGCTAATTAGGAATAATGGAGTACAAAAGAGAGAGGAAAGCAATTGGACTAGGCCTAGGGCAATGTATGGGGTGAAGGAATAAGAAAGAGAACCCGAGAAGATGGATGAAGTTATATGCCAAAGGAGAATGCAAAGAAGGGGAAAGAATAAAGCAAACAAACCAGAAACAGGGACAATAAAGCACAATGTTTCCTGTTCATCAATAGTCACTGCCAGAATATGGAACTGTGGGTATAGGGTAGTAGGTGCAGTAGAGTAACAAAAGGCTAACAAAAGGAGAGAAAGGGCGAACACAAAGGATGGGTAAATAATAGAGCATGGAGTATAAAACAGAGCAAAAAGGAAAGGAAATAGGAAAATGTACGGGATGAGTAAATAGGAAAGGACTGAAATTATATTAATGTATATGACAAATTAAATGCAAAGGGAGTACACAGAGTAATGAAAGGTATACACAGGCTGAATATTGAACTGTGAGTCAATAGAGTACAAATAGAATACAAAGGAGATACAAAGGTGAATACAAAGGATGGGTAAGTAGGATAACACGAGTTCAAAAGAGAGATACATTACACTGGGATAGGAGAATACAAGGGATGAAGTAATGAAGAAGAGGAATGAAGAGCATGGGTGAATAAGAAAGAGGAAATAAATGAATGGGTGAATAAAAAAGATCAATGACAAGAATGGTAAATAATGAAAGAATAATTAAAATAATGGGTGAATAAGAAAGATAAATGAACAGAATGTGTGGATAAGAAAGATCAATGTCAAGAATGAGTGAATAAGAAATAGGAAATAAATAAATGGGTCTATTAGAAAGAACACTGAGAAATGGATAGATAAGAAAGAGCAATGAATAAGAAACTATAAATACAAAGAGAGTACAGAGGAGAGAGATCAATACAGAACTATAAATACAAAGAGAGTACAGAGTGAGAGAGAGAAATACAGAACTATAAATACAAAGAGAGTACAGAGGAGAGAGATCAATACAGAACTATAAATACAAAGAGAGTACAGAGTGAGAGAGAGAAATACAGAACTATAAATACAAAGAGTACAGAGGAGAGAGATCAATACAGAACTATCAATACAAAGATAGTACAGAGTGAGAGAGAGAAATACAGAACTATAAATACAAAGATAGTACAGAGTGAGAGAGAGAAATACAGAACTATAAATACCAAGAGAGTACAGAGGAGTGAGATAAATACAGAACTATAAATACAAAGAGAGTACAGAGGAGTGAGAGAAATAAAGGATACAGCCGAACAAGCAACGAGTAGTGACAATAAAGCACAATTTTGTCTGAATGTGGAACTGTGCAATAGAGTGCAATAGGAATACAAAGGAGAGAAAGCGTGAATACAAAGGATATGTAAGAGGAGTACAAAATAGATAGGAGATAAACTGGGATAGAGACTGTCAGGGATGATTGAATAAGAGGAATTAACCCTTTATGTAACAGTGACGTGTGTTATATTTTGTCTAGCTGTATTTAGATGATATTATGCAGCTTAGGAAGGATCTGTGGTAGTTGAAAGGGTGGGTTGAGATAGTTTTAAGTCTTATTATTGATAGACGTCCTTCCTAAGCTGAATACAATCGTCTTATAGTTGCCAAAATACGATGAAAAGGAAGTCCCTGGTACTGAACGGGTTAACCCCTTCTGTATCAGCGACGTCTTTTTTGTTTTATTCTAGCTACATTTAGACGATTATGTGCAACTTAAGAAGGATCTTTCACTCTTTTAATTCTGGGGGAGGCACTTGTCACAGTTAGCTCTGTCTTTGATCTCCCTCATCCACATAGAAAACAACACAAAGTGAAGCGAGATATTTCGAAGCCTGTAAATAAATGGAAGCCCTTTTGAAGCTGAATACAATCGTCTAATAGCAGCCAAGCTAAAATTCAAAGGATTTCACCGATACTAAATGGGTTAATCGAATGGGTGATATAAAGATATAATTAACAAGAATGTATGAATACAAACATATGAATACATAGAGAGTACATAGGAGTGAGGGAAGGAAAGGCTACAAACAACAACATATAAATACAAAGAGAGTACATAGGAGTGAGGGAAGGAAAGGCTACAAACAACAACATATAAATACAAAGAGAGTACATAGGAGTGAGGGAAGGAAAGGCTACAAACAACCTATAAATACAAAGAGAGTACATAGGAGTGAGGGAAGGAAGGCTACAAACAACAACATATAAATACAAAGAGAGTACATAGGAGTGAGGGAAGGAAAGGCTACAAACAACAACATATAAATACAAAGAGAGTACATAGGAGTGAGGGAAGGAAAGGCTACAAACAACAACATATGAATACATAGAGAGTACATAGGAGTGAGGGAAGGAAAGGCTACAAACAACAACATATAAATACAAAGAGTACATAGGAGTGAGGGAAGGAAAGGCTACAAACAACAACATATAAATACAAAGAGAGTACATAGGAGTGAGGGAAGGAAAGGCTACAAACAACAACATATAAATACAAAGAGAGTACATAGGAGTGAGGGAAGGAAAGGCTACAAACAACAACATATAATACAAAGAGAGTACATAGGAGTGAGGGAAGGAAAGGCTACAAACAACAACATATAAATACAAAGAGAGTACATAGGAGTGAGGGAAGGAAAGGCTACAAACAACAACATATATATACAAAGAGAGTACATAGGAGTGAGGGAAGGAAAGGCTACAAACAACATATATATACAAAGAGAGTACATAGGAGTGAGGGAAGGAAAGGCTACAAACAACAACATATAAATACAAAGAGAGTACATAGGAGTGAGGGAAGGAAAGGCTACAAACAACAACATATAAATACAAAGAGAGTACATAGGAGTGAGGGAAGGAAAGGCTACAAACAACAACATATAAATACAAAGAGAGTACATAGGAGTGAGGGAAGGAAAGGCTACAAACAACAACATATAAATACAAAGAGAGTACATAGGAGTGAGGGAAGGAAAGGCTACAAACAACAACATGCCGGGACAATAAAGTACAATTTTTGGAGTTGATGAACATGTCGTGGGTGAATATGGAACACTGGGGACGAGGTAGTTGCTGTTGACTAGAGTTCAATGGAGTTCAAAGGAGTTCAATGGAGTACAAAGGTGAATGCAAAGGAGAAGGGAAAGCCAGTGAATATGGGAATGCAGAGAATGGATGAATGCGCAGAGAGGAGAGATAAAAAGTGAATACATATATAGTGGATGAGTAAGGATTGGGGAATACACAGAGAGTACCAAGGAGATGAGAAAGGCGAATTCAAAGGATGGATGCATGAGATGAGGAGAGAAGAAAGAGGAAGAAAAAGATCAATTAAAAGCGTGGATAAGTAAGGAATTTACAAAGAAGATAGAAATGGGAGAGAGAGGTGGAAGAATAAAGAAAGTGGAATGCATGTAATACAATATAATAATGTAATACAATAGTGGGAACCGGGTACAACGTTAATTAAAGTACAAATAGAATACACACGAAGAGATAAAAACCTGAATACAAAGAATGGAGGAGTAAAACAAAGGAACATAAAAGGGCGAATACAAAGAATGGACGAATACAAAAAATAAAATAAAAAATGAATGCAGAGAATGGAGTGATAGAAAATGAAGAGATACGTGGGTGAATGCAAAGAATAGTGATAGAAAAGGGGTGAATGCAAATAATAAGGGATGCAAAAGGGGTGAATGCAAAGAATGACGTGATAGAAAAGGGGTGAATGCAAAGAATGGAGTGGTAGGAAAAGGGGTGAATTCAAAGAATGGAGGGACACAAAAGGGGTGAATTCAAAGAATGGAGGGATACAAAAGGGGTGAATGCAAAGAATGAATAGATGGATACAAAAGGGATGAATGCAAAGAATAGAGTGATAGGAAAGGAAGAGAAAAGGGGTAAATGCAATGAATGACGTGATAGAAAAGGGGTGAATGCAAGGAATGGAGTGATACGAGAGGGAATGCAAAAAATGAAGTGATAGAAAAGGGGTGAATGCAAAGAATGAAGGGGTAAGGAAAACTGAGTGCAATGAAAGAAAAAGAATGGAAATGATGGATGACTAAGAAAGATGAATACAACGAATGCATGAGTAACTGACGAGGAATACAATAAATGAAACAGTAAGAAAAGGGGAATGCAAAATGTGGAATAGCAGTTGATTCACTAGAGAACAAAGGAGAGAATAGATGAATAACACGTAGATAGATGAATAACACGTAGATAGATGAATAACACGTAGATAGATGAATAACACGTAGATAGATGAATAACACGTAGATAGATGAATAACACGTAGATAGATGAATAACACGTAGATAGATGAATAACACGTAGATAGATGAATAACACGTAGATAGATGAATAACACGTAGATAGATGAATAACACGTAGATAGATGAATAACACGTAGATAGATGAATAACACGTAGATAGATGAATAACACGTAGATAGGTAAAGACAGGGAAGAGGAGAATGCAAACAAACGATAAGTAAGGTGAACGGACTGAAAGAGAAAAGGGTTGAATACAAAATGTGGATAAGTAAGGAACGGGAGTACAATGGAGATAGGAATGAAAGAGAATAGTGATTGAAAAGGGAACTCAAAGGAGGGAGAGAAGAAAGAGAAATTGGATGAATAAGAGAGAGAGAGAGAGAGAATGCAGTTAATGAATGAGTGATGGGAAGTGTTTTTCAGCAATACACTGTCAAATTGGCATAGGCAATATATACAGTATAGGTAGAAAGTTACCATACCTGTAACAAAACTGGTACGCATGGTCGTTTTATGGAAACATTCGACTACTCTGTTCAGGCTTTTGGAACGTATCTAAGATTCGTATTATATATAGTGTATACTGCAATGGATGCCAAAGTATACTCTGTAATATTTCAGCTGTCCGTAAATTGAATCGCTTAACAACTGATGTCTCGATGACTAACGGAAAACAAATTAAACTACTATGTCTTGGCTTCCTACAAGTGCCAAGTTTGCATAATTAACAACATATTTCGCTACAAAATCTGCATAATAGCAAAGTAATCAAGATGAAAACATAGCAATATACCGTCAACTGCAAGACAACAACAGTATAGTGAACCTGTATAAAACGTGGTCAGATGGGCCGGTTTTATGGTCCCCTTTCTCCCTCGTGATTAGCCCCATTAGTTTTCAGATGTTAAGATGTTTGCCCCATTAGTTAGTCGATTGTAAGACCATTTACCCCATTTCTTCGTCAATATTTAGACCTGTCGTGCTATTTAGGTGTCAATGTTTTCCCTGGCGAACGATAGTGAGCCTGTAATGTTGGAAGAACCGGCCTTCGGCCGGCAAATTTTTCTACCGAAAAATGTACAAATTAATCTAAGAGGGGGATCTAATGGATGCTTTTTTTTAATTTGATGGAGGTCTAGGAAGGAAACTAGAAAAATAATGAATACTTGCAAAAATCGCCCAAAAAGTGAACCATCTCCCCTTAAATGTGTGCTAGGTGTGTTACAGCTGTGTGTTCTGTTCTATGCACGGAATTTTGACGGTGTACATAGGGAGAACAAAGGAGACTGAAGAGGAAGAGAGAGGGTGGATAGATGGATGTATAGGGGAAGGTGGATGGTTAGATTTATGGAGAGAGGGTGGATAGATGGATGTATAGATGAAGGTGGATGGTTGGATGTATGGAGAGAGGGTGGATGGATGGATGTATAGGGGAAGGTGGATGGTTGGATGTATGGAGAGAGGGTGGATGGATGGATGTATAGATGAAGGTGGATGGTTGGATGTATGGAGAGGGTGGCTGGATGGATGTATAGATGAAGGTGGATGGTTGGATGTATGGAGAGAGGGTGGATGGATGGATGTATAGATGAAGGTGGATGGTTGGATGTATGGAGAGAGGGTGGATGGATGGATGTATAGGGGAAGGTGGATGGTTGGATGTATGGAGAGAGGGTGGATGGATGGATGTATAGATGAAGGTGGATGGTTGGATGTATGGAGAGAGGGTGGATGGATGGATGTATAGGGGAAGGTGGATGGTTAGATGTATGGAGAGAGGGTGGCTGGATGGATGTATAGATGAAGGTGGATGGTTGGATGTATGGAGAGAGGGTGGATGGATGGATGTATAGATGAAGGTGGATGGTTGGATGTATGGAGAGAGGGTGGATGGATGGATGTATAGATGAAGGTGGATGGTTGGATGTATGGAGAGAGGGTGGATGGATGGATGTATAGATGAAGGTGGATGGTTGGATGTATGGAGAGAGGGTGGATGGATGGATGTATAGATGAAGGTGGATGGTTGGATGTATGGAGAGAGGGTGGATGGATGGATGTATAGATGAAGGTGGATGGTTGGATGTATGGAGAGAGGGTGGATGGATGGATGTATAGATGAAGGTGGATGGTTGGATGTATGGAGAGAGGGTGGATGGATGGATGTATAGATGAAGGTGGATGGTTGGATGTATGGAGAGAGGGTGGATGGATGGATGTATAGATGAAGGTGGATGGTTGGATGTATGGAGAGAGGGTGGATGGATGGATGTATAGATGAAGGTGGATGGTTGGATGTATGGAGAGAGGGTGGATGGATGGATGTATAGAGGTGGAGGTTGGATGGTATGGGATGTATAGATGAAGGTGGATGGTTTGGATGTATAGATGAAGGTGGATGGTTGGATGTATGGAGAGAGGGTGGATGGATGGATGTATAGATGAAGGTGGATAGATGGATGTATAGAGAGAGAGAGGGTGACTGGATGGATGTATAGGAGAAGGTGGATGTAGAGCTTGGATGAGTAAAGGTGATATTAAACAAGAGCTTTTATCCTCAAATTTCAAAGGTCAACATTTTACCTGCATCATTTCTAAAACTGACAATTTGGTGGGAGGGAAACACGTGAAAAGGGCTTACATTTTTTTATTTTTTTTATTTATTATTATTAATTTCACCGCAACACCAAACACCTCCCATGAAATTAAGGGGAGATATCCACTTGAGATATTTTTTTCTTGACTCCTTTCTCCCTCATGTTTAGCCCCATTGCTTTTCTAATTTTAAGACGTTCGCCCCATTATTTTGACGATTTTAAGAACTTTCGACCCATTTCTGTCAATTTTAAGACCTTTCGTGCCATGTAGGTGTCGATTTTATCCTGGCGAGCGATAGCGTGCCTGTAATATAAGAGGAACCGGCTTTCAGCCGGGACATTTTTCTACCGAAAAATGTACAAATTTATCTTGAAAGGGGGTCTAGGGGGAGTAACTTTAAGCTTGATGGAAGTCTAGGGAATCAACTAAAAACCTCCCCTTAATGAAAGCACATATGTGATCCACCTACACATAAACCATCTTTGGAAGCACTGAAAATGGATTATGTGTATTCCGAAACGTTTGATAAATATACAATGCAAGCCACAATTCCCCTCCCACCCAATTTTCCACTTGTCACAACGGACCAGCCACATTTTTAGGATCTTTTGTACTGGTATCGAAAAATAAACTGAAGATCAATTTAGGTGACAATATTGTTTCGCTTTTCTGGCCCCCCTTCTCCCTCATGTTATTAGTTTTCAGATTGTAAAACGTTCAGCTCATTTTTTTGGCGATTTTAAGAACTTTCATCTGATTTCCTTAGTCAATATACCTTTTTCCACCTTTCATTCCATTTAGGTGTCGATTTCTTCCTGGCGAGCGATAGCGAACCTGTAATTTTAAGAGGAACCGACCTTGGGCCAGGACATTTTCTACCGAATAATTTACACATTTATCTTGAAAGAGGGTCTAGGGGGTGTTATTTTAAGCTTGATGGAGGTCTAGCGAGGAAACTAGAAGATATATTAATAAACAAATACATACACCCAAAAATAGCCACTGCCCCCTTATAATGTTTGCCTAATATGCTGCCAGATCAGTGCTGACAATAAAAGATGAGGAAAATAGCGTTCGTGTGAAATCGGCTTTAGGAGAGGTAAGTGCAAAGTAGTACAAGCGAAGTCGGGTGAATGTAACTTCTATTACTGGGGGAACTATGGCGAACCTATTTATCTACCTAACTTAAGGGGAAGTATTCGTTTTTTTCTAAACACCCTTCTCTGTCATGTTTAACATCATTAGTTTTTACATTTAAATCTTTCGCCCATTTCTTTGTCAATACTAAGACCTTTTGTGCCAATTAAGTGTCGATTTTTTCCTGGTAAGCAAAAGCGAGCCTGTAATTGAGGAGGTACCGCGGAACATTTTCCGACCGAAAAATTTACACATTTATCTCGAAGGGTGTGTTTTTTTTTTTTTTAAAGCTTGATAGAAGTCTAGGAAGCAAATTAAAACACGTATATACCGGTAGTAATAATATATATTTAAATGAATAAGATAACGCCAGACTTCCCAGAAACTATTTTCCTAAAGGGTACTTCACACAGTCAGGAGTGCGAGCTAGAGTCACTAGGAGTAGGGGACAATTCGGACTCGCGGGCCTATTCACGGTGAAAATCGATGACTCCTAGTGACTCTAACGACTCCTAGCGACTTCTGTTAGACTCCCACTCGCTCGCGGTGAAAATCGATGACTCCTAGTGATTCTAGCGATTCCTAGTGACTCCTGTTAGACTCCCACTAGCTCGCACTCCTGACTGTGTGATGTACCCTTAACCCATTGACCTACCCTAACCTACTCCCCGTGGCCGAATTTTCTTAGAGGCCAGGATATCTTCGTCCGACTTATCTGAGAGGTCGAGTTCTTCTGATACCCATGCTAAAAATGGTTGATTAAGAACAAATGGACGATAGAGGATAGGAGAATCGACAATTCAAAGAATAGATGAATGGAAAAGATAAATAGGAAAAGAAAAAGAGTTCAGAAATGAATGAAAATAACGAAAGGATAATTCAAAAGATAATATAAAGAACAAAAAAGAGAGGACATCAGGAGTACAAAAGAGTGCAAGTGAAAGAGGAGTGAGGAAACTAAAAAAAATAGATGAATAAAATAATTAATAGACCAAAAAAACAGCCACTTGCTCTCTTAAGGCCAAGTTTTCATAAATAGCCACATATCTGGCTACAAAATATTAATAATGCCTAAATAATCAAGATAGGGCCGTGGCAATTTACTCTCAGCTGGAAATACACAGACTATAATACCAAACATTTGATGATACTGGTACAGAACATTTAGTATGATCTTTGGGTTTAAATTCTACACGATAAGAAATACCATATCACCCCGTTTTATATATAATTACATCACCAAAATGGCGTCTACAACAAAAGATGGCCGATTCTTCTTACTAAAGGGTCTCTATTGAAAGGTAATGGATTTATGTAAGGAAATAGAAAGATAAATAAATTGATGAATATATATATAAAGAGAGAGAGAGAGAGAGACTAGATACTGAGCAAGTGTATGCGTATGTACGAATGAGTGGGATTATTATAAGGAATTATTGTGTAAAGGAGGAAATATGATAAATATATATGGAAGGAGCAAAGGAGAGGATATATTAATGAATGAAGGGGTGTAGAAGAGGGAGAGAGAGAGGCGTATATACAATATTAGACCTAGATGCATGAATACATAAATAAATATGCACACATATCTACATACACACTTACATAATACATAGAAAACTTCTTATAAGCGGAGAGAGAGAGAGAGAGAGAGAGAGAGAGAGAGAGAGAGAGAGAGAGAGAGAGAGAGAGAGAGAGAGAGAGAGAAGTAATAAAGTAAGCTATTATAGAAGCAAGGGAGAGATGTAATAAGAGAGAGAGTGATTGAGCAAGGGAGGGTGCTGTAAGAGAGTTACCCGGAGTTACAAGGAATAGTTAAGGGGGAATGGTATATTTCTTTGGTCGATTATATCATATATTTATTATTATATTTTTGTTTCCTCCCTAGACCTCCATCAAACTTTTAAAAATCCATTAGATCCCCCTTCTAGATTAATGTGTACATTTTTCGGTAGAAAAAAATTCCGGCCGAAGGCCGGTTCTTTCAAAATTTCAGGCTCGCTATCGTTCACTAGGAAAACAAATGACACCTAAATAGCACGAAAGGTCTTAATAGTGACAAGGAAATGGGGCGAAAGGTCTCAAAATCGCCAAACTAATGGGCCGAACGTCTTAAAACCTGAAAACTAATGGGGCTATACATGAGAGAGAAGGGGGACCAGAAGAGCAACTCATCTCCCCTTAACCCTTTGAAGATCTAAAACGCACTTCTTTCATACTATTTGGCTATATTTAGACGATTTTATTCAGATTAGGATAGGTATATACGGAAGTCGGGGTGTATGTGAGATGGTCTTTACTATTTTAACTCCCACAGTTCCTTCCTAAGCTGTATAACAGTCGTCTAATAATAGCCATAATGATGTGTCAAACTGCGTCATGATCCTCAAGGGGTTAATATGTCGGACCTTCCGGGAGGATACCTTAAGGGGGGTCACCTGCTTTTTTATCTTTCTCTCCTTTTCTCTCTTTCTCTGGCTTGTATCCATTCGGACCCATTCAGCCAACTGTTTTAAGACGTTTATCCCCATCCAGGTGTCGATTTTTTCCTGGTGAGCGATAGTGAGGCAGCATTTTATGTAGAAATCCGGCTTCGCCGGAAACATATTTCTATCGAAAAATGTACAGATTTAGCTTGCTGTCAAAACAAAAATATATATATATGCTTACTCGCTAACGCTCGCCAGGAAAATATTAACACCTAGATGGGGGTAAACGTCTTAAAACAGTAGGCTGAATGGGGCCGAATGGATACAAGCCAAAGAAAGAGGGAGAGAAAAAGAAAACAAGCGAGGTGGGCTCCCTTAAGCTGAAAGGTAGAGATTGTGAAGTGCTTTACGCTCATTGCAGAGTGTTAAATATAACCTGCTCCCGTTTTTTATTTATCTTCTGAAGTGCTATTTACAACTTCTGAGTGAAGTCTGTTCCAGGTAAATACAAAGGAAAACAAGCAACAACATAGCTACTGATCCTTTTGAGGCTGTTTGTAGCTAATCTACCATATTTATGTGAAAGAGAAAGGACAGGATAGGATGGTAAATGTGTGAAAGATTCCCCATGAAGTAAGAAACATTATGACATGAAATTTGTAATAAAAAAAAACGTTGATGTCAAAAAACTATTATAACATACAATAGAATGTGATGTAAAATACTTGTACATCACATTAAATTGTATGTTACAATAGAGTTGATGATGTTGTTAAGAAGAATTCTTATCAATATCATCAACCCCACTTTATTTACATTGCTTGTAAGATTTGTCAAGAAAAGGCGGATTATTCGTTTGTGAGAGCATTTAGTCAGGGGTTGAGAGCGAGTTACTTATCCAGGCGACTTTTGAATGTTTGGACAGAGAAGAAGTCAATGACATTGCTAATAGTCCGGGAGGGGGGGGGGGGGAGCTGACAGTAAATTTGTAATAAAGCAAGTAGTAGAAAATAATGTATATTACAGATCCTTAATGTATGTTTACACTACTGATAATTAATCCAAATTTATAATAATACACAAAAAAATATATATATACAATTATACAGTATATATATATATATATATATATATATATATATATATATATATATATATATATATATATATTATTACTCCACCCTCCTCGAAATGAATGTCTAACCTCCTTTTAAATGCGCCATTATTGATGACCTCCCCACTTTGCGACAGGTATAATAATATAATTAATGTTATCATCTATGTTAAGCATGTGTCAGTGACCTGCTCTCAATATGCCCCTGCCAGGCGTCAACACTTCATGGTTGCTTCACTAACTGCTCTTTGGTCCAACTCCCTTCATTTGACCTCCCTGTGAGTATCCTAGGTTCGAGTCCTTGGAGTGCCACATGTATTTGTTGATTTCATTTATTGAGTTTAGAGGTGAAGTTGGTTGGTGGAAAAACATAATAATTCTTAGTTTTGTACAGTTACCCACATTATTTGTTCATACACTCTGTGATCTTATGTGTGTAAATCATAATAGTATTGATGACTTGAGACCATAATTTGCTATAACAAAATTATTATAACATATGGTCTAATTACTGTATAAAAACTTCACTTCTAATTCAGCCATACTCTAATTCGTTCCATACATAATATCACTAAGTGTCTACAAATGCATGTGTCTAACTGCACGTTGTATTCGAAATGTTTTAAAATCGACAAATTAATGGGGCGAACGTCTTAATACCTGAAAATGAGGCTAATGAGGCTAAACGTGAGGAATAAGAGGCACCAGAAAATCGACCCATCTCCCCTTAATGGGGGTGACCTGCTTTTGTTCTGTCCTTTTCTATCTTTCTCTGGCTTGTATCCATTTGGCCTCATTCAGCCTACTGTTTTAAGACGTTTATCCCCATCCAGGTGTCAATTTTTTACTGGTTAGCGGTAGCAAGCCAGCATAGTTTTTATTTTTGTTTGACGGCAGGCTAAATTTGTAAATTTTTCGATAGAAAAATTTCTCCGGCGAAGTCGGATTTCTTCATATAATGCTGGATCGCTATCGCTCACCAGGAAGAAATCGACACCTAGATGGTGATAAACGTCTTAAAATAGTTGGCTGCATGGGGCCGAATTGATACAGACCAGAGAAAGAGAGAAAAGGACAGAAATAACAAAAAGCAGGGCACCCCCCTTAATGGTATTAGTTTGATCAAAGTTTGTAATACCTTGAAACATTTGATTATCGGAGCTCTCAACCACCTTCTTTCTTTCCTTCTTTCCGTCTTTCCTTCTTCCTGTCCTTCCGTCCTTACTTCCTTCATTCTGTCTTTCCGCAATTTCTTATTTGTCTATTTTATTTCCTTCCTTCCGTTCCTCCTTTCCTCCTTCACTTGTTTACTTACGTATTATATCTATGTCTTAATTATCATCCTAGTGTTTTCCTTCTTTGCTTTTCTTTCTTTCTTTATATATCCTTAGTTCCTTTCTTCCCTTCCTCTCTCCCTCCTTCCATATCATATGACGTAAAACATATATTTTTCAACTTACGATAAATTGGTATGTTTTCAGCTTGATTACTACGCTTATTTTGTTGCTTATTATGACAACTTGGCATTGATTTGACGCAGAGACATAATAGCTTCATAGTTTACCATTAAGTATCGAGAATTCAGACGGTATTGGATTGAATTTTCCGAAAAGTGAAATATAATAAACTACTTGTGCCAACATTCTTAAGGTTGACCTTTCGTACTGTCCAGTATTCATTAAAACATTTATTAGAGGATTGCAAGACCTGGCATTTGTCAGCATTGCAGAACACCTCACGCATTATTCTGACCACTCCACTAGTTTGTTTACATCCGATATTGTAGCTATTTCTGTTTTCTTCGGTTAACAACTTCAGGATCTAGGACACCCTTTCAAATTTTGGGGGTTTTCATGAAACGGTTTTATGCAGCTGACGGAGGATCTGTTAGTATCAAAGGAGTAACAGTTAACTTAAATGACTCTCTAACTCACAGCGTATCTTTTAATTTACGCAAAATCGTGTAATGGTAACCAAAATAAGCTGAAGAAATGATTCCTCGCATCTTTTGTTTTATATTTTTTCATCGTCCGTAGATTTTGAGAAAGGGGAAGGAGACAAAAGGTTATTAATTAGTGTGTTATGAATGTGTACGATATGTGGGGAAATGGGTAATTGAGAGAGAGAGAGAGAGAGAGAGAGAGAGAGAGAGAGAGAGAGAGAGAGAAAGAGAGAAATATGCAGATCACAGAAATAGGAAAGATGCCTAAGGGATACGAGAGAGAGAGAGTGATGTAGAACAAAGTCAAAGAAAGATGCCTAAGGGAGAAGAGAGGAGAGAGAGTGAGTATATATGTGTGTGTGTGTGTGTGTGTGTGTGTGTGTGTGTGTATGTGTGTGTGTGAAGGAGAGAGAGAGAGATAGCATAATTCCCTTCGTTCTCTAATTAAAATTGGTATGTCTTCATCTTTTTTACTATGCTTCCATGGAGGTTTTGTAGCGAAATATGTTGCTAATTATGAAAACTTGGCACTAATATGAAGCAGAGACATACTACTTTCGTAAGTTTCCGTTAGTTATCGAAAAATCAGTTGGCAAGGGATTCAATTTACCGTCAGATAAAATGAAACCGCGTATAGTATCAAACAGTCATACATCGGGTAGACAATTAAATATCTCGCTGTGAAACCCTGATCCTCTTTGTTTACAAATGAATAGCTCTCCTCTCTCGTGACAACCCCCACATGGGGCCCGTATTCTTAGACAAACCCCACCAATATAAAGGTTAACTGTTAAAGGTAATATAAGGGTTAACTGTTAAAGGTAATAATTATAAGGGTTAACTGTTAAAGGTAATATAAGGATTAACTGTTAAAGGTAATATAAGGGTTAACTGTTAAAGGTAATGTAAGGGTTAACTGCTAAAGGTAATATAAGGGTTAACTGTTAAAGGTAATATAAGGGTTAACTGTTAAAGGTAATATAAGGGTTAACTGTTAAAGGTAATATAAGGGTTAACTGTTAAAGGTAATATAAGGGTTAACTGTTAAAGGTAATGTAAGGGTTAACTGTTAAAGGTAATATAAGGGTTAACTGTTAAAGGTAATGTAAGGGTTAACTGCTAAAGGTAATATAAGGGTTAACTGTTAAAGGTAATATAAGGGTTAACTGTTAAAGGTAATATAAGGGTTAACTGTTAAAGGTAATATAAGGGTTAACTGTTAAAGTTAATATAAGGGTTAACTGTTAAAGGTAATATAAGGGTTAACTGTTAAAGGTAATATAAGGGTTAACTGTTAAAGGTAATATAAGGGTTAACTGTTAAAGGTAATATAAGGGTTAACTGTTAAAGGTAATATAAGGGTTAACTGTTAAAGGTAATATAAGGGTTAACTGTTAAAGGTAATATAAGGGTTAACTGTTAAAGTTAATATAAGGGTTAACTGTTAAAGGTAATATAAGGTAATATAAGGTATCTCTTTACTTATGTCTTCCTTTCTTTATCCTCCTTTGTTACTTAATTCATACGTCCGTTCTTATATTTTTCCAGTTCAGTTATTTACATTATTGTCATCGGAACAGCACTGATGGACTGATGAGGGAATTCATTTTGTATACAAGCTGTTAATTGGCTGATGATTAGGTGCGAATTGAATAAATCATTATATCTTCATTATATTATATATTTGTATAGCTTTGTATGTACACTCATTTTAGCAATTACGTTTCGACTCAGTTTTATTACACATTTGTGAAGCCAGCTCAGAATTAATCAAATCTCCTTAATAATTCTTTAACTGATGTTTGCATTTTGAGAGTGCGTTTAACCTGGCGGGTGTCATTATGGGCCTCTCCTGGTGCTATCCATTAGTTTGGAGATTTTAAGACGCTGGTGTAGTGACTAGCGTCTCGGACTTCCACCCAGAAGGCCCGGGATCGCGCCTACGCTCGGCGCATTAAAGATTTTTCACAAGCACTGAGTCGTTACCATCCCTCATGAGCAAGGGGATGGGATAGTAGTACAGGACCCCAATAGAAATATGCCTAATCGGCCTTATTGGGCTATCCTTAGCGGGCTTAGCATGAGCTAGCTTTAAGAACTATTATTTTTGTTTTATTATTATTATTATTATTATTATTATTATTATTATTATTATTATTATTCACCCTAGTATTTTTAGTTCTTGTCAGCAATACTGGAAGCTTGGAAGCTTGGAAGCTTGAAGGTGGTCTGGGTGGGCATGTTTAAGGAAATCTGGGAAAGCGTTTTGGGTTAAATTGGGAGATAAACTGAAATGCATTGTTAGTAAATGGTAAATGCAAGCAAAATCCTCAACAATACTTAAGGGGAGATTTCCACTTGAGGGAATTTTTTCTTGACTCCTTTCTCCCTCATGTTTAGCCCCATTGCTTTTCTACTTTTAAGACGTTCGCCCCATTATTTTGACGATTTTAAGAACTTTCAACCCATTTCTGTCAATTTTAAGACCTTTCGTGCAATTTAGGTGTCGATTTTATCCTGGCGAGCGATAGCGAGCCTATAATTTAAGAGGAACCGGCTTACAGCCGGGACATTTTTCTACCGAAAATTTTACAAATTTATCTTGAAAGGGGCTCAAGGGGGTGTAATCTTAAGTTTGATGGATATCTAGAGACCAAACTAAAAACCTCCCCTTAAACAAAATGTCACAATAAAATATGATAATAAGGAGGGGTCAAAGTGTGTGACCATGATTGCCTTCGTACACTCTGAGACACACATTACCAAAAATATCTTTCCTGTAAAATGGAGTCTTATATATTTAAGTGGTGATTATATTAAGTTCATGGCTTAAATGGATGTTTGTACTTAAGGGGAGATCATTCATTTTTTGGTCGATTTTTTTTTCATTGATGTATTATTTTTGTTATAGGTTCTTCCCTAGACCTCCATCAAGCTAAAATACCTACCCCAGGATCCCCCTTCAAGATATATGGGTACATTTTTCGATAGAAAAACGTCCTAGCCGAAGGCCAGTTCCTCTTAAATTACAGGCTCGCTATCGCTCACCAGGAAAACAAATGACACCTAAATATCGCTCGCCAGGAAGAAATTGACACCTAAATAACACGAAAAGTCTTAATACTGACCCTCCCAAAAAGGGGCAAAAAGGTCATAAAATCGCCAAACTAATGGGCCGAACGTCTTAAAATCTAAAAACCAATGAGGTTCAGCATGAAGGAGAAGGGGGTCCAGAAAAAGTGGCCCATCCCCCTTAATTGAATATAAAAAATCCTTCCTAACCTCCATAAAATCCTTCCTAACCTCCATAAAATCCTTCCTAACCTCCATAAAATCCTTCCTAACCTCCATAAAATCCTTCCTAACCTCCATAAAATCCTTCCTAACCTCCAAAAAATCCTTCCTAACCTCCATAAAATCCTTCCTAACCTCCATAAAATCCTTCCTAACCTCCATAAATCCTTCCTAACCTCCATAAAATCCTTCCTAACCTCCATAAAATCCTTCCTAACCTCCATAAAATCCTTCCTAACCTCCATAAAATCCTTCCTAACCTCCAAAAAATCCTTCCTAACCTCCAAAAAATCCTTCCTAACCTCCATAAAATCCTTCCTAACCTCCATAAAATCCTTCCTAACCTCCATAAAATCCTTCCTAACCTCCATAAAATCGTCTGTTAGCCACAATATAGGGAAACAATGCGCAATAAGTACCGGTACTTAACCCCTTCTGTACCGTCGACATCCTTTCTATTATTCTGGCTACTACTAATCGATTTTATTCAGTTTAGGAAGGATCTCTAGCCATCATAAGGCTTCAAACTATCTCAATCAACCCATTTAACTACCACAGATCCTTCCTAAGCTGCATAAAATCGTCCAAATATAGATATAATATAATATAACAGACGTCGCTGGTATATAAGGGGTTAAGGATTTATTTGCACATTATGGCAAACTGAAGCAAGAGCATGAGTGATGTATAATATGGTAAGAGCATATAATGTATCTATATCATTTTCAATATAATATTACATAGATTTGTGCTCTTGATGATTATTATGCACAGTACGGTCGCGCTAATAAGTAATGTCCCAGCTGTCATTACGTTTGGCTTGCTCTGTGCTGTATTAATGTCTGTCAGATGTTGAATAGGGTGGGTAAGTGTAGGAACATGTTTGTATATTTCACTCGATATGAAGAAATGAAGCTTAGATATTGCTGATACCAATAATATATTGATCGAAATATACTTAGTGCAGAGACATGACTTATTAGCGCGACTGTACACCAATAGCCCATTCAGTACCGGTGACATCCTTTTTATTATATGCTGGCAACTACTCGACGGTTTTATTATATGCTGGTAACTACTCGACGGTTTTATTATATGCTGGCAACTACTCGACGGTTTTATTATATGCTGGCAACTACTCGACGGTTTTATTATATGCTGGCAACTACTCGACGGTTTTATTATATGCTGGTAACTACTCGACGGTTTTATTATATGCTGGCAACTACTCGACGGTTTTATTATATGCTGGCAACTACTCGACGGTTTTATTATATGCTGGCAACTACTCGACGGTTTTATTATATGCTGGCAACTACTCGACGGTTTTATTATATGCTGGTAACTACTCGACGGTTTTATTATATGCTGGCAACTACTCGACGGTTTTATTATATGCTGGCAACTACTCGACGGTTTTATTATATGCTGGCAACTACTCGACGGTTTTATTATATGCTGGCAACTACTCGACGGTTTTTATTATGCTGGCAACTACTCGACGGTTTTTATATATGCTGGCAACTACTCGACGGTTTTATTATATGCTGGCAACTACTCGACGGTTTTATTATATGCTGGCAACTACTCGACGGTTTTATTATATGCTGGCAACTACTCGACGGTTTTATTATATGCTGGCAACTACTCGACGGTTTTATTATATGCTGGCAACTACTCGACGGTTTTATTCAGCCTCGGAACGATGTCTAGCCGTTCATAGATTGCAGACTATCTCAAGTATTCCTTTTAGCTGCCATATATCCTTCCTAAGCTTCATAAAATCGTCTAAATGCAGCCGAAGTATAAACAAAATACGTCACCGGGACTGTAAGGGATAGATACAATAGGTATAATATGTATGGTTAAAAACGGTTAGTATTAAGGGGAGATATCCACCTGGAGGATTTTTTCTGGACCCCTTTCTCCCTCATGTTTAGCCCCGTTGCTTTTGAGATTTTAAGACGTTCGCCCCATTAGTTTGACGATTTTAACAACCCTCGTCCCATTTAAGTCAATTTTAAGACCATTCGTGCCATTTAGGTGTAGATTTTTTTCCTGGCGAGCGATAACGAGCCTGTAATTTAAGGGGAACCGGCCTACGGCCGGGACATTTTTCTACCGAAAAATTTACAAATTTATCTTGAAAGGGGGTCTAGGGGGAGTAATTTTAAGATTGATGGAAGTCTAGGGAATCAACTAAAAACCTCCCCTTAACCAGTATTCATATATATGGATATTAATTACCAATGGGCCAAAAGCTATCAGAAAGTATTGTGGCATGCTAGACAGTAAAATGTTGGCATTAATGGAATATTGACATACTTTATGTATAGTTATAAAGGGATCCCACCTCGCTCTTTTTGTCTCTTTCTCTTCCTCTCTCTTTGGCTTGTATATATTCGGCCCTATTCAGCCTACTGTTTTAATACGTTTACCCCATCCAGGTGTCAATATTTTCCTTGCGACCGGTAGCGAGTCAGCATATATATATTTTTGTTGTGACAGCAAGCTAAATTTGTACATTTTTCGATAGAAAAATTTCTCCGGCGAAGCTGGATTTCGCCATACAATGCTGGCTCGCTATCGCTCGCCAGGAAGAAATCGACACCTGGATGGGGATAAACTTCTTAAAACAGTTGATTAAATGGGGCCGAATGGATACAAGCCAGGGAAAGAGAGAAAAGGAGAGAGAGATAAAAAGAAGCCGGTGACCCCCCTTAACATGGCCCCAGACCTGTGCTGTGAATAATATCAACTCCAACTATCAATAGTAGATGAAGCAGAGAACAGGACTCTGGTCTTCCTTGTTCTTACTTACTTTTATTTACAGTGTGTTTGTATGTTTGTTAAGGTGGGATGGGCGTACAGTATATATTTGTTAAGGGGGGATGGGCGTACAGTATATATTTGTTAAGGTGGGATGGGCGTACAGTATATATTTGTTAAGGGGGGATGGGCGTACAGTATATATTTGTTAAGGTGCGATAGGCTAACAGTATATATTTGTTAAGGGGGGATGGGCGTACAGTATATATTTAGGGGAGACGGGCGTACAGTATATATTTAGGGGAGACGGGCGTACAGTATATATTTAGGGGAGACGGGCGTACAGTATATATTTAGGGGAGAAGGGCGTACAGTATATATTTGTTAAGGGGGGATGGGCGTACAGTATATATTTGTTAAGGTGGGATGGGCGTACAGCATATATTTGTTAAGGTGGGATGGGCGTACAGTATATATTTGTTAAGGGGGGATGGGCGTACAGCATATGTTTGTTAAGGGGGGATGGGCGTACAGCATATGTTTGTTAAGGGGGGATGGGCGTACAGCATATGTTTGTTAAGGTGGGATGGGCGTACAGTATATATTTGTTAAGGTGGGATGGGCGTACAGTATATATTTGTTAAGGGGGGATGGGCGTACAGCATATGTTTGTTAAGGTGGGATGGGCGTACAGTATATATTTGTTAAGGGGGGATGGGCGTACAGTATATATTGTTAAGGTGGGATGGGCGTACAGTATATATTGTTAAGGTGGGATGGGCGTACAGTATATATTGTTAAGGGGGGATGGGCGTACAGTATATATTGTTAAGGTGGGATGGGCGTACAGTATATATTGTTAAGGTGGGATGGGCGTACAGTATATATTATTAAGGTGGGATGGGCGTACAGTATATATTGTTAAGGTGGGATGGGCGTACAGTATATATTGTTAAGGGGGAATGGGCGTACAGTATATATTGTTAAGGGGGGATGGGCGTACAGTATATATTGTTAAGGTGGGATGGGCGTACAGTATATATTGTTAAGGTGGGATGGGCGTACAGCATATGTTTGTTAAGGGGGGATGGGCGTACAGCATATGTTTGTTAAGAGGGGATGGGCGTACAGCATATGTTTGTTAAGAGGGGATGGGCGTACAGCATATGTTTGTTAAGGGGGGATGGGCGTACAGCATATGTTTGTTAAGGGGGGATGGGCGTACAGCATATGTTTGTTAAGGGGGGATGGGCGTACAGTATATATTTGTTAAGGGGGGATGGGCGTACAGTATATATTTGTTAAGGTGGGATGGGCGTACAGTATATATTTGTTAAGGGGGGATGGGCGTACAGTATATATTTGTTAAGGTGGGATGGGCGTACAGCATATATTTGTTAAGGTGGGATGGGCGTACAGTATATATTTGTTAAGGGGGGATGGGCGTACAGCATATGTTTGTTAAGGGGGGATGGGCGTACAGCATATGTTTGTTAAGGGGGGATGGGCGTACAGCATATGTTTGTTAAGGTGGGATGGGCGTACAGTATATATTTGTTAAGGTGGGATGGGCGTACAGTATATATTTGTTAAGGGGGGATGGGCGTACAGCATATGTTTGTTAAGGTGGGATGGGCGTACAGTATATATTTGTTAAGGTGGGATGGGCGTACAGTATATATTGTTAAGGTGGGATGGGCGTACAGTATATATTGTTAAGGTGGGATGGGCGTACAGTATATATTGTTAAGGTGGGATGGGCGTACAGTATATATTGTTAAGGGGGAATGGGCGTCCAGTATATATTGTTAAGGGGGGATGGGCGTACAGTATATATTGTTAAGGTGGGATGGGCGTACAGTATATATTGTTAAGGGGGAATGGGCGTACAGTATATATTGTTAAGGTGGGATGGGCGTACAGTATATATTGTTAAGGGGGAATGGGCGTACAGTATATATTGTTAAGGGGGGATGGGCGTACAGTATATATTGTTAAGGGGGGATGGGTGTACAGTATATATTGTTAAGGTGGGATGGGCGTACAGTATATATTGTTAAGGGGGTATGGACGTACAGCATATGTTTGTTAAGGGGGGATGGGCGTACAGCATATGTTTGTTAAGAGGGGATGGGCGTACAGCATATGTTTGTTAAGAGGGGATGGGCGTACAGCATATGTTTGTTAAGAGGGGATGGGCGTACAGCATATGTTTGTTAAGGGGGGATGGGCGTACAGCATATGTTTGTTAAGGGGGGATGGGCGTACAGCATATGTTTGTTAAGGGGGGATGGGCGTACAGCATATATTTGTTAAGGGGGGATGGGCGTACAGCATATGTTTGTTAAGGGGGGATGGGCGTACAGCATATGTTTGTTAAGGGGGGATGGGTGTACAGCATATATTTGTTAAGGGGGGATGGGCGTACAGCATATGTTTGTTAAGGGGGGATGGGCGTACAGCATATGTTTGTTAAGGGGGGATGAGCGTACAGCATATGTTTGTTAAGGTGGGATGGGCGTACAGCATATATTGGCTTATGGATTTATCTGTTTTTATTATTATCTTAGTTTTCTCCCCAGACCGCCATCAAGCTTAAAAACAAACACCTCCTAGACCCCCCTTCTAGATTAATTTGTACATCTTTCTATAGAAAAATGGCCTGGCCAAAGGCCAGTTCCTCCTGAAATTACAGGCTCGCTTTCACTCGCCGGGAAAAATGGCACGAAAGGACCTAATGTTGAAAAAGAAATGTGGTGAAAAGTCTTAAAATCGCCAAATTAATGGGCCGAACGTTTTAATATATAAAAACTAATGGGGCTAAACGCGAGGGAGAAGAGAGTCCACAAAAACCATTCCACCCCCCCCCCCCTTAAGCCACCCCTCTTTGTTTCTTCTTTCTTAGTTCCTGACTTGTTTGATTTATATTTTAAGTCGCTACTTCGTTGTTACCTTTCTTACTTAACCCCTTCTGTACCGGCGACGTCTTTTGCAATTTTATTCTAGCTATATTTAGTCGATTTTGTGCAGTTTAAGAAGGATCTGTGGTAGTAAATTAGGTTAAGGGAGATAGATCGAAGCATGTTCAATGCTGGAGGCCTTTTTTCAAACTAATAAAATCGTCTAATAGTAGCCAGAATAATGTTAAAGTACGACATCGGTACTGAAGGGGTTAAGGTACTTATTATACACTGTTTTCTCGCCAGGAAAAAATCGACACCTAAATGGCACAGAGAAAAAGGGTGAAAGGTCTTAAAATCACCAAACTAATGGGCCAAACGTCTTAATATCTGAAAACCAATGGGGCTAAACATGAGGGAGAAAGGGATAGACGATTTTATTCAGTTTAAGAAGGGCCTCCATCAATAAACAGGCTTCGATCTATCTCAACCTTTATTACTACCACAGATCCTTCTTAAGCTGCGCATAATTGTCTAAATATAGCTAGAATAAAATGTAAAAGATATCGCCGGTACAGATGGGGTTAACACTATCTTCCTGTTGGGGACTATGAGACGTTCCACCCCTTTAACCCCTTCTGTACCGGCGACGTCTTTTTAATCTTAGTCTAGCTATATTTAAACGAGTTTGTGCAGCTTAATTAAGAAGGATCTATGGTAGTAAGAAATGTACAGTAGGTCAGCCTGTTAGTTGCTGGAGGCCATTTATAAACTGAATATAATCGCCTAATAGTAGCAAGAATAACATTTAAGAGACGTCGCTGGTACAGAAGGGGTTAAGGTGTCTATTTATTCTAGTAGAGCGATAGCGAGCCTGTAATTTAGGAGAAACCGTCCTTTGACCGGGAAATGTTTCAACCAAAAAGTGTACATCTATAATGATCTCGAAGGACGACGATGAGAACATAATATTTCTTCTTCTTTTTATTTATTTATTTAGGTCGTCTGATTTTTTTTTTTTTTTTTTTTTTTTTTTTTTTTGGTGTTACGGGTAAACTAATATATAGGCCCTAGCTAAGCCATAGTTAAGGCTCTGCACAAGATAGAAGTTGTAATAATACACTTAGAAGCTAGGAAATAGAAAAATGGAATTGAAAACGGGAGCTACAATAAGTAAATACAGAAGAATGGAAAGTGAAATAACGGAGAGAAGAGTGCAAGAGAGGAAGGTTAATGAAGAGTGCAAGAGAGGACGGTTAATGGAGAACTTGATTGTGTCGTGAATAAAAGAATGGGGAGTGAGGATGTTTAGGGAGCCCACCTCGCTTTTTTTGTTCTCTTTCTCTCCCTCTCTCTTTGGCTTGTATCTATTCGGCCCCATTCAGCCTACTGTTTTAAGACGTTTACCCACATCCAGGTGTCAATATTTTCCTGGCGAGCGGTAGCGAGCCAGCATAATATATATATTTTTGATTTTGACAGCAAGCTAAATTTGTACATTTTTCGATAGAAAAATGTCTCCGGCGAAGCCGGGTTTCTCTATACAATGCTGGATCGCTATCGCTCGCCAGGAAGAAATGACACCTGGATGGGGATAAACGTCTTAAAACAGTTGGCTGAATGGGGCCGAATGGATACAAGCCAGAGCAAGAGAGAAAAGGAGAGAAAGATAAAACAAGAATGGTGAGTGAGGATGTTAATTCAACCCTTTCAAGATTCGATTACGCATTTCTTTTCTATTTTCTGGCTAACATTAACCCTTTGAGTACCTGTGACGTGTGTTATCTTTTATTCTAGCTATATATAGGCGATATTATACAGCTTAGGAAGGATCTGCGGTAGTTAAAAGGGTTGGTTGAGATCATTTGAAGCCTTATTATAGCTAGAGATCCTTCTTAATCTGGATAAAATCGTCTATTAGTTGCCACAATGTAATTCAAAGGACATCACTGGTATTGTAGGGGGTTAAACTATTGTATTCAAATTAGGAAGGACATATGGAAGTCAGAGGGTTGATTGAGATTAGTCTGTATCCTCATAATTCCCACAGATCCTTCCTAAGCTGTATAAAATCGTGCAATGATAGCCAGAGTAACCTGTCACAATGCGTCATAATCTTAAAAGGGTTAAAACATGACAACCCTGGTAGTGAAGCCGGATCTAGATCACAGAGTCAATGGCTATCGCTCGCCAGGGAAAAATCGACACCTAAGGGCACAAAATGTCTTATTATTGACAAAGAAATGGGGTGAAAGGTATTAAGATCGCCAAACAAATGGGCCGAACGTCTTAGAATCTGCAAACTAATGGGGTTAGAAATTAGGGAACTTATGAGGTCAGTTTTTAAGTAAGTTTGTCGGCTAAATTTCCTCATTCTTCTACGCATTTTTACCTTTGATCCTGGCTAAAATGAGACGACTTTATGCAGTTTAAGAAGGACCTATGGTAGTCAGAGAGTTCATTGTGCTCGTATTTACCCCTTCGAGCACTACTGTAGAGATAGATTATAAGTTAAAGGAAATCGTTTAATGTTAACCATATAAGAGGAGGAACATTTACGTCAACGGGCTGAAGGGGGTATAATTAGTCATCTCCACACTATAGTCTGTTCATTCTAGGTGGGGCAGACATTGTAACCTTTAAGGGGAGATTTCCACTTGAGGGATTTTTTTCTTGACTCCTTTCTCCCTCATGTTTAGCCACATTGCTTTTGAGATTTTAAGACGTTCGCCCCATTAGTTTGGCGATTTTAAGACATTTCACCCCATTTATACAACTTTTAAGACCTGTCGTCCCATTTAGGTGTCGATTTTTTCCTGGCGAGCGATAGCGAGCCTGTAATTTAAGAGGAACCGGCCTTCGGCCGGGAAATTTTTCTACCGAAAAATAAACAAATTTATCTTGAAAGGGGGTCAAGGGGGTGTAATTTCAAGCTTGATGGAAGTCTAGGAAACACTAAAAACCTCAAAAATAATCAAGCTATTTTTGCTACCAAATAGGAAGACATGGATAGGAAATAGGTGTGGAAAGTGACAGCTCATTTGCTCTAGCCCTTTTTGAGTTACAGAGGTTAGAGGTTACGATTCCTGCCCAACCTAGATTGAACGGACTATATTTTTTGTTTTATTCCAGTTCAAATAATCCCTGAAATGCTGCTGAAAAAAGAGCATCGAAAACTGACGATGTAATCTCTCTCTCTCTCTCTCTCTCTCTCTCTCTCTCTCTCTCTCTCTCTCTCTCTCTCTCTCTCTCTCTCTCTCTCTCTCTCTTTCTCTCTCTCTCTCTCTCTCTCTCTCTCTTTTTTTTGTTTTCCTTTATTTACGGTTCGGCGGTCTCCACTAGTCCTGACCACCTCGTTCGGATCGTAAGGTCTGTATGGACAGTGTGGTATGCAAATATTAATTTGTCTATCTATCTATCTATATCAATCAATCATATCAATAACTCCCGTCCACTCACCAACTCTCTGCAATCTCTCTCTCTTCGCCGTAATGTTGCATCTTTCTCGCTATTCTATCGCTACTACAATAATCAGTGTTCCTCAGAGCTTTCCCATTGTATACCACCTCCTCTACGTAGGGTACGTAGTACCCGCCTTACAACACAATCCCACCCCTGCTCTGTGCAACTCTCCAACCCAAGAGTGAAACGCTATTTTCAGACTTTCTTCTATTCAACTGCTGAGCTCTGGAACTCTCCCAGAATCAGTCTTTCCCTCCTCCTATGACTTAAATTGTTTCAAACACCGTGTGTCCAGGCATTTTAGCTCGAACGTCCCTTGATTTTGGCCCTGTCACTTTCAAAACTGGGGAAGGCACTCGCTGCAGGCAGCTATGCCTTTCGTGTCCCTCATTCACATAGAACAAAAAATCAATCAATCAGTATCTCTATCTAGTTTTCTTTCTATCTATCTATCTATCTATCTATCTATCTATCTATCTATTTATCTATCTATATATCTATCTTTCTGTCTATCTGTCTAGCTGTCTATCCATGTATTTTCCTGCTTTTTCACTACAATTTTGGTTTGGTTTTTATTACTCTTCCCCCCCATCCCTGTGTACAGTATATATAATAAAAGTATAGGATATTTGTGAAGGTTTGGAAAGTCGTTGGAGCATGTACACCTTCCTTGACAATATAACACAGAGGATAATACTACACATAAATATTGGTCACAAACATGTGGAGTGTGTTGGCGTCCAGGGCACCAGTTTTTCTCCATATAATATTACATACTACATTTTTTTGGTAACTATAGCGTTGATACTAGCTCAGCCGACGTGTTGGGAGACTTATTGTCATGTGCGTGTGTGTGTGTTTTATATTTTATTATATTTTGTTTATGTGAATGAAGGAGACAAAAGGCACAGCTGCCTGTAACAAGTGTCTCCCCCAAAGTTGAAAGAGTGACAGCCAAATTCATGGTACGATAGAGTCAAAATGTCTGGAAACACGGAGCTTGAAGCAGTTTAAGTTATAGGATGAGGAAAACATAGATTGAGGAAGAGGGTTCCAAAGCTTGTTTGTTGAGTAGAAGAAAGACGGGGAAAATTGGTTCACTCTTGGATTAGAGAGTTGGACAAAATAGGATTGGGAGTGTGTTGAAAGGCGGTTGCCCCACACTCTCCATATGGGAGGAGGTATACACTGATAAAGGTCTTTAGAACACTGATTATTGTAATAGCAGGAAAAGAATGAGAGGGATGCAACACTCTAGCGTGCAGAGAAAGATTTTAGGAAAATAGTAAGAGGAAATGAGTTCATGAGACAAAATGCTTTAGACTCTACCCTCTCAAGAAGTGCGGTAAGTGTGAAGTGTGGAACCTCCCCACACATGCCAACAGTACTCGATACATGAGTGCACTGTGCCCCTGTACAGAGTAAGAAGCTGTGTGGGGGTGAAGAACCCACAGAGACAGTTGAACACACCTAACTTCTGGGAAGCTGTTTTAGCAAGAGAAGTAATATGTTCTTTCCAAGAAAGGTCAGTAGAAAATGAAACACAAAGAATACTGAGACAAGATGAAAGGTTGATTTGTGTATTGCTTAATTAAGTATGAGGGATTGACGTGTGGAAGATCGTGACGGGTAGATAAATGGAGAAATTGAGTTATGGAAGTATTGAAAGTAACAAGATTTTCTCTGCCCCAATCGAAAATAGTTGACAAATTCAGAAGATAGGATTGTTATGGCCTCATCATGTGAGTTTATGAGTGATTGCATGCTGGGTCGTTATAGAAAATTAGTTGCATAGAGTAAGGTAGTCATCAGCATATGAGTGGATAGGACTGGAGGTACAATTAAGAAGATCATCACTGAATATTAGAAAGAAAACTGGACACAGGACAAAACCCTGAGGAACACCAAAGTTCATTCGTTCAGGAAGTGAGCGATGGACGTCTATAACTGCAACTATGGAACGGCCAAGAAGGAAATTAGAGACAAAGGCACAGATGGAGGGATAGAAACCGAAGGAGGGTAGTTTAGAAACTAGAGATTTGTGCCAGACTCTATCGAAGGCTCTATCGAGTTAGTAAGAGAAGAAAGATCACCAGTAGAGTGGCCCTTAAGGAAACCATAATGGCGATCTGAAAGTAGATTAAGGAAAGACAAATGCTTAAGACATGTTGAATTAAGAATAGTTCCATAAATTTTAGATATGCAAGAAATGAGAGCAATCGGTCAATAGTTGGAGGGTCGAGAGCGGTCACCCGTGTTGGCGATTTTAAGATCTTTTTCCCCATTTCTATATCAATTTGTAGATCTTTTGTGACATTTAGGTGTCGATTTTTTTCCATGAGAACAAATAGCAAGCCGGCAGTTTAGGAGGCTCCGTCGGCCGGAACGTTTTTTCTACCGAATAATGTACCAATGTATCTCGAAGGGGGATCTTGGGGGTATTATTTGTTTTACCTTGATGGAGGTCTAGGGAGGAAACTAAGGGGAAAAAAACCTCTCTCGTTAAACTATGCACACAACACGCTACCAGAGAGTCAATAACAAAATACTGAACTGCTGTGATGTGTGTTTGCTGCCGTTTACAGTATTGGTGGGTAAGGGGGGGGGTCACCGTTTTTTTATCTTTCTCTCCTTTTCTCTCTTTCCCTGGCTTGTATCCATTCGGCTCCATTCAGCCAACTGTTTTAACACGTTTATCCCCATCCAGGTGTCGATTTCTTCCTGGCGAGCGATAGCGAGTCAGCATTGTATGGAGAAATCCGGCTTCGCCGGAGAAATTTGTCTATCGAAAAATGTACAAATTTAGCTTGCTGTCAAAACAAAAATATATGTATGCTGGCTCGCTACCGCTCGCCAGGAAAATATTGACACCTGGATGGGGTTAAACGTCTTAAAACAGTAAGCGGAATGGGGCCGAATGAATACAAGCCAAAGAGAGAGGGAGAGAACGAGAAAACAAGCGAGGTGGGCTCCCTTAACAGTAACTGTTGTCCTACTACCTTTTGGGAATCTGTTGTACTGGTATCGGAAAATAGACTGAACATACATTTATTAAAGGGGAGGCAGATCGTTTTTCTGGCCCCTTCTCCCTAATGTTTAGCCCCACTAGTTTTGAAATTATAAGACGTTCGGCCCATTAGTTTGGCGATTTTAACACCTTTCCCCCCATTTCGTTGTCAATTTTAAGACCTTGCGTGCCATTTAGGTAACGATTATTTCCTGGCGGGCGATAGCGAGCCTGCAATTTTAAGAGGAATAGGCCTTCGGCCGGGACATTTTTCTACCGAAAAATGTACAAATTTATCTTGAAGGGGGGTCTAGGGGGTGTTTTTCTAAGCTTGATGGAGGTCTAGGAAAGAAACTAAAAAAATATATGAATAAATAAATTAATAGACCAAACAAACGGTCTGTTGAGAGGAGATATATTTAAAATGAGTTATTCATTTGTATATTTACTACTTTCTTGTTTTATGATTTCCCCCTCGACCTCCCATCAAGCTTACATTATACCCCCCAGACCCCCAGTTCCAGATAAATTTGTGCATTTTTCGGTGAAGGCCGATTCCTCCTAAATTACAGGCTGGCTATGGCTCGTCAGGAAATAATCAACACATAAATGGCTACCCCCAAGAAGAAGAAATATGTAAAAAAAAAAAAAAAAAAAAAAAAAAAAAAAAAGGAAAAGTGTGGATTGGGCCTGAGCATATAGATAGATAGATAGATAGATAGATAAATGGCACGAAAGATCTTAGAACCGCCAAACTAATGTGGCGAATGTCCTAAAATCTCAAAACTAATGGGGCTAAAAATGAGGGAGAAGGAAGTCCAGAAAACCTCCCCCTTAAGGGGGGATGGGCCGGTTTTCTGGACCACTTTCTCCCTCATGTGTAGCCCTACTAGTTTTCAGATGTTAAGATGTTTGCCCCATTAGTTAGTCGATTTTAAGACCTTTTGCCCCATTTCTTCGTCAATATTTAGACCTTTTGTGCTATTTAGGTGTCAATTATTTCCCTGACGAACGATAGTGAGCCTGTAATGTAGGAAGAACCGGCCTTCGGCCGGGAAATTTTTCTACCGAAAAATATACAATTTAATCAAGAAAGGGGATTTAATGGATGTTTTTTGTTATTATTTGATGGAGGTCTAGGGAGGAAACTAGAAAAATAATGAATACATGCAAAAATCGCCCAAAAAGTGAACCATCCCCCCTTAAGTGACCTGGTTATTTATCATCAATACCCGATAAGGTTGAGGGAAATATAAATCGAGTGTGATGCCAGCTTGAATATAGATGGCATGAATCTCCCTATCGATGGCTCCAGTTCCTCCATATAGTCGATGTAGGCCCTTGTGACGTCAGGTGAGGAGACAGGGAGAGGTTGGCTTGAATATTTTGTGGCCAAGGGAGGGAGAGAGAGAGAGAGAGAGAGAGAGAGAGTATATATAGTATCCATAGGTAACTTTAATATAATGTAATTAATTAAGCCCCATAATTTCAAATAATATTCATCTATTACTTCAACAATAGGATCTGGTGTTTACCCCTTGTATATTATGATGAGTTCTAACAGTTGCTTCCGGCTAACATTAGACAAGCAAAATTATTCAGCTTAGTAAGGCTATCTAGGAATCAGGAGAAAAACAATCTCAATGTACCTCTAACTACTGCATTTTCTTTCTAAACTGAAAAAAAAAAAATAATCTAAAAATAGCCAGAATAAAATATTAATACAGCGCCCTCGTGTACCGCATTGAAAGGGTTAATATACACAAATAATATTCAATACTTCCTACACTGTAAACATTTCCTGTATTCTATTTAGTACACATGGCTGTAAGTAAATTGGTACACACTCAAATGACTGTATCCCATTTAGTACACATGGCTGTAAGTAAAACTGGTACACACTCAAATGACTGTATTCAATTTAGTACACATGGCTGTAAGTAAAACTGGTACACACTCAAATGACTGTATTCAATTTAGTACACATGGCTGTAAGTAAACTGGTACACACTCAAATGACTGTATTCAATTTAGTACACATGGCTGTAAGTAAAACTGGTACACACTCAAATGACTGTATTCCATTTAGTACACATGGCTGTAAGTAAAACTGGTACACACTCAAATGACTGTATTCCATTTAGTACACATGGCTGTAAGTAAAACTGGTACACACTCAAATGACTGTATTCCATTTAGTACACATGGCTGTAAGTAAAACTGGTACACACTCAAATGACTGTATTCAATTTAGTACACATGGCTGTAAGTAAAACTGGTACACACTCAAATGACTGTATTCCATTTAGTACACATGGCTGTAAGTAAAACTGGTACACACTCAAATGACTGTATTCCATTTAGTACACATGGCTGTAAGTAAAACTGGTACACACTCAAATGACTGTATTCAATTTAGTACACATGGCTGTAAGTAAAACTGGTACACACTCAAATGACTGTATTCCATTTAGTACACATGGCTGTAAGTAAAACTGGTACACACTCAAATGACTGTATTCAATTTAGTACACATGGCTGTAAGTAAAACTGGTACACACTCAAATGACTGTATTCCATTTAGTACACATGGCTGTAAGTAAAACTGGTACACACTTAAGAGGAGAGTTTAGCTTTAAGTGTTTTTGTTCTGAACCCCTTTCTCCCTCATGTTTAGCCCCATTAGTTTTGACATTTTAATACGTTCGCCCCATTATTATGGTGGTTTTAAGTCCTTGCGCCCCCATTTTAGTCAATGTAAAGACCTTTCGTGCAAATTTTGTGTCGATTTTCTTCTAGGGAGTGATAGCGAGCCTGTAATTTAGGAGGTACCGGCCACATTTTCCTACCGAAAAATGTACACATATATATCTCAAAGGGAGGTTTGGGGGGTATTTTGTTTATCTTGATGGAGGTCTAGGGAGCAAACTACAAATGACTTCCCCTTAAGGAATAGTTGGATTGATGCCTACAGGCCACCCATGGCAACCGACGGTGTTAAGGGGAGATGGGTCTTTTTTATGGTCCCCCTTCTTCCTCATGTTTAGCCCCAGCAGTTTCAGATTTCAAGACGTTCGCCCCATTAGTTTGTCGAATTTGAAACCTTTCGTCCCATTTATATATCAATATCAAGACATTTCGTGCCATTTTGGTGTCTGTATTTTTCCTGGTGAGCGATAGCAAGCCTGTAATTTTAGGAGAAACCAGGCCAGGACATTTTTCTATCGAAAAATGTACAAATTTATCTTGAAGGGGGGTCTAGGAAGTGTATATTTAAGCTTGATGAAGGTCTAGCGAGGAAACTAAACAAATATATGAATATATGAATAAATAGACCCAACAATATATCCACTGTCCCCTTAATATGCAATACGTGTTTTGGGGAGGATAAAAGAGAGGGAAAGAAGGGTCAGGCAGGCTTTAACTCATTACTGAACTAACTCCCATCATTCTCTCTCTCTCTCTCTCTCTCTCTCTCTCTCTCCTAAATATTCCGCTCTCCTCTCGATCCTCTCTCTCGCTCTCTCATCTCTTCCTTTCTCTCATCTCTCTCTCTCTCTCTCTCCTCTCTCTCTCTCTCTCTCTCTCTCTCTCTCTCTCTCTCTCTCTCTCTCTCTCTCTCTCTCTCTCTCTCTCTCTCTCTCTCTCTCTCTCTCTCAACGAGAGTTTCCATTTCAACTAATTTGAATATTTTGGATTTATTGTATTCTAGTTTATAAATTTCACTCCTCACACCAAACACCTCCCACAGAAATTGATGAAAGCATGTGATCCTACCGGGTTTCAAACCTGGGTGACCACATACAGATTTTAAACACTAACCATTACACCATCGAGGCAGTTATAAGTACAGCAGCACATAACCACGATTCATATCCATTTATCGAATACTGGATATTAATCTATAATGCTTAGGCAAAAGGAAAGAATATTCATGGGGCACAGATCATGTAGGCCGACCTCGCTACGAAATATTCTTGAACTATAGAGTACAGTAGATCTGGACTTGACACGAAAATGGAACTTTACAGTAAGGGACCCAAAATCGGAAAACGAACCCCCAAGTTCGAACCTCTAAACCGTGAAAATGTGATATTTTCGCGGTTTCGAGGTTCGAACTTGGGGGTTCGTTGTCCGATTTTGGGTCCCTTACTGCAAAGTTCCATTTTCGTGTCAGGTCCAGATCTACTGTAGTCTATGCTTGAACCTATTGATAATCTAATTGATTAATTTCACTCCAAACACAAAACACCTCCCAATTGCTAATATAATATACCCTATAGTCATCTGTAAGAAATATATATTGTACAGGCTTATATTTTAAGGTCTGTAAGTTTTTTCTGAATCCCCTTCTTCCTCATGTTTAGCTCTATTTTGATACGTTCGCTCCCTTTTTTGGCAACTCTAAGACCTTTCGCCCCGTGTTTTTTTCAATTTTAAGACCTTTCGTGCCCTATAGGAGTCCAATCTATCCTGGCGAGTTATCCTTCGGTCGGGACATAGTTCTATCGAAAAATGTACAAATGCATGCCGAAGTGGGGGCTTGGGGGTATGCGTTTAATGTTTATTGATGTCTAGGGAGAACACTTTATAGAAAATAAATCTTAATCACACGTTTAGTTAAATAACTTTACGATAGTTTAGGCTTTAGATTAGTTAAGTTAGGTGAAGTTTAAATTAGTTTTAGGGCAATGTTGGTGACGACAAGGGTAGGTTGGGTTAGGTTAGTCTTGGTATGGGTTATATTGAGGGTAAGTTAGGTTAATTCACAATTAAGGTTAAGTAAGGTTAAATTTAAGTCTGGGAAAGCTAATACATAAATATATATACAGGGGGTTCATTAAGTCGTTTTTTATTTTTTGTTTTCTCTCTCTCTCTCTCTGGATTGTATCCAATCCGCCCCATTCAGCCTACTGTTTTAAGACGTTTATCCCCATCCAGGTGTCGATTTTTTTCTGGCGAGCGGTAGTGAGCCAGCATAATTTAAAAAAAAAATCGACAGCAGGCTAAATGTGTACATTTTTCTAATGAAAAGTGTCTCTGGCGAAGACAAATTTCTCTATACAATGCTGGCTTGCTATCACTCGCCAGAAAGAAATCGACCCCTGGATGGGGATAAACGTCTAAAACGGTAGGCTGAATGGGGCCGAATGGATACAAACCAGAAGAAGAGAGAAACGGAGAGAAAAAAGGCAGGTCACCCCCCTTTAAAACACATCATATAGGACAGACTGTGGTAAACAGAAACATGCAGGTATACATAATATGTACGGTATGTATGTAAACTCTGGAACTCTCTCCCTCAATCAATCTTTCCTTCGGCCTATGAGTTAGACTGCTTTAAAATTCGTGTGTCCAGGCATATTGACCACAACGTCCCTTGAATTTGGGGGTCTGTCACTCTTTTGACTCTGGGGGAGACACTCGTTACAGTCAACCTGCCTGTTGTCTCCTTCATACACATAGAAAAACAAATGTGTAAGTGCGTGTGTGTGTACATAATGTGTCGGTGTTTGTTTATAGTCTCATGTTGAGTTTGGTGTAGAGTGCGCGCGCGTGTGTGTATGAGAGCTTATGTGAGTGTGTATTAGGTGTGTGTGCCTGTGTGTATATATGAGAGAGAGAGAGAGAGGAAGACATCTGACACGAAACAAGAGAAGCTTAAAAGTAAAAATAAATCGCCTTTTACGTAAATGTTATAACTGATTTAGAGGGAAGAGAGAGAGAGAGAGAGAGGGAAAATATATATATATACCGTTATTTTATGGATGGAATACGCCATTAGGTGGGCGAGTTTTATAATATATTTTGTTCCTGCTGCACTCATTAGTTTGTATAATAATATACAAATTTCACACACACACACACACACAGACACAGACACACATCATTCATAGTACCACCTCCACTTCTCTCTCTCTCTTACTCTCACACTCTCTCTCTCTCTCACACTCACTCACTCCTTTGTACTCACTCACTCACACTCTCTCTCTCTCTCTCTCTCTCTCTCTCTCTCTCTCTCTCTCTCTCTCTCTCTCTCTCTCTCTCTCTCTCTCTCTCTCTCTCTCTCTCTCTCTCTTCCCCCCCCCCCCCTGGTAGAAACATGCAATATAACGGAAGAGTCCACCATACATTGTAAACTCTGGCAAGTTGGGTAGCCTGGTAGTGTGTGTGTGGGGGGGGGGGGGGGGGGTGAAAGGAACAGTTTTATTTAATACTTTTCTCAATTTTGCTTTAATGGTCTAGTCACTACTACTCTAGTGCTTGCTTTATGGTCTAGGCTATATATTTATTTACTAATATATTTTTTTAGTTTCCTCGCTAGATTTCCATCAAGCTTAAATAAATACCCCCTTGACCCCTCTTCAAGATAATTTTGTAAATTTTTCGGTAGAAAAATTTCCCAGTCGAAGGCCGGTTCCTCTTAACATTACAGGCTCGCTATCGTTCGCTAGGAAAAAATTGAAACCTAAATTATACGAAAGGTCTCAAAATTTACAACGAAATGGGGCGAAAGCTGTTAAAATTGCCAAACTAATGGGCCGAACGTCTTAAAATCTAAAAACTAATGTCACTAAACACGAGGAAGAAGGGGGTCCAAAAAAGTAACCACCTCCCCTTAAGCCTATCCTATGCGAGGGTGTTGTTTTGGGGCCACAGATGTTTCGTCCCATTTATGTGGCGGTTTCAAAGTGATTCACCCCAGTAGTTTGGCGATTATAAAACGTTTCACCTCATTCAAGAGTCAAATTCTGGGCGAAGTATAACGAGCCTGAGGAAACCGGCCTTTGACCTACCGAAAAAGAATAAATTTAACTTAAAGAGGGGTCTTAGGGGTGGGGCTTATTTGTATTCATATATTTTTTTTTTCATTTTTTTTTCTCCCCAGCTTAAAGAAGATCTGGGAAAGCGTGTTGTTATATTAAGGACAGTAGGAAAAGGGTACATCTCGTGTAAGTGTGTTGGAAAATATGTTTATTTTATAGGATCTAGAGTAACGGAGAGAGAGAGAGGATGTGTGTGTGTGTGTCGAGGAGCGTGAGTGTAGGTGTGGTGTGTTTGTGTTGGTGTGTGTGTGTGTCTGTGGTGTGTGTGTGTGGTGATGTGAGAGGAGAGAGAGGAGAGAGGAGAAGAGGACAGTAGGAAGGGTACATCTCGTGTAAGTGTGTTGGAAAATATGTTTATTTTATAGGATCTAGAGTAACGGAGAGAGAGAGAGGATGTGTGTGTGTGTCAGAGAGAGCGTGAGTGTGTGTGTGTGTGTGTGTGTGTGTGTGTGTGTGTGTGTGTGTGTGTGAATGAGAGAGAGAGAGAGGACAGTAGGAAAAGGGTACATCTCGTGTAAGTGTGTTGGAAAATATGTTTATTTTATAGGATCTAGAGTAACGGAGAGAGAGCTAGGGGAGAGAGAGAATGTGTGTGTGTCAGAGAGAGCGTGAGTGTGTGTGTGTGTGAATGAGAGAGAGAGAGAGAGAGAGAGAGAGAGAGTACAAAGGGAGTACAAAGGAAATCAAGCAACAACAGATCTAGTGACCCTTCTAGGCTGCTTGTCCTCCAAAACACTGAGGATCAAGTGTCCAAACAGTGGTTTAGAGTGGGTAAGGGAACATTGGAAAGGGAACTACTGCCCTGCCACTAATGTGGCAGGACTAGGAAGTTAGTAGGGGACATATGGGTTAGTAACTGAGGGGAGGATAAAGTTATTCATTTACAAACGCAGTCAGTCGCGGGTTTGATGCGATATATTTGTCTAGGCGGAATTTAAATGAATCAACGGTGCTGCAGTCTATAACGTCTCGGGGAAGCCCATTCCACAAGTTGACAACTCGATTGAAGAAGAAATTCTTAGATTCGTGCGAGTTAAAAGATTTACCAATAATTTTGCAACCGTTTCCCCGCGTGTGTAATTAGATTCGTCGATAGTGAAGTACTTACTACAGTTCATATTGTCGATGCCTTTGATGATTTTGAACACTTGAATTAAGTCGCCTCTTAATCTGCGCTGGGTTAAAGGAAATAGATTTAATTCTCTAAGACGCTCTTCGTATGGTTTGTTCTTTAGGTAGGTATCATTTTGGTAACTCTACGTTGAACTCGTTCTAGCTTGTTTATATCTTTTGGTAATAAGGGCACCAGGATTGAACGCAGTATTCCAGAAGAGGGCGGACTAAGGAATTGTAAAGGGTTAGGATAACTTCTTGGATTTATGCTCAAATGACCTGCCTATAAAGCCAATTATTTTGTTTGCCTTCTTAACAACTTCTGAACATTGTTGACCTCGGTTTTAGGTTACTCGATATTGTTACTCCCAGATCAGTTTCTCTGTTTACATTCTTAAGCTGAGTGCCATTCATCGAATAGTTTGCTTTCTCATTTAGGTATCCGACATGTAGTACTTTACATTTATCCGCATTGAAACTCATTTGCCAAATTTGGGCCCAACATGACAATTTATCTAGATTGTGTTGCATCTCGTCAACTTGTTCTTTGTGAGAGTACGCTATTTGCAATTTTTGTATCGTCAAGCAAAATTTTGAGATTGTGCAGGTTGAGACCCTCATCTATGTCGTTGATGTAAATTAGAAAGAGAATTGGTCCTAGTACCGATCCCTGGGGTACCCCGCTACTTACATTGGTCCATTTAGATGCCTTACCGTTTATGACTACCCTTTGCTTTCTGTTGCTGAGCCAATTTTCTATCCATTTCAACACACCGTCTTGTATTCCATGCGCTTTTAGTTTTAGCAGTAAACGTTTGTGGGGAACTTTGTCAAAGGCCTTTTGAAAATCAAGGTATATAATATCTACAGCTTTACTCTCATCGTAGAGGTTGAGGATATCGTGGAAGAAGTCTAAGAGGTTTGTTAAACAGGAACGTTTTTTACGAAAGCCGTGTTGAGTATCTTAAGTATGTTATTTTCCTCTAAGTGATTTACGAGTCTGTCTCGTATGACCGTTTCTAGCATGTTACATACAACTGAGGTTAAGCTAATTGGACGATAGTTACTGGGGATTTGCTGCCTTTTTTGAATATCGGTGTTACGTTGGCTAGCTTCCACTGATCAGGCATAGTTCCAGACTGCAAGGATTTATTGAATAGTAATGTCAGTGGTTTGGAGAGTTCATTCTTAGCTTCCTTTAGAACTCTAGGCGAGATTGTATCAGGTCCTGGCGTTTTATTTACCTTGAGTTTATCTAAACAATTCAATACTTCTCTCTCTGTAACGGTGATATTGCTTAGAACATCTGAATTATCAATCTGAATCGGCGATGGTGTAGGGATATCACTGAGGTGAGAGAGAGAGAGAGAGAGAGAGAGAGAGAGAAGGCGACGGAGGATAGGAGTGAGAGAGAGAGAGAGAGAGAGTGGGAGAGACGAAGCGACGAGAGAGTGAGGGAAGAGAGGGAGAGCGAGGAGAATTCTGAGAGAAGAGAGGAGAGGAGAGGGAGGAGAGAGAGAGGAGGAGGATGAGGGAGAGAGAGAGAGAGAGAGAGAGAGAGAGAGACGAGAGGAGAGACGGAGAGAGAGAGAGAGAGAGAGAGAGAGAGGGAGAAGATGGGAGAGAGAGTGAGTGAGAACGAGAGAGGAGAGAAGGAGCAGAGAGGAGAGAGAGAGAAGAGAGATGACGAGAGAGTGAAGAGAGAGAGGGGGAGAGAGAGACGGAGGAGAAGAATTGAGAGGAGATTGAGACGAGAGGTGAGATGGAGAGAGGTGGGAGAGGAGAGGAGAGAGAGAGAGGAGAAGAGAGAGGAGAGGAGAACGAGAGAGAGAGAGAGAGAGAGAGAGAGGGAAGGAGAGAGAAGGAAGAGAGAGAGAGGGTGAGAGAGAGAGGACGGAGAGAGAGAGAGAGGACGAGAGAGAGAGAGGAGAGAGAGAGAGAGGGTAGAAGGAGGCAGAGGAATGAGAGAGAGAGAGGAGAGAGAGGAGAGAGAGAGAGAGAGAGAGAGAGAGAGAGAAGAGAGGGGGAGAGAGAGAAGAGAGAGAGAGAGAGAGAGAGAGAGAGAGAGAGAGAGAGAGAGAGAGAGAGAGAACAGTTACAAGGAACAGTTATTATCCCAAAGAAATAACCATCTCATGTGTATAAAGGAAAACGTAATATAGGAATAGTATAACGGAGAGAGAGAGAGAGTATAAAAGAACACCTGGGAGTGAAATAGAGTTTAATCATTTAGGTATGTTGGTGCCGTCGGGGAATAATATTGGTTGATAATTCTGTAATGTAATCAAGTTGTTTACAAATTACGGAGAGAGAGAGAGAGAGAGAGAGAGAGAGAGAGAGAGAGAGAGAGAGAGAGAGAGAGAGAGAGAGAGAGCGAGCGAGAGCGAGCGAGCGAGTGAATAAAATATGCCACCTCCCTGAAAAGTGCCGTAAAATGTATGCCGTTAATATTATTTCTCCGCTTGATTAAAAACATTCCCGACTTCAAAAAGCTGAACGATATTCGGAATATTAAAACTGAATAAATGAATACCGCAACTTAATTTATATATCATAGCTCCAATCGGCCTTAATCTAAGCCAAAATAGAGAGAGTGAGAGAGGGAGAGAGAGAGAGAGAGAGAGAGAGAGAGAATATGAAAGTGAGAGTGAGAGAGAATGGGGGTGAGAGGGAAATTAGTGGTGATAGAGTGAGTGTGTTTAAGAGAGAGAGTGAGATATATGTATTATCTATCTATCTATTGCCTGACGCCGTGATCCCCGAAGGGGTGGCCACGAACGAACCGCCCCCACCCACCTCTGTCCCTAGTCAGTCGACACCCCTCCCCCCAACCAGCACCGCCTTCGTTCATATACTTCCTTACTCCATCCTACCACCTCTCTTTCGGTCTACCTCTCCCTCTGTCCCTCCACCTAGCTCTCGTACACCCTCTTAGTCATTCTCTCGCTTTCCATACGTTCCATATGGCCGAACCATCTCAAGTTGTTCCTTTTCACACTTTCCAGCACATCTACCTCCACACCACACCTCCTTCTTACTTCCTCATTAGTCTGTCTATCCCTCCATTTAACTCCGCACGCACTTCTTACGTAATTAATTTCCACTGCTCTCACTCTTGGTCTGAGTCTCTCAACCAACGTCCATGCTTCGCTTCCGTAAGTCAGTGTCGGGATTACCACACTGTCATGCAAAGACATCTTCACTTCCATACTGACCACCCTATTTCTTGTTACTGCTTTCAGCGTTCCTACAACCCTCTTCCCCTGTTGTACCCTCTCCCGCACTTCTTCATCCATAGTCCCATCTTTACTCAACACACTGCCCAGATACTTAAAAGAGTTGACGATCTCCATAGCCTGACCGTTCAGCTTCACCTCACACTCTGTGACTTCACCCCTTTCGAAGACCATAACTTTGCGCTTCCCCGCATTTACCTTCAAATTCCGTTTTTCGCACACTGTTCCAAACTCATTTACCAGACCCAGCAACTCCCATTCATTATCACTCATCAGAACTGTATCATCCGCAAACAGAAGTATAGGTAGCTTCCACTAAATTCCCTCCTTTTCAGTAATACACCAACATCCACTGCTCTTGATAGTATTTCTTTCATGACGCCATCCATATACAGGGTGTCCCGCGAGTTTTTTAAAATACTTCCAGAGATGAAAGATTAAGTAATTCTAAGTAAAAACTGTTATATACTTATAGGCTTTTGGGGGCATTTTTTTGTAGTTATGGAACTTTAAAGTCAGCATTTTGGTGTTTTTTGTAATATCTAACCCTGTTTTTCTTCAATAAGATGAGGACAGGAAAAAAACAATAAAGTGTATTATGAAGCATGATATCAATACTTCAAACTGAATATTACAAGAAACCAACAAAACTAAATTTTAAGCTCATCATCGCGGAAAGAAGAAAGGAGCTACAGAGGATTTTTTGTTGTGTTTTCTGTCAGTTTAAACCCATTTTCCGAGTAATGACAATTAATAGCGATAACGTTAAATGCTGTATGATGGTGCATGGTATCAATACTTAATGAAAACACCAAAAAAATCCTCTATAGCTCCTTTCTTCTGTCCGTGATGGTGAGCTTAAAATTAAGTTTTGTTGGTTTCTTGTAATATTCAACTCCATGTCAAGGGAATATGAAGTACGATGTAGGGAAGTTTTTGGTGTCAGTTTGCAGTATTGATATCATGCTTCATAATACACTTTATAGTTTATTATCCTATCCTCATCTTATTGAAGAAAAACAGGGTTAGAAATTACAAAAAACACCAAAATGTCGACTTTAAGGGTTCATAACTATAAAACAATGCCCCAAAATGCCTATGTGTATTTAACAGTTTCTGCTTAGAATGATTTAATCTTTCATCTCTGGAAGTATTTGACAAAACTCGCGGGACACCCTGTATACAGTAAACAACCACGGGGACATCACACACCCCTGTTTCAAACCAACATTCAGGTCAAAGAACTCGCTCTCCACACATACTGCCGCCTTTGCACCCTCATACATGCTCTTCACTGCCTTCAGCAACTTGCCATCTACTCCGTATATTCTAATAAGTACTTTCCACAAACCTTCTCTATCCACTCTGTCATAGGCCTTCTCCAAGTCCATAAAGGCAACATACACCTTTTGTTTCTTCTCCAGATATTTCTCCACAACACAATTCAGGGTAAAAATCTGATCTACACATCCTCTTCCCTTCCTAAAACCTCCCTGCTCGTCGCCTATCCATTTCTCCGTTCTCACTCTCACTCTCTCAATCACTACCCTACTGTATACCTTCCCTACTACGCTTAGAAGACATATTCCTCGGTGGTTACCACACACACCTCTTTCCTCTTTGCCCATATATAGGGAGACTATTATGCCAGTCTTCCAGTCATCGGGTGCACTCCCCTTCTCCCATGCTAGTTTGCACATTTTCCATACCCATTCGATCACTATCTCACCACCATACCTCAACATTGCCCCAGTCTCTAACCAGTATTTATGTATACACTATGTAATTTATATGAAGCACACCTTGTCATACAGTAAGGTTGGTGACATGCGAGTGATATCAAGACCAACTCTAACAATTGAAGTTTGACCTTGACCTGTCACTGTGACCTTTAACTAGGAATGTACTCTATACCTATGACATATTAATTTCTTTCTAAAAATGCACATGGTTGTTTAGTTTATGAGAAATATTAATAAAAGTTGATTTTGGCTTTTGACCTACAGTATATTTTGGTCTTTATAGAATATACCTGGTATTTTGCTATTTTTCTTTTCACATGATTAGAGGCGATTTTTGCCATTTTAGTGAGATTTGCATGTGTAGTATAGAGGATAATAGACTGATCTTTCTATTTGACATTTACCTGTGACTTTGACCCTTTGAGTAATATATGAAGCATTTTTCCTGAACTTTTACCTTAGCATTCTTGTTATTACTGTCGGTTAATTTGGGAGACTTTACAATATATATCATTTTGACATTTGACCTAAGAATATCTAACCCATTCCGTACCAGTGCCGTCCTTTTCACTGTATTCTGGCTACTTTTAGACGATTTTATTCAGTTTAAAAAGGATCTCTAGCGGATAACAGGCTTCGAACTACCTCACCTATCCCTTTTTTACTACCACAGATCCTTCATAAATTACACAAAATCCTCTAAATATAGCTAGAATGAAAATAAAATAAGTCGCCGGTACAGAAAGGGTTAATTGAAAGTGGTCCAGTACAATCATAAAAAACACAGCAACTATACTCTGTGTGTGTGTGTGTGTTTTTTTTTTTTTTTTTTTTTTTTTTTTTTTTTTTTAGCAGAGTGTAATTTGCTATCTTGCCATCCTGATTACTCGGCTATTACCAAGATTGTGCAGCGGAATATGTTGTTAGTTACGAAAACTTGGCAACAATATGACACAGAGACATAGCACTATCAGATTTGTCCATTAACAATATGACACAGAGACATAGCACTATCAGATTTGTCCATTAAGGGGAGATTTCCACTTGAGGGATTTTTTTCTTTACCCCCTTCTCCCTCATGTTTAGCCCCATTGCTTTTGAGATTTTAAGACGTTCGCCCCATTAGTTTGGCGATTTTAAGAACTGTCACCCAATTTATGTCACTTTTAACACCTTTCGTCCCATTTAGGTGTCGATTTTTTCCTGGCGAGCGATAGCGAGCCTGCAATTTAAGAGGAATCGGCCTTCGGCCGGGACATTTTTCTACCGAAAAATGTAAAAATTTATCTTGAAAGGGGGTCAAGGGGGTGTAATTTCAAGCTTGATGGAAGTCTAAGAAACACACTAAAAACCTCCCCTTAACAATAGAGAAATCAGATGCTAAGGAATCCAATTTACCATTATCTGGAAATAAAGAGACTATAGCCCCGTTATTCTGGTGAACATCTGGTGAATAGTAAAATAGTTCCAAAGGTGACACTATAGTTTGACCTTTATTTTGAACTTAGCATTCGAGTAAGGTCATTTGTTTTTCATGATCCTCACAGGCACCATCCGAATGTATATATATAGTCTAGAGATGGAACGAATATCAATGTTCACTATTTGCGAATACGAATACGAATTTTTTGTTGTAAAATTCGCGAATATGAATACGAATAGCGAATATTTCAATCCTTATTTGATCCTTCAAGGACTGGTAATTATTTTTATGTCACCAACAAACGTTAATTAAATTACTATGAAATTAATTACCAGAAGTTAATGACGATGTGGATGTGTAATTTCTTAAACATCATAAATGAACTGTATGAATTAATGTTTAATATATTGTAAGAGGTCAGCCATAGAAAATTGAATAATTCAAATTAAATCCATTCAATTTTCTATGTTTCCAGTCCTCAGTCCCAATGTTGCCGCTTTTTTTGTTACTACAGTACCAGATTTGGTACATTTGACTCTCTCAAGTACATTTTATACATTTTCCAATACAATATTTCATATCTGGTACTAAATACGAAATCAGTGAGGAAATATGATGGAATATATTTTAGTAACATGCTATTACATTGGATATGTCTGAAATGGCAATATTGCGATGGTTCAAATGTCCAGGTCCAGCACACATTCGTTTACCGGGCAGTGATTCCACTTTAGAATAATTTGGTAGGCCTACTTTTCACTAGTTTGATCTGGTACTATTAAATACAGTTAAGTAGCAACACTGCTCAGTCCTCCTTCATTCCACTTTAGCGGCCCCAACGCAAATCTACACTGTTATTTATTCGTTTGTGTTAACTTTAAAATTTGATATTTAAAATGTTTGTATATATTCTATTGGTTTCGTGAACATATTCGCATATTTTGCAAATAGCTATGAATGGAAATGCGAATACGAATACGAATACGAATATTGAAAAACATAGCGAATAATCGGACATACGAATACAAAACGAATATTCGGTTCCATCTCTAATTATTATTATATACACTCTAGGAACATCCATTAATAGCCATGGAAGAAGGTCAAGGAGAAACTGGTAAACACACTCAGCAGCAAACAGGGGACAAACATACAGTAAGGCAACAGACAGACAACAGACAAACAACAGATAGACAGACAGAAAACAGCCTGACAGACAACATCCAGACAGACGGACAACAGGCATACAGCCAGACAACAGACATACAGCCAGACAACAGACATACAAGACATATAGCCATACATCAGACATACAGCAACACAACAGACATACAACAGACATACATCCAGACAACAGACATACATCAGACATACAGCCAGACAACAGACATACAACCAAACAACAGACATACAGCCAGACAACAGACATACAGCCAGACAACAGACATACAGCCAGACAGCCAGACAACAGACATACAGCTAGACAACAGACATACAACCAAACAACAGACATACAGCCAGACAACGGACATACAGCCACACAACAGACATACAGCCAGAAAACAGACATACAGCTAGACAACAGACATACAACCAAACAACAGACATACAGCCAGACAACAGACATACAGCCAGACATACAGCTAGACAACAGACATACAACCAAACAACAGACATACAACCAAACAACAGACATACAACCAAACAACAGACATACAACCAAACAACAGACATACAACCAAACAACAGACATACAACCAAACAACAGACATACAACCAAACAACAGACATACAACCAAACAACAGACATACAGCCAGACAGCCAGACAACAGACATACAGCTAGACAACAGACATACAACCAAACAACATACATACAACCAAACAACAGACATACAGCCATACACCAGACATACAACCAAACAACAGACATACAACCAAACAACAGACATACAACCAAACAACAGACATACAACCAAACAACAGACATACAGCCAGACAACAAACATACAGCCAGACAACAGACATACAGCTAGACAACAGACATACAACCAAACAACAGACATACAGCCAGACAACAGACATACAGCCAGACAACAGACATACAGCCACACAACAGGCATACAACCAGACAACAGAAATACAACCACACAACCAAACAACAGACATACAGCCAGACAACAGACATACAACCAGACAACAGACATACAGCCAGACATACAGCCACACAACCAAACAACAGACATACAGCCAGACAACAGACATACAACCAGACAACAGACATACAGCCACACAACAGGCATACAGCCACACAACAGGCATACAGCCACACAACCAAACAACAGACATACAGCCAGCCAACAGACATACAACCAGACAACAGACATACAGCCAGACAACAGACATACAGCCAGACAACAGACATACAGCCACACAACATACATACAGCCAGACAACAGACTTACAGCCACACAACAGACATACAGCCAGACAACAGACATACAACCAGACAACAGACATACAGCCAGACAACAGACATACAGCCACACAACCAAACAACAGACATACAGCCACACAACAGACATACAGCCACACAACAGACATACAGCCAGCCATACAGCCAGACAACAGACATACAGCCACACAACAGACATACAACCAGACAACAGACAATAGATATACAGACATACAACAGACATACAGCCAGACAACAGACATACAGCCAGACAACATACATGCAGCCAGACAACAGACATACAGCCAGACAACAGACAACTGACATACAACCAGACAACAGACATACAGCCACACAACAGACATACAGCCAGACAACAGACATACAACAGACATACAGCCACACAACAGACATACAGCCACATAACAGACATACAGCCAGACAACAGACATACAGCCAGACAACAGACATACAGCCACACAACAGACATACAGCCACACAACAGACATACAGCCAGACAAGACATACAACCAGACAACAGACATACAGCCACACAACAGACATACAGCCACACAACAGACATACAGCCAGACAACAGACATACAGCCAGACATACAACCAGACAACAGACATACAGCCACACAACAGACATACAGCCACACAACAGACATACAGCCAGACAACAGACATACAACCAGACAACAGACATACAGCCACACAACAGACATACAGCCAGACAACAGACATACAGCCAGACAACAGACATACAACCAGACAACAGACATACAGCCAGACAACAGACATACAGCCAGACAACAGACATACAACCAGACAACAGACATACAGCCACACAACAGACATACAGCCAGACAACAGACATACAGCCAGACAACAGACATACAACCACACAACAGACATATAGCCAGACAACAGACATACAGCCAGACAACAGACATACAGCCAGACAACAGACAAACAGCCAGACAACAGACATACAGCCAGACAACAGACATACAGCCAGACAACAGACAAACAGCCAGACAACAGACATACAGCCAGACAACAGACATACAGACAAGGTTGCGTGACACACAACATTACGGGTGAGTCAGTACCAGCAGCAGTGTTGGATACGGAATTTGAAAAATATGTATTTTAAATGCGAGCAAATACCGAAAGGAAAACTATGTTTAAACAAAATGGAGGCGTACGTCCAGTTACTACCTTTATGAGTATTATTACGAGGTTATATAGATTATCTCTCTCTCTCTCTCTCTCTCTCTCTCTCTCTCTCTCTCTCTCTCTCTCTCTCTCTCTCTCTCTCTCTCTCTCTCTCTCTCTCTCTCTCTCTCTCTCTCTCTCTCTCTCTCTCTCTCTCTCTCTCTCTCTCTCTCTCTCTCTCTCTCTCTGTATATATATGCAGGGTGTCCAGCGAGTTTTGTTACATACTTCTAAAAATTAAAGATTGTCATTCCAAGTAAAATAGGCCTATGTTAAATAGGCTTACTGTTTTTGAGACAATATTTACAGCTATGACCCATTGAAGCCGACATTTTTGTGTTTTTTCATAATCTTAACAGTGTTCCCTTTCAAAAGAAATGGGTAGGATAGGAAATAAGTAGCAAATGATAACGTATTACATCAAGTCTTCAAATACACAACAACATTATCTTTTGTTGTTCTCTTTATGTTCCCGTAGCGAGAGATTGACTATTAAGGGCTAGGTAGTTGTTTTTTATCCCTCAGGTTTAGTTATATTACCTATGAGATTTTAAGAAGTTCGTTCCATTAGTTTGGTTATTTTTAGACTTTTCGCTCCAGTTCTTTGTTAATATAATGTACCTTTCGTCCCATTTAGGTGTCTATTTTTTTTCTGGCGAGCGAAAACAAGCCTGTAATTCTAGGAGACTTCGGCCAGGACATTTTTCTACCGAAAAATGTACAAATTTATCTTGGAGGGAGATCTCGGGAATTATGTTTTAAGCTTGATGGAAGTCTAGCGAGGAAACTATAAAATGTATTATTACATAAATAAATTGACCTTAAGATAACTACTACCCCCTTAAAGTTATAACACAAAACTGCATAGTCAACACTTCGCCATGGGAGGAAAACGAAAATCACAGAGGAGTTTGTTATGAATTATGTTTCATTCTTTACCATACACTACTCATAGCTAACCCATTTCTTTCATATCGAGGAAAAAGGGGTACAGATGGTAAATCACATGTATCTGCCAAAAGGAAAGGAGGGAGTTTCTATCTTTTTCTTCATTATAACCCTGTTTTTCATGTATGGTAAATTAATTGGGAATACACTTATTTGTGGATGATGAAATATAGTATAAATACTTCAAATATACAATAATAAACTATACCTTTTGACTATACGGTTTGTTGTGTGTGTGTGTGTGTGTGTGTTTGTGTTTAGCTGTTTTGTAATATCCAACTCATCGCCGAGGGAATAGGACGAACGATACAATATAGTTTTCGGAGTCACTTTGAAGTATTGATTCCATGTTTCATCATACTGAACACTCACTTCATTGTTTATCTGTTATCACAGTCTTATTGAAGAAAATGACGAAAAGGGCAAAAATACCTGCTTTCATGGGCCATAGTTTCAAGACAAATGCCCGCTAAATTCTATGCTTGTAGAAAATTTTATATATATATTTATCGGTGGGTGTCCAGTCTCGGTCAGTGCGGGTTTCATTACCAGGTTATAATTTTATCACTATATTTTTCAGTCCGTCCCTTTCACCGCGGACCGGGAATCAAAAACAAGCTCAAAAATTATTCCCCATTTACCGTCGTGTTTTGTTTTATTATTTCCAGCCTGGGTTTATATATTTCCAGCCTGGGTTTATATATTTCCAGCCTGGGTTTATATATTTCCAGCCTGGGTTTATATATTTCCAGCCTGGGTTTATATATTTCCAGCCTGGGTTTATATATTTCCAGCCTGGGTTTATATATTTCCAGCCTGGGTTTGAGGGGGTATATTTTCAATGTTGGTCTTGTTTACATTTTTAGGATGGTCGTTACTTCGGTGTTCTTTCTCTCTATATATAGATGAATAGATAGATAGATAGATAGATAGATACATAGATAGATAAATAAATAGATAGATAGATAGATACATAGATAGATAGGTAGATAGATAGATAGATAGACGGTCAGACAGATAGATTCATAAGTAAATCAATAGGTAGACACGTAAATAGATAGATAGATAGATAGATAAACAGAGGATAGATAGATAGACATATAGCTATATATATATATATATATATATATATATATATATATATATATATATATATATATTCCTTCCTTCCTTCCCCCTTTTTCTTCATCACTTTGTTTCTCCTTTTACCTGTTGTCTTCTATTCTTCCATCCTCCATTTCTTCTTCCATTCCTCTATGCAGCTTTCATTCTTTTACCTGTTGTCTTCTATTCTTCCATCCTCCATTTCTTCTTCCATTCCTCTATGCAGCTTCAGTCTCCTTTCTTCTTAATACTCACTGTCCACCCCCTCCATCTAAGTCATATTCTTCCTTCCTTCTCCTTCCTCCTCCTTCCTCCTTTCTCTTCCTTCCTTCCTTCTTCCTTGTGTTCCCAACTCTTCTTCCCGTCCTCCACCTCTCCTCCCTTCTTACTTCCCTTCCTTCGTCCTTCCTTCTTCCTGTCCTTCCTTTCTTCCTTCCTTCCTTCCTTTGTTCCTTCCGTCATCCCTTTCTTCCTCCCTTTCTTCCTTCCGTCCTTCCTTCCGTCCTCCCTTTCGTCCTTCCTTTCTTCCTTCCTTCCTTCCTTCCTTCCTTCCTTTAATTCCTTCTTCCGTCCTCCGTCCTTTCTTCCTTTTCTTTCTCTTCCTTCCTTCCGTCCTTCCTTCCGTCCTCCTTTCTTCCTTCCCCCTTCTTCCTTCCTTCCCCCTTCTTCCTTCCTAATTCCTTCCTTCCTTTCTTCCTTTCTTCCTTCCGTCCTCCCTTTCTTCCTTCCTTCCTTTCTTCCTCCCTTTCTTCCTTCCTTCCTCCCTTTCTTCCGTCCTTCCTCCCTTTCTTCCTTCCTCCCTTTCTTCCTCCCTTTCTTCCTTCCTTCCTTTCTTCCTTCCGTCCTCCCTTTCTTCCTTCCTCCCTTTCTTCCTTCCTTCCTCCCTTCCTTCCTTCCTCCCTTTCTTCCTTCCTCCCTTTCTTCCTTCCGTCCTCCCTTTCTTCCTTCCACTCTTCCTTCCTTTCTTCCTTCCTTTCTTCCTTTCTTCCTCCCATCCTTCCTTCCTTCCTTCCTTCCTTCCTTCCTTCCACTCTTCCTTCCTTTCTTCCTTCCTTCCTTTCTTCCGTCCTTTCTTCCTTCCTTCCTTCCTTCCTTCCTTCCTTCCTTCCTTCTTTCTTTCTTTCTTTCTTTCTTTCTTTCTTTCTTTCTTTCTTTCTTTCTTTCTTTCTTTCTTTCTTTCTTTCTTTCTTTCTTCCGTCCGTCCGTCCGTCCGTCCGTCCGTCCGTCCTTCCTTCCTTCCACTCTTCCTGCCTTCATCCCTTTCTTCCTCCCTTCTGTCGTCCACTTCTTCCTTTTTCTTCCTTCCTGTCTTCTCTATTTATACAATTAGTGCATTATTCACGTGATTGTAATTAACCCCTTATGTACCGGCGACGTCCTTTTAACATTATTCTGGCTACTATTAGACGATTTGTTTAGTTTCAAAAGAGCCTTCAGCAATTAATAGGCTTCGGACTATCTCCCTTAGCCCTTTTAATTACTACTACCGATCCTTCTTAAGCTGCACAAAATCGTCTAAATATTGTTAGAATATTATATAAAAGACGTCACCGGTACAGAAGGGGTTTAATTTATTCATGTCATGATTTCCTTACTTGCTTTTATACTTGTTTCTTTCTTTCCATGCTTCCTTCCTTCTTTCATTGCTTTCTTACAACTTCTCTTATTTCATTTCTGGTATGCTTCCCTTCATTCTTTCCTTCCTTCTATCCTTCACTTCTTGTCTTTCTTCCCTCCTTCCTTCCATTCTTCCTTCATTCTTTCCTTCATCCCTCCTTACTTATTGTTCCTTCCCTCTTCTCTCCTTCCCTCTTTATCTCTCTTTCCCTCCATCCTCCCTCCTCCTTCCCTCCATCCTCCCTCCTCTTTCCCCCTCCACCCTCCTCCTTCCCTCCCCCCTTGTCTTCCTTCTCAGTATATGTATCTCTTTTCCCTCAACCTATTTTTGACTCCTCCTATCCATAAGTTATCTGTACAATCTTTTCCCCTCCCTTCCTCTCTCTCTCTCTCTCTCTCTCTCTCTCTCTCTCTCTCTCTTTCATTCGTTCTGTATATATATATATATATATATATATATATATATATATATATATATATATATATATATATATATATATATATATATATACTTACTTATATATCTATAATTCTATACAGTATATACGTATGAGCCTCCATAATCCGTACTGTATTCTATATATTTTAAGCCAGTAATCAGTGTATATATCGGTGTCTCAATATGTGTCAGTGTTCACAAATGTGTCAAATAAAACTATGAATTAAATCATCTTTTGGAGTACACGTCTCTGGCTATCGTGTATTTTGGAGTACACGTCTCTGGCTATCGTGTATTTTGACTAACCTTTTTTGTGAACGAGAACGTAATTCTTTATTAGACGATTTTGTTCAGCTTAGGAAGGATCAGTGGGAGCTAGACAAGTTACTCCAGTATTTGAGGACGCATTTCTTATTTATATTCTGGCTATTAGGAGACTATTTTATTAAGCTTAGGAAGGAATTTGGGAAGTTAGAGAGTTGATCCATATATATACTTTACCTCTTTGATTCTTAAAGTCCCTTTCAAAGCTAAATATAATCGTCGAATGATAGCCTGAACAATTTGGTAAAAAGGCGCCCAAATACTGAAAAGGTTAATTAGGATAGTCTATAACCTTTTGACTCCCCACAGGTCCTTCCTAAGATGAATAAAACTGTCCACTGATGGCAAGAATGCACTGTCAATAACCGTTCTCCTAATGCCATGATTTGCACTGAGCCAAGATGAGCTTATTCCAACACTTCTCACTTTAAGGGGAGATGGGTCGTTTTTCTGGTCCCCTTTCTCCCTTATGTTAAGCCCCATTTAATTTGAGATTATATGACGTAGGCCCATTAGTTTGGCGATTTTATCACCTTTCGCCCAATTTAATTTTCAATGTTAAAACCTTTGGTGCAATTTAAGTGTCAACTTTCCCTGGCGAACGATAGCGAGCCTGATATTTTAAGAGGAACCGGCCTTTGGTCAGTACATTTTTCTACCGAAAAATGTAAACATTTATCTTGAAGGAGGGTATAGGGAGCGTTTCTCTAAGCTTGATGGAGATCTAGCGAGGAAACTAAGAAATAAAAGAATAAATTAATTAATAGACCAAAAAATAAACAGCCCATCTCCCCTTAATGAACCCACAAGTGTAATCACGGGAAATTTCAACCTATAAAATCCATGTGTGTGTGTGTGTTTGTGTGTGTGAGAGAGAGAGAGAGAGAGAGTATGTGTGTGTGTGTGTTGGATAGGTAGGCAGACGGATAACTATATAGATATATGTGGGCGAGGAGTATGTACCGTATGTGTATATACGAATAAACGTTTCTCTGTATGTGTTATTAACCCTTTCTGTACCGGGGACGTCTTTTAAATTTAATTCTAGCTATTTTTACACAATTACACTAAGTTTAAAATGGGCCTCCAGCAATAAACAGCATCAAACGATCTAACGTAACCATTTTTACTACCACAGATCCTTTTCAAACATCATAAAATTGTCTAAATGTAGCTAGAATAACATTAAAACTCTTCCCGGTACAGAAGGGGTTAAAACTATACTTGCTAAGACACTTGGCAAGAATATTAGAGCGCAGGATATCAATTCACCCTCGGATGGGCCTTTTGTTTCTATATATATATATATATATATATATATATATATATATATATATATATATATATATATATATACAGTATACATATATGTATAATGTATATGTATATAAACATCTAGGTTCTTTAACTCCAACAATTTGAGAATTGTGTTATATTTTCACTTTATGCAAAATAATGTCCTTGAAATTACAAGAGCGTTCATTTTCCATTTTATTCCATGTGTCTGCATTTGTGTATATGTGATTGAGTGTGTGCGTTTATGAGTGTGTATGTCTGCGTGCTTGAGTGCATGTATGTGTTGTTATTTTGTGTTCATGTGTGTGAATGTGTATGTGTGCATGTTTGTGTATCCGTGTGTGTAGATATACTAGTGTATGTATGGCTGGGTGTATCTGTGTGAGTATGTGTTTGTGGGTGTGTGGGTGTGTGTGTGTGTGTGTACGAAGCTAATGTATGTATGTGTGTGAGTATGTGTTTGTGTGTGTGTGTGTGTGTGTACGATGCTAATGTATGTATGTGTGTTGTGTTATGTGTTTGCTCGGGTGTCCAGCCTAAGGGTGTGGAGAGACAGACAAAGAGAGACTGAGAGAATTACAAGGAATAGTTAATATCTAAATTTTCTTGCGGTCCATTCTGGGTGGAAAGAGATACATTGTGAATTGTATTACACTCATTGCAGAGTGTTCAAAATACTATAAATATTCCTAAACTGCTCTACTGAAGAACTATTTACTAATAGTAGGGTCATTTGCTTGGAATCCGTGACCATTTTGTTCCTACCTTTTTCTCTCGATAGATTTGACAACCTGAACCATTTTAAAGGAAAATTAGCTCCTATGCCCCTCTGAAAAATGACGGCTAACTCTGCTAGAGCCCAATATTCAAAATGGCCGCCAACGCCATCTTGAAAAACATGAAATGTAATATCTCTGGCATCAGATGAGGTACAAGGACGAATGAGGTGTCCTTTTTCACTAATTCTGGCATTACAAATCCACTGGAATGGTTATTGTATTGTATTGTATTGTATGTTGTATTGTTATTGTATTGTATTATACTAATTGTACATACTAATCTGCCACTTCACTGTCACTACATGATTCACTGTATGAGCCACTATCAGAATCACTGTCCTCACTTTCGCTGCTATCATCACTGTTGTTCTCTGCCTGCGGATTTGTAGGTAGTGGTATGGATGGGGGAAGTGGGGGCTGGGTTATTCACATTCCGAGTGTTTGAAAGGAGCTGCTTTTCATTGTTCAGAATGGCCAACCAACCAGACTTCAGCTTAGAGCCCTTATTCATTGTTGACTCTATCCGTATGTCGAGGGCGACACACGAATATGGTTTTCCTGTCATTGACTGTGCAAACATACCACTCTCCATGAATGCAGCCTGATCGACACGAAGGGTATCAAGCACTGCGGTGAAATCGGGGAGATGCCGACCATACTTGTCATTATCATAGATTTGCATCAAAGGAAGCATGAGCTTGAGTGAGGACTTGAACTTAGTCCAGCTGCTTGTTCTGATTGCATGGATATTTTGAGTTAGAACCTCAACCATTTCCATGAATGACATCCAGTATTCTGCTTGTGGGGCACCCTCAAAGTCCTTGAAGAGAGCATCAACGAGGTCCTTCAGCTCAGCATTTCTCTCTAGCTTTGCATGTTCATCTGCAAGTTCCTGTGCATCAATCGGATGTCGAAGCTTGGCAAGGGATGCCTTTACTTCTTCAGATAGAGGGGAATCTTCCAAACGTTTGTCTATGACATGGTGGACCAGAGTCTCGTAGAATAGTCGCAAGCAGCGAACCCCACGCTTAACATGTTTTCCACGAAGGACCTGATCAACAGACCCGTCTGCTATAACACCAGCTGCCACCAACACATCTGAGATGCCAGATCCCTTAAACCTCTTGTATATAGTGTAGATGAATGACATTTGGATGTGGAAGGGTGCCATGAATGGTAAGATTTTGCTGAACAGCTCAGCATTATCACTTTTCAACTCTAGCATGAGCACGTAGACAGGATGATCACCAACAATTATTGCAAAAGGCATCTTTTTTTCTTCGATTGATTTTGCAAGCTTACACATCACATCATTGAGAATTGTCTTACTGGGTGGGTTGGGATAGGTCATGTGGTATATTGCTCGACTCTTCTCATCTGCATTTGACATGCTGGCGTGAAACCCTGAAAACCCAGGCACAGTCTGTTCTTCTGGCTTAGATCTCGTTTGGTCATCTTGCGCCCTGGCCAATGCATGGATCACACCACGAATTCTTTGCACCGATGTGTCAGGAGGAGGAGTACTTTGATCAGCTGGTGGCTTCCTGAGAGGCGGTTCCCCATGCTTCGCTGTCTTGTATGGATTGACTTTTTGCATTTCACTTCCGAGCTCTTTGAGAGTTGTCGAGAGGTTTGATGTAAAGTTGGCACCGGGAACTGGTCTATCCTCGTGATTCTCAGAAGGAAGTTCTGTATCAAATGATTCTGGCTGCACAAACATGACATTAGTGCGGTGTGACTGGCCAGCACCGGTCAGTGTGTCGCTCTTGAAGTCATCATTGTCGACTATAGCGATAGCAGGCTTACCCTCAGCTAGTTCGAAGGGGCAATCAGATGAGCACTTGAGGTCATTGACCACCCAAAAATCTCGCAGCATAAGTACGTCATTGTAACTGATGCCCAATCCATCTTTGTGATTATGTCGACTATCTCCCTACTCTTGGTCAGTCCATGTAGCAAGACAGAGATTTATCTCAAATGCAGTTTTCCAGTGATGTAGCTTGTGAGGATAGATGCAATCGATCGGACGGATGGACTGTCATCAATTGCAGACTTATTTGGGTGTTTCAGCCATGTGAGCAGCTTCAGCAGGAGCTCACTGAGGTCTTCTCTCTCCAACTCGCGTATATATGGGAGCCAGGGAATAGTATTTGTCCTGATGACTTGCTCTTTGAGTCGTGCCGCAACATTCATCACCAACTGATCATTGCTGACACTCAATGAAGATATTGCCGCCTCGATGTATGTACCTGCTGCTGTTTTATCATATACCAGTTCACTCACATTCTTTTGAATGCGTTCATGAAATCCGATGTCTTCCCCAAATTCATTGACGAGAATTTCCTTTAAGTAGCTGGATTTTACTACTGAGTTATGTCCGTGATTTGAGATAATGCGCTTATAGTCCTGCAGCAGGCCTTGCAGTGTGCGAATTTCATGGTCTTTGAAGATGACTTGACGAATATGATGAAAGAAGAGAGCTTGGGCCTCTCGGAGGTTTACACGCTGCAGATGTTGAGTGCTTTCATCTGAAAGGGGCTTGTGGTCGCTTACATATTTGCGCCAGCACGCACGATGGTAGCGGATTTCCAACCCAAATGCTGTTTGACTATCTGGGATGGATGCAATCAGAGTGTCAAGTCTCAATCTCATGACCTCATCTTCCAGACGGACAGTATGTAACTTGAATTTAGTCCAGGCATCTACTGTTGATAGGAGTAAAATCTGCTTGTCACGATCACTACTCTTGTATGCCCCGTTCATGCACCACACACATAGAATCTTATCGTGACGGACACCCATACTGGAGCGGAGCCTTTTAGGTGCACTGGCCTCTGGGGAAGGGTCTTGTTGATCTGATGCTTCATCTCTTTCAAGACGTTCCTCGGATTTGTGTTTGCGTTTTTCGGCTTGAGAGAGCTTGCGCTTGCTGGATAATGATGCATAACAAGTGCTATGCATGTGGTGACCCTTTGGTCCCTTCTCTCAATCCACATTTTCATGTATATGTTGAAACTTATCAAGTTCTTTCCATTGTAAAGACTTTTCCCAGATGGATTCCCACTTCTCAGGTGTAATGTTTTCCAAACGATCATCTGCGGTACATCGCTTACCACAGAGTAAAATGCACTCGTATTCATTTAATGTCTTGTCTGGTAACTCTTCACTCTCTCTTCTATTATCCATTATTTCGGTCACTTCACAAGTCGGCGATTTTCATCAGATGGGCATTCGATCCATCTGAAACAGTAAAAAAGTAATATTAGATATACACCGCAGGCAGAGAACAACAGTGATGATAGCAGCGAAAGTGAGGACAGTGATTCTGATAGTGGCTCATACAGTGAATCATGTAGTGACAGTGAAGTGGCAGATTAGTATGTACAATTAGTATAATACAATACAATAACAATACAATATACAATACAATACAATACAATAACCATTCCAGTGGATTTGTAATGCCAGAATTAGTGAAAAAGGACACCTTATTCGTCCTTGTAGCTCATCTGATGCCAGAGATATTACATTTCATGTTTTTCAAGATGGCGTTGGTGGCCATTTTGAATATTGGGCTCTAGCAGAGTTAGCCGTCATTTTTCAGAGGGGCATAGGAGCTAATTTTCCTTTAAAATGGTTCAGGTTGTCAAATCCATCGAGAGAAAAAGGTAGGAACAAAATGGTCACGGATTCCAAGCAAATGACCCTACTATAACTTCTAAGATTTGCTTTGTTTTCCGGTAGAACTGATGTTAAGTGTGGAAAAATCCACTTGTACTAGAGCTGAACTTTTTTCTATTCTTAATTTACAGTCATGCTCACGTGGTTTAATTTACAGTCATGCTCACGTGGTTTAATTTACAGTCATGCTCACGTGGTTTAATTTACAGTCATGCTCACTTGGTTTAATTTACAGTCATGATCACGTGGTTTAATTTACAGTCATGCTCACTTGGTTTAATTTACAGTCATGCTCACGTGGTTTAATTTTATTGGAACTAAATATTTTGTTATAATCCACCTACTCAAACCAAATAAGTATGAAGACAGAGAAAGTGTGTGTGTGTGTGTGTGTGTGTGTGTGTGTGTGATAGAAAGAGAAGCATGAGGATAATGCTAAGGAGAATATGAGAAATAAGGTTAAAAGTATAAGTGAATACTAATAGATAACTGTATAGACAAAACAACAACTATATAGACATACATCGAGAGAGAGAGAGAGAGAGAGAGAGCGGGTAGGTCGCTTCAATAAACTATAAGGGAGGGTGGGAGAGGATAAATTTAAACATAGATAGATGGATATATAGATAGACAGATTGACAGATAGAGTGTGTGCGTATATGTATGAGAGTGGATGAGGAGTATACTATATTGGTCTACGTGTGTGTGTGTGTGTGTGTGTGTGTGTGTGTGTGTGTGTGTGTGTGTGGGGGGGGAAAATTATATATAAAATACTATATGTTAGCTGCCGAGTCTCACATGCCAGAATGACCAAAGGCAAAGGCTGAGTATCCTGGGGAGGGAGAGAGAGAGAGAGAGAGAGGGGGGGGGGGGGGGAGACACAGGAAAAAACAAAGTTGAAATTGTAAGAAGAAAAGAATATATAATTACACGTTTGCGGCAAAGAGTAAATTGCCTCTGTTTGTCCTGCGAGAAAGTATGTTATGCTTCACTTATATACTGTATAATAATATACAGGGTGTTCCAGTAATGCTTTTCATAAATTATATGGTGGACTCATCAGACAAAAATAAGAATAAATTACTCTATGAACATGAGGTTGAGTATTTATAATAACGGAGTTATTACACGATTTAAGTTAACGATAGATACAATGCCATTCAGTCCAAGGGGTAATGTTGCCATTTTAGTGGATTATATCTATTTGGCCTTCGCTATCGCTTGCTAGCCTCACGATAGTGAGCAGTATCCAATCGGCGTTCTCTCTTCAGGCTAGCGAGCGGTAGCAAGCAGATGTTTTCGGTAGGATAATCAAATCCGGCGAAGCCGGACATATTTTTCTACCGAAAAGTCAGATCGCTACTGCTCACTATCTTGAGGCTAGCTAGCGATAGCGAAGGCCAAATGGATATAATCCACTAAAATGGCAACATTACCCCTTGGACTGAATGGCATTGTAGCTATCGTTAACTTAAATCGTGTAATAACTCTGTTATTATAAATACTCAACCTCATGTTCATAGAGTAATTTATTCTTATTTTTGTCTGATGAGTCCACCATATAATTTATGAAAAGCATTACTGGAACACCCTGTATATATACTGTATATATAATTATATACTGTACTGTATATATATATATATATATATATATATATATATATATATGTTTTTTTTGTTTTTTTTTGTATTTGTTTACAGGGGAGAGAGAGATATCCTTACTAGGATTCGAACCCACTCACTCCAGATACTGTATATAGGGAGAGTTGGTCACCATAACCACTCGATCATCCGCTCATGATCGAGTGGTTATGTTGCCCAACTCTCCTGATTATACCTGGAGTGAGAGGGTTCTAATCCTGGTGAGGATACCTCTCTCCTAACCTGTCCGATATAATATATTATATATAAGGGGGGAGGGGGGGGGGAGGTGTTGGTATGAAGTAGTAATAGGGCAGGCGATAGTCTGAACGAGGGTCCACATCTTTATAGTCTGAACGAGGGTCCACATCTTTATAGTCTGAACGAGGGTCCACATCTTTATAGTCTGAACGAGGGTCCACATCCTTATAGTCTGAACGAGGGTCCACATCTTTATAGTCTGAACGAGGGTCCACATCTTTATAGTCTGAACGAGGGTCCACATCTTTATAGTCTGAACGAGGGTCCACATCTTTATAGTCTGAACGAGGGTCCACATCTTTATAGTCTGAACGAGGGTCCACATCTTTATAGTCTGAACGAGGGTCCACATCTTTATAGTCTGAACGAGGGTCCACATCTTTATAGTCTGAACGAGGGTCCACATCTTTATAGTCTGAACGAGGGTCCACATCTTTATTTGCAATGTTTCGATTAAGGGGAGGAAGACCGTTTGTTTGGTCTATAATTCATGTATTCATATATTTTTTTAGTTTCCTCCCTAGACCTCTATCAAGCTTAGAAAAACATCCCCTAGATCCCCCTTCAAGATAAATTTGTACATTTTTCGGTAGAAAAATGTCCCGGCCTAAGACCGGTTCGTCTTCAAATTGCAGGCTCGCTATCGCTCGCCAGGAAATAATCGACACCTAAATGTCACGAAAGGTCTTAAAATTGACAACGAAATGAGGCGAAAGGTGTTAAAATCGCCAAACAAATGGGCCGAACGTGTTATAATCCCAAAACTAATGGGGCTAAACATTAGGGAGAAGGAGGTCCAGAAAAACAGTCTGCCTCCCCTTAAGCACAATATTCATCAGCAGACTAAACAAAATTTGAGCAAAATGTATACATATATAAAATGAGTGCCTTATTATAATAGTTATACTAAATTATATTTAAGAAAAACATATGTGATGTTAACAAACGATTACGTAAAGTCTAAAACTGCTATTAGCTTATTTACTAATGGTTAAAATGGTGCTTCTTTTCAACTGACCGTAAATTGCAAGGTTCCCATCAAGATTTTTCAGTAATTTTGAAGATTTTGTATTGAAATATGGTGCTACTTGTATAAACTTGGTCTTACTATGATACAGAGACATAGTAGTTCATATTTTGTATTGATATATGGTGCTACTTGTATAAACTTGGTCTTACTATGATACAGAGACATAGTAGTTCATATTTTGTATTGATATATGGTGCTACTTGTATAAACTTGGTCTTACTATGATACAGAGACATAGTAGTTCATATTTTGTATTGATATATGGTGCTACTTGTATAAACTTGGTCTTACTATGATACAGAGACATAGTAGTTCATATTTTGTATTGATATATGGTGCTACTTGTATAAACTTGGTCTTACTATGATACAGAGACATAGTAGTTCATATTTTGTATTGATATATGGTGCTACTTGTATAAACTTGGTCTTACTATGATACAGAGACATAGTAGTTCATATTTTGTATTGATATATGGTGCTACTTGTATAAACTTGGTCTTACTATGATACAGAGACATAGTAGTTCATATTTTTTCTAATAACCCCTTCTGTACCGGCGACGTCTTTTTAATCTTATTTCAGCAACATTTAGACGATTTTGTGCAGTTTATGAAGAATCGGCGGTAGTAAATAGGGTTAAGTGAGACAATTTGAAGCCTATTAATTGCTGGAGGCCCTTTTGAAACTGATTACAATCGTCTATTAGTAGCCAGAATATATTAAAAAGGACGTCACCGGTACAAAAGGGGTTAAGTAGAGAGAAATTAGCTGCTAAGGGATTCAATTTATCGTCAGCTGAAAATAAACCGAGTGTAGTGTTGCATACTCAATATAACTCATAAATATTACCTTGTTATTAAGGGGGCCCATCTCGCTTTTGTTCTCTTTCTCTCCCTCTCTCTTTGGCTTGTATCCATTCGGCCTCATTCAGCCTACTGTTTTCAGACGTTTACCCCCATCCAGGTGTCAGTATTTTCCTGGCGAGCGGTAGCAAGCCAGCATATATATTTTTTGTTTTGACAGCAAACTAAATGTGTACATTTTTCGATAGAAAAAAAATCTCCGGCGAAGCCGGATTTCTCCATACAATGCTGGCTTGCTATCGCTCGCCAGGAAGAAATCGACACCTGGATGGGGATAAGCATATTAAAACAGTTGGCTGAATGGGGCCGAATGGATACAAGCTAGGGAAAGAGAAAAAAAAGGAGATAAATATAAAACAAAGCGGTGACCCCCCTTAAAGGGATATGGGTGTATATATTTGCTTATTTATGTATTTATTTATCCTTTCTGTAGTTTCTCCCCAGACCTCCATCAAACTTTAAAAACATCCATTAGATCCCATTTCTAGATACATTTGTACATTTTTCGGCAGGAAAATGTCCCGGTCGAAGGCCACTTCTTCTGAAATTACAGGCTCACTATCGTTTGCCAGAAAAATAATCATAAGTTCTGTTCCTCTCCGTGCTCTTATACATAGAATATAATGAGCATGATTGATTTTCGAGTGTAGTTTCTTATGCAGTAGTTAACCCATCTATTAGTTAACCCATCTATTAGTCAAACTGATAATGAAGAAACCATGCACACTTGCAATTCATTCATAGGCCTACTAATTGACTTGCATACATAAAATCACGGCGAGGATCAGAACTTGTGTGACAAACTGTACCTTGAGTTGACGTTTTGACATTATTATTTGTAGACTACAGAGGCCTGTAGTTCTTTAGGAATTATATCTTTGAACTTTAAGACAGTATTGATTGTGTTGATATGTTTAAAAATAACTCTTACTCTAATCTGAGGGTATAATTAATTTAGGAGTTAATTAAGTTGGTTCTGTTATTATAAACCTGCTTTATATACCCTTGAGATAAATGGTTAAATACGCTATAGCTCTCTTTACTGTGATTGGTTGTTCTTTAGGATGGAGGAGCTTTTTGCCAATGGAAGAGTCGGTGAAATTTGAATTCAGAGTCGAGGCTAAGGTAATTTAAACACAATACGAAGGCTATCGTGATTAGTGTAGATATGAGATTGTTCTTGTATGAAATTGGAATGAAAGGAACATTTTGTAGTTAGGCCGGTATATGTAGGTTTCCTATAGATGGATGTAGATAAGTTGTTGTTAGAGTGATCAATTACGATATCAAGGAAAGGTAGGCTCCATTGGATTCAATTTTGGAGGTGAATTCCATACTTTCATGCTGTGTGTTAACGTAAGATAGGTATTATGGGATGTGATCTTTGCCTCTGAATGCAAACCATTTATTATCATCACAGCAGCGGTAGAACAAATTTGTGAAGGATATGAGGCAGTTATTTAGCCAACGATGGAGGAGCAGAGGGGGTTTCCCATGGACCCTTTTTCTGATTGTGTAAATGTAAATGTGTCATGTCCGACCAGTGTAAGAGGTCTACGAAATTGTTCTTGGGTGAAATTTTGAAGTATGTTACTGCCTTTGACAGATCATATTAAAGTGTCAATAAACTTAATAAACTTAAGAGATTCTGCATCATAACTAACTAGGATATATATATATATATATATATATATAGAGGCAAAGAACTATATATATATATATATATATATATATATATATATGTTAGTATAGCCAGGTAATAGATTCTCTTTTAAACAGACGAGGTTAAAGGCAATAGCAGTTTCAGCATTTAGTATTTTATTGTTACAGCTTTCAATATTTCTAACAATTTTCCTCTGGGGTTCAGAGATGAGGTACAATAGGTTAGCAAAATTCATGGTGGATCCAACGTTTCACAAGTAAACATCTTGCATCTTCAGGGAATGGGCAGGTAATGATTAGAATAAGGACAAAGCAACATATTTATACAAAATTCGAGGATCAAGAATAGGTAGGTGGGCGGAGCTACTGGGTGTGGGGTGGCTGTTCATTGGTGGAAGGCAGTCTATTCGCGAGACGGGCACTAAATCTTATCGGTGGTTGGTTGTTGGCTGTGGGTGGCTGTGATTGGTTGGTGTTGTCAGTAGTGTGCTGATCGCGGAAAGGTACAGGAGGGGGGCACAGGGCGAGAGGAACGAGGGCAGTATGCCTGTAGCGCTTGCCTGAAGGAAGAATTTGAAGGTCTTGTGTTTGGTTGTTGATGCTGGGGTTGAGTGTTTGGATATATAGAGCTTCTAAAATAGCTAGTCTTCTGGGGTCTGATTCTTTGTCGAGTATGGTAGTTTGTTTGTCTAGGTCGGCGCGAGTTAGGGCAAGATGGTGGGGGGCTTGATAGTGATCTTTTATAGCGCCAGATTGAAGGTGGAGGGTTAGTCGACGGGAAAGGCGAGTCTGTGTCATTCCAACATAGGATAGGGGTCCACAGTCCCCAGAGGTGCAAATATGCTGGTATATCACATGATCGTCTTTCGGTTGGTTGGTGGAAATGGGGCGGTTACGGAGGACAAGGTTGGAGGTCTTAGGAGATTTGTAGTAAATAATGAGTTTTATTTTATTGTCAGGGTTGGTGGGGAGGACGTTTTTGTGAATTATTTCTTTCATAATGGATTCGTCTGTTGTGTGGTCGGAAGATATGTAGTTTCTGTAGAAAAATGTAATGTCATTGGCCGGGTTGGTGCTAGGGGGGTCTTGTTTGTACCATTTTTCTAGGTGGTGGTTGATGGCATTGGTGACGTCAGTGTTGGAATACCCATTGTTGACTAGGACCTGGGTGAGCCTTTCCAATTCATTGTGTGTGTCATTCCAGGTGGTGCAATGGGTGAGGGCTCTCCTGACATAGGCGGCGATGGTGGACTGATGGTATCGTTTAGGGCATTCACTTTCCCCATTAAGACATTGGCCATTGTTAGTAGGTTTGGTGTACACCGTAGTTTTGAAGCCGTGGTCGTGGAGGGAGACAAGGAGGTCGAGGAAGGGTAGATGACCATCGGTGGTTTCTTCGTATGTGAAGTTGAGTCCGGAGGCGGCCATGAAGCGCTGCTGGAGGTCCCTGAGTTCGCCCAGGTCCTTCACCCGCACGAAGATATCATCGATGTACCTGCAGTAGACAGTGGGCCGGTGGGCAGCCAGGAGTTCCTCTTCGATAGTTCCCATGAAGAAATTGGCGAACAGGACCCCCAGGGGGCTTCCCATCGCTACACCGTCGATTTGCTGGTACATATTCCCGCGGGGGCAGAGGAAAGGGGACTCCTTGGTACATAGTTCCAAGAGCGTCTTCAGGGCCTTCTCCGGGATGTCCAGGGGGGGCGTATTAGGGCAGTGGTAAACTCGACGTAGGATAAAATCTATTGTCTTGTCAACGGGCACGTTGGTAAACAAACTCTCTACGTCGAGGGAGGCGATGATGTGGTCGTTAGCAGGGGGGCATCTCGTAGAATTTCAAGGAAGTCATAAGCAGAGTTGAGGTTGTATTGCCGAGGAACAAAAGGGGTGAGGAGTTTGTTCAGGGCCTTGGCGGTCTGGTAGGTAGCAGTAGGGATCTGTGATATGATGGGGCGGAGGGGGTTCCCGGGTTTGTGGGTTTTTATAGTACCGTAAGCATAACCTGGGGTGAATTCGCCGATGAGTTTCTTCAGGCGAATTCATCGGCGAATTCACCCCAGGTTATGCTTACGGTACTATAAAAACCCACAAACCCGGGAACCCCCTCCGCCCCATCATATCACAGATCCCTACTGCTACCTACCAGACCGCCAAGGCCCTGAACAAACTCCTCACCCCTTTTGTTCCTCGGCAATACAACCTCAACTCTGCTTATGACTTCCTTGAAATTCTACGAGATGCCCCCCCTGCTAACGACCACATCATCGCCTCCCTCGACGTAGAGAGTTTGTTTACCAACGTGCCCGTTGACAAGACAATAGATTTTATCCTACGTCGAGTTTACCACTGCCCTAATACGCCCCCCCTGGACATCCCGGAGAAGGCCCTGAAGACGCTCTTGGAACTATGTACCAAGGAGTCCCCTTTCCTCTGCCCCCGCGGGAATATGTACCAGCAAATCGACGGTGTAGCGATGGGAAGCCCCCTGGGGGTCCTGTTCGCCAATTTCTTCATGGGAACTATCGAAGAGGAACTCCTGGCTGCCCACCGGCCCACTGTCTACTGCAGGTACATCGATGATATCTTCGTGCGGGGGAAGGACCTGGGCGAACTCAGGGACCTCCAGCAGCGCTTCATGGCCGCCTCCGGACTCAACTTCACATACGAAGAAACCACCGATGGTCATCTACCCTTCCTCGACCTCCTTGTCTCCCTCCACGACCACGGCTTCAAAACTACGGTGTACACCAAACCTACTAACAATGGCCAATGTCTTAATGGGGAAAGTGAATGCCCTAAACGATACCATCAGTCCACCATCGCCGCCTATGTCAGGAGAGCCCTCACCCATTGCACCACCTGGAATGACACACACAATGAATTGGAAAGGCTCACCCAGGTCCTAGTCAACAATGGGTATTCCAACACTGACGTCACCAATGCCATCAACCACCACCTAGAAAAATGGTACAAACAAGACCCCCCTAGCACCAACCCGGCCAATGACATTACATTTTTCTACAGAAACTACATATCTTCCGACCACACAACAGACGAATCCATTATGAAAGAAATAATTCACAAAAACGTCCTCCCCACCAACCCTGACAATAAAGTAAATACTCATTATTTACTACAAATCTCCTAAGACCTCCAACCTTGTCCTCCGTAACCGCCCCATTTCCACCAACCAACCGAAAGACGATCATGTGATATACCAGCATATTTGCACCTCTGGGGACTGTGGACCCCTATCCTATGTTGGAATGACACAGACTCGCCTTTCCCGTCGACTAACCCTCCACCTTCAATCTGGCGCTATAAAAGATCACTATCAAGCCCCCCACCATCTTGCCCTAACTCGCGCCGACCTAGACAAACAAACTACCATACTCGACAAAGAATCAGACCCCAGAAGACTAGCTATTTTAGAAGCTCTATATATCCAAACGCTCAACCCCAGCATCAACAACCAAACACAAGACCTTCAAATTCTTCCTTCAGGCAAGCGCTACAGGCATACTGCCCTCGTTCCTCTCGCCCTTTGCCCCCCTCCCGTACCTTTCCGCGATCAGCACACTACTGACAACACCAACCAATCACAGCCACCCACAGCCAACAACCAACCACCGATAAGATTTAGTGCCCGTCTCGCGAATAGACTGCCTTCCACCAATGAACAGCCACCCCACACCCAGTAGCTCCGCCCACCTACCTATTCTTGATCCTCGAATTTTGTATAAATATGTTGCTTTGTCCTTATTCTAATCATTACCTGCCCATTCCCTGAAGATGCAAGATGTTTACTTGTGAAACGTTGGATCCACCATGAATTTTGCTAACCTGTTGTACCTCATCTCTGAACCCCAGAGGAAAATTGTTAGAAATATTGAAAGCTGTAACAATAAAATACTAAATGCTGAAACTGCTATTGCCTTTAACCTCGTCTGTTTAAAAGAGAATATATATATATATATATATATATTACTGTATATGCGTATGTGTGTCTGTGTTTGTGTGTGTGTGTTTCTGTGTGTGTGTTATTAATGTTGCTTAGAAACGGACAGAATAGGAAAAGTACACACATAAACAAACAATGAAACAAACAGTGTCGATCATATAAGTTCTACAAACTGACAGAAATAAACATCGATTTAAGATATTTAGAATATATTATATGTTTACCAATACGGATGACTAAGGAGAGAGGAGCCAAACTGAAATAATTACAAATATTCCTAAAAATCCGTGATAAAGTAATTGAAATACGAGGAAGAGAGATACAGAGAGATTAAAGGCTAAGAGAGGGAGAGGGAGAGAAGAAAGGGAAGATGAGGATAGATTTGACAGTCTAACGAACAATTGACCCTTTGAGTACCAGCGACGTGTGTTATATTTTATTCTAGCTATATATAGTCGATATTATGCAGCTTAGGAAGGATCTGTGGTAGTTAAAAGAGTTGGTTGGGATTGTTTGTGGTCTTATTATTGCTAGAGGTCCTTCCTAAGCTGAATATAATCGTCTAATAGTTGTCAGAATATGATGAAAAGGACGTCCCCGGTACTGAACGGGTTAATAGAGAAGCGATAGTAGTACAAACACCAAACAGGCCTTGCAGTCCAGGCGAGGGAGTTGGTCAAGTTAAGGGGTTAGTGAGTATTTGTTGGTGTATATATATAATTATATATTTATATTCTAGTGTCCTCGCTATACCTCGATGAAACTTATACAAATATCCCCTAGACCCCCTTTCAAGATAAATTTGTACAGTTTTCGGTAGAAACATTTTCCGGCCGAAGGCCAGTTCCCCTTAAAATTACAGGCTCGCTATCGCTCGCCAGGAAAATATCGACACCTGAATGGCACGAAAGGTCTTAAAATTAACCACCAAATGGGGCGAAAGGTCTTAAAATTGCTCAACTGATGGGGCGAACGTCTTAATATCTCAAAACTAATGGGGTTAAACCTGAGGGTGGACCAAAAAAGCAACCCCCTCCCCTTAACTCCTATCAGTAATTAAGGACGCTATTGTGACCTTTAAAGTGTGGCTATCATTAGACGATTTTGTTCAGCTTAGGAAGGTACGTTGGAAGTCAGTCAAGTTCATTAATATAGATATTACTCTTTTGATTCCCAGATCATTTTGCTAATCTGCATCTATCTATCTATCTATTGCCGGACGCCTTACTCCCCTAAATGAGGGTGGCCATACACAGAATACCCCCAAGCGGACCTATTCCCTGTAAGAGGGACAACCCAAGCCAGTTTACTGAAGGACTAACAGGATTGACCATTCAATTTAGGATCCGTCCGACTCCGAGGCACTATGTGTATCTTTTTAGCACTATTTTTCTACAGTGGTGTTCGGCTAGTTCATCCACTAACCTGTCTTGCCATTAGGTAAGCAGTACGGATTTGTATCAGGTTTACTCCCCTAGAAAGGTTGCCGACCAAGGCTGACGAGTCCCATCCACCCGGATTTTTATAAAGTTGTCTCCCCTAGATGGGTTGCCGACCAAGGCTAACGAGTCCCATCCATAAAATCGTCTAATAAAAAAAAAATATATATACTGTATATAATGAAGAAACGTGTCATCTACCCTGAAGGGGTTAAAGGCCCACTGACATATAAGATTTCATCCCTCAATGGTCTTTAATATATCAATTAGATACATTACGATAGGTAATACATAAAGTATATGATTCTCAGTAAAAATGTAGGAACATATATAAAGAGTGGCACCTCCAAGTTAACACTTCACTGAAAACGACAAGGACTTAAATTCATATTAAAGTATCTGGGGTTTAAACAATTATCAAAGACAAAGCTATTAGCTGTCGATGGTAAAATGTATAGCTTAGGTTACACAGTACATATGTATATTTATATACAGTATACTATTCGGAGGGGGGGGGGGTCGAATTATATTAGTAAGATTGCGACATCATTGTAGATTCATCGATGACGTCATTATTGTGTTTCTGTAACAAGTCGATATCAGGTATATAATTTAATTTACTATAGTATTTAATATGGCACAACAAAAAATGCTTGTAAATAATTTTTCTAGCCTATGTAAAAAAAGGGAAACCATTGCACAATATAAAGTGGTGCTATTCGTTTGTTAACGCAGTTAATCGGAGATTAAGAGTGAAATATTTATCTAGCCAATGTTTTAACAATGCTACACTCAATGACATTACTAGGTAATTGCTGAGGGGCAGAGGGCCCTGGGTGGGTCTTTGGTTTCCCGGGCGTTTCCGCACCCTCCTCCGCTCCCCGCCATGGAGTGGCTTCGGTTACCCAGGCTTTATTGTGGTCGGCAGGGAGGGTTCTGTGGGGGCGCTCGGTTATGGCCTTGGCCTTGCTCGGGGCCTTGGGGCTGTTCGGCCAGGCAGCTTGGGGAACAACAACAACAACAACAACTAGGTAGTCCATTCCATAAGTTTACCACTCGATTGAAAAAAAAATGCTTTGCCTCATGTGAGTGAAACGAGTTCCCAATTATCTAACAATAATTTCTTGGAGTGTAATTTGAATTATCAATTGTGAAGTATTTGTTGATATCCATATTGTCAATACACTTAATAATATTTAGGACTTGAATTAGCTCCCTTCTTAGCCTTGATTTGTTAATCTAAAAAAAAATAACTAATTTAAACGTTATGCATATGCATTATATTTTAGTCTAAGAATAATTTGTGTTACTCTTTGCTATATTCTCTGTAGATTATATATGTCCATTTGTGTTACTCTTTGCTATATTCTCTGTAGATTATATATGTCCATTTGTGTTACTCTTTGCTATATTCTCTGTAGATTATATATGTCCATTTGTGTTACTCTTTGCTATATTCTCTGTAGATTATATATGTCCATTTTATAATATGGCCACCAAAATTGTACACAGTATGCCACATGGGGACGAGCCAAATAATTCTCTTATCCAATGAAACAAATAATGTTGTTTGCTTTCTTAACTACCTCGGTACTGTACATTGTTGGCTGGGTTATAAATTGTTTGGTATTGTTACTCCTTAAGGGGCTAGTGGCCGGTTTTTTGGTCTATTAATTCATGTATAATTCATTTATTATTTAGTTTCCTCGCTAGACCTCCAGCAAGCTTAGAAAAACACCCCCTAGACCCCTCTTCAAGATAAATTTGTACGATTTTCGGTAGTAAAATGTCACGGCCGACTACTTTTAAAATTACATGCTCGCTATCGCTCGCCAGGAGAAAATCGACACCTAAATGGCACAAAAGGTCTTAAATTTGACAATGAAATGGGGTGAAAGGTATTAAAATCGCCAAACTAATGGGCTAAACGTCTTAAACTCTGAAAAGTAATGGGACTAAACATGAGGGAGAAGGGCGACCAGAAAAACGGGCCATCTCCCCTTAAGTCAGTTTCTGTATCAGTGCTGTGATTTGACAACCTTTTATTGAGTAGTTTGATTTGTCATTTTTGAAACCTATATGCAGTACTTTGCATTTATTGGCACTGAAACGCATTTGTCAAGTTTTGGTTCAATTTGCTAATTTAACTAAATTATTTTAGACCTGTTGAACATGCAAGGGAGATACTACTATGTTTGCAATATTGGTATCGTCTGGGGAATCTTGTAATTGCACATGAAAGATCATCATCGATGTCATTGATGCAAATCAAGAAAAGAACAGGCCCGAGTACTGAGCCCTGGGTCACACCACTTGTGACAGTTTTCCAGTCCGAGGCTATATAATTTATTACTACTCGCTGCTTACACCCAGTAAGCCAATTCCACCAAAGACGCACCTTTCTACTGTATGTGAGAGAGACAGACAGACAGACAGACAGAGAGACAGACAGACAGACAGAGAGACAGACAGACAGAGAGACAGACAGACAGAGAGACAAGACAGACAGAGAGACAGACAGACAGAGAGACAGACAGACAGACAGACAGAGACAGATAAACAGACAGAGAGACAGACAGACAGAGACAGACAAACAGACCAGGGGAAGATGTTTCTCCTTTCATTTTCTCTCCCTCTCACCCTCCTTGTTTCTCGCTTTTGTCTCAGCCATTTTTCATCTTCTGGCTTTGTCTGTGGCTCTCTCTCTCGCTCACACTCTCATTTTTTCTCACTCTCACGCCAACTCTCTCTTTCACTCTCTCACACTCTCTCATTATCTCGGTATATATTTTATCTATCCATTTATCTGTTAATATGTAGAAATTTGAGTAACTGGTATATAGTTGATATAAAGGCGTTTCTTCGAGAGATCCACAAGGATCTGCCCTTGGCCCACTGCTAATTACATTGGTCAGACTTGTGTGATTTATATTAAGTTGGGAAGCAATGTTTGAGATTGGATAATCCTGAGGTCTGTGTGATTAAATGTGTGTGTGTGTGTGTGTGTGTGTGTCTGTGTGATTAAGTATGTGTGTGTGTCTGTGTGATTAAGTGTGTGTGTGTGTACTTACTCTAGTTGTACTTACTCTAGTTGTATTGCGGGAGTGAGCATGCTCGTTATTTCCCGCCTCCTATATGTGTAGGTGTTATATGTATCGTTGGAATAGCTGTGGATGTGTGTGTAGTCTGTATTTTTAGCCAATTGGCGACATCGGAAACGAAGGCTTAGGGTGGATCTGTATGGTACCATTCTCACTATAGACGGTACCGTCTCGCCCGAAGGCTTAGGTAGCCATCAGCTTTGGTGAACCATATGATACCCATCTCGCCTTGTACCATTTTTGCCAACCCCAGATGGGACGTCACAACGTCGTCCACTTATTCCAGGTACCTATTTACAGCTAGGTGAACTGAGGCTAACACATGAAAGGAGACAAGCCCAATTTGTCTCCGCCCGGCCGGGGGATTGAACCCCCGACCCCTCGTGTGTGAGTTTGGCAATTTATAAGACTTTTCGTCCCAGTTCTTTGTCAATATAAAGACCTTTTGTGCTATTTAGGCGTCGATTTTTTTCCTGGCGAGCGATAATGAGCCGGTAATTCTAGGAGAAACCGGCCTTCTACCGATACATGTAAAAATGTATCTTGAAGGGGGTCTAGGGGGGTGTTTTTTTAAAGTTTCATGGAGGTCCAGCGATGAAACTGTCAAACAAATATACGAATTAATTAATAAATAGACTAAAAAATAACCACTATCCCATTAAAAGATAGAGCTATGTTACTTTTCTCTTTTTAATGCGAAGCTTACCGGTTGCTATACAGTATATGAGGGCGGGTGGATAAATTGTATATGAGGGCGGGTGAATAAATTGTATATGAAGGCGGGTGGATAAATTGTATATGAGGGCGGGTGGATAAATTGTATATGAGGGCGGGTGGATAAATTGTATATGAGGGCGGGTGGATAAATTGTATATGAGGGCGGGTGGATAAATTGTATATGAGGGCGGGTGGATAAATTGTATATGAGGGCGGGTGGATAAATTGTATATGAGGGCGGGTGGATAAATTGTATATGAGGGCGGGTGGATAAATTGTATATGAGGGCGGGTGGATAAATTGTATATGAGGGCGGGTGGATAAATTGTAATCACCGTACACTAGACTCCTGTAGACTGCAATGACCAATTCAATCAAATATTATACGAATATTATGATATTTTGTGAAATTGTTCTTGAAGATTTTGCTTGCTTTTGCCATTTTCGAGCAATGTAGTTTAGCGGACTAAATAAGGTTAAGGGGAGGTTTCTAGTTTGTTCCCTAGACCTCCATCAACCTTAAAATTACACCCTCTAGACCCTCTTTCAAGCTAAATTTGTACATTTTTCGGTAGAAAAATTTCCCGGCCGAAGGCCGGTTCCTCTTAAATTACAGGCTCGCTATCGCTCGCCAGGAAAAAAATTGACCCCTAAATGACACGAAAGATCTTAAAATTGACAGAAATGGGGCGAAAGTTCCTAAAATCGCCAAAATAATGGGGCAAACGTCTTAAAATTAGAAAAACAATGGGGCTAAACATGAGGGAGAAAGGAGTCAAGAAAAAAATCCCTCAAGTGGAGATCTCCCCTTAATGAAGTGAATGACAACAAGATATTTATTAACCCACAACCAACCAAACTACAACAACCAGGAATTTAAGGGGAGGTGGGTCGTTTTTCTAGACCCCCTTCTCCGTCATGTATAGCCCCATTATTTATTTTTTTATTTTTAAGATGTTTGCCCCCATTAGTTTGTCGATTTTAAGACCTTCCGCCCCTTTTCCTTGTCAATATTAAGATTTGTTGTGCTATTTAGGTGTCGATTTTTTTCTGGCGAACGATAGTGAGCCTGTAATTTTGGAAGAACCGGCCGTCGGCAGGGACATTTTTAATACAAATGTACACATTTATCTAGAAAGGGGATCTAATGCATTATTTTATTTTTTTAAAGTTTGATGGAGGTTTAGGGAGGAAACTAGAATAATAATTAAATAATGAAAAATTCGACCAAAAAGTTAAGGGGAGATTTCCACTTGAGGGATTTTTTTCGGGAACCCTTTCTCTCTCATGTTTAGCCCCATTGCTTTTGATATTCTAAGACGTTCGCCCCATTAGTTTGGTGATTTTATGAACCTTTGCCCCATTTATGTAAATTTTAAGACATTTCGTGCCATTTAGGTGTCGATTTTATCCTGGCAAGCGATAGCGAGCCTGTAATTTAAGAGGAACCGGCCTTTGGCCGGTACATTTTTCTACCGAAAAATTTACAAATTTATCTTGAAAGGGGGTCTAGGGGGTGTAATTTTTAGCTTGATGGAATTCTAGGGAACGAACTAAAAACCTCCCCATAACTCTTTCAGTACCAGTGCCGTCCTTTTAACCTTATTCTGGCTACTGTTAGACGATTGTATTCAGTTTAAAAAGGGCCTCCAGCAATTAACCGGCTTCGATGTATCTCACTTAGCCCTTTTTACCACCACAGATCCTTCTTAAACTGCGCAAAGTCGTCTAAATATAGCTAGAATAAATGTTAAAAAGACGTCGCCGGTACAGAAGGGGTTAACTCTGGTAGTATTGTGGTGCCTTTCTTTAACCCCTTCTATACCGACGCCGTCTTTTCGATTTTTTCTGGCTCCTACTAATCGATTGTATTCACTTTAGGAAGGATCTTTAGCAAGTATAAGGCTTCCAACTATCTCAATCAACCCTTTTAACTACCACAGATCCTTTCTAAGCTGCATAAAATCGTCTACATATTGCTAGAATATAATATAACATACGTCGATGGTACTGAAGGGGTTAACAGAGGATTATGACGCGTGTTGACACTTTATTCGGGCTACCATTAGACGATTTTATTCAGTTTAGGAAGGTCCTCTCGCAGTACAATGGGTGAAAACTATCTCAATCATCCGTCTGACTATCTATCTATCTGTCTATCTATGTGTGAGTGTATCTATGTGTTTAGTAGGTCTCATCTGTGGGATTCTCTTGTTTACATCTATCTATCTGTTTATATATCTATTTATCAATCAATCTATCAATCAGTGTATCTATCTACCTATCAATTTATCTATCAATATGTGTCTACCTACCAACCTATCTATCTATCTATCTGTCTATCTATATCTATCTGTCTTCTCTCTCTCTCTCTCTCTCTCTCTCTCTCTCTCTCTCTCTCTCTCTCGCTCTCTCGCTCTCTCTCTCGCTCTCTCTCTCTCTCTCTCTCTCTCTCTCTCTCTCTCTCTCTCTCTCTCTCTCTCCATATATATATATATTATTTTGTTATGTATCTGAAGGAGACAAAAAGGCAGGTTGCCGGTAACGAGTCAATATAACTATCCATCTGTTTGTGGGACTGATTGTTGTGTGTATGTCTATCAATTTATCTATATCTATATGTGAGTGTATCTATCTATATGTTTAATAGGCCTCTTCTCTTTGTGGGAGGGATTATTTTATGTATATGTATATGTCTATCTATCTATCTATCTATCTATTTATCTATCTATATGTGAGTTTATTTATTTATCTATTTAGTTGGCCTCATCTGTTTGTGGGACTGATTCTTTTAAGTTTCCAATTGAGGTTGGATCATCCCTTCCGATCCTGATGTGCGTGTGCGTATGTGTGTGTCTGGGGGGGGGGGGGGGGTCGTTCTGTGTGTGTGTGTACGCTTCGTCTTGTGTATATTGTGTTTAAGTTGCTGCCGTTGATGTTGTTGTTGTAGTTGTGTTTGAGCGTGTGTGGTGTGTCGGTAATAACCATGTCGTTGTAAGTTAGTGTGTGTGTGTGTGTTTGTGTATGGGTGTGTGTGTGTGTGTGTGTGTTTGTGTATGGGTGTGTGTATATGTGTGTGTGTATGCGTAAAAGGTGCGTATGATTGGCGTCAGTGAATTATTATGCATGTGTGAGTGCAAGAATAAAAATGATATTAAAAAGTGTGTGTGTTTGCTAGTGTATTCATGGTCTTTAGATTGTGTATGTGTTTGCTAGTGTATTCATGGTCTTAAAAGTGTGTGTGTTTGCTAGTGTATTCATGGTCTTAAAAGTGTGTGTGTTTGCTAGTGTATTCATGGTCTTTAGATTGTGTATGTGTTTGCTAGTGTATTCATGGTCTTAAAAGTGTGTGTGTTTGCTAGTGTATTCATGGTCTTAAAAGTGTGTGTGTTTGCTAGTGTATTCATGGTCTTAAAAGTGTGTGTGTTTGCTAGTGTATTCATGGTCTTTAGATTGTGTGCGTGTTTGCTAGTGTATTCATGGTCTTTAGATTGTGTATGTGTTTGCTAGTGTATTCATGGTCTTAAAAGAGTGTGTGTTTGCTAGTGTATTCATGGTCTTTAGATTGTGTGTGTGTTTGCTAGTGTATTCATGGTCTTTAGATTGTGTGTGTGTTTGCTAGTGTATTCATGGTCTTTAGATTGTGTGTGTGTTTGCTAGTGTATTCATGGTCTTTAGATTGTGTGTGTTTGCTAGTGTATTCATGGTCTGTAGATTGTGTGTGTGTTTGCTAGTGTATTCATGGTCTTTAGATTGTGTGTGTGTTTGCTAGTGTATTCATGGTCTTTAGATTGTGTGTGTGTTTGCTAGTGTATTCATGGTCTTTAGATTGTGTGTGTGTTTGCTAGTGTATTCATGGTCTTTAGATTGTGTGTGTGTTTGCTAGTGTATTCATGGTCTTTAGATTGTGTGTGTGTTTGCTAGTGTATTCATGGTCTTTAGATTGTGTGTGTGTGTGTGTTTGCTAGTGTATTCATGGTCTTTAGATTGTGTGTGTTTGCTAGTGTATTCATGGTCTTTAGATTGTGTGTGTTTGCTAGTGTATTCATGGTCTTTAGATTGTGTGTCTGTTTGCTAGTGTATTCATGGTCTTTAGATTGTGTGTGTTTGCTAGTGTATTCATGGTCTTTAGATTGTGTGTGTTTGCTAGTGTATACATGGTCTTTAGATTGTGTGTGTGTTTGCTAGTGTATTCATGGTCTTTAGATTGTGTGCGTGTTTGCTAGTGTATTCATGGTCTTTAGATTGTGTGTGTGTGTTTGCTAGTGTATTCATGGTCTTTAGATTGTGTGCGTGTTTGCTAGTGTATTCATGGTCTTTAGATTGTGTATGTGTTTGCTAGTGTATTCATGGTCTTAAAAGTGTGTGTGTTTGCTAGTGTATTCATGGTCTTTAGATTGTGTGTGTGTTTGCTAGTGTATTCATGGTCTTTAGATTGTGTGTGTGTTTGCTAGTGTATTCATGGTCTTTAGATTGTGTGTGTGTGTGTTTGCTAGTGTATTCATGGTCTTTAGATTGTGTGTGTTTGCTAGTGTATTCATGGTCTTTAGATTGTGTGTGTGTGTGTGTGTTTGCTAGTGTATTCATGGTCTTTAGATTGTGTGTGTGTGTGTGTGTTTGCTAGTGTATTCATGGTCTTTAGATTGTGTGTGTGTGTTTGCTAGTGTATTCATGGTCTTTAGATTGTGTGTGTGTGTGTTTGCTAGTGAATTCATGGTCTTTAGATTGTGTGTGTGTGTTTGCTAGTGTATTCATGGTCTTTAGCTTGTGTGTGTGTGTGTTTGCTAGTGTATTCATGGTCTTTAGATTGTGTGTGTGTGTTTGCTAGTGTAGTCATGGTCTTTAGATTGTGTGTGTTTGCTAGTGTATTCATGGTCTTTAGATTGTGTGTGTGTTTGCTAGTGTATTCATGGTATTTAGATTGTGTGTGTGTGTGTTTGCTAGTGTATTCATGGTCTTTAGATTGTGTGTGTTTGCTAGTGTATTCATGGTCTTTAGATTGTGTGTGTTTGCTAGTGTATTCATGGTCTATAGATTGTGTGTGTTTGCTAGTGTATTCATGGTCTTTAGATTGTGTGTCTGTTTGCTAGTGTATTCATGGTCTTTAGATTGTGTGTGTTTGCTAGTGTATTCATGGTCTTTAGATTGTGTGTGTTTGCTAGTGTATACATGGTCTTTAGATTGTGTGTGTGTTTGCTAGTGTATTCATGGTCTTTAGATTGTGTGCGTGTTTGCTAGTGTATTCATGGTCTTTAGATTGTGTGTGTGTTTGCTAGTGTATTCATGGTCTTTAGATTGTGTGCGTGTTTGCTAGTGTATTCATGGTCTTTAGATTGTGTATGTGTTTGCTAGTGTATTCATGGTCTTTAGATTGTGCTACATCGTTTTCTTGCTCTACTTTACTTTTGAGATAACAGTCATATGTCATGATAAGTATGCATCCATTTGAATATATGAACCTTTAGAGACAAAGCCTGAACCATTTGACGTAATATATAGACATTTGACGTAATATATGACGTAATATATAGACATTTGACGTACTATATGACGTAATATATAGACATTTGACGTAATGTATAGACATTTGACGTAATATATGACGTAATATATAGACATTTGACGTACTATATGACGTAATATATAGACATTTGACGTAATATATAGACATTTGACGTAATATATGACGTAATATATATACATTTGAAGTAACATATAGCAATCTTTAGCGTTCTTGTTTGGGATCGATAAAGGCATAAATACTGTAGTTATTGCGACTTACGACTTTGATTCGTAAATAAAGAACATTTACAAATCTATAATAAGCGTTGAATGACCTACGGACTTCGTATTAATGGGGGATGGTTGATTTTTCTGGACCCTCTTCTCCCTCGTGTTCAGCCCCATTAGTTTTCAGATTTTAAGACGTTCGGCCCATTAATTTAGCGATTTCAACACCTTTCACCCCATGTCGTTGTCAATTATAAGACCTTTCCTGCCATTCAGGTGTCTATTTTTTCCAGGCGAGCGATAGCAAGCTTGTAATTTTAAGTTGACCATTTTTCTACCGAAAATTTACCACTAAATTGACCAAACCATAACCACTACGCTTGATTGAGGTCAAACCATAACCACTACCCCTTAAATGACCAAACCATAACCACTACCCCTTAATTGACCAAACCATAACCACTACCCCTTAATTGACCAAACCATAACCACTACCCCTTAATTGACCAAACCATAACCACTACCCCTTAATTGACCAAACCATAACCACTACCCCTTAATTGACCAAACCATAACCACTACCCCTTAATTGACCAAACCATAACCACTACCCCTTAATTGACCAAACCATAACCACTACCCCTTAATTGACCAAACCATAACCACTACCCCTTAATTGACCAAACCATAACCACTACCCCTTAATTGACCAAACCATAACCACTACCCCTTAATTGACCAAACCATAACCACTACCCCTTAATTGACCAAACCATAACCACTACCCCTTAATTGACCAAACCATAACCACTACCCCTTAATTGACCAAACCATAACCACTACCCCTTAATTGACCAAACCATAACCACTACCCCTTAATTGACCAAACCATAACCACTACCCCTTAATTGACCAAACCATAACCACTACCCCTTAATTGACCAAACCATAACCACTACCCCTTAATTGACCAAACCATAACCACTACCCCTTAATTGACCAAACCATAACCACTACCCCTTAATTGACCAAACCATAACCACTACCCCTTAATTGACCAAACCATAACCACTACCCCTTAATTGACCAAACCATAACCACTACCCCTTAATTGACCAAACCATAACCACTACCCCTTAATTGACCAAACCATAACCACTACCCCTTAATTGACCAAACCATAACCACTACCCCTTAATTGACCAAACCATAACCACTACCCCTTAATTGACCAAACCATAACCACTACCCCTTAATTGACCAAATCATAACCACTACCCCTTAATTGACCAAATCATAACCACTACCCCTTAATTGACCAAACCATAACCACTACCCCTTAATTGACCAAATCATAACCACTACCCCTTAATTGACCAAACCATAACCACTACCCCTTAATTGACCAAATCATAACCACTACCCCTTAATTGACCAAATCATAACCACTACCCCTTAATTGACCAAATCATAACCACTACCCCTTAATTGACCAAACCATAACCACTACCCCTTAATTGACCAAACATAACCACTACCCCTTAATTGACCAAACCATAACCACTACCCCTTAATTGACCAAACCATAACCACTACCCCTTAATTGACCAAATCATAACCACTACCCCTTAATTGACCAAATCATAACCACTACCCCTTAATTGACCAAATCATAACCACTACCCCTTAATTGACCAAACCATAACCACTACCCCTTAATTGACCAAACCATAACCACTACCCCTTAATTGACCAAACCATAACCACTACCCCTTAATTGACCAAACCATAACCACTACCCCTTAATTGACCAAATCATAACCACTACCCCTTAATTGACCAAATCATAACCACTACCCCTTAATTGACCAAATCATAACCACTACCCCTTAATTGACCAAACCATAACCACTACCCCTTAATTGACCAAACCATAACCACTACCCCTTAATTGACCAAATCATAACCACTACCCCTTAATTGACCAAACCATAACCACTACCCCTTAATTGACCAAATCATAACCACTACCCCTTAATTGACCAAACCATAACCACTACCCCTTAATTGACCAAACCATAACCACTACCCCTTAATTGACCAAATCATAACCACTACCCCTTAATTGACCAAATCATAACCACTACCCCTTAATTGACCAAATCATAACCACTACCCCTTAATTGACCAAATCATAACCACTACCCCTTAATTGACCAAACCATAACCACTACCCCTTAATTGACCAAACCATAACCACTACCCCTTAATTGACCAAATCATAACCACTACCCCTTAATTGACCAAATCATAACCACTACCCCTTAATTGACCAAATCATAACCACTACCCCTTAATTGACCAAACCATAACCACTACCCCTTAATTGACCAAACCATAACCACTACCCCTTAATTGACCAAATCATAACCACTACCCCTTAATTGACCAAACCATAACCACTACCCCTTAATTGACCAAATCATAACCACTACCCCTTAATTGACCAAACCATAACCACTACCCCTTAATTGACCAAACCATAACCACTACCCCTTAATTGACCAAACCATAACCACTACCCCTTAATTTACCAAACCATAACCACTACCCCTTAATTGACCAAATCATAACCACTACCCCTTAATTGACCAAATCATAACCACTACCCCTTAATTGACCAAATCATAACCACTACCCCTTAATTGACCAAATCATAACCACTACCCTTAATTGACCAAATCATAACCACTACCCCTTAATTGACCAAATCATAACCACTACCCCTTAATTGACCAAATCATAACCACTACCCCTTAATTGACCAAACCATAACCACTACCCCTTAATTGACCAAATCATAACCACTACCCCTTAATTGACCAAATCATAACCACTACCCCTTAATTGACCAAACCATAACCACTACCCCTTAATTGACCAAATCATAACTACTACCCCTTAATTGACCAAACCATAACCACTACCCCTTAATTGACCAAACCATAACCACTACCCCTTAATTGACCAAATCATAACCACTACCCCTTAATTGACCAAACCATAACCACTACCCCTTAATTGACCAAACCATAACCACTACCCCTTAATTGACCAAATCATAACCACTACCCCTTAATTGACCAAACCATAACCACTACCCCTTAATTGACCAAACCATAACCACTACCCCTTAATTGACCAAATCATAACCACTACCCCTTAATTGACCAAACCATAACCACTACCCCTTAATTGACCAAACCATAACCACTACCCCTTGATTGACCAAATCATAACCACTACCCCTTAATTGACCAAATCATAACCACTACCCCTTAATTGACCAAACCATAACCACTACCCCTTAATTGACCAAATCATAACCACTACCCCTTAATTGACCAAACCATAACCACTACCCCTTAATTGACCAAACCATAACCACTACCCCTTAATTGACCAAACCATAACCACTACCCCTTAATTGACCAAATCATAACCACTACCCCTTAATTTATACTTAGTATATAATGCCTGTACTGCCCCAAAAAGAACATGAAAAGATATATTGATATTTGCATAACATGTCTTAATAGCATTTAATTTTACCCAAGACAATTGAAATATATAGCATTTAATTTTACCCAAGACAATTGAAATATATAGCATTTAATTTTACCCAAGATAATTGAAATATATAGCATTTAATTTTACCCAAGACAATTGAAATATATAGCATTTAATTTTACCCAAGACAATTGAAATATATAGCATTTAATTTTACCCAAGACAATTGAAATATATAGCATTTAATTTTACCCAAGACAATTGAAATATATAGCATTTAATTTTACCCAAGACAATTGAAATACGGAAAGCTTAAATGTCTCATGATAACCCTTTCAGTAAAACAGAACAGTGTCTTTTATTGAATTGTGGTTATTGTTGAACAATTGTATTCGGTTTACGAAAGATTTGTATGAGCCAGAGGGTTGGTCGAGATAGTATTTATCCTTTTAACTCATATGGATCCTTCCTAAGATAATTAAAGGAGCCCACCTCGCTTTTTTTCTCTTTCTCTCCCTCTCTCTTTGGCTTAATTCATTCGGCCCCATTCAGCCTGCTGTTTTAAGACTTACCCCCATCCAGGTGTCAATATTTTCTTGGCGAGCGGTAGCGAGCCAGCATATATATATTTTTGTTTTGATAGCAAGCTAAATTTGTACATTTTTCGATAGAAAAATGTCTCCGGCGAAGCCGGATTTCTCCATACAATGCTGGCTCGCTTTCGCTCGCCAGGAAGAAATCGACACCTGCATGGGGATAAACGTCTTAAAACAGTTGGCTGAATGGGGCCGAATGGATACAAGCCAGGAAAAGAGAGAAAAGGAGAGAAAGATTAAAAAAAAGCCAGTGACCCTCCTTAATGTCATCAAATGTTGGCGTGAATGAAAGGAATAACGCGTCATCGAATACAAACCGGGTTATTTCAGTAACCTATTGGATCCACACTACTTTCTGACATAGTATCTGAAAAATCTTCGAAAATCAAGACAGAGTTTGAAATATTTATACCATTCCTAAAATAACCTACTGGCTTCCTAATAATTCAGGCTCAATATTATGGAGTAGCTGCCAGAATGAGAGAGAGAGAGAGAGAGAGAGAGAGAGAGAGAGAGAGAGAGAGAAGAGGAGAGACAGACAGACAGACACACAGACAGAGAGAGAGTGAGACAGACAAACAGACAGAGAGAGAGTGATAGCTAGAGAGAGAGAGGAAGGGAGAGAGAGAGAGAGTGATAGCTAGATAGAGAGAGAGAGAGAGAGAGAGAGAGAGAGAGAGGGAGAGAGAACAGATTTACAGCCGATAGCACAGTGTTCGGTAAATCTATTGGTGAATTCGGCAGGTACAATTTATACGCCCCGCTTGGGTGGCTGCTGGTCGATTCTCCCCTCAATTATTCACCATTTGACGGGTTTGCTTCTGAGTGAGTTTTTTTTTTTTTTTTTCTATTTATAATTTTTCCTTCTGTGGAGTTGTTTTTAACTCTCGTGTGTTAACTTATATATTTGTTATCTATGGCGTTGTCTTTACTTTATGTTAACTTATATATTTGTTATCTATGGCGTTGTCTTTACTTTATGTTAACTTATATTTGTTATCTATGGCGTTGTCTTTACTTTATGTTAACTTATATATTTGTTATCTATGGCGTTGTCTTTACTTTATGTTAACTTATATATTTGTTATCTATGGCGTTGTCTTTACTTTATGTTAACTTATATATTTGTTATCTATGGCGTTGTCTTTACTTTATGTTAACTTATTATTTGTTATCTATGGCGTTGTCTTTACTTTATGTTAACTTATATATTTGTTATCTATGGCGTTGTCTTTACTCTCGTGTGTTAACTTATATATTTGTTATCTATGGCGTTGTCTTTACTTTATGTTAACTTATATATTTGTTATCTATGGCGTTGTCTTTACTCTCGTGTGTTAACTTATATTTGTTATCTATGGCGTTGTCTTTACTTTATGTTAATTTATATATTTGTTATCTATGGCGTTGTCTTTACTTTATGTTAACTTATATATTTGTTATCTATGGCGTTGTCTTTACTTTATGTTAACTTATATATTGTTATCTATGGCGTTGTCTTTACTTTATGTTAACTTATATTTGTTATCTATGGCGTTGTCTTTACTTTATGTTAACTTATATATTTGTTATCTATGGCGTTGTCTTTACTTTATGTTAACTTATATATTGTTATCTATGGCGTTGTCTTTACTGTTATGTTAACTTATATATTTGTTATCTATGGCGTTGTCTTTACTTTATGTTAACTTATATATTTGTTATCTATGGCATTGTCTTTACTTTATGTTAACTTATATATTTGTTATCTATGGCGTTGTCTTTACTTTATGTTAACTTATATATTTGTTATCTATGGCGTTGTCTTTACTTTATGTTAACTTATATATTGTTATCTATGGCGTTGTCTTTACTTTATGTTAACTTATATATTTGTTATCTATGGCATTGTCTTTACTTTATGTTAACTTATATATTTGTTATCTATGGCGTTGTCTTTACTTTATGTTAACTTATATATTTGTTATCTATGGCGTTGTCTTTACTTTATGTTAACTTATATATTTGTTATCTATGGCATTGTCTTTACTTTATGTTAACTTATATTTGTTATCTATGGCGTTGTCTTTACTTTATGTTAACTTATATATTTGTTATCTATGGCGTTGTCTTTACTTTATGTTAACTTATATATTTGTTATCTATGGCGTTGTCTTTACTCTCGTGTGTTAACTTATATATTTGTTATCTATGGCGTTGTCTTTACTTTATGTTAACTTATATATTTGTTATCTATGGCGTTGTCTTTACTCTCGTGTGTTGACTTATATATTTGTTATCTATGGCGTTGTCTTTACTTTATGTTAACTTATATATTTGTTATCTATGGCGTTGTCTTTACTCTCGTGTGTTAACTTATATATTTGTTATCTATGGCGTTGTCTTTACTTTATGTTAACTTATATATTTGTTATCTATGGCGTTGTCTTTACTCTCGTGTGTTAACTTATATATTTGTTATCTATGGCGTTGTCTTTACTTTATGTTAACTTATATATTTGTTATCTATGGCGTTGTCTTTACTCTCGTGTGTTAACTTATATATTTGTTATCTATGGCGTTGTCTTTACTTTATGTTAACTTATATATTTGTTATCTATGGCGTTGTCTTTACTTTATGTTAACTTATATATTTGTTATCTATGGCGTTGTCTTTACTTTATGTTAACTTATATATTTGTTATCTATGGCGTTGTGTTTACTCTCGTGTGTTAACTTATATATTTGTTATCTATGGCGTTGTCTTTACTTTATGTTAACTTATATATTTGTTATCTATGGCGTTGTCTACTCTCGTGTGTTAACTTATATATTTGTTATCTATGGCGTTGTCTTTACTTTATGTTAACTTATATATTTGTTATCTATGGCGTTGTCTTTACTCTCATGTGTTAACTTATATATTTGTTATCTATGGCGTTGTCTTTACTCTCGTGTGTTAACTTATATATTTGTTATCTATGGCGTTGTCTTTACTTTATGTTAACTTATATATTTGTTATCTATGGCGTTGTCTTTACTCTCGTGTGTTAACTTATATATTTGTTATCTATGGCGTTGTCTTTACTTTATGTTAACTTATATATTTGTTATCTATGGCGTTGTCTTTACTTTATGTTAACTTATATATTTGTTATCTATGGCGTTGTCTTTACTTTATGTTAACTTATATATTTGTTATCTATGGCATTGTCTTTACTTTATGTTAACTTATATATTTGTTATCTATGGCGTTGTCTTTACTTTATGTTAACTTATATATTTGTTATCTATGGCGTTGTCTTTACTTTATGTTAACTTATATATTTGTTATCTATGGCGTTGTCTTTACTTTATGTTAACTTATATATTTGTTATCTATGGCGTTGTCTTTACTTTATGTTGTTGATTGTTATTAACTTCTATGGAGTTGTTCTTTAACTTTATAGTATTATATTATATATTCATTCGTTATATATTTTTAACTTCTATGCTGCTGTTGTTGTTGTGCTACTGTGATATATTGTTTCGCTATATAATTTGTGTTACGCATATATATATATATATATATATATATATATATATATATATATATATATATGTATATAAATATATATACAGTATATATACTGTATATAAATAAAATAAATAAATAAATAAATAAATATATATTATATATTTATTTATTTATTTATTTATTTTATTTTTTTCCTGATAGGCCTAAAGGGCGGAACCAGGATATCTAAAGACGCCATATGATAGGACGTAGTGAGAGCCATAACAGACCAGTGAAATAACACCTTAGTCTTTGATCATAACGGCATTACTACCTTAGCCTCAGGAGAACTTTATTATCATGAGTTATTACACACATATATTCTGTTATCTCATGTATTAATCCTTTCAGAACTATGACGTAATTTTCGTCATATTCTGGTTACCATTAGACGATTTACTTAAGCCTATAATACTATCTAAAAAAAACAACAACATCTGAATAACACAGAGCCTTCTTGAACTGCATATAAAAGTCTAGTACTAACCAAGATTAAGGGGGTAGTGGGTTTTTTTTTTTTGGGGGGGGGGTCTATTTATTTAGTTATGTATGCATGTATTCTATAGTCTCCTCGTTAGACCTCCATCAAGCTTAAAAATACTCCCCCTAGACCTCCCTTCAAGATTAATTTGTATAATTTTCGATAGATATTTTTCCCGGCCGAAGGCCGGTTCCTCCTAGAAATACAGGATCGGTATCGCTTGCCAAGATAAAAATCGACACCTAAATGACATGAAACGTCTTTATATTGACAAAGAAATGGGGCGACAGGTCTTAAAATCGCCAAAATAATGAAACGAACGTCTTAAAATCTCGAAGCCAATGGGACTATACAGTACATGAGGGTGAATAATTAATGTTCTATGTGAAGGAAGTTCATTGCAAAAATAATGTGTTCACATTTGGAGTTTGAAAATATATACTCTTAAAAATTTGTTATTTGCGTAAATAGACAGATAGCCAGATAAATAGTTATATATATATATATATATATATAATATATATATATATATATATATATATATATATATTTATATATATATATTTATATATATATATATATATATATATATACAGTATATACATATGTATGTATATATATATATATATATATATATATATATATATATATATATAGAGAGAGAGAGAGAGAGAGAGAGAGAGAGTTACAAGGCATAGGTAGTATCTCAGAGACCTTGCGGTCCATTCCGGGGAGATACTCGAAGTGAAAGGAGAGAGATTGTTTAGTGCACTACACTCATTACAGAGTGTGCAAAATACTATCTACTATATTCTTGAACTGCTCGACTGAACTGTTTTACAAATTTTGAGGGCAGTTTGTTCCAGGTAGAGCAGATCTTATATGTGAAAAAGTTTCTACAAATACTAGTGCTGAACCTTTTCAATTCGAATTTTCAGCCATGGTTGCGTGTTGTATTCGTATTTAGGCTAAACATTTTGCTATAATCCACGTTGTCAAACCCATTAAGTATTTTAAATAACTTCAATGAGCTGACCTCGTAGTCTGCGTGTCTCCAACGGAAAGATATTAAGAATTTTCAACCGTTCCTCATAGCTCAGTATTCTAATTGATGGAATAAGTGTTGTAGCCCTAGCTTGTACTCTTTCCAGTCGCTCTATATCTTTCCTGAGTGCTGGAGACCAGAATTGAACAGCATACTCTATGAGATACTGTATCAAAGCGTTGTTAAGTGTGAGGACTATTTTCTTATTTCTATACTTAATTGACTCCTAATATAGCCCAATAATTGATGAGTTTTATTCTCTACTTCAATGCACTGCTTGGAAGACTTTAGGTCACTGCTAATCAAAACACCCAATTTGTTTTCCAAGTTAATCATTTCCAGAGGCATTCCAATAGCAAAGAGAGAGAGAATGAGAGTGAGAGAGAGTGAAAAGAGAGAGAGAATGAGAGAGATGTGTGATTTGATTGGTTGATTACTTCATTGATTATTTGAAATAGATTGAAAAATAAACAAAGATATACAGGCAGATTGGTAGATAGATAGTGATGGATTGGCAGATAGATAGATAGGTAGATAACATGGGTTTCTAGTCTAGTATTATAATAATGAATATTTACTGTCTATGCCTCTCTGGAATTCACCATCATCACAACCACCACCACCACCACACTAATCATCACCACTACCACACAACAATTACAACCACCACCACCACCACACGAACCACCACCACCACCACACAACCCTTACAACCACTTCAACCACCACCACCACCACACGAACCACCACCACCACCACACAACCATTACAACCACTTCAACCACCACCACCACCACCACACTAATCATCACCACTACCACACAACAATTACAACCACCACCACCACACGATCCACCACCACCACCACACAACCATTACAACCACTTCAACCACCACCACCACCACACTAATCATCACCACTACCACACAACAATTACAACCACCACCACCACCACACGAACCACCACCACCACCACACAACCATTACAACCACTTCAACCACCACCACCACCACACTAATCATCACCACTACCACACAACAATTACAACCACCACCACCACACGAACCACCACCACCACCACACAACCATTACAACCACTTCAACCACCTCCACCATAACAAAATACCACAACACTAACCACCACTACCATATCAACCACTTTAACCACGACCACCACTACTACTACTAACACCACCCCTACCACCACACTAACCACCACCACTACCAAACAACCATCTCCACTACCCATCACTCACTAACACAACCCAAGCCATAAACATTATTGTAAACACACGTACTGCCATCAATGTATCAATATCATCAATACAAACTACTATGTATGGCTCTCTCTGGAAATCGGCTTGGCTATAAAACATTGTGTACCCTTTTAAATTCTATTATTTTATTCATGTACAGTCAGAATCAAAAGTACCCGGAAAACCTGGATGATCCTCCATGTTGTATCCCTTGCATTACTCCACAGATATTGTCACTGTGGAACTTGCTTCAATTGCACTACCTCTCCACACATTTCTATAGACACATTTACAACTTTAGTATAAATGGGATCTGGATGGGCGACGTCTTTTACATTGTATTCTAGCTATATTTAGATTATTTTTTGGAAGTTAAGAAGGATCTGTGAAAGTTAAAAGGATTAATTAAGATAGTCTGCGGCCTTATAATGTGTAGACGTCCTTCCTAATCTGAATAAAGTCGTCTAATACTTGCCAGAAGATAATGAAAAGGACGTCACCGGTACTGAATGGGTTAAAGGAAGTTTGGGAATTCGTTTTTGTTAGCCTAGGGGACAAACTAACATGTCTCGCTCGAAAATGGCTAGGATACGCAAAATCTCCTCAATAATAATTAAACCAAGATTAATATCATAATAACCCACAGGACGTCGGACTAGATAGTGTTAAGGGGAGGCAGACCGTTTTTCTGGACCCCCTTCTCCCTAATGTTTAGCCCCACTAGTTTTGAGATTATAAGACGTTCGGCCCGCTAGTTTGGCGATTTTAACACCTTTCGCCCCATTTCGTTGTAAATTTTGAGACCTTTCGTGCCATTTAGGTGTCAATTATTTCCTGGCGAGCGATAGCGAGCCTGCAACTTTAAGAGGAACAGGCCTTTGGCCGGGACATTTTTCTACCGAAAAATGTACACATTTATCTTGAAGGGGGGTCTAGGGGGTGTTTTTCTAAGCTTGATGGAGGTCTAGGGAGGAAACTAAAAAAAAAATATGAATAAATTAATTAATAGACCAAACAAACGGCCGGTCTCCCCTTAAGATGTCCTGAAACCATATCGGATGTATAGAAAGGCATCACTTTAGGTAGGGGAGCAAACGTCTTAGGATTGAATTAGGAGTGCGGTTTGGAATGCAGTAATTAATTCATATGATCAATTAATAGTTTTATAATATACTATTTTCGTAAGCTAATCACACTATTTTTACTTCCATATTTTAGAATCATGGAATGGGTGGGAATTGATGTGGGCAGCTGTACCTAATAAGTAACGCCCCGTTCTTAACATTAATCATCAATTACAAACCCCAATTACTTTAATAAACTAATGAAAGCATATGTTCCTCCCAGGAATTGAACTCGGGACATCACACCCAGAACATACCCTCTGTACCCTCTATATCTAACCATACCCTCTACTGTATATCTAACCATACCCTCTATATCTAACCATACCCTCTATATCTAACCATACCCTCTATATCTAACCATACCCTCTATATCTAACCATACCCTCTATATCTAACCATACCCTCTATATCTAACCATACCCTCTATATCTAACCATACCCTCTATATATCTAACCATACCCTCTATATCTAACCATACCCTCTATATCTAACCATACCCTCTATATCTAACCATACCCTCTATATATCTAACCATACCCTCTATATCTAACCATACCCTGTATATCTAACCAAACCCTCTATACCTAACCATACCCTCTATATCTAACCATACCCTCTATATATCTAACCATACCCTCTATATCTAACCATACCCTCTATATCTAACCATACCCTCTATATATCTAACCATACCCTCTATATCTAACCATACCCTCTATATCTAACCATACCCTCTATATCTAACCATACCCTCTATATATCTAACCATACCCTCTATATCTAACCATACCCTGTATATCTAACCAAACCCTCTATACCTAACCATACCCTCTATATCTAACCATACCCTCTATATATCTAACCATACCCTCTATATCTAACCATACCCTCTATATCTAACCATACCCTCTATATCTAACCATACCCTCTATATATCTAACCATACCCTCTATATCTAACCATACCCTCTATATCTAACCATACCCTCTATATCTAACCATACCCTCTATATATCTAACCATACCCTCTATATCTAACCATACCCTCTATATATCTAACCATACCCTCTATATCTAACCATACCCTCTATATCTAACCATACCCTCTATATCTAACCATACCCTCTATATCTAACCATACCCTCTATATCTAACCATACCCTCTATATCTAACCATACCCTCTATATCTAACCATACCCTCTATATCTAATAATTCCCTCTATAGATCTAACCATACCCTCTATATATCTAACCATACCCTCTATATCTAACCATACCCTCTATATCTAACCATACCCTCTATATCTAACCATACCCTCTATATCTAACCATACCCTCTATATCTAACCATACCCTCTATATCTAATAATTCCCTCTATAGATCTAACCATACCCTCTATATATCTAACCATACCCTCTATATCTAACCATACCCTCTATATCTAACCATACCCTCTATATCTAACCATACCCTCTATATCTAACCATACCCTCTATATCTAACCATACCCTCTATATCTAACCATACCCTCTATATCTAACCATACCCTGTATATCTAACCAAACCCTCTATACCTAACCATACCCTCTATATCTAACCATACCCTCTATATATCTAACCATACCCTCTATATCTAACCATACCCTCTATATCTAACCATACCCTCTATACCTAACCATACCCTCTATATCTAACCATACCCTCTATATATCTAACCATACCCTCTATATCTAACCATACCCTCTATATCTAACCATACCCTCTATATCTAACCATACCCTCTATATCTAACCATACCCTCTATATCTAACCATGCCCTCTATAATAAGTTGCCAAATAACCTAGTCAATTCAGCTCATATCTCCATCTTTAAGTCTAGAGTTAATGCTTTTTTGCAGCATTAATTCTAATTTTTAAACTTATTTGATTCTATTTTATTGTTTTATATTTATATTTGATATCCTCCACTGCATAATATTTTATTATTAATGTTATCTGTGTTTAATATATATATATATATATATATATACGGTACAGTACAGTATACAGTATATGTTTTATTAAGATGCCGTAGTCTCTCTCCAGTGCCTCCGGGTGTTTTGTGTGGATTCATCTTGCTGGTGTTTCTGCACCCTGGTTGGAGACTTCGGCATCTCATATAATAATAATAATAAAAACAATATCTAACCATACCCTATATATCTAACCATACCCTCTATATCTAACCATACCCTATATATCTAACCATACCCTCTATATCTAACCATACCCTCTATATCTAACCATACCCTATATATCTAACCATACCCTCTATATCTAACCATACCCTCTATATCTAACCATACCCTCTATATCTAACCATACCCTCTATATCTAACCATACCCTCTATACCTAACCATACCCTCTATATCTAACCATACCCTCTATATCTAACCATACCCTATATATCTAACCATACCCTCTATATCTAACCATACCCTCTATATCTAACCATACTCTCTATCTAACCATACCCTCTATATCTAACCATACCCTCTATATCTAACCATACCCTCTATATCTAACCATACCCTCTATATCTAACCATACTCTCTATCTAACCATACCCTCTATATCTAACCATACCCTCTATATCTAACCATACCCTCTATATCTAACCATACCCTCTATATCTAACCATACCCTATATATCTAACCATACCCTCTATATCTAACCATACCCTCTATATCTAACCATACTCTCTATCTAACCATACCCTCTATATCTAACCATACCCTCTATATCTAACCATACCCTCTATATCTAACCAAACCCTCTATATCTAACCAGACCCTCTATACCTAACAATACCCTCTATATCTAACCATACTCTCTATCTAACCATACCCTCTATATCTAACCATACCCTCTATATCTAACCATACCCTCTATATCTAACCATACCCTCTATATCTAATAATTCCCTCTATAGATCTAACCATACCCTCTATATATCTAACCATACCCTCTATATCTAACCATACCCTCTATATCTAACCATACCCTCTATATCTAACCATACCCTCTATATCTAACCATACCCTCTATATCTAATAATTCCCTCTATAGATCTAACCATACCCTCTATATATCTAACCATACCCTCTATATCTAACCATACCCTCTATATATCTAACCATACCCTCTGTATCTAACCATACCCTCTATATCTAACCATACCCTCTATATCTACCCATACCCTCTGTATCTAACCATACCCTCTATATCTAACCATACCCTCTATATCTAACCATACCCTCTATATCTAACCATACCCTCTATATCTAATAATTCCCTCTATAGATCTAACCATACCCTCTATATATCTAACCATACCCTCTATATCTAACCATACCCTCTATATATCTAACCATACCCTCTGTATCTAACCATACCCTCAATATCTAACCATACCCTCTATATCTAACCAAGCTGTTCTTCTAACCCAACAGGACGGCCCCAACCCCAAGTGACCTGGTGGCACGAGGACTCCCTGCTGGACGAGGTGGTGGAGGAGGTCAGGAGCCAGGTTACAGGCGAGGTCACTGGTGAGGTCATAGGTGAGGTGAGGAGCCAGGTGACCGTGAACGTGTTGACCTTGCCTGGTTTGACCCGCCAGCATCTTCACCGCTCGTTAACCTGCCGGGCGTCGACGCTCAGGGACCTCACACCACCACTGGCAGCCTCCGTCACTCTGGATATGACATGTGAGAGAGAGAGAGAGAGAGAGAGAGAGAGAGAGAGAGAGAGAGAGAGAGAGAGAGAGAGAGAGAGAGAGAGAGAGAATTGTTTACAAGGTCTTACAAGGAATCATTAGTATCTCAAAGGTTTTGCACTCCTAGACAAAGTAGAAAGGAAGGCCTTTCGTATCATTAACTCCTGTCCACTCCCCAACTCTTTGCAATCTATATCTCTTCGCCGCAATGTTGCATCTCTCTCGCTATTCTATCGCTACTATAATAATCAGTTCCTCAGAGCTCTCCCAGTGTATACCACCTCCTCTACGTAGGATATGTGGTACCTGTCTTGCAACACAATCCCACCCCTACTCTGTGCAACTCTTCAACCCGAGTGAAACGTTACTCTGACTTTCTTCTATTCAACAGCTGAGCTCAGGAACGCTCTCCCAAAATCAGTCTTTCCCTCTTCCTATGACTTAAATTGCTTCAAACTCCGTGTGTCCAGGCATTTTGGCTCGAACGTCCCTTGATTTTGGCCCTGTCACTCTTTCAACTATGGGGGAGGCAATCGCTACAGGCATTTCCGCCTTTTGTCTCCCTCACTCACATAGAAAAAAAACAAAATTTTCTATGTGGCAACTGAATGCAACTGTCACGTCTTGACACCTGACATCCTAATTCTAGAGCTATCAGTGCTCCCAAACACGATTTAACCCTTTGAGTACCAGCGATCCTTTCCTTTCAAATACCTCTAAAATGAAAGTGTGAATTTATATATTCACCTTCAAACTGTTATAGGCTGCGAGAACAATCATTTCTGCCACTCATTCACAACACTTTTCCCAGGTTCATGGCATAGCAATTGACCACTTGCGAGTGTTATTCTATAAGGAAGCTGGAGCTGTAAACATCGATAAATAGCAGAATAACCAGCTATAATGCGGTTTGGTTACATTTATAAATACAAAAAACAAATCCAACATACTATTTATCCATCGGAAACCTTCATAATTACTGTATTTGTGTTTAATATCGATGTTTACAGGCCGAACTTCCTTATAGCCTGAAACTCGCAAGTGGTCAATTGTACCTCTCTCTGTCGAATTATTCACTGCGAACACTAGTAGATGAAATCCTATTATTCACTGCGAACACTAGTAGATGAAATCCTATTATATGCTTGCAACACTACTTAAGGGGAGGCAGACCGTTTTTATGGACCCCCTTCTCCCTAATGTTTAGCCCCACTAGTTTTGAGATTATAAGACGTTCGGCCCATTAGTTTGGCGATTTTAACACCTTTCGCCCCATTTCGTTGTCAATTTTAAGACCTTTCGTGCCATTTAGTTGTCGATTATTTCCTGGCGAGCGATAGCGAGCCTTCAATTTTAAGAGGAACCGGCCTTTGGCCGGGAAATTTTCTACCGAAAAATGTACAAATTTATCTTGAAGGGGGGTCTAGGGGGTGTTTTTCTAAGCTTGATGGAGGTCTAGGGAGGAAACTAAAAACATATATATATAAATAAATGAATTAATAGACCAAACAAACGGCCAGTCTCCCCTTAAAACATTTTAAGCTGATTGACAGAAGCTATGCATGTTATTATGACATATATATATATTTTCAGGCAGATAACCTTAATATTTATTATTTTATTATTCATATTATAATTGGAGAACTAAGCATGCACGTTCTCCGACATGTCATTTATTTCTGGGTACATGTTGGTTATACTTTTGGAAACAGCGTTATTTGTATGCATTGTTTATTTTCCACCTATGTATGTGTCCGCCTACATGAATATTATTCATTTATATTGCATTAAGTCTTCCCTGTGTTCACGCCCACGTTTTCAGAGTCTGCTTGCGCCCACATTTTATATATCCCATTCAGTACCAGGGACGTCCTTTTCATCATATTCTGGCAACTATTACACGATTTCATTTAGCTTAGAAAGAACCTCTAGCTATAATAAGGCTTCAAAATATTTCAACCAACCTCTTTAACGACCACAAATCCTTCCTAAGCTGCATAATATCGTCTAAATATAGCCAGAATAAAATATAACACACGTCGCTGGTACTCAAAGGGTTAAAGTAATAATAATAATAATAGTATTAATAGATAATAATTGATATGCCAGAACGCAAAGTTGCCACGATGCCAGAATGCATCCCGGCCCATCACTACCAGTATTGTCGGCACCCTTGCCATATATTATGTGCTTGGTGGACACCCTGCCCCTAATAGCTTCTTTGCCAAACTATTATGTGTCTTATACCACAATATTAAATAAGCCACCTTCGCAGCAATGTCGAGAACAGCTGAATTCCCCCCCCCCCCATATACCGCCATAGAGCGTTGACTTGGGAAAAGGTTCAGCCCAGCTTTAATCTCCTGAGCATCATTAGCAGCAGAAAAGACCAGCTTGCGCTGAGTTCTGGTCCACAACAACCTATATGCCAGCCTCTGACTCTGTTCACCTATGCTCCTGGTATCCCAAAACAGTAACCCAAGAATGATCGATAGGAATACAAAACTACCACTGCGCCGGAACTCAGTGGCTGCTCATTGTCGGTTCTTTGTCCTCTTTGTATACCACTGGCAATGTTGCTTCATGCACCAATGGTATCAGTGCTTCTTGTACCACTGACACAAACACTGCTTTCTGTACTACTGGCACAAACACTGCTTCCTGTGCCACTGGCCACCATGCTTTGTGTACCCCTGTCTCACCAGTATCTTTGTCTGAGACTGGCAACTACCTAGTGGCTTTGTGTACCACTGAAACTTCCGTTGATTTGTGTACCACTGGCAACAGAGCTTCATGTTCCACTGCCGCACTTGGTCCATGCACCTCAGCCATAATAACCTTGCAGCCAGCATGTACCTGTCCACCTTCTGCAACTACAGAAGCCAATCCAGCATCACTGGATTTCGACAAGCCATACTTTACCACACTAAAGCTTACATTACACCTGGTGACCCCAATCCACCTAATACTGACTCTAATACATACCAATGCAAACAGTTTCTGTTGGCTCCCTTTGACCTCTATTCACACAAAGGTGCAACAACAACATCATAGTCACAGCCTGGGAGAAAAACGGATATCCAAACTTGGTACCCGCCTAAATACATATCGGATTCATTGGTGATTTTCTTTTCATTATATTTGGGCCATATATCCCTTCACCCTGAGGCGGTACCTAACCTACTCAGATACATCCACAATGGCAATGGACCCCACCTGGACATTAAGAAGCTGATTGTCATCTTTTCTTCAAGTTATTGGATTCCAAACTTCAACTATCAGGTGAAACAAGTTGTCCAGACTGGCATTCTCTATGCTAAAGGCAAAGATGTGACTCACTCAGAAGGACCATCAGTATGGCTTGTGGTGTGCCAACCCTTCCAATTACTGGTGCTGGACCTGATGGAACCCCCACCTGCTGTTAACCCACTGAGCACCAGGCAATATAATATAAATGTACACTTCAGGCCCGGCAGGTTGTCAACAAAAATATTTTTCCAGAAAGCACCTGGAATGGGTTAGAAATGAAGGGGGAAAAAAAAAAAACGATCCCCTAGTTCATTAAGGGGCCCTACGGGGCGCCCGAAAGTCAGAATGAACATGGGGAAATGGGTAGGCGAAAACATGCAAAAACACGTTTTTGTGAGCTTACGTGCACGTGGCTGGACTTTTGAGGGTTTTCAACCATCGGCATTGTTGCGTGGGATACTTACGCAGTTCCCATATACAAATCTGAGCCCTCTAGGTGCCATAGGACCGGAGTAATTAACCGCGACGCACCCTATGCGGCTCTAAGGTTTAGCGTTACATACATTGCTGACCCATAACATGTGTCTCTGGTACTCGAGGTGTTAATGGGGTGTATTTAATTATCCGGTTCATTGACACCTTCTTGATATGCTTTATTGCATCATCAGCCCGGGAACGCTCGGCAGTCGCCATCACCCATGTCCTACTTAACGGCATCTTCGCCCACTTTAGTCTGCCTCAATCCTTACACTTGGAGAATGCCTCAGGCTTCACCTGTTAGGAATGGAAGGAGTTAGCAAAGTGGACACTCATTTGTCTCCTAACTGGGCAAAAGATAATGCCAGTGTGAGAGGAACAGCTGACTTATGGGTCAGCATATTTGCAAGACTGGCCCTCAACAGTGAAAATAAATCAGTCGTGCATCAGTATTGCATCTAAAGAAAATGGGCTTACACCTTCCAAGCTCCTTTTCAGGGTTCCACCCACGCTGCCGCCTTTCAGAATTCACCATTCACTGCATTCTGCCCAACCAGACCACAGGCTAGTGTGTTACATAACCAAATGGCCATCATGCAAGATGACTTGGGCATGGATAACAACATCTGTAAATCGGAGTCTCCCTTCAAAACAGGAGACTCCAATACCATCAACTATATGCCATATAAAGACAAAATACAGCCTCACTATCTGGGCTCCTACATAATTACTGATGTACCTAACCCTTTTCAGGTTCAAATTAATTATCTAGGAGAGACAGATACCTATAGAAATAAGCACATTAGGCATATCATGCAACGAAAAAATAGTAACAGCCTGAAAGTTCTTTTTACTCAAGCACAGCCTGTTTCTGATACCATCACCTACTCCACTTTTGCTGTCAGAAATCTTTGTCATCTCTTCAAAAACTCAAGCCACTGCTCCTACAATGGCCCTACAACTGCAACAACACCAGCAACAGGCACAAAGAAGCACAACTACCAGGGCGGGTAGGAAAGACCAACTGCCAATATGACTCAAGACCTAATGTATACCGGCAACCAGCTGCCAGGGATAACAGTCACACCTTTACCTTGACAACAGCACAGCTCACCCTTAATATGCGAAAAGATATGCTATTCGCAAATACAACAGCATTTTCACCAAGCTGAGCAGCATGTAACAATTTCTAACATACAGTATATGTAATAGAGTACCGGTACTTCTTCAAGCAAACTCATTTACCGACAGAAAGACAACCATTCCAAACACCTACAACCATCTGTCATCTATCCATCAAAAACTGTATGTACCCTCCACCCACGAGGGTGTGGGCTTTTAACCCTTGTCTATCGGGGCCCGACTTAAGTCCGTATCTAAAAATCTGGACTATGTGGCGGGGCCTGACTTAAGTCTGTGTGCAATTTTTGAGCAAGAATGGCTCTGAGAGAGAGAGACGAGCGACGGGAGGAGCTTAGGTTACCTCATGACCGCTCGTCACGGACTCCGTGCGCCTACTGACATCTACTCCACACACATCCACCCTCCCTACCTCGCCACACAGGGAATTATGTGAGGAAATTACCGTATTTTAGGGTTTTTCACTCGTGTTGCACGATCGTTGCAAGAGAACGCCTGGTCGTAGAAGGATGGTTCTGGTGTCATTGGAAAGCTCAATTTATGCCCTTTCAGGGATACATAATTGTATTACGCTCTGGCTCTTGTTTATGCATGAAAAAGAGCACGGAAACAAGGCCATTTAGGGTAAAAAAACACGCTGGGCGGGTAGTGGAAAAAAACTGACGGGCCCGCTCGTAATGTGTTAAATAAGGAGGATAATTTTATGCCATGAAAATATATATAGTAGATGCCTTCTCAGAAACAAAGAGAATACCGGAGTTCTCTCTTAATATTACCATAGATCGCTGACTCAGGGAAAACATACAATCTAACTTTAATCTGCTAGGAGTCATTAATAACAGACAAGTTCTGCACATGCCGAGATCCGGGCCACAATGCCCCATACGCCAGTCTTTACCCCATTCTCCTATACCCGCAGATGATGAGGAAGGCATCAATGCTACCAGTTTGCTGACACTTAGCTGCAGCTCAACTTCTGATTCTTTACTGCTTCGTGTACCACTGGCACACCTGTTCCTTCATCTGAGACTAGCAACCACCTAACGTCTGTGTGCCCCACTGACCACCGTGCTTCTTGTACCATGATAGCAACGTATTGTGTATCACTGGCACACTTGGCTCATCCACCACAGCCATAGCATTGCCTATACTTACCTGATACTGTCCACCTGCCACATCTGTAAAGCTTTAACCATTTTCCGAATTTCAATGAGCTCAAGCATGGCATACCAGAGATTGCATTACACCTGTGGAACCTGATGTTTCCTATTTCCGACTCCGAGAAGGATGACATCTGGCTTTCGTCACCACACACAGACGTCGGATCTATGGCCATTTTTACCTCGCTCCTCAAGACTTAGGGTGCTACGGTGGAGGCTCTACAACTGGTGAAGCCATTACTATTCATAATGAATAGATATAAAACTGTCAGTGTGAGGCCCTGCACAAGTAAAACATCCTATTTGTAGTGTATGTGTGTTTGAGTGTGGGTATGCTCTGTGTGGATGGGTGGGTGATTGGGTGGCTGAATGTGTACGTAAGTGTGTAGTTTTGTGTGGATGTGCGTTGGTATAAAATGTGTGAGTGTACAATTATGTTGCGTGCTTGGGGGGAAGGTTGACTGTATATATGTGTAAAAGGGTGTTGGGATCAAATATGTATGCGTGTGTGCGTATGTACTGTATGTGTAGGTGTCCTCGAGCGTAGGCGTGGATACTGCGGCGAAATATATTTATATATTTTGCAATATTTTTATACCACATTCATTCATTGTTTTCCATTTCCTGTAGCCGCCACGTGAATGGGATGTTTCGTGTGTGTGTGTGTCAGTTTTTACGTATTTACGCCCCCACACTTTTCATTTATATTTTAATCCTGTAATCCTCTTTCTGTGCCTCTCTGTCAGTTCGTCTTTATTAACCCTTTCAATATTAGGGCACCATTGTCCACTTTATTCAGGCTATCATTAGACGACTTTATTAAGCTTTGCAAGGAACTCAAGGAAGCAAAGAGGTACAATTAACTTTCTGGCTTTCCAAACAAAAATGTTAAACTAAAGAAAGTCGTCTACTCGTTCGTTTTAATAATCATGTTAATATTAGGACATCATTTAATAATCATGTTAATATTAGGACATCACTTAATAATCATGTTAATATTAGGACATCATTTAATAATCATGTTAATATTAGGACATCACTTAATAATCATGTTAATATTAGGACATCATTTAATAATCATGTTAATATTAGGACATCACTTAATAATCATGTTAATATTAGGACATCATTTAATAATCATGTTAATATTAGGACATCATTTAATAATCATGTTAATATTAGGACATCATTTAATAATCATGTTAATATTAGGACATCACTTAATAATCATGTTAATATTAGGACATCATTTAATAATCATGTTAATATTAGGACATCATTTCTCCACTAATTTAGGCTGTCATTAGACGATTTTATTAGGAATTGACCACTTGCGAGTTTTTAGGCTATAAGAAAGTTGGAGCCGTGAACATCGATATTACACAAAAATGCAATAATAATGTACGTTTCTGATGGATATATGGTATGATGAATTGGGTTTTATGTATTTATATATGTACTACGACCGTATATTAGCTGGTAATTCTGCTAAATATCAATGTAAAAACTCCAACTTCCTTATAGCCTGAAACTCACAAGTGGTCAATTGGAAAGCCCTCGGACTTTCAACATTCCTTCTTAACCCCTACTGTACCGGCGACGTCATTTGCATCACATTCTGTCAACTATTAGACGATTTTATTCAGCTTAGGAAGGACCTATAGCAATAATAAGGCTTCAGACTATCTCAACCAAACCTTTTAATGACTCCCAGATCCTTCCTAAGCTGCATAATATCGTGTAATGTTAGCTAGAATAAAATATAACACACGTCGCTGGTACTCAAAGGGTTAAGGAGAGATCAGTCGTTTTTTGGTCCCCCTTCTTCCTCATGTTTATCCCCATTAATTATGAGATTTTAGGACGTTCGGCCCATTAGTTTGGCTATTTCAATACCTTTCGCCCCATTTCTTTGTTAATATTAAGAGTATTCGTGTCATTTAGGTGTCGCTTTTTGCTGGCGAGCGATAGTGAGCCTGTATTTTAAGAGAAAGCGGCCTTCGGCCGGGACACTTTTCTATCGAAAAATGTACAAATGTATCTTGTAGAAAGGTCTTGGGAAGGTGTTTGTTTAATCTTGGTGGGAGTCTACGGAGGAAACTACAAAAAAAAAAAAAAAAAAAAAAAATTATACATGTGAGCAAATAAATACGCCCATTTACCCTTAAGCTACATAAAATCGTCTACTAATAGCCCGAATAAGAAATGTAAATGCACCCTCATTTACTGAAAGGGCCAGCCTATCTTTCATTAATAATTATTTATATAATATACACATTTATGCCTGTGTTTATCTCTATTTCTCTTCTATCTCCCCTTATACTATTATTATTATTATCGATGTGTATATAGCTGCATCTAGCATCTACCTAATTATCTCTCTCTCTCTCTCTCTCTCTCTCTCTCTCTCTCTCTCTCTCTCTCTCTCTCTCTCTCTCTCTCTCTCTCTCTCTCTCTCTCTCTCTCTCTCTCTCACACACCTCTATTATTCTCCTTAGTCCCACACGTTATTCTCTATAAACCACCAATCTATATGTTTTGTTAAGGGGATAGTAGCTTTTTTATTGGTCTATTAATTAATGTATTTATTTCTTTGTTTAGTTTCCTCACTAGATCTCCCTCAAACTTAGAAAAACACCCACTAGACCCCCCTGCCCCACCTCAAGATACATTTGTAAATTTTTCGGTAGAAAAATGTCACGACCGAAGGCCGGTTTCTCTTATAATTACAGGCTCGCAATCGCTCGCCAGGAAAAATATCGACACCTAACTGGCAAAATAGGTCTTAAAATTGACAACGAAATGGAGCTAAAGAGGTTAAAATTGCCAAACTAATGGGCCGAATGTTTTAAAATGTCAAAAATATTGGGGCTAAACACGCGGGAGAAAGGGGTCCAGAAATACGACCCATCTCCCCTTAATTCGGTAACATTGAACATTTGGCCTTCCTTGGGTTCTAGGAGTGTAAATCTACGAGTATCATAGATTTAGTTTGGTTCGCTGCTACTAGGTTTGTTTATACACGCCATACACCAGATGGAGCGCTAGCTGGTGGAGTGGTTTAAAGGGAGATGGGTCGTTTTTCTGGAGCCCCTTCTCCCTCATGTTTAGACCCATTAGTTTTGCGATTTTAAGACGTTCGTTCACTAGTTTGGCAAGACCTTTCGTGCCGGTTAGGTGTTGATTTTTTTTTCTGGCGATGGATAGCGAGCCTGTAATTTTTTAAGGAACCGGCTTTCGGCCGGGACACTGTTCTACCGAAAAATGTACAAATATATCTTGAAAGGGGGTATAGGGGATGTTTTCTTAACCTTGATGGAGGTCTAACGAGGAAACTCAAAATTAAGTAAATAAATGAATAAGTAGCCCAAATATAACAAGCACTAGCCCCTTAAAGCGATGTACTGTACTATCAACGACAAAAGTTCATTCCCAACCTGCCACTGAGTTAATGCGAATCACCTGGGGTAAAAGAAACGAAGCATGTATTGGGTGTAAATGGCACTTTTTTTCTTCAGAAGCTTCGTTTTTCGACCCCCAAGTGTTTCGGATTCACACAGAGGCTGGTTGGGGGAACGAACTTTTGTCGTTGATAGTACAGTCGTCGGAATAAGTTCTTTACCAACCCATTATTGTCATTATGCCATTAAAACTTGTATAATCAAATTTCGAATAAACGTTCCTTTGCATATTTGTACAAACTGTTGGGTGAAATTTTATTTCTAAACTGTTCCTAGCAATATGTAATACTTGCATAATGATAATCCCAGGCTGGTAAAGAACTTATTCCGACGACTGTACACCCAATCAAATTATAGTTGTCACCCTTGGCTCCGATATCCATCACAGCGGCCAAGATGAAAGAAACGTCAGGCGAGCGGACACGGCCATTTTATGATGAAACGCTCATTCACCCGAACCACAGCTCATGAATCATGAGCACACTTATGAAGCAGTATTGAAGCCATTGCTATAATATGTTACATTGCTATTATTCCATTGACAATCTCATGAATGTACAGTACTTCTAGGAAGCCTCAAAAACACAAAACATGTTGTGTTACTATTGTATTACACATTGTAAGTATGTTAGCAGTAATATGCGAGGTATTATTATTGTTATGAATGTTTTGATGTTAGCTCGGTGTTTCATAAGTATTGTAAACACTCAAGACTAACTATTTCGCACAGGGAACGGGTTCACAATACTGTATGTATGGGAAACCCATATTGAGAACATTCAAAGAGTGTATGAATCGGTAAGAATACCTTCCATAATTTGTTGCATTTAATGATATTAATTTTATCAGTCAAACTCCACGACTGTTTATGTGGTAGGAGGCAGTGACAATGTTTGTGTTCATATGTGTGAAACACTGCTTTCCATCATAGTGAACCATTTCTCACTCCTTAACTAACCGTGTCTGTTCACCTCACGTTTCGTGAACCCTGGCTTCGACTTCCCTCGAGCCAAAGGGTAAAGAAATTAGGGATCGTGACTGCACATGGACCCGGGGAATGTCGGCCTGTAGTGCAGCGGAGGTTAGAACCACTCCTGGAGCCAGCATAGTTTGTGAGGTTGATACTCGGATGATAATGCCTTGTCCAAAACAAAACAAAACAACCTAAACCATACCGTTGTTACCAGAGAGTGTGTATAGGAGAGAAGAGTCTTCCTATGTATTCTATTAATAAAAAGGTGCCTCTAAACGTTGCCAGTTACCCTTTTTCGATTTTTTTCTTCAGCGCCATCTATTGCAGGGTTCCAGAACTACTCAACTTTATTAAATCTACGGATGTATCTCCATTTTTTTTTTTGTATTATATGTACCCTAATTTTTCTCTCTGTCTCTCATATATATATATATATATATATATATATATATTTGACCACAGTTTGAGTGTGGCTGTGTGTACTTCCAAGTTAGTAACTTATATTACAATGTAAATACTTTTCTTCAATTGAGATTATTGTTATTCATATACAGTACATTCGTTGTTAATAAATTTACAGTCAATATCAAATAATCATCAACAGCCTTCATGATCCATTGCAACCCATATCCTTATTCTCAAGGTCAACCACAGCCTCCTCACATCATCACGGAGGCTTGGTTCAGCTTGGTAAGCTATGTAATTAACCCCTTCTATACCGACGACGTCTTTTGATTTTAGTATGGCTCCTACTAAACGACTTTATTCACTTTAGGAAGATCTTTAGCAATTATAAGGCTTCGAACTATCTCAATCAACCCTTTTAACTAACACAGATCCTTTCTAAGCTGTATAAAATCGTCTAAATATTGCTAGAATAAAATATAACATACGTCGACGGTAGGCCTACACTGGGCTAACGGAGTAGGCCTATCGTTCACATTTCAGTGTAGGCAATACTTTGGAGTGCTTTTGCATATCAGTGTACTCTGTAATCATTGTATTCATAATGACTATGGCTGATATGGTGATAGCAAACAAGTTACATGTGTTTCTACAGACTCTACACGAGACACGTGTACACCATTGCAGCCAAGGGAGAGGAACTGTCAATAAACAGACGACAGAAGTATTTTCCCGCGATAGGGAGGAGCTATGCTCTACCGCCATCTAGTGCAGGGTTCCAGCCAAATCTGTAAATAATGGCTAACTACTATTAACACGGTTGATTTTCCAAGCACGCCCCTCTAGGGTATTCTTACTCTATGGTAGTTACTGCTATAATTAACACACACTCCCTCCCTCTCTCCAGTTCCCCCTGTGGAGGTGAAGGTGCGGGGTCGTGTGTCTGGGTTGATCCAGGGGCTATCACACTCCCTGGACTGTGAGGCCCAGGGGTCCAAGCCCCCCGCCGTATTATCCTGGTGGATCAACGGGGAGAAGGTGGCAGGGAACCACACACAGGTAAGAGGATATTGTTGATTAAGTTAATTGATTGATTGCTTGATAGATTTATGGATTAATATATATATATAATCAGTCTCAGTCAGAATCATATTTCAGAAAAGACAAATTACATGTGTTAACATAATACTTATAATGCACAATACAAATGTGTGTAAAGATATTATATAATATGTTCATAATTAAGTACTAACAACGAAAAAAGTTTGTTCCCCCATTTAGCCAATGAGTGAATCCGAAACACCACGAAGCATTTAAAAGAAGTGCCATTTACACACCATAAATGCTTCGTTTTCCGACCCCCAGGTGATTCGGATTCACACAGTAGAAGGTTGGGGGAACGAACTTTTTGTCGTTTATAGTACATAGATAGATATTAGAGTAATTAGACCATATATAGATAGACAAAAATTACGATAGATAAATGGGATAGCTATTTAGATAAATAGTAAGGTAAACAAACCGAGAAGGAATGTGAACACGAGAGAGAGTACAAAGGAAATCAAGCAACAACAGTTCTAGTGACTTCTAGGTTGCTTGTCCTCCAAAACACTGAGGATCAAGTGTCCAAACAGTGGTTTAGAGTGGGTAAGGGAACATTGGAAAGGGAATTACTGCCCTGGAACTAATGTCCGTGGCAGGATTAGGAAGTTAGTAGAGGACAGATGGGTTAGTAACTGAGGGGGGGATAACATATAGTTATTCATTTACAAACGCAGTCAGTCGCGGGTTTGATGCGAGATATTTGTCTAGGCGGAGTTTAAATGAATCAACGGTGATGCAGTCTATAACGTTTCGGGGAAGCCCATTCCACAAGTTGACAACTAGATTGAAGAAGACATTCTTAGATTAGTGCGAGTTAAAAGATTTACCAATAATTTTGCAACCGTTTCCCCGCGTGTAATTAGATTGGTCGATAGTGAAGTACTTACTACAGTTCATATTGTCGATGCCTTTGATGATTTTGAACACTTGAATTAAGTCACCTCTTAATCTGCGCTGGGTTAAAGGAAATAGATTTAATTCTCTAAGACGCTCTTGCTCTTCGTATGGTTTGTTCTTTAGGCTAGGTATCATTTTAGTAACTCTACGTTGAACTCGTTCTAGCTTGTTTATATCTTTTTGGTAATAAGGGCACCAGGATTGAACGCAGTATTCCAGAAGAGGGCGGACTAAGGAATTGTAAAGGGTTAGGATAACTTCTCTGGATTTATGCTCAAATTACCTGCCTATAAAGCCAATTATTTTGTTTGCCTTCTTAACAACTTCTGAACATTGTTGACTCGGTTTTAGGTTACTCGATATTGTTACTCCCAGATCGGTTTCTCTGTTTATATTCTTAAGCTGAGTGCCATTCATCGAATAGTTTGCTTTCTCATTTAGGTATCCGATATGTAGTACTTTACATTTATCCGCATTGAAACTCATTTGCCAAATTTGGGCCCAACATGACAATTTATCTAGATTGTGTTGCATATCGTCAACTTGTTCTTTTGAGAGTACGCTATTTGCAATTTTTGTATCGTCAGCAAATTTTGAGATTGTACAGGTGAGACCCTCATCTATGTCGTTGATGTAAATTAGAAAGAGAATTGGTCCTAGTACCGATCCCTGGGGTACCCCGCTACTTACATTGGTCCATTTAGATGCCTTACCGTTAATGACTACTCTTTGCTTTCTGTTGCTGAGCCAATTTTCTATCCATTTCAACACACCGTCTTGTATTCCATGCGCTTTTAGTTTTAGCAGTAAACGTTTGTGGGGAACTTTGTCAAAAGCCTTTTGAAAATCAAGGTATATAATATCTACAGCTTTACTCTCATCGTAGAGGTTGAGGATATCGTGAAAGAAGTCTAAGAGGTTTGTTAAACAGGAACGTTTTTTACGAAAGCCGTGTTGAGTATCTTTAAGTATGTTATTTTCCTCTTAAGTGATTTACGAGTCTGTCTCGTATGACCGTTTCTAGCATTTTACATACAACTGAGGTTAAGCTAATTGGACGATAGTTACTGGGTAGGGATTTGCTGCCTTTTTTTAATATCGGTGTTACGTTGGCTAGCTTCCACTGATCAGGCATAGTTCCAGATTGCAAGGATTTATTGAATAGTAATGTCAGTGGTTTGGAGAGCTCATCATTAGCTTCCTTTAGAACTCTAGGCGAGATTGTATCAGGTCCAGGCGTTTTATTTACCTTGAGTTTATCTAAACAATTCAATACTTCTCTCTCTGTAACGGTGATATTGCTTAGAACATCTGAATTATCAATCTGAATCGGCGATGGTTTAGGGATATCACTGAGGTCTTCTGTTGTAAAAACTGATGCAAAGGTATTGAGGGCATTACTTATTTGTACTTCGTCTGGTGTATTCTCCATTTTCATCGACTAACGGTCCAACAGTTTAAGTAACTACTTTTTTCTTTCTGATATAACTATAGAATTCTTTCGGGTTTGTTTTACTTTGATTCGCAATATGTAACTCTAAGGTCTTTTTACTTTGCTTAATTAACTTTTTGGCTTTGCGTCGTAGCTCTACAAATTTCACCCGTTCTTCGTCATTTTGTGAGGATTTTAATCTATCATTAGCAAATTTTTTAGCAAGCAGGCAGTTTGAAATATCTATATTCCACCATTTGGGCTTATTATTATGGCCTGGACGCCGTATTTTCGATGGTATGCAGTCTTGCACTGCTTTTAGGTAAGTGGTTTCGAATAACTTCCAAGATGTATTTATGTCGTTATTGTTAATTAAAAAGCTCCAGTCAGTTTCTTTAAACATAGCTCTAAGTTTATGGAAGTTTGCTTTCTTGAAATTAGGGACTTTTTCGATGCTACTATTTGGTTCGTTACTAGTAAACTTTAAAGTGAAAGTTATCGTACGATGGTCGCTGTTACTGAATTCATCACCAACATTCAAATTCTCTATCAATTCTTCTTTTGTTGCAAGTACAATGTCAAGAACGTTATTACCACGGGTCGGCGTTCGAACAAATCGAGAACAAATCGAGAGAGAGGGCTATAAGAAAAATATAGATTGATATACATACATAGATATAATATATATACTTGCGAGAGACAGAAAAATATGAATGATATTATGCATAAAAGAAATTAAGACATGAGAAATAAATATGGCAGAACAGGGATGCGTTGTATATCATTTGCATACTAATAATAATATAACAAATTGTGTATATACAAATATTCCTGATATCATTCAAGACGTCTTGCGCTGCACTACTAGATGCAATTTATTAGGGAAAATAGTTACCTATAGACTCGCCATATTTTTCTCATTATAGTCCGCATGGAGGAATTTAGTTATCGACAACATGAAAAACCCGATTACACCGAAAAATAACACCAAAATAATCAGTCCCGACCGTGAACAAAGCATTCCTTCCAATGAATCCTTCCCCCCCCCCCCCCCCCCCTCTGACTGAAGTTCCCCCCGGGAAAAGTTGCCTAGGCTCCATTTCTCCCCGGGAAAAGTAGCCTCGGCTGCTTTTACCCGGGGGGGGGGGGGGGGGATTTAAGACCTATGATATTTATCCCCCCTCTTGGCCATTTTTCCCCCCTTATATAGGAACTATTAGTTGCCAATTACTTTATTGCAGGACTGTTTAACGAAAGCATATGCATGGTTCATTATTTTAATAAGTAAAGGAATTAAAACAAAAAATCACACTTACTATTTATTTAATACAAAACATTTATGTATTTATTTAAAATGAAGTAGGAGGGGCGGCGGAATAGCAGTGTTTGTCAGTTCATTAAAATGCTGTATTAAATCAGGAACCGTCTTGGTGGTGTAATGGTTAGTGTTTAAAAATCTGTGTGTGATAACCTGGTTCGAATCCAGGTGGATCACATATATGCTTTCATTAAATTCATTGAAGGTGTTTGGTGTTGTGGTGAAATAAATAAAATACCGGTATCATTCAAGGAGACGACATCAGGACTCTTCTTCTTCTTACCTTTAAAGGATGCAAATGAAAATACCCTTTTTGTCATCCATGCTGGTTCAAATGACGTCATGCGCACCAGATCCGAAGAGTTGATGGAGAAATATCGCAAGATGATCCAGCACTACAAAAACAAGTCAAGGAATATCATCATCTCAGGCATTCTCCCCAAGATCGACGCACCTGACAAATTCTACGACAAGGCTTTCAGCACAAATAGCCGACTAAAACATTTGTGTCTGAGGGAAGAAGTTGAATTCATCAACCTCTGGGACAACTTCTACAACCAGCCTACTCTGTTCCGCAAGGATGGCACTCATCTAAACCCTGTGGGTTCAGCACGCATGGGTCGTCTCCTACACGAAGCAGTCCGCAGCCATGGATCAAAAAACGCCATCCGAGAAGAAGCAGCAGTGACATAAATCATCCAACGCCAAGAAAAAAACAGAGGAAACCGAGGACCACCAGCGATAAGGACCAAAGACAGCGAGGACCGAGGACAGCCATGAACATAAATGTAGATCCGACAAGAACCAAAAATATTATTAAAGAGCGTTCCGTGAGTTCTAAAATAACAAATTTAAAGGTTTTCTATGCAAACGCTCGTAGCATACGCAATAAATTTTCAGATTTAGAGGAGCTAGTGTTTACAGAAAATTATGATGTGATTGGCATAACAGAATCTTGGCTCAATACAGAAGATAGAGACTTTTTAGCAGAGTATTCACTTCCCGGTTATGTAATGTTTGAGAAAAGCCGAATAAATCGAAATGGAGGTGGCGTTTTACTTTATATCAAAGAAAGTCTTAACCCTACCCTCTTGTCAAAACCTCAAATTGTGAACGTCGACGCATCTTTTGTGCTAATAAAGAATAATAAAGGTACCAAAATAATACTTGCATTAATATACAGACCTCCAGCTCAATCAGTGCAAACTGACCGAGAAATTTACGAACAAATTGCAGATGTAAGTAACTCACAAGATACCGTAATTTTTGGTGACTTTAATTTACCTGTGACCAAGTGGGGCGATACTCTTACTTCACACTCCGGACATGACTTGTATACGAACTTGCAAGAGAGTTCGCTTTATCAATTCGAAGGAACGCCGACCCGTGGTAATAACGTTCTTGACATTGTACTTGCAACAAAAGAAGAATTAATAGAGAATTTGAATGTTGGTGATGAATTCAGTAACAGCGACCATCGTACGATAACTTTCACTTTAAAGTTTACTAGTAACGAACCAAATAGTAGCATCGAAAAAGTCCCTAATTTCAAGAAAGCAAACTTCCATAAACTTAGAGCTATGTTTAAAGAAACTGACTGGAGCTTTTTAATTCACAATAACGACATAAATACATCTTGGAAGTTATTCGAAGCCACTTACCTAAAAGCAGTGCAAGACTGCATACCATAAAAAACTCGGCGTCCAGGCCATAATAATAAGCCCAAATGGTGGAATAAAGATATTTCAAACTGCCTGCTTGCTAAAAAATTTGCTAATGATAGATTAAAATCCTCACAAAATGACGAAGAACGGCTGAAATTTGTAGAGCTACGACGCAAAGCCAAAAAGTTAATTAAGCAAAGTAAAAAGACCTTAGAGTTACATATTGCGAATCAAAGTAAAACAAACCCGAAAGAATTCTATAGTTATATCAGAAAGAAAAAAGTTGTTACTTCAACTGTTGGACCGTTAGTCGATGAAAATGGAGAATACACCAAAGACGAAGAACAAATGAGTAATGCCCTCAATACCTTCTTTGCATCAGTTTTTACAACAGAAGACCTCAGTGATATCCCTACACCATCGCCGATTCAGATTGATAATTTAGATGTTCTAAGCAATATCACCGTTACAGAGAGAGAAGTATTGAATTGTTTAGATAAACTCAAGGTAAATAAAACGCCTGGACCTGAAACAATCTCGCCTAGAGTTCTAAAGGAAGCTAAGGATGAGCTCTCTAAACCACTGACATTACTATTCAATAAATCCTTGCAGTCTGGAACTATGCCCGATCAGTGGAAGCTAGCCAACGTAACACCGATATTAAAAAAGGCAGCAAATCCCTACCCAGTAACTATCGTCCAATTAGCTTAACCTCAGTTGTATGTAAAATGCTAGAAACGGTCATACGAGACAGACTCGTAAATCACTTAGAGGAAAATAACATACTTAAAGATACTCAACACGGCTTTCGTAAAAAACGTTCCTGTTTAACAAACCTCTTAGACTTCTTCCACGATATCCTCAACCTCTACGATGAGAGTAAAGCTGTAGATATTATATACCTTGATTTTCAAAAGGCCTTTGACAAAGTTCCCCACAAACGTTTTACTGCTAAAACTAAAAGCGCATGGAATACAAGACGGTGTGTTGAAATGGATAGAAAATTGGCTCAGCGACAGAAAGCAAAGAGTAGTCATAAACGGTAAGGCATCAAAATGGACCAATGTAAGTAGCGGGGTACCCCAGGGATCGGTACTAGGACCAATTCTCTTTCTAATTTACATCAACGACATAGATGAGGGTCTCACCTGTACAATCTCAAAATTTGCTGACGATACAAAAATTGCAAATAGCGTACTCTCAAAAGAACAAGTTGACGATATGCAACACAATCTAGATAAATTGTCATGTTGGGCCCAAATTTGGCAAATGAGTTTCAATGCGGATAAATGTAAAGTACTACATATCGGATACCTAAATGAGAAAGCAAACTATTCGATGAATGGCACTCAGCTTAAGAATGTAAACAGAGAAACCGATCTGGGAGTAACAATATCGAGTAACCTAAAACCGAGGTCAACAATGTTCAGAAGTTGTTAAGAAGGCAAACAAAATAATTGGCTTTATAGGCAGGTCATTTGAGCATAAATCCAAAGAAGTTATCCTAACCCTTTACAATTCATTAGTCCGCCCTCTTCTGGAATACTGCGTTCAATCCTGGTGCCCTTATTACCAAAAAGATATAAACAAGCTAGAACGAGTTCAACGTAGAGTTACCAAAATGATACCTAGCCTAAAGAACAAACCATACGAAGAGCGTCTTAGAGAATTAAATCTATTTCCTTTAACCCAGCGCAGATTAAGAGGTGACTTAATTCAAGTGTTCAAAATCATCAAAGGCATCGACAATATGAACTGTAGTAAGTACTTCACTATCGACCAATCTAATTACACGCGGGGAAACGGTTGCAAAATTATTGGTAAATCTTTTAACTCACACGAATCTAAGAATTTCTTCTTCAATCGAGTTGTCAACTTGTGGAATGGGCTTCCCCGAAACGTTATAGACTGCATCACCGTTGATTCATTTAAACTCCGCCTAGACAAATATCTCGCATCAAACCCGCGACTGACTGCGTTTGTAAATGAATAACTTTATTTTATCCCCCCCTCAGTTACTAACCCATCTGTCCCCTACTAACTTCCTAATCCTGCCACGGACATTAGTTCCAGGGCAGTATTTCCCTTTCCAATGTTCCCTTACCCACTCTAAACCACTGTTTGGACACTTGATCCTCAGTGTTTTGGAGGACAAGCAACCTAGAAGGGTCACTAGATCTGTTGTTGCTTGATTTCCTTTGTACTCCTTTGTACTCCTTTGTACCTCTGACCGGGTATAAGCTATCCTAGTGTTTACTAGCCTATACCCCTTTGAAAGGACATTAGCCTAACCTAACAACCTTACCTAACTACATGGCAACACATCCACAGACACCAAGAAATATCAAAACAACACCCAGCACACGGTATCACACACAATTATTGTCCTCTCTCCCTCCCTGCCCACCCCGAACCAACTTCCAGAAGCACATCCATACTCATATCTCTCGCCAATCCATCCACTCACTCACAGACAACACGCAGCTGCATGCACGACCTCCCGAAATCCATCCTTCCGAATCCTCCCTCCCTCGCGAGGACAGAGTCCACCTGGCCAGGCTGAGATGCGGACACCATCCAGCTCTCCTGAGCTATCAGAAGAGACTGGATGACTCCGTTGTCGACGCCTGCCCGGGATGTAACACAGCACCCCATACCATTAAACACATCATAGAAGACTGCATTTCACACAACCACTTACGCCAACAACACAACCTACACTCAATGAGAGCTCTGTGGGAAAGCCCGATCGTGGCCATGGCCTTCCTCAGGGACTCGGGGCTGTTCGGCCAGGCAGCTTAGGGAACAACAACAACAACAACAACCTTACCTAACCTATCCTAGTATTATGGGTGGGGGCTGCCGCCCCCACACCCCCGCTATTAGACATCTTTGAAAAAATTTTGGTGTATTTTTCTGTGAAAAGGGTATTTTTTCAATTTGTCAATAACGAAAATCCTCCATGCGGACTATATGGAGAAAAATATGGCGAATCTGTTGGTGCCTATTTTCCCTAATAAATTGTTTCTAATAAGGCGGATGTAGTGTCCTTGAATATTATCAAAATACCTATAGGGAATTTATCCAGTTTAGCACCGGGTCGAAACCATCGATATATTATTTAGGCAAATATATTAGTTATGTCATGTACCTCATTGCCTTATATTTCCAAACCGTCGGTAATTCATTATAATATATGCCCTAAATAACCAACACAAAATTATAGGTCGTACGCTCGCGGTTTCGCTTTTGCTTTTGTTTTATTCTGTTTTTGCCCCCTGCTGGCAACATATATGTTGATGACAATAAGTCATGGGGGGTGAGAGGGGGCTACCCCCCTCAACTTATTTTTGTATCCCACGGCAGTCAAAATTGCCGGAAATGTGATCGCGAGCGAGCGAATTTGTGTTGTTGCTTTGGTGTCTTAAGATTGATGGATAATGTTGGTTTTGCAATTTCCGACGGGGTTCATAAAATAACACACCTAAAAAGAAAAGAAAAACAAAACAAGGAAAACAAATCAAAGATACTTGTAAAAATTGTCCCCGGTGTTAAAAAGGATATTTACCAAATATAAATTAGACTAAATAATGATAACGAAAGTGTTTGGGTAGAGGTTAGCGAAGGTAGCGAGACCATAGCTATTAGTTATTTATAGACTACCAAATATGAGTAGAATGGGCGAGTCATTGCTTAAGGTTTCATTATGTTAAAGTCATTGTTTTAATGTTGAACTCAATGGACTGCGTTCTTTGATGTTTCGTTATGTTAGTCATTTGTGTGATGGTTGAGTCATTGTTTGATGTTTCAGTCATGTTAAAATCATTTATACACTTACCATATAACCGGGTGATAATTTTGGCCAAGAGGTGGGAATAATATCCCTGGCCAAAATTCCCCCCGGGGCAAATCTATCCTGGGCCAGATTTCCCTGGGGGGAAATTTCGGACGGGGGGAAAAGCAGATTGGTACACCGGTATTCCTTGTTTTACAGGCTATTTAAAAACTTTAAGTTAATCACTTTATCAAAGGCTTTTGTAAGATCAATAAAACAAGAAAATGCATTAGATCCTTCACTGTTTTATCTTAAGAAATATTTCCTTCAAAATCACGCACGCAGTAGAAGTAGAAGGCAGATAGATAGATAGATAAATAGATATATACACAGATACTAATTGAATGATTGAGTGAGAGACAGACAGAACAAGTACGAGTTAACAAAATAAATATAAGTAACTAAATGAGAGACTGACTCACAAACAAAATTAGTGAGTGAGTGAGAGTGAGAGTAAATGTGAGTGAGAGTAAGTGTGAGTGAGAGTAAGTGTGAGTGAGAGTAAGTGTGAGTGAGAGTAAGTGTGAGTGAGAGTAAGTGTGAGTGAGAGGAAGTGTAAGTGAGAGGAAGTGAGAGGAAGTGTAAGTGAGAGGAAGTGTAAGTGAGAGTGAGAGTAAGTGTGAGTGAGAGTAAGTGTGAGTGAGAGTAAGTGTGAGTGAGAGTGAGAGTAAGTGAGAGTGAGAGTGAGAGTTGCGTAAATAGATATGTAGATATATAGATAGATATTGTAGTGTATATGTATGCGTGCAGTAAGATACAGTATACTGTATATAAAAAATACATGCGTGTCTGTCTATCATATCTTATTAAGCCAGCCTAATTATTTTATGCAGGCAATTATTTAATATTAATATACTGAATTAATCCCACAGAGACTCAGAGATTCTATTGGAACGGAAAGCTCTTATCGAAATATATTAAGGGGACAGTGGCTGTTTGTTTGGTCTATTAATTAATTTATTCATATAGTTTTGTATTTTCCTCCCTAGACCTCCATTAAGCTTAGAAAAACACCCCTAGACCCTCCTTCAAGATAGATTTGTAAATTTTTCGGTAGAAAAATGTCCCGGCCAAAGGCCTATTCCTACTAAAATTACAGGCTCGCTCTCTCTCGCTAGGAAATAATCGACACCTAAATGGCACGAAGGGTCCTAATAATGACTAAGGAATGGGGTGAATGGTCATAAAATCTCCAAACTAATGGAATCAACGTCTTAAAATCTCAAAACTAGTGGGGCTAAACACTAGTGAAAAAGGGGACCAGAAAACGACCGTCTCCCTTAACTTTTTTTTTTGGGGGGGGGGGGGGTTCAATATTTAATCAACAATCGGGACTGCCACATACCCTAAAACTTTTGACACACAATTTGGTATAATATGTTATGAATGTCAATTAAATGTCCGATGTTTTTTAGCAGGGCCGAATATTATTGTAGTCGTTCTTATATCTATACATTCCACTGGGGTATCAGTAGGGTTGTATTTAGTCTTATATCTATACATTCCACTGGGGTATCAGTAGGGTTGTATTTAGTCTTATATCTATACATTCCACTGGGGTATCAGTAGGGTTGTATTTAGTCTTATATCTATACATTCCACTGGGGTATCAGTAGGGTTGTATTTAGTCTTATATCTATACATTCCACTGGGGTATCAGTAGGGTTGTATTTAGTCTTATATCTATACATTCCACTGGGGTATCAGTAGGGTTGTATTTAGTCTTATATCTATACATTCCACTGGGGTATCAGTAGGGTTGTATTTAGTATTATATTTTATTGTATTAAGGGAGCCCACCTCGCTTTTTTGTTATCTTTCTCTCCCTTTCTCTTTGGCTTGTATCCATTCGGCTCCATTCACCCTACTGTTTTAAGACGTTTACCCCCATCCAGGTGTCAATATTTTCCTGACGAGCGGTCGCGATCCAGCATATATATATTTTTGTTTTGACAGCAAGCTAAATTTGTACATTTTTTAAAATGTCTCCGGCGAAGCCGGATTTCTCCATACAATGCTGGCAGGCTATCGCTCGCCAGGAAGAAATCGAAACCTAGATGGGGATAAAAGACTTAAAACAGTTGACTGAATGGGGCCGAATGGATACAAGCCAGAGAAAGAGAGAAAAGGAGAGAAAGAGAAAACAAAGCAGGTGACCCCCTCTTAATTTGTTTTTGGTTCAACAATCGGGACTGCCACATACCCTAAAACTTTTGACACACAATTTGGTATAATATTCTAGGAATGTCAATTAAATGCCCGATGCTTTTTTTAGCGAGGCCGAATATTATTGTTGTCGTTCCCATATTTATACATTCCACTGGGGCATCAGTAGGGTTGGATTTATTGATTGTATTTTATTCTATTTATATATGTATTAACCCCTTCTGTACCGGCGACGTCTTTTTTATTTTAATCTAGCTATATTTAGACCATTTTGTGCAGTTAAAGAAGGGTGTGTGGTAATAAAAAGGGTTATTTGAGATAGTTTGAAGCCTGTTAATTGCTGTAGGTTCTGCTTAGACGGAATGAAATCGTCTAATAGTAGCCAAAATAATGATAAAAAATCGTCGCCGGTACAGAAGGGGTTAATGGTTTTGTTTGATTGTGATATTGCGTTTCTTATATTATATTGAAGCTTGTACACTCGACCAACAAACAATATTTACACTAACGCTCTAAACATTCTGGAAGTGGGTCGAAATCTTATGATAATACCTCACAGACGTATGTTTCACCCGATTCATTCCGTTCACACTAGATTATTTACAGCTCACCAGTGTAAAGACTGTTTTTGGGTCGAGTGTACATTGATCATATATTGGAGAGGTTTATTAATATATGCTTCCTGTTAGTGTGCTTTCAGTTAATTTAATGGTTTACAATAATACTAAAAGCTATAGTCCATTCATTATAGGTAGGCCAGAGCTCGTGATCCCTGACCTCTGTAACTCAAAAAGGGCTAGAGCAAATGGGATGCATACTTCCACACCTATTCCCTGGCTGACCTTTCCTAAATGGTAGGAATATTAGCGCGATTACTCTAGTGGTTTGGGAGTTACAGAAGCGAGAGGTTAAGGGGGGTGACAGACATTTTTCTCTCTTTTTCTCTATTCCCCTGGCTTGTACCCATTCGGCCCCATTCAGCCTACTGTTGTAAGACGTTTATCCCCATCCAGGTGTCAATTTCTTCCTGGTGAGCGATAGCGATAGCGAACCAGCATTGCATGGAGAAATCCGGCTTCGCCGGAGAAATTTTTCTATCGAAAAATGTACAAATTTAGCCTGCTGTCAAAATGTTTAAACAAAATATGCTGGCTCGCTACCGCTCGCCAGGAAAAAATCAACACCTGGATGTGAGTAAACGTCTTAAAACAGTAGGCTGAATGGGGCCAAATAGATACAAGCCAGAGAAAGAGAAAAGGAGAGACAAAAAGCCTGTGACCCCCCTCAAGATTTTTGGCCAACTTATAATGTATAGACTATAGGCATTATAATGAGTATTAAATGTGAACCCTGGCCTCATGTCGCTCAGGGAGGGCTGGAGCAAATAGGCTGTAAACTTCCACACCAATATCTGGTTGACTCTTTACAAATGGTAGAAATATTAAGTTCGATTCCTATTTTTTTTTTTTTTTTTTAATCAGAAGTTAGAAGTCGGAATTTCGAGACATGATATTGAATAGACTACGGTATAATTTTAAGACCTTTTACCTTCATCCCTCCATCAACTAATCCCTCCCTTCCTTCATCTCTCCATCAACCAATCCCTCCCTTCCTTCATCTCTCCATCAACTAATCCCTCCCTTCCTTCATCTCTCCATCAACCAATCCCTCCCTTCCTTCATCTCTCCATCAACCAATCCCTCCCTTCCTTCATCTCTCCATCAACCAATCCCTCCCTTCCTTCATCTCTCCATCAACCAATCCCTCCCTTCCTTCATCTCTCCATCAACCAATCCCTCCCTTCCTTCATCTCTCCATCAACCAATCCCTCCCTTCCTTCATCTCTCCATCAACCAATCCCTCTCTTCCTTCATCTCTCCATAAACCAATCCCTCCCTTCCTTCATCTCTCCATCAACCAATCCCTCCCTTCCTTCATCCCTCCATCAACCAATCCCTCCCTTCCTTCATCCCTCCATCAACCAATCCCTCCCTTCCTCTCTCCATCATTCAATCCCTCCCTTCCTTCATCTCTCCATCAACCAATCCCTCTCTTCCTTCATCTCTCCGTCAACCAATCCCTCCCTTCCTGCATCCCTCCATCGACTAATCCCTCCCTTCCTTCACCTCTCCATTAACCAATCCCTCCCTTCCTTCATCTCTCCATCAACCAATCCCTCCCTTCCTTCATCTCTCCATCAACCAATCCCTCCCTTCCTTCATCTCTCCATCAACCAATCCCTCCTTTCATCTCTCCATCAACCAATCCCTCCCTTCCTTCATCTCTCCGTCAACCAATCCCTCCCTTCCTCTCTCCATCAACCAATCCCTCCCTCCCTCCCTCAACCAATCCCTCCCTCCCTCCATCAACCATCACTCCCTCCCTCCATCAACCAATCCCTCCTCTCTCTCCATCAACCAATCTCTCCTTTCCTAACCTCCCTCTCTCCCTTCATCAACCAACCCCTCCCTCCCTCCCTCTATCAACAAATCCCTTCATCAACCAATCCTTCCCTCCCTCCCTCCCTCATTGAACCAATCCCTCCCTCTCTCCCCCAGGTTGTCCATGAAGGTAACATTAGCCGGTCAAGGTTCGTGTTAGTGCCGGATCGCTCACTGGATGGGGCCGTTCTCACCTGCAGGGCACAGAATCCGGATTTCCCAGCCTCGAGTGCCCTGGAGGACTCACGAAGGCTGCAGGTCTATTGTAAGTTTCCCTGATTATATACTGACATAGATAGATATATAGATATATTGATTGATAATGGTGAGGATAGTAAAACGACTGCTAGAGAAAATTGGAAACCTTTTTTCTATAGAACGTAGTATCTCTCTTTAAAGGATTCATGCAGGTTTTCTGTAAGTTAGGCTGTGGAGGTGAAGGAGTGTTAGATAGTTGTATTGGTAGCTCAAGTGATGGAAAGATAAAATAAAAAGAGATTACCAATTCATGATTTGACGTTATGAAAGTTATTATGTTTTTGTTTGTGTATTAATTATCATTATGTTTACAATTTTCGATGTCTTTCTTTTAGGGTTTCTTCATACCCCTTAATCCTACAGAAACGTCTCATAAACTCATAAAATGAAGGAGGGTATCTATTTGTTTTCACCAAAATCAAAGTGGTAGCCATTATCCACTAAAAGAGAGTTGTGTGTGCTAGAGCCCTAACTATGTACCCTCTAATACAGGAATACAACCCCCCCCCTCCCCTCAATGACCCCCACAACTAACCCCCTCTTGACCCTCCCTCTCCCTCCTCTCAATGACCCCCACAACTAACCCCCTCTTAACCCCCCCTCCCCCTCCTCTCAATGACCCCCACAACTAACCCCCTCTTGACCCCTCCTCCCCCTCCTCTCAATGACACCCACAACTAACCCCCTCTTCGACCACCCCTCCCCCTCCCATCAATGACTCTCACATCTATCCCCCTCTTGCCCCTCCCCTCCCCTCAATGACCCCCACATCTAACCCCATCTTGACCCCCCTCCCCCTCCCCTCAATGACCCCCATAACTAACCCCCCTCCCCCCCCCCCCCCCCCTCAATGACCCCCACAACTAACCCCTTCTTGACCCTCCCCTCCCCTCAATGAACCCCACAACTAACCCCCCTCTTAACCCCCCTCAGACGCCCCCCTGGTGGAGGTAAGGGTGGGGCACCGGCTGGACCTCCACAACATCAAACAAGGAGAGGACGTGTACTTCGAGTGTATCATACAAGCCAACCCGCCCGCCCACAGAGTCTCGTGGTTCCTGGAGGTGAGTGTGGATTTTCGCCATTTTTTGTGTTTTGGCAGGGAGATGATGAGGTAGCGAAATGTCCCCTTGCTACCTCGTGTTAAGCCCTATTTTTTTTTAGTTTATAAGACGTTCGGCCCATTAGTTTGGCGATTTTAACACCTTTCGCCCCATTTCGTTATCAATATTAGGACCTTTCATGCCATTTAGGTATCGATTTTTCCCTGGCGAGCGCTAGCGAGCCTGCCATTTTAAAAGGAACCGGCTTTTGGCCGGGAAATTTTTCTACCGAAAAATGTACAAATATATCTGGAAGGGTGGTCTAGGGGGTGTTTTTCTAAGCTTGATGAAGGTCTAGCGAGGAAACTAAGCCAACCTTAGAGTCCGTCCGTCCACAGAGTCTTATGGTTCCTGGAGGTGTGTAGCAGAGAGAATGTTGGGGATTTTCTCAATTTTTTGTGTTTTGGCAACAAGATCATGAGGTAGCGAAATGTCTTGAGGGGTGATGGGCCGTTTTTTTGGTCCCCTTTTTTACCTCGTGTTAAGCCCCATTTGTTATGAGATTATAAGACGTTCTTCCCATTAGTTTGGCGATTTTAACACCTTTCGCCAGATTTGAGTCTACTCTTGGGGGACCTAGATGTGTGTGAATATGTATTTTTATTTTATTTTGTTGCTTCTGTTCAAGTCCTGTCTCGAGTTGGCCACCCCCAGCTAAAGGGGTATGTGCCTGAGTATATAAAGTACATACTGTACATATTTTTGTTTTTGTTCTGTACTGTGTGTGTGTGTGTGTGTGTGTGTGAAGCACCCAATGTTGATCAGGGCCAATAGGCCAATAAATCCTCTGAGGTTCCTGCGTAGAATGCCCTTGTGGTGTAAAGTACCTATCATGCGGGACCTTTAACACTAGCCCAGCCGACCATTATGGATTATGTTATGGTGCTTTTCACTAATTATACTCTAGGGATGTTAATTTTGTGCAATTTTCGAGCAATTAATTTTTTGTTTGCCCTCTAAACTAATCAAGCACCATCCCGGACCCTCCTTCAAGCTAAATGTGCAGGTTTGGTATTGCTCGCTCAGATAAATTCTATATCAGATTTTTTTTTTCTCTGTGTATGAAGGAGAGAAAAGGCAAAGCTGCCTGTAATAAGTGCCCGCCCCCGCAAGTTGAAATACTGAAAGAGAGCTAAATTTAATACGTTAAAGTTAAAATGTCTGGACACACGGAGCTTGAAACAAGTTAAGTCATAGGATGAGGGAAAGACGGATTGAAAGAGTTCCAGAGCTTGCTTACTTGTAGAAAAAAGACTGGGAAAATCGGTTTGCTCTTGGGTTAGAGAGTTGGGCAGAATAGGGGAGGGAATGTGTTGAAAGGCGGGTGCCCCCTACTCTACATAAGGGAGGAGGTGTGCAATGAGAAAGCTCTGAAGAACATTGATTATTGTTATAGCGGTAGAAAAGAGAGATGGAACAGTGTGCCGTGTAGAAGGATTGTAGGGAATTAGTAGGAGGTGAATTGACGAGACTAAATTATTTTGACTACCTTTTCGAGAAGTGTGGTATGGGTGGAACCTCCCCATAAATGCGAACAATACTCAAACATGGGTGTACTGTGCTCATGTACAAAGCAAGAAGCTGTGCAGGAGTGAAGAACCCACTGAGACGGTTGAGCACACTTAAGCTCTGGGAAGCGGTTTTAGAAAGTGTGGCAATATGATGTTTCCAAGAAAGGTCAAAGTAAAGGAAACTCCAAATGAAAGTGGAGTAAAACAAATTATCGCTAGAATACAGGGGTGAAGCGTCTTCAAATCGCCAAACTAATGGGAGGAAACGGCTGTGAACATAAATAACCACTTCCAAATTAGACAAGGTTAATGAACAACTTATTGTCCACAACTTGATTCTTGGTGCAAAGTTCCCACCCTGGCTTCACCCTCGCCCCACAGTTTGTACAGATATACTCCCGTGTTCCAAGTTCTCTCTTTATGAACCATCTACAAAGTAATTCTTCTGATGTCCCCGTTTATACTGACGGCTCTAAGATCTCTACTGGAACCGGATTTTCAGTTCTCTTCCCTGACCGCGGCCTTCAATACCGCCTCCAATCAGATGCCGGCGTCTTCACTGCAGAGTTGTTCGTTCTTTTATGTGCCCTCCGTTTTGTCTTTCGGTCCCCGTTACATACTTTTGTTATCTTTAGTGCTCTGCATAGCATTCAGTCTATTCCGGCTATCAATTCTCTGGTTTTAGAGATTCAAGAATGGGTAATTCGCATAGCCACCAAATTATATTTAGTTCCCTTCTGTTAGGTCCCGAGTCATGTTGGGGTTCCCGACAATGAGCTCTTACGGCAGTCACCTCTGGCACGACTGAGTCCCAACCCATTCCAGCGGCTGACTATTTCCCACACTTTGCTCGGCTCCTCAATCGTCGTTGGCAAGACGAATGGATGTCTATGACAAACAATGAACTTCGTTATATTAAACCCACTGACGTAGCCCCCTGGCAATCCCCATCCCATTGCAATAGACGTTGGGAGACCACCTAGTATGGCCTGCAGCTAAGCCATACTAGGATCACCCATGTTTTGTGTTTATGTCCGGGGATGTTCCCGCGCTCTGTCCATGCAGCCAGGTTCCTCTCACGGTCCAACATCTAATGCTAGAATGACTCCGGTTGTCCCTTTCTCGTCGACGGGCTTTCCCTTTCCCTCGACCGTCCCCCCTCCCTTGCTGTTCTTTTTAGCGACTCTCCTTCTCTTTCTCTCCCTTGCTTCATGCAATTTCTGACTCCTACCCGTCTTCCCCCCCTTCTTTAACATTCTATCACGGTGCCATGTCCCTCCTCACCCTCCCTTACCTTACTCCTTCCGGTTTTAAACTTACATATTTTTATTTAGCTTGATGGAGGTCTAGTGAGGAAACTAAAACATAAAGGAATAAATAGATAAATTAAATAGACCAACAAATCAGCCCTATCCGCTTAAACAGGGCACTAAATAACAGTTTGTGTATATAAGAGAGAGAGAGAAGAGAGACATTTACAAACACAAACTGCGAAATAGCCAGGACTTATAATGAGTTGAGATAGCGAAACTCAGAGTAAGGCAAAGTGGACGAAATGAATAGTAAAACAAATTTCTCCCCCCCCCCCCATACCCGTATAATACAAAGGAAATCAAGCAACAACAATCCTGCTTATCCCCACAAGGTTGCTATGTGAAGGATACACTGTAAAATAAAATTTATAAAAAAAGGTAAGAATAAGGTATACAATGTCCTTAGGTATATTGATGGGGATAAGTAGGATTGTTGTTGCTTGATTTCCTTTATATCTATGTGTTTAATGGGTATAATGACATTATAAATATACCCTTAACCCCTTCTGTACCGGCGACGTCTTTTTACCTTTGATTTCAGTTTAATTAAGACAATTTTGTAAAGCTGAGAAGGATATGTGGTAGCTAAAAGGATTAATTGAGATAGTATGTAGCTTTTATAAAGCTGAGAAGGATATGTGGTAGCTAAAAGGATTAATTGAGATAGTATGTAGCTTTTTAATTGGTAAACGTCCTACCTAAGCTGAATAAAATCGTCTTAATAGTTGACAGAATATAATGAAAAGGACGTCGCTGGTATAGAGCGGGGGGGGGGGGGGATTTTTAGTGTGCTCCCTAGACCTCCATCAAGCTTGAAAATAATACCCCCAAGACCTTTCGAGATACATTTGTACATTTTTTCGGTAGAAAAATGTATTCCTCATAAATTGCTGGCTCGCTAGGAAAACATCAATCCTCTAAATCGCACGAAAAGTCCTAGAATTGTCCAAAATGGGGCGAACGTCTTAAAATTTTAAAAGCTATAGGGTTAAACATAAGGGAGAAAGGGGTCAAGAAAAAAAATATCTAGTGAAAATATTCTCCTAAATGGGTCTATTACTTTAGTTACCCTTTGCATACACAATATATAATTATTATTATTATTATTATTATTGTGATTATGATTATTATTATTATTATTATTAGTAGTAGTAGTAGTAGTAGTATTTTGGGGTATAGATTGCAATAGGAAGGAGAAGGGAAGTTGGAACTCAGTAACCATGCAAGTCTTGAATATCGCCTGGAGAACTGCAAAGTAAGTTAGAGAGAGAGAGAGAGTGAGATGGAGACAGAGAGAGAGAGAGAGAGAGATGCATAGAGGTACAGCCACTCATAAATATTCGTGGACCTTACCTATATTTAATTATGATAGTATATCTCTGGAAACGAATTCATGAACTTTATTGTCTATACATCAACTACAAAACTGTATATCCTCTCTATTGAAAAGCTAGTTCCATCCAAAAATCAACACAGATTTTGTTTTTTGTTTTTTTCTATATTTCAACTTACTTCCTCTCGGGCATAGGCTGAGAGCCTTAACATTCACTGCTTTACAATGAACAGTGAAGCCCGTGAGGTCTTGTTCCAGTCTAGGGAGTGAGACATGTGAAGCACGTAGAGTACAACGAGCACCTGCCATCTTGCCTTCACATGAGGCACGGTGCTCACTCATGGCCCGAAACGACCCCATCTCTGAAGCCACCTCGTTCCCGTGCTTCACTGTCTCACCCCCTACACTCGGACTTTCACACTTACACACACACACAACGCCACCTGTTGAGCAGATAACTCATCATAGTTATAACTGCATAAAGGAAAACATGAGGGGTCCACGAATATTTATGATTGACTGTACATACGGTAGATACAGACCCCTTAATCCCAGGTGATCCGACCTTAATAATTACTGGTAAGCAATTCAATCCCATGTGTTATAAGAGTGGAAGAGAGAGAGAGAGAGAGATAATTATGTACGCTTTGTCTCCTTCATGTCAACCCAGCAGCCCATAGAGTCCCAGAGGGTTCCTGTGTGTGTGTGTGTGTGTGTGTGTGTGTGAGTGAAGAATAGAAAGGGAAAAAAAGGTGAGACTAAGGTTCTGTGTGTGAACAAGGGTGTGTGACGAGTGTATTTGAGAGCTTGAGTGAAAGTGTGTGTATTCATGTGCGTATGTATGAGAGAGTGAATGTGTGTGTGTGTGTGTGTGAGTGAGTGAGAGTGAGTAAGGTTGTAAGCGATTTGCGAGAGTGAACAAGCGTGTGTTTGAAAATTTGAGTGCAAGAAAGTGCGTGTACTTGTATATTAGTGTGTGTGTATGTATGAGAGAGAGAGAGAGAGAGTGTTAGTTAGTTAGAGTTAGCTTTCTCCTTCAGGCAGCTCCCACTCACCTGTTTCCTGGATGTGAATAAGAGAGAGAGAGAGAGAGAGAGGAGAGGGAGAGAGGGGACAGCAATACCCAGAAGCTTAAAGTTATGTCAAGATTATATTGTGGCCAATTAGGAGTTTAAGGGGAGATGGGTCGTTGTTATGGTCCCCCTTCTTCCTCATGTTTAGCCCCAATTAGTTTTCAGATTTTATGACTTCCGGCTCATTAGTTTCGCAATTTTAAGACTTTTTGCCGCATTTGTTTTTGTCAATATTAAGACCTTTCGTGTCAATTAGGTGTCTATTTTTTCCTGGCGAGCGATAGTGAGCAACTAATTTAGGAGGAACCGGCCTTCGGCCGGGACATTTTGCTATCGAAAAATTTACAAATTTGTCTTGAACAAGTGTTGTTTTAAGCTTAATGAAGGTCTATGGAGGAAACTAAAAACATCATCATAAAAATACGCATAGCAAATCAAATAAATACGCCATCCCCCCTTAAATACGCCACCCCCCCTTAAAGAAGACCTGAGAAGGGTACTTAATACGCCATCCCCCCTTAAAGAAGACCTGAGAAGGGTACTTAATACGCCATCCCCCCTTAAAGAAGACCTGAGAAGGGTACTTAATACGCCATCCCCCCTTAAAGAAGACCTGAGAAGGGTACTTAATTGCAGGGTATATTATTACAGGTTCGCTATCACTCGCAAGGGAAAAAGCGACACTTAAATGGCCTGCAAGGTCATAGATTTTACAATTGGGCGAAAGGTCTTAAAATAGCCAAACTAATGGGACCAACTTCCTAAAATCTCAGAACTAATCCATTAGTTCTGAGATTTTAGGAAGTTGGAGAAGGGGGGTCCAGAAAAAATACCCCCTTTTACTTCTCTAACATAAGGATTAAGGGGACATGGGCCGTTTTTTGGCCTATTAATTCATGTATTCCTTTGTCTTAGTTTCCTCGCTACACCTCCTTCAAGCTTAGAAAAACACCCCCTAGACCCCCTTTCAAGATAAATCTGAAAACATTTCGGTAGAAAAATGTCTTGGCCGAAGGCCGGTTCCTCTTAAAATTACAGGCTCGCTTTCGCTCGCCAGGAAAAAATCGACATCTAAATGGCACGAAAGGTCCTAAAATTTACAACTAAATTGGGGGAAAGGTCTTAAAATCGCCAAACTAATGGACCAAACTTCTTATAATCTCAAAACAAATGAGGCTTAACACGAGGGAGAAAGGGGACCAGAAAAACGGCCCATCTCTCCTTAAAGGTATATCGTATATAGCAATCAGGAGTTAAGCTCTATCAGTAAACCCAACTTGATTTATTTTATGTAATGAAGGAGACAAAAGGGAAAACTGCCTGTAACAAGTGCCCCGCCCCCCCCCCCCCCCCCCCCTCCCCTTCACAAGTTTGAAAGAGTGGTAGAGAGGCGAATCAAGGTACTTTAGAGGTAATTTATGTAGGTGTGTTGGAAAGAAGTGTGACGTGCTTGTTACCCAGCGACGTCCTTTTAATTATATTATGGATGCTATTAGACGATTTTATTCAGCTTATAGAGGGCCTCCAGCAATTAGAAAGCCTCGAACTATCTCATTTAACCCTTTAAATACCACACATCTTTCTTAAACTGCACAAAACCGTCTAAATATAGCTAGAATATAATAGAACACACGTCGCTGGTACTCAAAGGGTTAAGTATAGTGAAATATATAGGAAGAGGAGAATTTTGTGAGAGTTAGCTGGATTTCTCTGTGTAGAGCACTTTTAGAAACAGTGGGGGAAGCCAGACAAATGAATCAGGAGTTCCAGCAACTCTCTATCATATGCCAATGTGGCCTCCCTTGTTTACTTCCCTGCTCGATTGGTACCTACAATCTCTCTCTCTCTCTCTCTCTCTCTCTCTCTCTATATATATATATATATATATATATATATATATATATATATATATATATATATATATATTCTAAAATTGTAGGCCTATGTGTTTTCTTGTACTTCGTGTCTGCTTAATGATGTAGTATATTTTGGCCCAAAAAGTGCAATATGTTTTTTGTTTTCACTCTTACGGTTTGTGTTATTTACATGTGTGTGTGTGTGTGTGTGTGTGTGTGTGTGTGTGTGTGTGTGTGTGTGTGTGTGTGTGTGTGTAATAATAATAATAATAATAATAATAAACGGTTTATTAAAGAATGGCAGCCTCATGAGCTGAAAATACACATTTTACAATTTAGTGGATGAACATGAGATGTACAGATATGAGGATGGTAAGCTCAGTTTACAAACAAAATAAATAAATACAATAATGATGCATGTGCAGAATACAAATTATCATAAAATAACCATGAGAGTAAGTGATATACAGTACATATACACATTTATTTACTTACTCATATACAGAACATACGTATATACACGTACGTGCGCCCATACATATACATACATATATAGGAACATAAGAACATGCAGTAAGTGTGCACATGTCCGTATACACAAACGCTCACGTATGCACACAAACATACATACATACAGAAACTGTTTTGGTATGGTCAGGGTAAAGAGTTGAAGGGTAAAGAGTGTGCAGCAATTCAAGTCCATATATGGTCCGTATGGTCAGGTACAGCCTACTACAATGGGAGGTTAATCCTCGGTAGTGTAGGCGTGTGTGTGTGTGTGTGTGTGTGTGTGTGTGTGTGTGTGTGTGTGTGTGTGTGTGTGTGTGTAATAATAATAATAATAATAATAATAATAAACGGTTTATTAAAGAATGGCAGCCTCATGAGCTGAAAATACACATTTTACAATTTAGTGGATGAACATGAGATGTACAGATATGAGGATGGTAAGCTTAGTTTACAAACAAAATAAATAAATACAATAATGATGCATGTGCAGAATACAAATTATCATAAAATAACCATGAGAGTAAGTGATATACAGTACATATACACATTTATTTACTTACTCATATACAGAACATTCGTATATACATGTACGTGCGCACATACATATACATACATATATAGGAACATAAGAACATGCAGTAAGTGTGCACATGTCCGTATGCACACAAACATACATACATACAGAAACTGTTTTGGTATGGTCAGGGTAAAGAGGGTGCAGGTACTGCACCCTCTTTACCCTGACCATTAACTGGGAGGTTAATCCTCGGTAGTGTAGGTGTGTGTGTGTGTGTGTGTGTGTGTGTGTGTGTGTGTGTGTGTGTGTGTGTGTGTGTGTGTGTGTGTATGTGTGTGTGTGTGTGTGTGTGTGTTGTGTGTGTGTGTGTGTGTGTGTGTGTGTGTGTGTGTGTGTGTGTGTGTGTGTGTGTGTGTGTGTGTGTGTGTGTGTGTGTGTGTGTGTGTGTGTGTGTGTGTGTGTGTGTGTGTGTGTGTGTATTTTAATGCTTGTTGTTTTGTAATACCATGTTCAACCTGTATTATCGTATATACAGTATGTATTTGTTTGCATCCAGAATTAAAATGAAAGATGTTGGTGCATAACCATTTAGTATTTTTAAAGAGTATTTATTGATTTATTTATAAGTTTATATTTATTTATTCATACACACACGCTCGCAGTATTTTTTCCCTTATTCTTTTTGACACAGAGATCACTGAGGAATAAGTATAGCCTAGTTAGTTATGCATAAGAGTGTACATTCGTAATTCATACTTTTTATTCTGCTTGACATTGAACTCGCAAAGGAATATGTACTGTATTTTAACTCCTGCGCGGCAGTATGCTTTAAGGGGGGGGTCACCGTTTTTTTTTTTTTTTTTTTTTTATCTTGCTCTCCTTTTTTCTCTTTCTCTGGCTTGTATCCCTTCGGCTCCATTCAGCCAACTGTTTAAAGACGTTTATCCCCATCCAGGTTCGATTTCTTCCTGGCGAGCGATAGCGAACCAGAATTGTATGGAGAAATCCGGCTTCGCCAGAGACATTTTTCTATCGAAAAATTACAAATTTAGGTTGCTGTCAAAACAAATATATATATATATGTGTGTGTATGTTGGCTCGCTACCGCTCGCCAGTAAAATATTGACACCTGGATGGGGGTAAACGTCTTAAAACAGTAGGCTGTATGGTGCCGAATGGATACAAGCCAAAGAGAGAGGGGGAGAAAGAGAAAAAAAGCGAGGTGGGCTCCCTTAATAATTCTTTATATTATATTTTGACATTGAAATCCCCGACGAGTGTATAGGCTTATCAATGTGTACACTTTCCAATATCAAGGGTAAAAAAGGGTATAGGAAAATATATATACAACATTGGTTATATTGATAGTGATATACCTTACACTCTAAAAAGTCAAGAGTATGAAAAGGGTGTGAACAAAGAATATACAACAATCTGGTGTATTAAAAGTGGCAAGGAATTGGGGCGAAAGGTCTTAAAATCGCCAAACTAATGAGCGGAACGTCTTAAGATCTCAAAACTGATGGGATTAAACATGAAGGATAGGGGTAAATGTGTTATTATGGGATGCTCTTCTACTCCCGAATAATAGCATGAAATTTGAATGTGTGTAAATAGACCTGTCAGTTTGGTTCAATATTGTATACTCTCTCTCTCTCTCTCTCTCTCGCTCTCGCTCTCGCTCTCGCTCTCTCTCTCTCTCTGTACGTGTTTGTGGAATCGTGTCCGTATCTGTATAAGGGCGTGCGTGTGTGTGTGTGTTTTAATAAGAGTGTTTGTTTCTTGTGTATGCAGGTGCGAGTGTGTGTGTGTGTGTGTTATGTGCGTCTCTGTGTATGTGTGTGAGAGAGTGAGGGAAAAGTTTGGCATGTGTGGGTGCTTTTGAGATTGGGAAAGACTGTGTGTGTTTGACTGGCTTTGTTCTAAAGGATGAGAAATTGTGAGTGATGTAGATAAACATGGACTATAAATGTATGTCTGTGTGTGTGTGTGTGTGTGTGTACTATACGTCTATGTCTGGCTGTGTGTGAGACTGTTTGATTGACTGTGTATATATATGACTGATTGTGTATATATGTGTGGCTGTGTGTGAGACTGTTTGATTGACTGTATAATTATATGACTGATTGTATATATATGTCTGGCTGTGTGTGAGACTGTTTGATTGACTGTATATACTGTATATGTCTGGTTGTGTGTGAGACTTTGATTGACTGTATATATATGACTGATTGTGTATATATGTCTGCCTGTGTGTGAGACTGTTTGATTGACTGTATATACTGTATATGTCTGGTTGTGTGTGAGACTTTGATTGACTATATATATGAATGATTGTGTATATATGTCTGGCTGTGTGTGAGACTGTTTGATTGACTGTATATACTGTATATGTCTGGTTGTGTGTGAGACTTTGATTGACTATATATATGACTGATTGTGTATATATGTCTGGCTGTGTGTGAGACTGTTTGATTGACTATATATATGACTGATTGTATATATATGTCTGGCTGTGTGTGAGACTGTTTGATTGACTGTGTATATATATATGACTGATTGTGTATATATGTGTGACTGCCTGTGTGTATGTGTGTGACTGACTGTGTGTATGTGTATGACTGACTGTTTTTATTTTATTTTTTTATTTTTATTTTTTTTCACATGTGTGATTGACTGTATATATGTGACTGACTGTGTGTGTGACTGACTGTGTGTGTGACTGACTGTATATATGTGTGACTGACTGTGTGTATATGCCTGACTGACTGTGTGTATATGTGGGACTGACTATATATATGGGACTGACTGTGTGTATGTGTGATTGTGTGTGTATGTGTGACTGACTGTGTGTATGTGTGACTGACTGTATATATGTGTGACTGACTGTGTATATATGTGTGACTGACTGTATATATGTATGACTGACTGTGTATATATGTGTGACTGACTGTGTGTATGTGTGACTGACTGTGTGTATATGTGTGACTGACTGTATATGTGTGACTGACTGTGTGTATATGTGTGACTGACTGTGTGTATATGTGAGACTTACTGTGTATATATGTGTGACTGACTGTGTATATATAACTGACTGTGGTTATATGTACGACTGTGTACATATGCGATTGTGTGCATATTTGTGACTGACTGTGTATATGTCTGACTGTGTGTATGTGTATGACTGTGTGTGTAGTGTATATATGTGAAGCCAATCCACTGACACACGGTCACCTGTTTCCTGAATACGTGAGAGGCCCACAGAGAATATCTAAATCGAAAACCAGAGTCGGAGAGAGAGAGAGAGGGAGGGAGTGAGGTTGGGGATTCTTTAATGTCCTTATATTAAGCATATACTGTATATATATATATATATATATATATATATATATATATATATATATATATATATATATACATATACACATAATTATATAAAATCACAAATACATGTGAGCTACTAAATTTTATTATACTCTCAGCTGGGCTCAGACCACCGCCAGTCAGGACGATTGTCCATGCATTAACCAACCCTACCACGGCGTGATAAATGATACTTTACTTTTTCCCTATTCTATTCAGAAGGAAAATCCTACTTGGAGAATGTATTTAAATTCAAATTTAATGTCAGCCCAAGTTGCGTGGGGCTACCTGTAACAAACCCTGTATGGTATACAGGAATATGGATCCTACGACTCTTGTATGAATTGAAATACATTCTCCAAGTAGGATTTTCCTTCTCCTTAATATAAATTGGAAAAGGTTGACTATCCAATATCACGACGTGGTAGGGTTGGTTAAAGCATGGCCTATATATATATATATATATTACACATTTATATATACTCTCAGCCTGAACTGGAAACACAGACAATCGGGACAAGTACCATGCTCTGATAAACTCTACCAGGCGTGGTAAAAAATATGTATTCTTTTCTCCTAGTTATATCAAGGAGGAGACATTCTACTTGGAGAAATCATTCCCACGCAACTCGGGTTGAATAATTTATTTTATTTTATTCTCACCCAGCCAAGCACGACAGTTATTAACGTAAAGTACTGTATATCTCACAACTACACGTCAGCTGCATAATGTTTTTTAACCTTAGCCAGGACTCGACCCACCGACATTCAGAACAAGAGGCCATGCTTTGCTCAACTTTTGTATGAAATGGAATATTTTCTCCCAGTATGATTTCTCTTTCTCCTTAATAATAATAGGAAATGGTTAAATATTATTTATCACGCCATGGTAGAGTTGTTTAAACCATGGTCTCTCGTCCAGACTGTCGATGGTTCGAGGCCCGGTTGAGAGTAAGAACATTTAGTAGCTCGCCTGTATTTGTGAGATATACAGTATATATACAGAAGTATATTATTTATCTATATAGCTATCCAACGAACATGAGAACGAGAGGGAGAAACAATGAAAATCTAATACATTGATATTTATTTATATATTTATTTATTTATATATTTATATATTTATTTATTTATATATTTATTTATTTATATATTTATATATTTATTTATTTATATATTTATTTATTTATTTATTTATATATTTATTTTTATATTGTTTTCCTTATAATGCATATATTTTCAGTTATATATTGTTACGTGTAATCCTAGTATGATTCCATATATCTTTCAGTCTATGAAGCTCTATATATCTATCCATCTCTATCTATCCTGCAATTCCACCTCTATTGTTTCTAGCCCCTCTCTCTCTCTCTCTCTCTCTCTCTCTCTCTCTCTCTCTCTCTCTCTCTCTCTCTCTCTCTCTCTCTCTCTCTCTCTCTCTCTCTCTCTCTCTCTCTCTCTCTCTCTCTCTCTCTCTCTCTCTCTCTCTCTCTCTCTCTCTCTCTCTCTCTCTCTCTCTCTCTCTCTCTCTCTCTCTCTCTCTCTCTCTTTCCCCACAAACGTTTACTGCTAAAACTAAAAGCGCATGGAATACAAGACGGTGTGTTGAAATGGATAGAAAATTGGCTCAGCAACAGAAAGCAAAGGGTAGTCATAAACGGTAAGGCATCTAAATGGACCAATGTAAGTAGCGGGGGTACCCCAGGGATCGGTACTAGGACCAATTATCTTTCTAATTTACATCAACGACATAGATGAGGGTCTCACCTGCACAATCTCAAAATTTGCTGACGATACAAAAATTGCAAATAGCGTACTCTCAAAAGAACAAGTTGACGATATGCAACACAATCTAGATAAATTGTCATGTTGGGCCCAAATTTGGCAAATGAGTTTCAATGCGGATAAATGTAAAGTACTACATATCGGATACCTAAATGAGAAAGCAAACTATTCGATGAATGGCACTCAGCTTAAGAATGTAAACAGAGAAACTGATCTGGGAGTAACAATATCGAGTAACCTAAAACCGAGTCAACAATGTTCAGAAGTTGTTAAGAAGGCAAACAAAATAATTGGCTTTATAGGCAGATCATTTGAGCATAAATCCAAAGAAGTTATCCTAACCCTTTACAATTCCTTAGTCCGCCCTCTTCTGGAATACTGCGTTCAATCCTGGTGCCCTTATTACCAAAAAGATATAAACAAGCTAGAACGAGTTCAACGTAGAGTTACCAAAATGATACCTAGCCTAAAGAACAAACCATACGAAGAGCGTCTTAGAGAATTAAATCTATTTCCTTTAACCCAGCGCAGATTAAGAGGCGACTTAATTCAAGTGTTCAAAATCATCAAAGGCATCGACAATATGAACTGTAGTAAGTACTTCACTATCGACCAATCTAATTACACGCGGGGAAACGGTTGCAAAATTATTGGTAAATCTTTTAACTCGCACGAATCTAAGAACTTCTTCTTCAATCGAGTTGTCAACTTGTGGAATGGGCTTCCCCGAGACGTTATAGACTGCAGCACCGTTGATTCATTTAAATTCCGCCTAGACAAATATCTCGCATCAAACCCGCGACTGACTGCGTTTGTAAATGAATAACTTTATCCTCCCCTCAGTTACTAACCCATATGTCCCCTACTAACTTCCTAGTCCTGCCACGTTAGTGGCAGGGCAGTAGTTCCCTTTCCAATGTTCCCTTACCCACTCTAAACCGCTGTTTGGACACTTGATCCTCAGTGTTTTGGAGGACAAGCAGCCTAGAAGGGTCACTAGATCTGTTGTTGCTTGATTTCCTATGTACTCCTTTGTACTCTCTCTCTCTCTCTCTCTCTCTGAGAGAGTGAGAGAGAGAGAGAGAGAGAGAGAGAGAGAGAGAGAGAGAGAGAGAGAGAGAGAGAGAGAGAGAGAGAGAGAGAGAGAGAGAGATATCATCTGAACCAGGTGGGAGCAGCACGTTTTGGGCGTCTTCTCAACGATGCGGTGAAGGATTTTCGGAGAAGAAATCGACTCGGCACAGGACAACCAGGAAGGAGGACCGAAGACAGCGAGGGCGGCAACCTGCGAAGGAATTAAATGCTAATCTGTCAAGAACCGCGAATTTGGATAAAGCTCCACCAACACGACCCAAATTCAAAACCGCCAGGGATAACGACCGAGGACCGATGTCAGCCATGAATGTAAATGTAGATCCGATCAGACCAAAAATTTGATTAAAGAACGTTCTGTGAGTTCTAAAACCGCAACTTTAAAGGTTTTCGATGCAAACGCTCGTAGCATACGCAATAAATTTTCAGATTTAGAGGAACTGGTGTTTACTGAAAATTATGATGTGATTGGTATAACAGAATCTTGGCTCAATACAGTAGATAGAGACTTTTTAGCAGAGTATTCACTTCCCGGTTATGTAATGTTTGAGAAAAGCCGAATAAATAAAAATGGAGGTGGCGTTTTATTTTATATCAAAGAAAGTCTTAACCCGACCCTCTTGTCAAAACCTCAAATTGTGAACGTCGACACATCTTTTGTGCTAATAAAGAATAATAAAGGTACAAAACTAATACTTGCATTAATATACAGACCTCCAGCTCAATCAGTGCAAACTGACCGAGAAATTTATGAACAAATTGCAGATGTAAGTAACTCACAAGATACCGTATTTTTGGCGACTTTAATTTACCTGTGACCAAGTGGGGCGATACTCTTACTTCACACTCCGGACATGACTTGTATACGAACTTGCAAGAGAGTTCGCTTTATCAATTTGTTCGAACACCGACCCGTGGTAATAACGTTCTTGACATTGTACTTGCAACAAAAGAAGAATTAATAGAAAATTTGAATGTTGGTGATGAATTCACTAACAGCGACCATCGTACGATAACTTTCACTTTAAACTTTACTAGTAACGAACCAAATAGTAGCATCGAAAAAGTCCCTAATTTCAAGAAAGCAAACTTTCATAAACTTAGAGCTATGTTTAAAGAAACTGACTGGAGCTTTTTAATTAACAATAACGACATAAATACATCTTGGAAGTTATTCGAAACCACTTACCTAAAAGCAGTGCAAGACTGCATACCATCGAAAATACGGCGTCCAGGCCATAATAATAAGCCCAAATGGTGGAATAAAGTTATTTCAAACTGCCTGCTTGCTAAAAAATTTGCTAATGATAGATTAAAATCCTCACAAAATGATGAAGAACGGGTGAAATTTGTAGAGCTACGACGCAAAGCCAAAAAGTTAATTAAGCAAAGTAAAAAGACCCTAGAGTTACATATTGCGAATCAAAGTAAAACAAACCCGAAAGAATTCTATAGTTATATCAGAAAGAAAAAAGTAGTTACTTCAACTGTTGGACCGTTAGTCGATGAAAATGGAGAATACACCAAAGACGAAGTACAAATGAGTAATGCCCTCAATACCTTCTTTGCATCAGTTTTTACAACAGAAGACCTCAGTGATATCCCTACACCATCGCCGATTCAGATTGATTATTCAGATGTTCTAAGCAATATCACCGTTACAGAGAGAGAAGTATTGAATTGTTTAGATAAACTCAAGGTAAATAAAACGCCTGGACCTGATACAATCTCGCCTAGAGTTCTAAAGGAAGCTAAGGATGAGCTCTCCAAACCACTGACATTACTATTCAATAAATCCTTGCAGTCTGGAACTATGCCTGATCAGTGGAAGATAGCCAGCATAACACCGATATTCAAAAAAGGCAGCAAATCCCTACCCAGTAACTATCGTCCAATTAGCTTAACCTCAGTTGTATGTAAAATACTAGAAACGGTCATAAGAGACAGACTCGTAAATCACTTGGAGGAAAATAACATACTTAAAGATACTCAACACGGCTTTCGTAAAAAACGTTCCTGTTTAACAAACCTCTTAGACTTCTTCCACGATATCCTCAACCTCTACGATGAGAGTAAAGCTGTAGATATTATATACCTTGATTTTCAAAAGGCCTTTGACAAAGTTCCCCACAAACGTTTACTTCTAAAACTAAAAGCGCATGGAATACAAGACGGTGTGTTGAAATGGATAGAAAATTGGCTCAGCAACAGAAAGCAAAGAGTAGTCATAAACGGTAAGGCATCTAAATGGACCAATGTAAGTAGCGGGGTACCCCAGGGATCGGTACTAGGACCAATTCTCTTTCTAATTTACATCAACGACATAGATGAGGGGTCTCACCTGTACAATCTCAAAATTTGCTGACGATACAAAAATTGCAAATAGCGTACTCTCAAAAGATCAAGTTGACGATATGCAACACAATCTAGATAAATTGTCACATTGGGCCCAAATTTGGCAAATGAGTTTCAATGCGGATAAATGTAAAGTACTACATATCGGATACCTAAATGAGAAAGCAAACTATTCGATGAATGGCACTCAGCTTAAGAATGTAAACAGAGAAACCGATCTGGGAGTAACAATATCGAGTAACCTAAAACCGAGTCAACAATGTTCAGAAGTTGTTAAGAAGGCAAACAAAATAATTGGCTTTATAGGCAGATCATTTGAGCATAAATTCAAAGACGTAATCCTAACCCTTTACAATTCCTTAGTCCGCCCTCTTCTGGAATACTGCGTTCAATGCTGGTGCCCTTATTACTAAAAAGACATAAACAAGCTAGAACGAGTTCAACGTAGAGTTACCAAAATGATACCTAGCCTAAAGAACAAACCATACGAAGAGCGTCTTAGATAATTAATTCTATTCCTTTAACCCAGCGCATATTAAGAGGTGACTTAATTCAAGTGTTCAAAATCATCAAAGGCATCGACAATATGAACTGTAGTAAGTACTTCACTATCGACCAATCTAATTACACGTGGGGAAACGGTTGCAAAATTATTGGTAAATCTTTTAACTCACACGAATCTAAGAATTTCTTCTTCAATCGAGTTGTCAACTTGTGGAATGGGCTTCCCCGAGACGTTATAGACTGCAGCACCGTTGATTCATTTAAATTCCGCCTAGACAAATATCTAGCATCAAACCCGCGACTGACTGCGTTTGTAAATGAATAACTTTATTTTATCCTCCCCTCAGTTACTAACCCATATGTCCCCTACTAACTTCCTAGTCCTGCCACGTTAGTGGCAGGGCAGTAGTTCCCTTTCCATTGTTCCCTTACCCACTCTAAACCACTGTTTGGACACTTGATCCTCAGTGTTTTGGAGGACAAGCAGCCTAGAAGGGTCACTAGATCTGTTGTTGCTTGATTTCCTTTGTACTCCTTTGTACTCTCTCTCTCTCTCTCTCTCTTTTTTTACTTTCTTTTTCAACAGTTCCCCCTCCGTATTTCTTCCCGTGTTCTTTGCCTGCTCCTCGTCTCTCCCGTGTCTTGGTTTTTCTCAGTAATTTTGTTCCAGGTTTTCTCTTCTGTCTTTTATTCTTCTTGGCCTGGTATTTTTGGGAGTATATTTGTTCGTCCTGGTGGCTTTATATGGGAGAGTTTCCGACGTTCAATAAAATGACTCTCTCTCTCTCTCTCTCTCTCTCTCTCTCTCTCTCTCTCTCTCTCTCTCTCTCTCTCTCTCTCTCTCTCTCTCTCTCTCTCTCTCTCTCTCTCTCAACTTATTTATATATATTTATCTATATATCTATCTTATATCTATCTTTCTTAAATCTATCTGTTTTATATATGTTCTATAATTGTGTTAATTTTGTTTTATACTAGTTAGACATCTATCTATCTGTCTATAATTTTATCTGTATCTATCTGTTTATCTAATTATATCTTACTGTCTACATATAAACTTGCACTTAATATAATTGGTGATATCTTGAGTGATGTACAGTTAACCGTTTTCCACAAGAGTTACGTGTGCTCACAGATGGAATGTGGCTCACCTTTTGGGGAGTGGATATGAAGAGGTGGAGCGGAGATAGTTGCAGGAAATTCAAAATTGTTCTGTAGGAATTATCAAGAACTCATCAATCACAGATAAAACTCCCCTCTTTTGTCTACTAAGAAATGTTACCTATCTTTTGTTTTACAAAGATAGCGATGATAATGGTTTAGAAGAACTTCCTACACCTCTCCATGGTAAACAAACGTCTGTCATCGCCCATGACTAGATAATCAATCTTCCACAATCAAGAGCTTCTGTTTTTCAATATTCGTGTATAGCCCAACATGCCTCTCTATGGAAATAATGTCCTCCGAGCAGGTTTCCACTGTCCGTCAATCCACAATAGATTCGAACTAATTGTTGCATAATACTAAATTAATAGAGCACGCCATTAAGTAGATATGGATATTTTTTCATTTGTTATGTTTTCTTATTATTTTCTAAGTTCTTCTAACGTATTTCCTTCTTGCTGGAAATGTGCACTCATTCAACCTGTCCCAAAGAAGGGTGACCGCTCCCAACCCCCCAACTATCGTCCAATTGTTCTCATTTCTTGCATCTCTAAAGCTTTTGAAAGTTTCTTACTTCAAAAATTCTTACGCATTTCTCTTCTCATAATCTACTCTCAGATCGCCAGTATGGTTTCCTTAAGGGACAATGAACTGGTAATCTTCTGGTTTATCTTACTAACTCTGGGCATCCTCTTTTCAGGACCTTGGTGAGACCTTTTATATTGTGCTAGACATATCGAAAGCCTTCGAAAAAGTCTATCGCAAATCCTTAATCTCCAAAAAAAACTCTCCTTCGGTTTCTATCCCTCCATTTGTGCCTTTATCTCTAATGTCCTATCTGTCTGTTCCATAGCTGTGGTTGTGGAAGGCCATCACTCACTTCCTCAATCTATCAACTCCGGTGTTCCTCAGGGTTCGGTCCTGTCTCCAGTTCTATTCACTAATGATATACTCAATTGTACAGTTGTCTACATAAGTTCTGTTCCTCTTTGTGATCTTGTGTATGAAAGTAAAATTAGTATTGTGACGTCTACCAGCGTTGGCAGAATCGCCTCTCGTTAGCCACTAGCGCTCGCCAGGGCAGTGAAATGGGCTACAGTTATCAGAGAATGTTGTTCTTTCTTTCATAGTACTTGCATTGTTACAGACAGTCTAGTGGTGGTCTTTATTTTCGTCTGTGACAACGGGAAGTATTTATATCATTAATAGAATATAAGATGCTTTGTGTAGCGTTAAGGAGAAAGAGAGATATAGGCAGCGAGGTGGTAATGTGTGCGTGCGTATGTCTGTGCTACCTCGCTCGGAGGAGTTTTCCCGCTCGCGTGGGCTTTCCCTCGCCTTTGATTGGCTGGTGGCTCCGGGCGCGTCCTAGGGGCCTGCTGCCTTGTGACGTCTCGGCCCGTGATTGGCCGACCATCGCGCCCTTGCGAGCTCCTGTGTAACTAACCTCCTGCGTGAGGGTCCCGAGGAGCTGCCCTCCTCAGGACAGGCTTGGCGTGCATGCTTCTAACATCCCTTTGCATACTCTCTCCCGATCACCCCCTTTACCACTGTCTCTCTCTCTGACCTTCTTCTTTTCCATTGCTCCTTACCTTTATTCAATTACTTATCCCCTTGGGTTCTGCATACAGTTTCCATAGCCGGCCCATTGTATTGCATGCGCCGTCCTCTGAGATATTTACATGTACTTAGAATAGGTTTGAGGGTTCTTAGTTAGTAGAGGTTAAGAACTCTGTGTGTCTCCATTATTGATTTAGTGTTCTGCTCTTTTATTTAATGCTAGACTGGGATAAGGTTACTGTAGTCGTTGTCTCCGATGTGTGTATGGTTGGTTTATACCTACACGACTTCGACCGGTCCTGTGATAGCCTAGGTTGTCTTTTCGGCTGCGTCTTTTGCGAGTGCAGCATTGTGTTGACTGAGGGCTTTGGCCTGTTCCAGTTCCACACTTTGCTGCCTCTTTGCTTGTCTTTTGAGGGTCGCCAGGATAGAACCAGATACTTGTGATCTGGATCTATCAAGAGAGCACCCCAGTCAATTAACGTAACTTAAAGGATGCAGTCTTAAGGACATCGCTAGGCTACGAGCCTGCCTTGCTCAACCCCAGTTCCTTACCTAGAGTATCCCAGCTAGACATTATTAATTGAGTAGACACTTGTTAGTATTTAATATAAGCTCTTTGATATGTACGCATTATTATTCACAGCATTTATTAGTCTAGGTTGTTGCTGAGCCGCACAACCATAGCAGACTGTTTCGTTGATGAGGAAGTACTTCTTTAGTGTCGAGCATTACTACCGTTGCGCATTTATAGTATTCTTGTGTCAGTTAACATTATATGTCCTATCTTTTAGTGTATTCAGTCTACACGTGTGGTGTCCTGCCTCCTGCCTTTATATAATTTAAGATACGAGCATCTTATGAGCATCAGACTTTCTTCAGAAGTTTCCAGGTCTATGCTGTAGGACTATACTTCACTTTCTTTCAGATAGGAATGAAGAGTTTATTGTTGTTTAGAGTAACTGTATTGAAGCATCTTTTTATTGTATTAAATCTTGCAGTGATTTAATTGATCTTTCCATAGCTTCCCTTTTATGCATTTTAACGTAACTTGCATCTTGTTCGTTATCAGGCTATACCAGTGTGGGTTAGCCTGAAGTAGAGTACATTTATGCCCAGTTAAGGATACCCCGTTATCGCAGATTAACTCTGGAGGGTATAGGTGTTTTTGTTCGCCGGCATATAAGTTTGAGGGTTTGGATCTAGCGTACCGTTGTTGCATAGTGCCCTATTACTAGTCCAATCATTAAGTGCCCCTGTTTAATTCGTAGCCCCGGTCGTAACAGTATGAACGAATTGCGAGTGTAGTTTCTTTTAATATCGGTTAAATATTCAGATGAGTCAACCACTCCATAAAAAAACTACACTCTTAATTCAATCATGCACTCTATATTTCCATACATAAGATCACAGAGAGGAACAGAACTTATGTGGCCAACTGTACCTCTAGTCCTATCCACTCATATGCTGATGACTCTACCTTACACTATTCAACTAGTTATCCACAACAACCCAGCATACAATCATTCAAAAACTCACATGATGAGGCCAAAGCACGCTTATCTTCTGATCATCAACTATTTCCGATTGGGGCAGACAGAAGTTTGTTACTTTCAATGCTTCCAAAACCCAATTTTTCCTTTTATCTACCCGTCAAGAACTTCCACACATCTATCCCATATACTTCAACATTACACAAATCAATCCATAATTTTCCCTCGGTATTCTCGATGTTTCGTTTTCTTTTGGCATTTTATGTAAAGTTCATATTACCACTTGCTAAATCAGCTTCCCAGAAGCTAGGTGTTCTCAAACATCTCCGTGGGTTCTTCACCCCCGCACAACTTCTTGCTCTGTAAACGGGCACAGTGCGTCTATGTATCGAGTATTGTTTGCATGTGTGTGGAGGTTCAACACATACCGCACTTCTCGAAAGTGTAGGGTCAAAAGCATTTTGTCTCAACTCACTTCCTCTTACTAATTCCCTACAATCTCTCTGTACACGCAGCAATGCTGTATCTATCTCATCCTTTTACCGCTATTACAGTAGTCGGTGTTCTTCAGAGCTTTATCAGCATATCAGTGTATATCTCCTCCCTTACGGAGAGTGGGGGGCACCCGACTTTCAACACTCCCACCCTTATTCTGTCCAACTCTTTCACCCAAAATGTATCCAATTATCCCTGTCTATCTTCTACTCATCAAGCAAGATTTGAAACTCTCCAATACTGTCTTTCCCTCATCCTATGACTTAAACTGCTTCAAGCTCCGTGTGTCCAGACATTTTGACTCTAACTTACCTTGAATTGGCTCTGTCACTCTTACAACTTTGGGGGAGACACCTGGTACAGGAAGTTCTGCCTGTTGTCTCCTTCATTCAAATAAAATATATATATACAGTATATTATATATACAGTGTATATATATATATATATATATATATATATATATATATATATATATATATATATATATATATAATATACTGTATATATATATATATATATATATACTATATGTGTGTGTAATTTTGTGGATGGGAGAGCGAGGGAGAGAGAGCAAGAGATATGGTGAAGGACTAAGAGGCGTTAATAAAGTTAGACAGATAGAGAGAGATAGTAGGGAAGGAGCGAGAGGGGCACTGTCAATTTTAGGCTGCCTCACTTCGACCATTTTGAAAGTGTCAGAAATGGATATATACAATATATATATATATATATATATATATATATATATATATATATATATATATAGTATCACATCTGTTTTAATTAACTGATCTTAGTCATCCCTGTCGTCAAATAACCACTTCAATATATATATATATCTAGTATCACATCTGTTCTAATTAACTGATCTTAGTCATCCCAGTCGTCAAATAACCACTTCAGGTGTTGTTCTGGCACGATATAATCCTGTTATTAATGTGCTATAGGTCTCCAGTAACCTTCAGATTCCCACAGGCTTTTATTAAAGGGGAGGTAGTCGCCTTTCTGGACCCACTTCTCCCTCACGTTTAGCATATTAGTTTTCAGGTTTTAAGACGTTCGTTCCATTAGTTTGTCGATTTTAAGACCTTTCGCTTCATTTCTTTGTCAATATTTAGAAAGTTTTAGGTGTCGATTTTGTTCCTGGCGAGCGATAGCGAGCCTGTATTTATAGAAGGAATCGGCCTTCGGCCGGGACATTTTTCTACCGAAAAATGTAAACATTTATCTTGAAAGGGGGTCTAGGGGGTGTAATTTTAAGCTTGGTGGAGGTCTAGCGAGGAAGCTCAAAGCTATATTAATAAGTATATATATATATATATATACAGTATATAGGTCAAAACCAAGTACTACCCCTTATGTCAACAGTATCATCTAATAACATCCACAATAGCGTTGCAATAGGTGTCATCATTTAGTAAGGGTTTATCTTATTATATATGTGTACTGTATAACCCATATTAATGAACAGTAGAATTAGCTATTAAGCAGGAAAATCATTTAAGAAGTTCAATAAAGAAAACATTATTGGGTGAAATATAGTTAGCAATTTGGGAGAATGCTGGTCCTGTCCAGAGTGAGGTTTGGCATTCTCTACCCAATCTTAGCCATTTCTGTCTGTCTCAGCTTGTCATGTACTACTTTTCCTACTTCGGGGGCGGGAGGCTCGGAATCCTCCTCCCCTTGTAAAATTCACCTACTAGACGAGATAGAGAAAAGGCCGAGGGAACGCGAAAGTGGTCCCGAACCCTAAGAATTGAAACTTTAAATGTTGCTGTTCGGGCTCTGTCTCGAGTCGGCCACCCCCAGCTATGGGGTATGTGCCTGAATATATACATACATACATACATACATCCATGCATACATACATACTGTACATACATACATTCATCATACAATGTGTGTGTCTAACAGATTATAGACATTCATGAGTTCCATACCAAATTTAAATAAATCACAATAGTATATACAAAAGATTGGGGTCATTCATAATTCAAATATTCACTTGGTAGATAATATGTTGTGTTGAAGGATATACACGAATTAAGAACATGTATGACAACAGTTGTCTCCCAGGGTAGGAGGCTCCACCCCACCATCTGTGGGGAGAATCATCCAAAGCCTTATGTTGTACTGTGGGTGAGTGAGTTGGTATGGGTGTCAGTGTGTGTCTGTCTAAGTATGTGTGTTTGTGTATCTCTCGGTGTGGCTGTGTGTGTGTGTGTATCTTTCTGTGTGGGCGTGTACCTCTCTGCGTGGGTGTGGCTGTGTGTGTATGGGTATGTGTGTTTGTGTATCTCTGTGTGGGTGTGGTTGTGTGTGTATCCTTCTGTGTGGGCGTGGCTGTGTATCGGTATGTTTGTGTATCTCTCTGTGTGGGAGTGATTGTGGCTGTGTATGTGTGTGTGTGTGTGTATGTCTCTGTATTACTGGTTGTGTGTGTGTATCGGTGTGATTGTGGCTGTGTATCTCTGAGTGTGTGTGTATCTCTCTGTATGACAGTGACTATGTATATGTGTGTGTGTATGCGTGTGTGTGTGTGTGTCTGTGTACCTCTGTGTGGGTGTGGCTGTGTGTGTGTGTCTGTATCTTTCTGTGTGAGTGTGGTTGTGTATCTGTGTGCATGCGTGTGTGGTGTTTGTGTATCTCTCTGTGTGGGTGTGTGTGTGTCTGTATCTTTCTGTGTGAGTGTGGTTGTGTATCTGTGCATGCGTGTGTGTGTGTCTGTGTACCTCTGTGTGGGTGTGGCTGTGTGTGTGTGTCTGTATATTTCTGTGTGAGTGTGGTTGTGTATCTGTGTGCATGCGTGTGTGGTGTTTGTGTATCTCTCTGTGTGGGTGTGGCTGTGTGGGTGTGTCTGTATCTTTCTGTGTGAGTGTGGTTGTGTATCTGTGTGCATGCGTGTGTGGTGTTTGTGTATCTCTCTGTGTGGGTGTGGCTGTGTGTGTGTGTCTGTATCTTTCTGTGTGAGTCTGGTTGTGTATATGTGTGCATGCGTGTGTGTGTGTCTGTGTACCTCTGTGGGTGTGGCTGTGTGTGTGTGTGTGTATATTTCTGTGTGAGTGTGGTTGTGTATCTGTGTGCATGCGTGTGTGGTGTTTGTGTATCTCTGTGTGGGTGTGTCTGTATCTTTCTGTGTGAGTGTGGTTGTGTATCTGTGTGCATGCGTGTGTGGTGTTTGTGTATCTCTCTGTGTGGGTGTGGCTGTGTGTGTGTGTGTATCTTTCTGTGTGAGTGTGGTTGTGTATCTGTGTGCATGCGTGTGTGTGTGTCTGTGTACCTCTGTGTGGGTGTGGCTGTGTGTGTGTGTGTGTGTGTATCTTTCTGTGTGAGTGTGGTTGTGTATCTGTGTGCATGCGTGTGTGGTGTTTGTGTATCTCTCTGTGTAGGTGTGGCTTTGTATCTGTGTGTATACGTGTGTGTGTCTGTATCTCTGTGTGTGTTTGCCTGTGGCTGTATATGAGTTTGTGTATCTCACTATGTGGGTGTTGGTATGAGTGATGTATATGTTTGTGTATGAGTGTTAGTGTTTATTTGTATCTCTGTATAGGTATGACTGGCTCTGTGTGTGTGGGGTGGGGGGGGGGGGGGGCTGTCCATTTGTGTATTTACTAGGATGGGGTTAACATTGATAATTTGTCAATTCTCTATTTAATTTGTATCAACCCTATTTAATCCTCTATGCCTCTCTATATTTGTGTATCTTCGTCTGATCCTACTCAAACAAGGTTATCGAAACATGTGCGAGCTTAAAATCCTGACCTAGTATAGCTTAACAAAACTGTTTGAGTTGGCACTGGTTGAGATTTCATGATGTAAATGGTCTACTGGTTGAGTTGTATATTGCATTCTCTATTTTTATTCTCGTTTCCCCCAGAGCAAGGAGTTCTTTGTCATCCTCTTCCGGGTGTGTGTGGTCTTGCATGGGGGGAGGGGTAGAGAAAGATTTTGTGTACTGATTATTTAATGTTGTGGCAATTGTCCGCTTAATTATTTCCCCATGCTTCTGTACATTCTCTCTGTCTTCTCCTTCTCAGGGTAGGGAGCTGTGTGTGAGTGTATGTGTGTGTGAGAGGGATCATAAGTCTGTGTTTATATTCTTTTTGGGGTGCAACACTCCCTTGATTCTTCCCCCAAGACACTATGTATTCCCACTACTTAGTTTCTTCTCCCCCAGGGTAAGGAGCTGCACCCCAACATCTCCGGGGGTGTGATCCAGAGCAACCAGAGCCTAGTGCTGCAAAGTGTTGGTCGGGGAACCACGGGAGAGTACCAGTGTCACGCCTCCAATACTCAAGGGGGAGCCATGTCTCCACCTCTCACCCTCACTGTCAAATGTAAGTTAACACAGTCAAACCTTGGGAACGCATCCTGGCTACTTCCTACTTCCTAAAATTTAACGTATTTTTCATAGTCATGGAAACACTGTCTTAAAATGGGCCTCTCGTGGAAACTTCCATGCAGATGACCTAGTCCTTATTACAGATGGAGCACAGGCGCAGGTGCAATGGCTCAAAGTAAGGCTTTAAGAGTAAATATATGTATTTTTTGGAGTAGGGCATGGAGGTAAAGAAAGAAATAGGGACTACCCATTTGCTGTCTGTAGGAATGGGGGTTTCCAGGAACTAAGTTCGATGTAATGTGTGTCTGTATTGATGGCATGGGAAGAGATGTAAAAAGGATAAATAGGGCTCTCCGGACTAATGATTGCAAAATCAAGAAGTTTGTATGTGTAGTATGTAAGGGTGAACTTCTACTGTATTGATTGACCTGTCCGAAAATATAGATTTTTGCATGGTAACTTTGGATCATGTGAACAATTTCAGTAACTTGATTAATACTACAGTATGTCTGTCATATACGGGGCCGAAGCAGGCTTTGTTGATAGATATGCGGCTGGAGAAAGTTCAAAGAGCTGCTGCCACTAACCGTGAGAGAACATTCACATAGCTTGAAGAGAAATATTTATGGTTTGTGTATTCGTAGTGCAATGACGTAGGCCTCAGAAACATGGCTGGTTAAAGTGGATGATATTAACAGAATGGAATGTAATTAAATGAGAATAGTGTGATGGATATGTGAAAGATATGGAAACTATTGTAGAGTTGAGGACCGGTAGGGGAGGTGTGGTGGAGTGGTCATGCCACTGGACTGGTAATCCAATGGTCTCGGGTTCGGGTTCGAAAAATACCCTCTTTGTTCCCTGATTAAATAGCACTGTATGAATATTCCCATATTCAAAATATGCTACAGGGGGGGCAATGCCTAGTGACTTAATTGCTCAATAGGTGGCATTCTAAGAGTGAGGGTCTGAGTCTAGGGGTGAGACAGTAAAGCGCAAAAGGCGGAGCAGCTTCAGAGATAGGGCTGCTTTGAGCTGTGGGTGGGCAACCTGGCCCTGTGTATCCTGCGAAGGCAAGATGGTGGGGGCTGGTTGCAGCTCAAAGCACTTCACATTTCTCACTCCCTGGACTGGAACGAAACCTCACGGGCTTCACCGTTGAATGTACAATTGAATGTACAGGCTCTCAGCCCATGCCCGAGAGAGAGTAGTTGGAATAAAACAAAAACTGTATCATAAGTCTCTGAGAAGAGATTTACACAAGAAGGCTTGGTTGTTTGAGCATGTAGAGAGGATGAATGACCAAAGTAGAATGAAGAAATACAAGTCTGTAAACTGAAACTGGAAACTGATTTTTTTTTAATTTGCCAATCAAACATACAATATATGTTAATTTTACAATACAATAATATCATGGCTGCGCCTTTTGAGAACAATCTCTCTTAAACATGGAGGGAGCTGCGTTAATGGCGTGGGATCCGGTTCTACGATTATTATCTCTTCTATAAAAACTAGTTAAGGGGAGATAGTTCATTTTTTGGGCGATTTGTGCATGTATTCATTATTTTTCTAGTTTCCTCCCTAGACCTCCAACAAATGTAAAAAAACATCCATTAGATCCCCTTTCTAGATTAATTTGTAAATTTTTCGGTAGAAAAATTTTCCGGCCGAAGGCCGGTTCTCCCAACATTACAGGTTCACTATCGTTCGCCAGGGAAAAAATCTACACCTAAATAGCACGAAAAGTCTAAATATTGACAAAGAAATGGGGCGAAAGGTCTTAAGATCGACTAACTAATGGGGCAAACATCTTGACATCTGAAAACTAATGGGGCTAAACATGAGGGAGAAAGTGGTCCAGAAAACCGGCCCATCGACCCCTTAAGATAGGCAGCCTAAAATAACTAGAATGCTACCAATAGGACATTTAATGGAAACTGTACCTTTTTAGGATCATTCAGTTTTAAAGTGTATGTACGTACAGTATGCATGTATACATGTAAATACCCACTCTCACCATTAAGTCTAATTACTCACCTTCACCGTCAATTGTAAGTACACTGTAACGAGTCTTAAGCCGGTATCACACGAGCACATTTTCCCTAAACATTTATCCTCAACACTGGTCTGGCAGCTTATGAGGTCAACATTCAAAATAGTTATGTCACCTAAATTCGTCTATCGTCAGTCTAGTTTCCGATACCATTGCAAAATATTCCAGAAATGTTGCCAGACAAATGTTGATCATCGAATGTTGACTAAAAAAGCTCTCGTGTGATACCGGCTTTAGGGATGCGACCTCTGGTTTCAGTTCACAAAAAGCGCTTCCCCAGGGATGTGCAGTATAGAACATGCATGTCTCTTACACCTGCGGGAGGACGGGTATGTTTGAAAAGCAGAAAGCAAGTTGTACATTGGAACACTTCCCATATACATTACACTACACATTTGGTAACTGCATAACTCAACCAGTAGTCCATTTCACCCAGTAGCTATCAACTCAACTAGTACTGTTAGGTTAGTTAAAGTTAAGGTAGGAGTTATTGACACTAGTTTAATTGGCCTTGGTTGCTTTGACAGTTAAGATCTACTTTTTATATATGGTAAATAATGAAACAAAAAGCAAGACCACCTGTTGCAAGTGCCCGGTAAAATTGAAAGAGTGGAGGAAAACCAAATGCAAGGTACTGGTATACTGTATATGAATACAAAACCATATGCAAGGTACTGGTATACTGTATATGAATACAAAACCATATGCAAGGTACTGGTATACTGTATATGAATACAAAACCATATGCAAGGTACTGGTATACTGTATATGAATACAAAACCATATGCAAGGTACTGGTATACTGTATATGAATACAAAACCATATGCAAGGTACTGGTATACTGTATATGAATACAAAACCATATGCAAGGTACTGGTATACTGTATATGAATACAAAACCATATGCAAGGTACTGGTATACTGTATATGAATACAAAACCATATGCAAGGTACTGTATATGAATACAAAACCATATGCAAGGTACTGGTATACTGTATATGAATACAAACCATATGCAAGGTACTGGTATACTGTATATGAATACAAAACCATATGCAAGGTACTGGTATACTGTATATGAATACAAAACCATATGCAAGGTACTGGTATACTGTATATGAATACAAAACCATATGCAAGGTACTGGTATACTGTATATGAATACAAAACCATATGCAAGGTACTGGTATACTGTATATGAATACAAAACCATATGCAAGGTACTGGTATACTGTATATGAATACAAAACCATATGCAAGGTACTGGTATACTGTATATGAATACAAAACCATATGCAAGGTACTGGTATACTGTATATGAATACAAAACCATATGCAAGGTACTGGTATACTGTATATGAATACAAAACCATATGCAAGGTACTGGTATACTGTATATGAATACAAAACCATATGCAAGGTACTGGTATACTGTATATGAATACAAAACCATATGCAAGGTACTGGTATACTGTATATGAATACAAAACCATATGCAAGGTACTGGTATACTGTATATGAATACAAAACCATATGCAAGGTACTGGTATACTGTATATGAATACAAAACCATATGCAAGGTACTGGTATACTGTATATGAATACAAAAACCATATGCAAGGTACTGGTATACTGTATATGAATACAAAACCATATGCAAGGTACTGGTATACTGTATATGAATACAAAACCATATGCAAGGTACTGGTATACTGTATATGAATACAAAACCATATGCAAGGTACTGGTATACTGTATATGAATACAAAACCATATGCAAGGTACTGGTATACTGTATATGAATACAAAACCATATGCAAGGTACTGGTATACTGTATATGAATACAAAACCATATGCAAGGTACTGGTATACTGTATATGAATACAAAACCATATGCAAGGTACTGGTATACTGTATATGAATACAAAACCATATGCAAGGTACTGGTATACTGTATATGAATACAAAACCATATGCAAGGTACTGGTATACTGTATATGAATACAAAACCAAATGCAAGGTACTGGTATACTGTATATGAATACAAAACCATATGCAAGGTACTGGTATACTGTATATGAATACAAAACCATATGCAAGGTACTGGTATACTGTATATGAATACAAAACCATATGCAAGGTACTGGTATACTGTATATGAATACAAAACCATATGCAAGGTACTGGTATACTGTATATGAATACAAAACCATATGCAAGGTACTGGTATACTGTATATGAATACAAACATATGGATAAACATAGTTTGAAAGAGTTAAGGGGGTCATCGGCTTTTTTATCTTTCTCTCCTTTTATCTCTTTCCCTGGCTTGTATCCATTCGGCCTCATTCAACCAACTGTTTTAAGACGTTTATCCCCATTCAGGTGTCGATTTCTTCCTGGCGAACGATAGCGAGCCAGTATTGTATGAAGAAATCCGGCTTCGCCGGAGAAATTTTTCTATCGAAAAATTTACAAGTTTAGCTTGCTGTCGAAACAAAAAAATATATATATGCTGGCTTGCTACCGCTCGCCAGGAAAATAATGACACCTGGATGGGGATAAACGTCTTAAAACAGTAGGATGAGTGGGGCCGAATGGATAAAAGCCAAAGAGAGAGGGAGAGAAAGAGAAAAAAAGCAAGGTGGGCGGCTCCCTTAAGCCATAGGAATGGCGAAGGTAGACTGAGCAAGTTCCAAAGTTAATTAGTAGAGTGGAAGATAGTCTGAGAACCACTTCACTCTGAGGTAAAGGGTTGCATTTTTCTACCGAAAAAAGTACACACTTATCTTGAATGGGGGTCAAGGGGGGTGTAATTCTAAGCTTGGTGGAGGTATAGTGAACAAACTAAAAACCTCCCCTTAATGCGACAATTAGAATACTTGTTGCAGGTTTGTAGAATAGATTTGTAGTTCTTATTAGAAACATGTTGTGCGGTATTATGAGTGTCATATTAGTTCGTCTAAATGGTATTAAAACAAAAATCCACAAATTTGTATAAGCTTTGAAAGAACACAGTAACACAAATAATTCCTAGATTAACAAACGAATCATCATGAATAGCGAGGTGATGCGTACAAGTAGACGGGGATGGTATGGACATGTGGAGAGAATGGATGAACAAAATTGGTTGAACAAAATGCAGGTCTGTGATTGTGGAGGGAGCTGCACCAAGGGGTGGACCGAGGAAGACCTGGGATCGGACTATACGTGCTGATCTCAAATCCAAAAACTTGACAAGTGAAGCAGCCCTTAACAGGGTTGCCTGGAACGCCGCCATTAGGACAAGAGACTGAAACTGCATGTATGTGTGGAGCACTCAGTCTTAAAATTTTATGTATGTATGTAACGTCTAAAAAAGCTATTTTTTTAGTTTAGCAAAGTGCAGGTTAAGAGGGGACCAACTCCAAGTGTTTAACATTATTTAAGGTCTTGATAATATCTTTTAAGTATCTGGGCAGTGTGTTGAGTAAAGATGGGACTATGGATGAAGAAGTGCGGGAGAGGGTACAACAGGGGAAGAGGGTTGTAGGAACGCTGAAAGCAGTAACAAGAAATAGGGTGGTCAGTATGGAAGTGAAGAAGTTCTTGCATGACAGTGTGGTAATCCCGACACTGACTTATGGAAGCGAAGCATGGACGTTGGTTGAGAGACTCTACCAAGAGTGAGAGCAGTGGAAATTAATTACCTAAGAAGTGCGTGCGGAGTTGCATGGAGGGATAGACAGACTAATGAGGAAGTAACAAGGAGGTGTGGTGTGGAGGTAGATGTGCTGGAAAGTGTGAAAAGGAACAACTTGAGATGGTTCGGCCATATGGAACGTATGGAAAGTGAGAGAATGACTAAGAGGGTGTACGAGAGCGAGGTGGAGGGACAGAGGGAGAGGTAGACCGAATGAGAGGTGGAAGGATGGAGTGAGGAAGTATATGAACGAAGGTGGTGCTGGTTGGGGGGTCGACTGACCGGGGACAGAGGTGCATGGGGGCGGTTCGTTCGTGTCCACCCCTTCGGGGATCACGGCGTCAGGCAATAGACAGATAGATAGATAGATAATATGGATGCCAACAAAATTAATACTACACAATTGACAGTTTAAATTACACTAGAGGAAATGGTTGTAAAATCTATTGGAAAGCCTTTTCACTCATATGAGGCAAAGCAATTCTGTTTCACTCGAGTGATAAACTTATGGAATGGACTACCTAAAAATGTCATAGTGTTACACCGGCTTTAAAAAGTCGACTGGATATATATCTTGTTCATAACCCCCGATTAACTACGTATACAAACGAATAGCGTTCTCCATACTGTGCTATACTAAGTGCTTACCCTACAATTAGGCTTGGTAGAATAGTTACAAGCAGCCTCGTAAGGATCAATATAACTGATGTTCCTTGTATTACCTTGTACTCCTTTATACTGTGTACTCTACGACAAACATTTTGACACTGACTCCTCCCACTGTTAAACTCGTTCAGTATATCATGATGTCTGTCTTAACTTTATTCTGGCTAACATCATATGATATTATCCAGCTTAGGAAAGATATGTGAGAAATTATGGGGCTAATTGACAATCTGTATCTCATTCCATTCTTAATCGTCCTTCCTAAACTGAGTAAAAAATGATAGTCAAATCAAAGGACAAATTCCGTCTTCATCTAAAAGGGTTATATTATCTCTCAAGATGTATAGTTGCCTTCAGTTCCAAGTTACCCATTTAGCTTGCCATTGCAATGTTTAGTGGGTAACTTGGAACTGAAGGCAAGTGCACTAGGACAAAAATAAAATTAACCCATTCAGTACCAGTGCCGTCTTTTTAACTTTACTCTGGCTACTATTAGACGATATTATTCAGTTTAAAATGGACCACCAGCAATAAACAAGCTTCGAACTATCTCACTTAACCATAATTTCTACCAGAGATCCTTCATAAACTGCAAAAAATCGTTAAATATAGCTAGAATAATTATTTAAAAGACGTCACTAGTACAGAAGGGGTTAAGGAATTCAATTCACCCAAAACATTTGTGTGTTTGAGTGTACGAGGGCAAAGTAATTCATTCAGGCGATAATTAAAATAAAAGCAATGCTAGTTTTTGTTGGATAGTATAGAAAGTGATACTGAATTATGGCATGTAGGGAGATATTAAATACGTGAGCAAGAAGAGATGTTTTAATGATGGTTTCTTCGATCCTTCAATTTCTATTCAAGCTGCAGAATTTAATCATTTTGTATTCCTTGATTATGTATTCCCCGTTCAGTACAAGTGTGTGTGTGTGTGTGTGTGTGTGTGTGTGTGTGTGTGTGTGTGTGTGTGTGTGTGTGTTTGTGTTTGTGTTGTGTGTGTGTGTGTGTGTGTGTGTGTGTGTTGGTGTGTGTGTGTGTGTGTGTGTGTGTGTGTGTGTGTGTGTGTGTGTGTGTGTGTGTGTGTGTACGGTTACCCTCATGAATTTTATACACTCAATGATGTTATGGTTGGAAGTAAAAATAGCGTGACTGACATGAACAAAAAAGCTACTATAACCCCGTTAATAAAACTAATTAATTAACTACTTACAATAATGCATAACGAATTTCATAATATATCATCAGTTTGTCAGAATTGTTTAAGGGGGGATGAGCTTAGTTATTTGCTAATTTATTTATTTTTGTTTTTTTTGTTTTTTTGTTTTTTTCCCTAGACTTCAATCCCCAGACAAGATAAATTAGTATATTTTTGGATAGAAAAATGTCCCGACCGAAGGCTGGTTCCTCTTAAATTACAGACTCGCTATCACTCGCCAGGAAAAAAAATTGACACCTAAAGTACACGAAAAGTCTAAATATTGACAAATAAATGGGGCGAAAGGTCTAAGAAATCGCCAAACTAATGGGCCGAGCGTCTTAACATTTCAAAAGCTAATGGGGCTAAACATGAAGGAGAAGGGGGGCCAGAAAAACGAGCCATCTCCCCTTAATAATACTTGAACCACCTGTCACTGTACTCGTCTGTACCGTCGTGGTTAGGAATAGTTGAACGCCTCCTGATGATACAAACAAGAGAGGGAACACGTCAGTCAGTCAGCCCTTACTCCCACAAGAGGTAGGGAGGATCAGCAAGAGACACAATAAATGAACAAAAGAGGTGATAGGAGAACACATATAACAGTTCGCCCACAGAAAGCAAGCACACAAGCATTCAGAAGCACCAATAACTCATCAGCCCCCGAGATCAATGACTTTACCTCAGAGAGTTACACAGAATTACTTAGATAGACAGACTGCACATACATTGCGGTCCCTACTAGGCAGTCCGGACTTAATTCTAAAAAAAAAAAAAAAAAATGCCACTAAGCGGAAGATAAGGATAGCAAAGCAGAAGGCTCTCTCTCTCTCCCCCCCCCCCCCCCCCCCCCCCCGTAAACATTGCCTATACTCTGTTTCTTTTCAACTGAATCCCTTAACGGCTGATTACTCGATAGTTAATGGAAAATGATTAATCTACTATGTTTCTGCATAATATATATACACAGTTTACATAATTAATAACATATTTCAATACAAATTTTCAAAATAACTGAGATATCTTGATGGGAACTTTGCAATTAACCGACAGTCGAAATGAAAGAGACTATAGTGAATTCCAGTAATTTGATCTTTGTGGCTCAAGCGGGTTATCAATATAGTTTGCTAGTGTATCGAAATTAGGCCTCTAAAATTCGTCCAGTAATATCCACGACCCTACTTGTGCCTCTAAAATTCGTCCAACAAATCCTATCCACGACCCTATTTATGCCCCTAAAATTCGTCCAACAAATCCTATCCACGACCCTATTTATGCCCCTAAAATTCGTCCAACACTTCCTACCCACGACCCTATTATGCCTCTAAATTTCGCCCAACACTTCTTATCTACGACCCTACTTATGCCCCTAAAATTCGTCCAACTCTTCCTACGCTTGACCCTAATTATGCCTCTAAAATTCGTCCAGCAAGGGGGGGGGGGGTGCAGTCAGTGTAACATAGGACACCCTAGACCCCGCCGTCACATACTGTTCATGGGTGTTGTGATATGAAAATTTCTCTGTACTATTCTTTACAGGAAGTTGTGCTAGTACAATTGTAGTACAAACAAGTGTTGTTGTCAGTAGTTTTGGCTGTGAAGCAATCTAATTTTAAGCTTGGATATGTTTTTTCAAGATATATCCACTAGTTTTATGGGGTTTATATGTGCACATGTAAACTTATAAGTTTTTATTTTTTCACCACTTAATTTAAGTGGGGTGCCTTCTTAACTGGCGGATCTGTGTTCAGAGTCTCAGAGTTAACCTTTTTATCAAGCAGGCTTCTTTGAAGCACGCTCTGCTTGTACCCCTTTTTGGTATATAATGTGCTGCGCCAAAATATATATCTCTTTTTTACAAAGTAAGAATATTATGTGGTTGTTTGATTATCTGCTTTTGCTAGAGTTATGATATGATTACGAATGTCCCCCTCCAGTCTTAGATATCAGGCATAATCGTCAATGATGGAGGGGCCACTAATAAATTATAGGTTTGACTCCTGCAAGGAGATAAAGAAAACCTAATATTTAGTAGTGGCCCCGTAATCATTGACGACTGGGGCCCTCCCGACCATCCCCTTCCCATTCGTTGATGTATTAAGGATTTTGGTTTACTTGATATGTCAGTGAAGGAAGAATGACGCCTGAGTTAGCGTCTGGTCAAAGATCCACACAAGTACATCCACGAATATATGGAAAGCTTATGAATAGTTATTCTTATTTTTCTTTTTTATTTGTTACGATTTTTTCGTAGTGAAAACCCAATTTCATAATGACTGAACCATGAGTGAGGTTGCGTGCGCTCATGATGAATGCTCCTCAATTGTTTATGCTCTGCGCGGTAGATTCAAACTACGGTAAATGAGTGTTTGAAGAGGGTGCCTTATGTAATAGGCATAATCGTCAATGATGGAGGGGCCACTACTAAATATTAGGTTTTCTTTATCTCCTTGCAGGAGTCAAACCTATAATTTCTGCCTCTAAAATTCGCCCAACAATTCCTACCCACGACCCTATTTCTGCCTCTAAAATTCGCCCAACAATGTCTACCCACGACCCAATTTATGCCTCTAAAATTCGCCCAACCCTTCCTATCCACGACCCTACCTGTGCTTGTCAATGTAGCCTACAGTACGATGGTAGTCAGGAAATTCTGGACAATTTATGGAAGCGCAAATGTGATACAAGGTCGAATTATTCTGATAGACTACTTGGACCACGCACATCAATTTACTGGAATTCACTATAATTTATTAAGGGGAGATAGGTCTCTTTTCTGGTCCCCCTTCTTCCTCATGTTTAGCTCCATTTGTTTTGAGATTATAAGACGTTCGGCCCATTAGTTTGAAAATTTTAACACCTTTCACCCCATTTCGTTGTCAATTTTAAGACCTTTCGTGCCATTTAGGTGTGTACTTTATCTTGGCGAGCGATAGCGAGCCTGTAATTTTAAGAGGAGCCGGCCGTCGGCCGGGCCATTTTTCTACAAAAAAATTTACACATTTATCTTGAAGAGGGGTCTAGGGGGTATTTGTTTAAGCTTGATGGAGGTCTAGCGAGGAAACTATAAAATTATTTAATACATAAATTAATAGACCAAAAAAACAGCTACTATCGCCTTAACACATTTTTGACGACTAGCCTCTATAACTCAAGAAGGACTAGACTATTGAAGCCAATATTTCTACCATTTGGGAAGGGTCAGCCAGGGGATAAGTGTAAACATTTACAGCCCATTTGCTCAAGCCCTTTTTGAGTTATAGATATCAATGGCTAAGATTTCTCGCCAAACTATATTGAATCGACTATAGTTGATGTTTACATTCTTGGGTTTATCATTGGGAGATGTTAAAGTTTTTTGACAACTGTACAAAGTATTTTGTGGGGGGATGGGCGTATTTTTTACATATATATATATATATATATATATATATATATATATATATATATATATATATATATATATATATACAGTATATGGAAGGGTACAGATGTGAGAGAGTGGGAGTGTGGAATGGGTGTGTGTGCTGGAGTGAGTGAGGGAGCAGCGAGAGAAGGTGCGTGTTTGTTTGTAAGTAACAAATGGAAGGAGCGTGTAAGAGAATATGGGTCTGTGGGTTCAAGGGTTGTATGGGGGAGAATGAAAGTAGGAATACAAACGTGGGTGATTGTGTGTGTGTATGCTCCGACAGAGGATAAACTTGTAAGAGAGAAAGAGGAGTTCTGGGTGAATGTGGAGGCGTGCATGGATAAGTGTGACAAGAACGAAAGAATATTTCTGATTGGGGATATCAATGGTAAGGTGGGTGACAGGAAAGCTGATGGAGTGGTGGGAGGGTGGGGGATACCGTCAGAGGTGAATGGGAATGGTAGTGCACTTGTGGATGTATGTGTGGGGAGGAGGCTGTGGATAGCCAACACCTTCTTCCGACACAGAATGATACACAGGTACACATGGAAAGTGGTGTGGACTATGAAGGATAAGGAGAAGACAGTGGTGGAACGAAAGTCACTGATTGATTATATATGTGTGGATGAACGAATGAAGACATCTGTGCTGGATGCTAGGGTGTATAGGGGTATTGGAGGGGGTCTGTCGGATCATTATGTAGTAGTAGCTAAAATTAGGATACAAAAGAAGTGGGTGAGGAGAGCTGGAGGGAGGCGAGAGGAAGGTGGAATGGTGAGGAGGGTGGAGAGGCTACAGGAGGAGGAAATCAGGGAAGAGTACAGGAGAGCAGTAGAAAGAAGACTAGGTGGGTTCGACCTGGAAGATATGGAGGAAGTGGAGGAGATGAGCAAGGTGTTTAAGGAAGAGATCTGTGCAGCATGTGAAGAGGTGTGTGGAGTGAGGAGAAGAGGGAGGGGAGTGAAAGGTACAGCATGGTGGACAGAGGAGATAAAAATAGCTGTGGAAGACAAGAAGAAAGCTTATAGAGAGTGGTTAGGTAGTAGAGGGAATGAAGATTTGGAGAGGCAGAAAAAAGCGAGGTACGTGGAGAGAAAGAGAGTGGTGAAGAGAGTAGTGAAGGAAAGTAGTGAAGGAAAGTAAGAGAAGAGTAGATGAGGAATTTGGAAGGAATCTGAGTGTAAAATGGAGGGAGTGTAAGAAACAGGGAATTATTCTATAATTACACCTATACGAGCTAAGCAAATTATTATTGTATTTAACAGGAAGGTAGAACGAGGTAAGTGATTTGGTACAGGTGGCAATATGCGGAAATGGATTATAAGGGCATTTTTCCCCCTCTGACCCCCTTACGAAAATGTACGGTTACTCACTCTACCCCAACTGTATTTCTACCGTTTTACCCAACCAGCGGGGGTGTGGGGGCGGCAGCCCACACCCATAATACTAGGATAGGTTAGGTAAGGTTGTTAGGTTAGGCTAATGTCTCTCTTAAACATTGAAAAATCTGTGTCACATCTAGATTGATAGACTTTTGTCAGAGGGGGCGGAATGCCCTTATAATCCATGTCCGCATATTGCCACCTATACCACATCACTTACCTCGTCGTACCTTCCTGTTAATACAATTATAATTGTTTTAGCTCGTATAGGTGCAATTATAGAAATTTACCAGAAACTGGTCTGGAAAGAAGTCAAGAAAGTTAGGGAAGGTAGCAAGGGAAACGGTAAGGGTGTGAAAGATAAGAATGGGAGAATGCTAGTCGAAAAGCAAGAGAGTCGAAAGATGGAGGGAGTACTTCAACGAGTTGCTAAATGTAAGGAATGAAGAGCCAGCAAACATAGTTGGATATGGTATGGGAGGGAGAAGTAGTGGAGGAGGAGGTGGGGATCAGGAGGTCAGATGTGTGGGAAGCCATGAAAAGAGTGAAGTTGGGGAAAGCACCAGGAACAGATGGAGTGTGTGGGGAAATGTTGAGGTATGGTGGTGAGATAGTGATCGAATGGGTATGAAAAATGTGCAAACTAGCATGGGAGAAGGGGAGTGCACCCGATGACTGGAAGACTGGCATAATAGTTCCCCTATATAAGGGCAAAGGGGAAAGAGGAGTGTGTGGTAACCACCGAGGAACATGTCTTCTAAGCATAGTAGGGAAGGTGTACAGTAGGGTAGTGATTGAGAGAGTGAGAGTGAGAACGGAGAAATGGATAGGCAACGAGCAGGGAGGTTTTTAGGAAGGGAAGCGGATGTGTAGATCAGATTTTTACCCTAAATTGTGTTGTGGAGAAATATCTGGAGAAGCAACAAAAGGTGTATGTAGCCTTTATGGACTTGGAGGAGGCCTATGACAGAGTGGATAGAGAAGGTATGTGGAAAGTACACAGAATATACGGAGTAGATGTCAAGTTGCTGAAAGCTGTGAAGAGCATGTATGAGGGTGCAAAGGCGGCAGTATGTGTGGAGAATGAGCAGAGTGAGTTCTTTGACCTGAATGTTGGGTTGAAACAAGGGTGTGTGATGTCCCCGTGGTTGTTTACTGTATATATGGATGGAGTCATGAAAGAAATACTAGGAAGAGCAGTGGATGTTGGTGTATCGCTGAAAAGGGAGGGAAATGAGTGGAAGCTGCCTATACTGCTGTTTACGGATGATACAGTTCTGATGAGCGATAATGAATGGGAGTTGCAGGGTCTGGTAAATGAGTTTGGAACTGTGTGCGAAAAACGGAATTTGAAGATAAATGCGGGGAAGAGCAAGGTTATGGTCTTCGAAAAGGGTGAAGTCACAGTGTGAGGTGAAGTTGAACGGTCAGGCTATGGAGATCGTCAACTCTTTTAAGTATCTGGGCAGTGTGTTGAGTAAAGATGGGACTATGGATGAAGAAGTGCGGGAGAGGGTACAACAGGGTAAGAGGGTTGTAGGAACGCTGAAAGCAGTAACAAGAAATAGGGTGGTCAGTATGGAAGTGAAGAAGTCCTTGCATGACAGTGTGGTAATCCCGACACTGACTTACGGAAGCGAAGCATGGACGTTGGTTGAGAGACTCGGACCAAGAGTGAGAGCGGTGGAAATGAGTTACTTAAGAAGTGCGTGCGGAGTTACATGGAGGGATAGACAGACGAATAAGGAAGTAAGAAGGAGGTGTGGTGTGGAGGTAGATGTGCTGGAAAGTGTGAAAAGGAACAACTTGAGATGGTTCGGCCATATGGAACGTATGGAAAGCGAGAGAATGACTAAGAGGGTGTACGAGAGCGAGGTGGAAGGATGGAGTGAGGAAGTATATGGATGAAGGCGGTGCTGGTTGGGAGGAGGGGCATCGACTGACTTGGGACAGAGGTGCATGGGGACGGTTCGTTCGTGGCCACCCCTTCGGGGATCACGGCATCGGGCAATAGATAGATAGATAAATAGATATAGATATATATATATATATATATATATATATATATATATATATATATATATATATATATATATATATATAATTATACTGTATATATGTTTTATTATCTTTTTAGTTTCTTCCCTAGACCTCCATCAAGCTTAAAAAAAAACGAGACCCCCCTACAAGATAAATTTGTAAATTTTTCAATAGAAAAATTTCCCAGCCGAATGCCGCCTCCTAAATTACATGAAAAATTGACACATAAATGGCCCGAAAGGTCTTATTATTGAAAAAGAAATGGGGCGAAAGGTCTTAAACTCGATAAACTAATAGGCCGAACGTCTTATGAGGCTGACCTTTAACACCCCCCCCCCCCCCCCTCCCATTCACCCTGTACAAGAGATTGTGTATATGGCTTTATATAATTTTAATACCAATGGAAATACTAAGACTAGCTGAAAAATTCATCATTCTACGTGCGCGCGCACACGCAAATTTTCGCATTATATTAAACAAAATTGTAGATTCATTCAAATTTTGCGCAATTTTTGTATGGCGTACCCTACCATCATCACCTACAACTTATCGTGCTCGCTTTCCCATACTGAATAAGACAAGGTGCTGAAAAATATAAATAAAATATATATATATAAGTTTTTGGAGCAATATTCAACATTAAATCTTTCGAGACAGCTTAAATATCCGAGTATCGGCTATTTTGAGCACTCTAGTATACTCCAGTATACTCCCACATATAGTGTATGCAAGGGGAACGAAGCAGAGCAATATATAAATTACTAGATACACTTTGAAGTAGTACTGTGGGAAATTACATCTGAAATATTTTTGTGAACACAAGGTGACCTACGAAACCTTCCGAAATCTTCCATAGTTACCCGTCCTTACCAGTGCAACTGTATTTTCTCTGGGTAAGAGAAAGGAAAACGATGTTTTGGCTTATATTTGATGGTAGACTATGATTTTTTTCCAGATATTTATACTGTACATATATCAGATTGGGGGGTGGGGGGGTGATGTCCTATGAGTGTTATGCCCTCCTATGCTAGTCTCCTATGTTTAGAGAAGCATTTTAGACCATTTTAGAAAAATACAAATCTGAAAACTAATGGGACTAAACATGAGGAAGAAGAGGGTACAGAAACACCAACCATCACTCATTAAACTTAATCTTTTAGGCCTGCAGGATATGAACTTCCTATATTTGTAAACAGTAGCCCATGGAAGGACTTACCCAATCCATATTAACAAAACACACACACACATGCATATTGTACACAAAGGCTCATGTATTCTCTCTCTCTCTCTCTGTCTCTCTGTCTGTCTCTCTTTCTCTCTCTCTGTCTCTGTCTGTTGATAGAGTGTTTTAAAATTCTAAAAGGATTCAGTAACATTAATCTAGATAAGTTATTAAAAAAAGCCGAAGACACATCTACAAGAGGAAACAATTTAAAATTATTAGGTTGGAGAGCGAATCTAGATACAACAAAAAAAATCTTCACTCACAGTGTAATTGATGAGTGGAACAAACTTCCAAATAAAGTAATAGACAGCTCCTCTATAGATACGTTTAAGAAAAATCTAGACTCATACCACAGAAAAATTGGTATGGAGTAGGCAGTAATTATCACCATTATTATTTGTTCAGCTGAAGAGAGCGTTAGAAAAGAAAAAAAAAAATAATAATACACAAATAAAAAATTAGAATAATAAACATCACTAAATATGTACATACTACCAAGGGTGATGGGTTGGATGATTTCAATTAACCCCAAAAGTTACATGCTGTTAAGGCGAAGGGTTGCATGATTTTTTTTTAATTTCTTTTTTGTTTTCCCTTTCTTTTTTTCCAATCTTTCCTGTAAATTCCTTCTGGGGATTTCGAAGCCCAGCAAGGTTAATCACTTCCAACTTTTCCATGTACGGCAATTGCCGGAGGGAACGGAGGGTGGGGAGAGAGCCTTCTTCTTTTCTATCCTTTCGTTTGCCATCTCTACTAGAATTAAGTCCTGACCACCTCGTTTGGATCGTAAGGTCTGTGTGGCCAGTTTATCTATGTAAGTCTATGTAAGTCTATGTAAGTCTCTTTCTCTCTGTCTCTCTCTCTCTCTCTCTCTCTCTCTCTCTCTCTCTCTCTCTCTCTCTCTCTCTCTCTCCAATATAGGCCTAAGTAGAGTTAGATAGAGTACACACACACCCCAATATATTCCTGGTGTAAGATGGATGCTTTGATGTCAGACGCGGGTAGGCCTATAGCTAACTTGATTTACAAGAATTGTTTAGCGATCCTTTATCCTTGTGTGTGAGAGAGAGAGAGAGAGAGAGAATATGAATCTAGGACTGGTATCATTACTTATTCCTCTTGATCTATTATGGTCAAATTGACACAAACAGTATACTGTATATACAGTACTTTATATATATATATATATACAATATATACACTCTGTCTTTATGTAAGAGAGAGAGAGAGATAATACAATATGATATTGAAAATAGAATTATGACTTGTTATCATAGTGTATATAAAACACTGGCTTATTAACAAGGTCTAGTATTTGCTGTTTGGCGGTCTCTTAATAATAACGGTTTTCTAGATTATGTTTTTAAGATTATGCAATCAAGTTTGTTACATCATATTGTATTCTCTCTCTCTCTCTCTCTCTCTCTCTCTCTCTCTCTCTCTCTCTCTCTCTCTCTCTCTCTCTCTCTCTCTCTTACGCTCTCTCTCTCTCTCTCTCTCTCTCTCTCTCTCTCTCTCTCTCTCTCTCTCTCTCTCTCTCTCTCTCTCTCTCTCTCTCTCTCTCTCCTAGCATATCAAGTACAGTAAACAACATACAGCGGGCCTCAAGCTGCACCAATTACAGTTTGTCACTTGCTACAAACAAAGACTCAATATTATATGCACTCCAACAGCACATTACGTTCCACATGCGCTCTTCACCAAACATATTCTTGCCAAATCAAACTCTGCCAGACGATTGTATTCAGTTCAAGGAAGATCTGTGCGAGTCATGGAAAGTAATTCATCTAATATGTACACTGTAAATATATACATAAATTTAACAGTAAAGTACAAACAATTCTCTATTATGGTGTGTTAACAGTATTGTACCTCTAACTTACGGTAATAGAACTACCAATGTTAAGGGAAGGGGGGGGGGGGGGGGGTTGACTCCTAAACCTCCAAGTTAAATAAACACCCCCAGGCCCCCCTTCGAGGTAGATTTCTATATTTTTTTTCGGTAGATTAAATTTCCTGGCCAAAGGCCAGTTCCTCCTAGATTACACCTAATGGCATGAACGGTCTTAATATTGACAAGGAAATGGGGCGAAAGGTCTAAAAATAGCCTAAATAATGTGGCAAACGTCTTTAGATTTCAATACTAATGAGGCTAACCATGAGGGAAAAGGTGGTCCAGAAAAAATATATAAACTCTCCTTAATGTTTAGGTTGACATTGCAGTATTATGTCATTACAGCTGTCTGTCCTGTTACTATAAAAACAACGAATTTATATAAGTCTTGAGGACCTTCTGAAGTTGAATAATTTATATAAGTCTTGAGGACCTGAAGTTGAATAATTTATATAAGTCTTGAGGACCTGAAGTTGAATAATTTATATAAGTCTTGAGGACCTGAAGTTGAATAATTTATATAAGTCTTGAGGACCTGAAGTTGAATAATTTATATAAGTCTTGAGGACCTTCTGAAGTTGAATAATTTATATAAGTCTTGAGGACCTGAAGTTGAATAATTTATATAAGTCTTGAGGACCTTCTGAAGTTGAATAATTTATATAAGTCTTGAGGACCTTCTGAAATTGAATAATTTATATAAGTCTTGAGGACCTTCTGAAGTTTAATAATTTCGTCTAGAAGTAGCCAAATAAAATGAAATAGCGTTACCTTATCGTACGGGTTTATCTTAGGCATCATAAGGCGAAATGATTACATAGATCATTAATAGGTGATACAGTAGCAATGATATACGGGTAGGGTAATGGCGTTATGTGACTGTTATTAATATTCCAGGACATAGTGGCCATTGATGACTGGGTAGATGGTCGAGTAAAAATGGGGGTAGATGTAATGGTAGATAGATGGAGAGTAGATATAGATAGATAGTGGAAATGTGGGTAGATGTAATGGTAGATAATATAGGGAGTAGATATACAGAGCGGTCCAGAAACATCTCCCCATAGGGAATTCCTGTATATTGCCCATAGGGTATTCCTATATTATTTGATCTGCATTCCTATATATTTGATTTGCATCTGTATGTGGCAACCCAGGTTCGAATCTCGATGGATCACATGCTAAAAAAATAATAATATAAAAAAAAATATATATATATACTGTATATAAACAAAAATATATATATATTTATTTATTAAATTTTATTTAATTATTTTTAGCATGTGATCCATCGAGATTCGAACCTGGGTTGCCACATACAGATGCAAATCAAATATATAGGAATGCAGATCAAATAATATAGGAATACCCTATGGGCAATATACAGGAATTCCCTATGGGGAGAAGTTTCTGGACCGCTCTGTAGATAGATATTAGAAATGGGGGTTGATATGGTAGATAAATAGGGAGTATATATAGATAGATAGTAGAAATTGTGGTATATATATAGGGAGTATATATAAATAGATAATACAGCTACACTCAAACAGGAGTGTCAAGTATAAATGGGGTAGATATAATGGTAGATAGATAAGGAGTATATATAAATAGATAATACAGCTCCACTCAAACATTATGAGTGTCAAGAATAAATGGAGTAGATAATTATAATGGTAGATAGATAGGGAGTATATATAAATAGATAGAAAAGCTACACTCTACAACAACGTGAGTATCGAGTAGAAATAGGGATATATGTAATGGTAGATAGATAGGGAGTATATATAGATAGATAGAACAGCTTCACTCTAAAACATTGTGGGTGTAGAGTAGAAATGGGGATAGATGTATTGGTAGATAGATAGGGAGCATATATAAATAGATAAACACTGCTACAGGTACGACAGGGGCAATTAAAGTGACCATGATCATTTACCCAAATAAAGGAATACCAGTAGTAGTAAACTCATCCAATATAATGATATAAAGGTAAACACTATAAGAAACATAACCAATTATTGTATATACCTTGTTTATACCCTTGATTCTTTACAGTGTAGGGATAAATTAGTTAAGTTAGTTAGTTCAAATAGGACTTCAGAGGCTATCAACCCTTCTGGATTATTAAGCCAGCACACTGTAAGTCAAGAATAGCGTCAGGAATGGAGCCCATTTTAGAAGGATGCATTTTACAGAACAGCTTTACAATATGCATAAAAATCAATACACTAAACACAATTTACACGAATTACACACAAATTACATACAAATTTTGCAAACCAATTATGGCACACTATACCTGTTTCAGTATAGGTAGGCCAACAATCGGGAACCCTAACCTATGTAAATAAAAAAGGGCCAGAGCAAATGGTCTGTAAGTTTCCACATCTAGTCCCTAGCTGAACTTTCCCAAATGTTAGAAATATTAGCTCGATTTACCAAGTCGTTTGTGAGTTAAAGAGGTTAATATTCAAGAGTTTGGGCATAATTATTTAGAACAGGGCATAGTTGTTTTAGTTGCAATGTAATGTAATAATGTTGCAGTACTTCTCATTGCAATTATAACCATTATTAGTATATGATATTGACTGGCTAGAAATACGTCAAAACTATAGTAAATATTGCCACTGATAATGATGCGACTTGTCTAAGAATATGGGACATACACTCTATAAATATGAGTTAATAGAGTAGATAGTGAGTAGATCAACTAGACAGAGTAGATAGTGAATAGATAAACTAGACAGTAGATAGTAAGTAGATAAACCAGACAGTAAATAGTAGACAAACCAGACAGAGTAGATAGTGAGTAGATAAACCAGACAGTGTAGACAGACCAGAGTAGATAGTTAGTCGATAGAGCAGGCAGAGGAGATAGTGAGTAGATAGAACAGAGTAGATAGTGAGTAGCTAGAACAGAGTAGATAGTGAGTCGATAGAGCAGGCAGAGGAAATAGTGAGTAGATAGAACAGAGTAGATAGTGAGTAGCTAGAACAGAGTAGATAGCGAGTAGATAGACCAAAGTACACAATGATTAGACACCCCCCACACCGTAGATATCAAGAAAACAAGCCACTCAGAGCAAATGTCGTTTGGAAGATATATGGAGTAGATAGCGGGTAGATAGCCAATTACAGCGTCTCTCAAGTAGATTAATTGGTCTAGGGTCTTTTGTCGTGGTTGATAGATGGGACAGCCGAGTAGATAGATCGTTGATAATTACCACCGTATAGGCTATCTCTCTCTCTCTCTCTCTCTCTCTCTCTCTCTCTCTCTCTCTCTCTCTCATCTCATATCTCTCTCTCTCTCTCTCTCTCTCTCTCTCTCTCTCTCTCTCTCTCTCTCTCTCTCTCTCTCTCTCTCTCTCTCTCTCTCTCTCTCTCTCTCTCTCTCTCTCTCTCTCTCTCTCTCTCTCTCTCTCTCTCTCTCTCTTTTTCTCTTTCTCTCTCTCTCTCATATGAAATTAAGTATGCCCCCTTGGTACAGTAGAGACATTGGTAGGCAATAAGGAAAAGGAATCAACTCCACAAACTTGTAAAAAATAACACAAACACTGAAGTAATTAAAAACTTGTACAAAAATAGTAGAAGGGAAGTGAACAAAATAATTAGGGCGAACAAACAAAATTACGAAATGACTATTGCCAGAGAAAGTGCCACAAACCCCCAAAAATTCTACAGTTACGTAAATAAAAATAAACAGATCAAAAGCGGAATCGGACCGCTAATAGAAGATGGCCAGACAATAACAGGTGACACAAACACGGCAAATCTGCTCAACAAATATTTTGGCTCAGTTTTCACAGAAGAAATTATCGATCATACCCTTGAAAATAACACCTCAACTCATGTGATAGGAGATTTCACCATCAGTGTTAGCGAAGTACAAAGCAAATTGAGTAATTTAAATGTAAAAAAGACCCCGGGACCCGACATGCTCCACCCGAAAATAATTAAGAATGTTAAGGACGAAATAGCAAAACCCCTGACACAACTATTTAACTTATCATTACTACAGGGGATTGTACCGAGTGATTGGAAAGATGCGAACATTACGCCGATATACAAGAAGGGTAGCAAGGCCAAAGCGAGTAATTACAGACTAATTAGTCTAACTTCAATTGTAGGAAAAATCATGGAAAAAATCCTTAGAGATAAGATAGTAGATTACCTCGAATTCAAACAACCTAATCAAAAATAGTCAACACGGCTTTAGATCAAATAAGTCATGCCTAACAAATTTGATTGAATTTTATAACAAACTATTCACATATAACGACATGACGAAATCACTAGATATAATCTTCTTGGACTTTCAAAAAGCTTTCGACAAGGTGCCTCACCGAAAACTATTGGCTAAACTGGAGAGGATAGGTATCAAAGGTGAAATTCATTCTTGGATACAAATTGGCTTACAGACAGAAGACAGAGAGTGGTGATAAATGGAGTGGAATCGGAGTGGTGGGAGCCTGTCACTAGTGGAGTTCCACAGGGTTCAGTCCTTGGACCGGTCCTGTTTCTCATTTACATTAACGATATTGATGTAGGGGTAAACAACACCATTTCCAAATTCGCCGACGATACAAAAATAGGAAATACAGTCCTGAACGAAGATGATAGAAATGCGTTGCAATCTGATTTAAACACGATATCTGAGTAGTCGTAAATATGGCTGTTGCCCTTCAATGTCGATAAATGTCAGGTGCTGCAGGTTGGTAGCAGAAATATGAAATACAAATACGAAATGAATGGCAAACAAATAAAAACCGCAACGGTAGTAAAAGACCTAGGGGTACTAATATCTGAAAACCTAAAAACTTCCGACCAATGTATAGCAGCTGCAAATAAGGCAAACATAGTATTGGGCTTTATTAAACGAAAATTTACATATAAACATGAAAACGTAATAGTGCCACTGTTCAAAAGTATGGTGAGGCCCCACCTAGAATATGGTGTGCAGTTCTGGTCACCTTATCTGATCAAGGACATTGTAAGACTCGAGTCAGTATAGCGTAGAGCGACGAAGATGATACCCTCATTAAGAAATAAACCATATGAAGAAAGACTTAAACGATTGAACCTGTTCTCATTAAAAAAGAGGAGGTTGAGGGGTCAGCTTCTTGAGTGCTTTAAGATACTAAAAGGTTTCGACAAAGTCGATGTAAATGCACTATTCACATTAAACAATACTAATCAAACTCGCGGAAATGGAATGAAATTAAAAACCAAAAAGGCAAACCTAGATGTCACAAAGAGTTTCTTCACCTACAGTGTGGCGACAGAGTGGAATAAACTACCAGCGAGAGTGGTGGAGAGCGACACAATAAACGCTTTCAAGGGAAGGCTTGACCTCTATCTGCAGAGGGCTGGGGTGATATGAAAAGAAGAAAAAAAAACAAAAATTATGTATGTGTGTGCACTGTACAGTATGTATATATATACTGTATATATATGTATGTATGTGTGTATGTATGTATGTGTATATGTGTGTGTGTATGTGTGTATATGTATGTACCGGTGTATATATATATATATGTATGCATATATACATATATAGTTTGTAAGGCCAGACTGCCTAGTAAGGACCTTGAGGTCTGTGTGGTCTATGTAGCTCTCTCTCTCTCTCTCTCTCTCTCTCTCTCTCTCTCTCTCTCTCTCTCTCTCTCTCTCTCTCTCTCTCTCTCTCTCTCTCTCTCTCTCTCTCTCTCTCTCTCTCTCTCTCTCTCTCTCTCTCTCTCTCTCTCTCTCTCTCTCTCTCTCTCTCTCTCTCTCTCTCTCTCTCTCTCTCTCTCTCTCTCTCTCTCTCTCTCTCTCTCTCTCTCTCTCTCTCTCTCTCTCTCTCTCATATCTAAAAGGAGCATTCAGGGCGGAGGAAACCATGCAAGGTAATATTTAGTGACACGACTTAATTGACCAATATAATTATATACTGTATACCTGTATATATATATATATATATATATATATATATATATATATATATATATATATATATATATATATATATATATATATATATATACCGGTATATATACAGTATATATATATATATATATATATATATATATATATATATATATATATATGTGTGTTATGAAGTACAGTACATCTCACAAATACACGTGAGATTCATAATAGTGTTTTTACTCTCACCTAGATTTGAACCACAGACAGACAGGACTTTGTGAATTGTTTGATTCAATCTCACAGTTTACACATCAACTGAAAATGTCAGACAATTTATAAATTATCTTAATATGTTAGTTATTTTTTTGGCATATCTGGATTAAATTGATATGTGCATCTTCAGTTGATTGTATCTTTTGTTGACAGCAGTCATGTACGGTCGTGCTAATAAGTCATGACCCAGCTGTCATTACGTTTGGCTTGCTCTGTGCTGTATTAATGTATGTCAGATGTTGAATAGGGTGGGTAAGTGTAGGAACATGTTTGTGTATTTCACTCGATATGAAAAAATTAAGCTTAGATATTGCTGATGCCAATTATTGATCAAAACCTACTTGGTGCCGAGACATCACTTATTAGTGAGACTGTCCCAAGGGAATATATTAATGTGGACGATTATAATGCCAAGACCACCTTACAAAGTACTGGATATTGCGTCCCTAATTAAGGGGAAATGGCCCGTTTTTCTAGACCCCCTTCTCCCTCCAGTTTAGCACCATTAGTTTTCAGATTTTATGAAGTTTGCCCCATTAGTGTGTCGATTTTAAAACCTTTCGCCCCATTTTTGTTGTCGATATTAAGACCTTTCGTGCTATTTAAGTGTCGATTTGTTTTCCTGGCGAACGATAGTGAACCTGTAATTTTGGAAGAATCTGCCTTCGCCGTGACATTTTTCTACCGAAAAAATGTACAAATTATTCTAGAAGGGGGATGTAATGGATGTTTTGTTTTAAGTTTGATGGAGGTCTAGGGAGGAAACTAAAAATAATAATAGATATATGAAATAATCGACCAAAATATAAACCCTTCCCCCTTAAGATCAAAACCGCTGAGGTAACGCTTGCATTGGGTAACACATCATTAAGGGGAGATTTCCACTTGAGGGACTTTTTTCTTGACCCCTTTCTCCCTCATGTCTAGCCCCATTGCTTTTGAGATTTTAAGACTTTTGCCCCATTAGTTTGGTGATTTTAAGAATTTCCGCCCCATTATGTCAAATTTAAGACCTTTCGTGCCATTTAGGTGTCGATTTTATCCTGGCGAGCGATAGCAAGCCTGTAATTTAAGTGTAACCGGCCTTTGGCCGGGAAATTTTTCTACCGAAAAATGTACAAATTTATCTTGAAAGGGGGTCCAGGGGGTGTAATTTTAAGCTTGATGAAAAAGTAGGGAACAAACTAAATACCTCCCCTTAATGGTTGAAGCATCTCAGATTCTGTAATGTCATAATGAAAGGGAATTTTCTGCTACCATCGTTAAGGATCTCAAAATTATTTGTGGGGACCTGTTAATGATTCACGGTAAGTTCCACAAGGGTGGAAATCAGTTGAGTGCCTCTTTGTATCTTTATATTGGTTTCTTCCCTAGACTTCCATCAAGCTTTAAAAACACCCGCCCAAGACCCTCACTATCGCTCGCCAGGAAAAAATCGACACCTAAATTACACGAAAAGTCTTAATATTGACAAAGAAATTGGGCGAAAGGTCTTAAAATCGCCAAGCTAATGGGCCGAACGTCATATAATCTGAAAACTACTGGGGCTAAACATGAGGAAGAAGGGGGACCAGAAATACGACCCATCTCCCCTTAAAGGCACGCTGATGGTATGAAAATTTGAAATTCAATTTGCTGCCCAGCTTCAATAGAACTGCAATTAACATTCTGGGACCATTCAGTCTCCATACAAAGCTCTCTTTGGTGTGGAGGCAACATTAGGACTGTGTTCAACTAAATTTCTGGAAACTATAATTACTGAGAATTATTTATATGCAGCTTATACTGTAGTTTCACCCTTAGACCCTATCCATCCAGATTATTACCTTTATGACTTTGTCCGTCCCAATGATTCACCCAATGACTTTGTCCGTCCCAATGATTCACCCAATGACTTTGTTCATCCAGATGATAATACCTTGGTAACCCTGGAGATAATACCATGGTTTTCATTACGATGTAACAGTAGTGTCTTTATTGTTCTATATTGTTCTATTTTGTATTGTTTTGTTTTTTTTGTTATACAGTATGTCCTCGTGTGTGTGTGTTTGTACATCGCCAATGTGAGGTGCGAGTTACTATATAGAGGAGTGTATGGAAATATTTGAAAGTGTGTAATGTATCCTATTAATGTTTGTGTTTGAATATATAGTATATACTGTATATATATATATATATATATATATATATATATATATATATATATATATATATATATATATACTGTATGTACTGTATGTATACTGTATGTATATGTGTATATACTGTATGTGTGGGTGTATATAAAATATTTGTTTGTGTGTGTGTATCTGCATATGTATGTATTTAGCTGTGCATGTATGTGTTTATATATATGACCATATTTTTGTAATTTGAGTACTCAAAAGTAGTATAAAGTATATTCGTTATTGTCTGCTAAGGAGCTAGCTCTCAGGAGGACAGGTCATCAAATTTTAGTTTGTCTTATTAATGTACTATTTCCATAGTGTGGCAAGAAAATTAATATTATTTATTGTTATTAATATGTTGTATATTATTATTATTATTATTATTATTATTATTATTATTATTTTTATTATTATTATTATTATTGGTGAACGTGATTCTCGTAACATTATGGTACGTATATTACTGTAGGTCGTAATTAGAATTCAATTTATTGAATAGCCGTTATTGTAAGACTCTTTTATGGGACATAATAATAGAACTCGGTGTTATCCCTGTAGCGAGCAGTTGTACCGGTATATAGCTTAAAATTTAATGACGTGTGAACAGACAGGTAAATAGGGCTTCGTTGGGCAATAACTACATTCATTTAGGTCTGGACGTCAAATATATTACACAAGGAATTAAAGCATCTATACGTGAACAAATCGACTTGCCGTAACATGGCCAATAACCTATGGAACAATCTGTAAAAAATATTGTAAATATATTAACTATTATGATCAAATAATCCAGAAACAAATAACACCATGATAATATATATCAAGAAAAAGGGAATCCGAAAAAGACCTGGAAAAAAAATATATAATCTTGCAAAGAAATATAAAACGAAGTGGAGTGAATCAAATTGCAACACATCCTAATAACATATGTGTACCTGACCTGATGAACGAACATTTTGTGGATTCTGGTAATAAAGTTTCAGATTCAGTGCCCCCCAGCAAGACTCGCTATACAAACTAATTGCAACCATCAACCAACTCGTCTATATATTTATCTCCAGTAATAGTTAACGAACTCATTAGGACATTAGACCGGAACCGAACTTCACGTGGAACACTTGGTCATTAAATATATGTATGTATGTATGTATGTATTTCCATTATAAAGAATATAATAGACATCACCCCTGGTTATGATGAAATGCCTGCCCACTTAGTTAAGTCCTCTGCCCACTACATTGCTCCAATATTTACACATATCACAAACGCTTCTTTTATCTCCAGACTATTTTCTGATTCTCTTAAAATAGTAAAGTTGTTGTTGGTCCCCAGGCTGTCTGGCCGAGCAGCCACAAGGTCCTGAGCAAGGCTAAGGCCATAACCAAGCGCCCCCACAGAACCCTTCCACCTTTACCACTAAGAAAGCCCAGGTGACCGAAGCCACTCCCAGGCGAGGGGCTGAGGAGGGTGCGGAAACGCCCGGGACACCAAAGCCCCACCCAGGGCCCTGTGCCCCTTAACAATTATGAAGGGAAAATTGAGGGGCAAAGGAAATAATGTGACGCTTTAGCTCCCACTCTGCCAACCTCTAGGTTGCCAGTAGAGAGGTCAATACACAGAAGAGACACCGCCACTTGAGATCTAGAAAATATATAAGCGAAAGGAACAGTCAGAGTAAGCTATGGGTATGGCAGAGAATGCTCAACTCTCACTCTGATAGACGAGCCCATCACCACATGACTAGAACCCAATCCTCTCATCATCAGCTAGGAAATTTCCTAGGGGATTGCTCCCCTATTTCAACCCCTTTCGGGGTTTGGCAGCCGCCCAATAATAAAGTAACACCCCTGTACTAGTCTGGCGATCATAATGGTTTTAATAATTATAGACTAGTATCCGTGCTCTTTGTCTATATAAAGTGTTTGAAAAAGCGATGATGCATTATAGACTGTTTGATTTCCTAACAAATAACAAACTTAACTACATTCAGGTCAACGGAATCTGACTTAGTAACTTTCACAAAACTGGTGAACGATGTCCTTGATAGGCGAGAACATGCAGCGGGCGTGTACCTGGACCTGTCAAAGGCCATTGATTAATTGGATCATAAGATAATGATTCAAAAGCATAAATAGTATGGAATAAAAGGTTCCCCCAAAGCTCTTTACTTCATACTTAGATTACAGAGAGCAATATGTCGTATACATTTATAAGGCTTCCAATTACCAGTCAATCAATAAAGGGTTGCCTCAGGGCTCATTATTAAGGGGAGGTGTTTAGTTTGTTCCCTAGACCTCCATCAAGTTTAAAATTACACCCCCTTGACCCCCTTTCAAGATAAATTTGTACATTTTTCGGTAGAAAAATTTCCCGGCCGAAGGCCGGTTCCTGTTAAATTACAGGCTCGCCAGTAAGAAATCGACACCTTATTGGCACGAAAGGTCTTAAAATTGACTGAAATGGGGCGAAAGTTCTTAAGATCGCCAAACTAATGGGGCGAACGTCTTAAAATATCAAAAGCAATGGGGCTAAACATGAGGGAGAAAGGGGTCAAGAAAAAAGTCCTTAAAGTGGAGATCTCCCCTTAAGACCTTTACTCTTCCTAATATATATTAATGACTTACCAAATTCTAGCAATAATTTAAGTTGTAATATTTTTGCAGATGATACTGATGTTATACTATTTCATACTAATATTGACGCTCTATTTCAAACCCTTACTACAGAATTAAAACGTGTACGATTGGATAGGTGCAAATAGGCTTATAATTAACTTTAATAAAACCCACTACTTGCATTTTAGCCGTAAAGCATGTTTTGTATTGGTACTTCAGATATACACCACTCGCATGGTTCTAAATTTTTGGGCGTAACTATAGAGGATAATATATCCTGGAAAAATCACATATGTAATATAAATATGAAAATGTCTATATTATGTGTTTTATATATGACGAGATAAATATTAACTAAGGAAGTTCTTTTGTCTGTACTATACACTTGTGTATCCGCACATACAGTGGGGTAATACGTATGACACATACAGTGGGATAATACGTATGACACATAGAGGGGGGTAATACGTATGACACATACAGTGGGGTAATACGTATGACACATACAGTGGGGTAATACGTATGACACATACAGTGGGGTAATATGTATGACACATACAGGGGGGTAATATGTATCCGCACATACAGTGGGGTAATATGTATGACACATACAGTGGGGTACTATGTATGACACATTCAGTGGGGTAATATGTATGACACATACAGTGGGGTAATATGTATGACACATACAGTGGGGTAATACGTATGACACATACAGTGGGGTAATATGTATGACACCTACAGTGGGGTAATATGTATGACACATACAGGGGGGTAATACGTATGACACATACAGTGGGGTAATATGTATGACATACAGTGGGGTAATATGTATGACACATACAGTGGGGTAATATGTATGACACATACAGTGGGGTAATACGTATGACACATACAGTGGGGTAATACGTATGACACATACAGTGGGGTAATATGTATGACACATACAGTGGGGTAATATGTATGACACATACAGTGGGGTAATATGTATGACACATACAGTGGGGTAATGTGTATGACACATACAGTGGGGTAATACGTATGACACATACATTGGGGAAATACGTAGGACACATACAGTGGGGTAATATGTATGACACATACAGAGGGGTAATACGTATGACACATACAGTGGGGTAATATGTATGACACATTCAGTGGGGTAATACGTATGACACATACAGTGGGGTAATATGTATGACACATACAGTGGGGTAATACGTATGACACATACAGAGGGGTAATACGTATGACACATACAGTGGGGTAATACGTATGACACATACAGTGGGGTAATACGTATGACACATACAGTGGGGTAATACGTATGGCACATACAGTGGGGTAATACATATGACACATACAGTGGGGTAATACGTATGACACATACAGTGGGGTAATACGTATGACACATACAGTGGGGTAATACGTATGACACATACAGTGGGGTAATACGTATGACACATACAGTGGGGTAATACGTATGACACATACAGTGGGGTAATACGTATGACACAAACAGTGGGGTAATACGTATGACACATACAGTGGGGTAATACGTATGACACATACAGTTGGGTAATACGTATCACACATACAGTGGGGTAATACGTATGACACATACAGTTGGGTAATACGTATGACACATACAGTGGGGTAATACGTATGACATACAGTGGGGTAATACGTATGACACATACAGTGGGGTATTATGTATGACACATACAGTGGGGTAATACGTATGACACATGCAGTGGGGTAATACGTATGACACATACAGTGGGGTAATACGTATGACACATACAGTGGGGTAATATGTATGACACATAGTGGGGTAATACGTATGACACATACAGTGGGGTAATACGTATGACACATACAGTGGGGTAATACGTATGACACATACAGTGGGGTAATACGTATGACACATACAAGTGGGGTAATACGTATGACACATACAGTGGGATAATACATATGACACATACAGTTGGGTAATACGTATGACACATACAGTGCGGTAATATGTATGACACATACAGTGGGGTAATTCGTATGACACATACAGTGGGGTAATATGTATGACACATACAGTGGGGTAATACGTATGACACATACAGTGGGGTATACGTATGACACATACAGTGGGGTAATACGTAGGACACATACAGTCGGGTAATACGTATGACACATACAGTGGGGTAATACGTATGACACATACAGTGGGGTAATACGTATGACACACAGTGGAGTAATATGTATGACACATACAGGGGGGTAATACGTATGACACATACAGCTGGGTAATACGTATGACACATACAGAGGGGTAATACGTATGACACATACAGTGGGGTAATACGTATGACACATACAGTGGGGTAATACGTATGACACATAGAGGGGGGTAATATGTATGACACATACAGTGGGGTAATACGTATGACACATACAGTGGGGTAATACGTATGACACATACAGTGGGGTAATACGTATGACACATACAGTGGGGTAATATGTATGACACATACAGTTGGGTAATACGTATGACACATACAGTGGGGTAATATGTATGACACATACAGTGGGGTAATACATAGGACACATACAGTGGGGTAATACGTATGAGACACACAGTGGGGTAATACGTATGACACATACAGTGGACTAATACGTATGACACATACAGTGGGGTAATACGTATGACACATACAGTTGGGTAATACGTATGACACATACAGTGGGGTAATACGTATGACACATACAGTGGGGTAATACGTATGACACATACAGTGGAGTAATACGTATGACACATACAGTGGGGTAATACGTATGACACATACAGTGGGGTAATACGTATGACACATACAGTTGGGTAATACGTATGACACATACAGTGGGGTAATACGTATGACACATGCAGTGGGGTAATACGTATGACACATGCAGTGGGGTAATACGTATGACACATACAGTGGGGTAATACGTATGACACATACAGTGGGGTAATACGTATGACACATACAGTGGGGTAATACGTATGACACATACAGTGGGGTAATACGTATGACACATACAGTGGGGTAATATGTATAACACATACAGTGGGGTAATATGTATGACACATACAGGGGCGTAATACGTATGACACATACAGTGGGGTAATATGTATGACACATACAGTGGGGTAATATGTATGACACATACAGTGGGGTAACACGTATGACACATACAGTGGGGTAATATGTATGACACATACAGTGGGGTAATACGTATGACACATACAGTGGGGTAATATGTATGACACATACAGTGGGGTAATATGTATGACACATACAGTGGGGTTATATGTATGACACATACAGTGGAGTAATACGTATGACACATACAGTGGGGTAATTCGTATGACATATACAGTGGGGTAAAATACGTATGACACATACAGTAGGGTAATATGTATGACACATACAGTGGGGTAATACGTATGACACATACAGTGGGGTAATATGTATGACACAGAGTGGGGTAATACGTATGACACATACAGTGGGGTAATACGTATGACACATACAGTGGGGTAATACGTATGACACATACAGTGGGGTAATACGTATGACACATACAGTGGGGTAATACGTATGACACATACAGTGGGGTCATACGTATGACACACACAGTGGGGTAATACGTATGACACATACAGTGGGGTAATACGTATGACACATACAGTGGGGTAATACATATGACACATACAGGGGGGTAATACGTATGACACATACAGAGGGGTAATACGTATGACACATACAGTTGGGTAATACGTATGACACATACAAGTCAACTAGTTAAAGCACATAAATGTGTTATAAGAAATCTTAAGTTTGAGAAAGTATGATCATACTGACTGAACTTTTCATATTTAAAAAAAGAAGCTGAATCTTAAGGATATATATATTTATACTTTACTTCTTCGTGAACTAATCACTTCACAACCTTAATATATTTCTTAGACACTACAATACTTTGAATCACATATATATAACCCGTAGTTATTATATCAACCTAGAACAAAGTAAAATAAGTGTTATGTATTCAGTATTAAAAATATTGAACACCCTGCCTGATATATTTAAAGAATGTCAACATTTTGATAACATTCAGAAAACCTGTAAAAATACACTTGCTGTCAAAAATTACATGTACCGGAAACTAAAATAATATATAGGAAAACTGATAGGTAGTTTTTTGTATATATTTATTACTAATTACTAATATATTGTATTTTTTAGGTCTGTATTACAGCTTATGCTAAACAAACTAGGCCATGATTGTTTTATGTTTGTTTATATATAAAGATATGCTAAATGTAACCATATTCTATGTAGAATCCAGTACCACAAAAATTCTTCTGTCACAAAATCATTTTCGAGTGTAATAGAACCAGAAGTTCATCTTCTGGTAAAAAAAAAAAAAAAAAAAAAAAATAGACAGTGATAACAATATAGAGGAAGATGTTTATTTTAGACTTTGCAATTTGTTAATAGAAAGAAAAAATATATTATACAGTAGTATATTAAATATTTCCATAGATATTTCACAACAAATAGTGATGTATGCAACTTTTCATTTATTTTGTAAATCATCAGTGAAGGTCCTTTAACTCGAGGACTGCAGTAAGCCACACTTGAAAGCTTACTAGAAGACTGCGGCAAGTCACACTTGAGGCACAGTATTAACCATGTAAAGAAACGCGCCAGGGGTCAGAGATTAAGTGAAAAATAGAACTAAATGGCATCTCTCTCCATACCACCACCTCCTCTCCTAAATCTCATTCTATCTTCCTCCCTCCTTCCTTCTACTCCTCCCTCTAATTCCCCCACTTCCTCCCTCCCACACTCCCTCTACTACCTCCTTCCCCCTCAAATACCTTCCTCCTCCTTCAATCCTCCCCTCCATCCCTGTACCATCACCCCTCCCTGCGAGATACTCGGACATATTGTCAGTTACCCTTAAGGCAGCAGCCAGAGCAGGAGTGTGTCGCTCCTCAAGCCTCTCCCTCGACAAAAATGGTTTGTGCATTTTGTGGTTGTTCATTCTTCTCAAATTCCTTGTCCTTGAAGACTAAGGGGGGGGGGGGAATAATATTGCTTTTTGCGGTAAATATAACTATTTAATTGATAATGTTTCTCACTGCGGCCCCCAAACATGTCGCATAGCGAACGTATATCTGCCAAACCCCCACATATTGTCTATCTAGGTACAAACTCATTTCAGTCAATATGTTAGGAAAGCAGCCGAAATACTTTGGCAATTTATATATTGCCAGAAAATGTTAACTAATTTCTAAAGTAACTGAATGAATCAGGCAATTCACAAATTGCCGGAATTTTTCTGTTACTTTATACATGTTCATGTATGGACTGACTTGCAGGGGATCCAGGGTCTGAGAGTATATATGTAACTTGATGTAACTTTTTATCCATTCTTAATTTTTCTATTTTCTCTTTGTTATCACTTTTGTTATTCTCTTATCTTTTTCTCCCCCACCAGTCGCCCCAGTGTGCTCTGCTGGTCAGAAATGGGTCTACGGTTCCAGCCTGGCCCACCCTGTCAATGTGTCCTGTCGGGTGGAGTCCTACCCTCCGGCCCGTTCCTTCCAATGGGTCTTCAACACCTCCACCGAGTACGCCCGCTTGACTCCTGATCTCGTGACCTCTCTAGGGGGCCCGTCAGAGGAAGAGGAGGGTGGGGGGGCGAGTTTGGTGACCTATACCCCACAGACGCATCATGACTTTGGTTCCCTGCTGTGTTGGGCCAAGAACGAGGTGGAGACCCAGAGTCGACCATGTGTCTTCCATGTCGTCCCAGCAGGTACTGAGAGAGAGATGGATTATTTGTATGTTTTATTCACTTAATATACATCACAGAGGCACATACAAGTCTAAGAACTGACACACATGAATTAATAGACATATAGTTACGATAATTAATAGAAAGAGAAAGGAGTGGTTGGGGGGAGGGGCGTCGACTGACTGGGGACAGAGGTGCATGGGGGCGGTTCGTTCGTGGCCACCCCTTCGGGGATCACGGCGTCAGGCAATAGATAGAAAGGAGTGTGAATGTGTGAGAGTAGTAATGGAAAAATTATACTCTTATGACTTAAATTGGTGTTATGTATCGACACAACAGTTTCATCTCTCTGGCGTTCTCTTCAGATGTGAGCAAACTGATGTACAAGAGTGTACACATACCGCTGACAGAGGAGGGGTGGTGGGTAGGAAGGAATTAAGGGTTTTATTATCGTTAGTGTTATTTAACTTTTTTTTAAAGTTGGTTTCCTTAACCTCCATCACGCATCAATAAACACCCTCAAGACCCGCCTTCGAGATCAATTTGTACATTCTTCGGTAGCAAAATGTCGCGGCCAAAAGCAGGTTCCTCCTAAAAACAGGGTCGCTTTGTATTCTACCTTATATATATTCCTGCTCTAGCTGTCACTGGTATATATGGAGACCAAAATATTCGAATAAAATCAAGTATTAGTGGTAGAGACTTGGTTCTTGTCTTCAAAGCTACCCTATTCATTGCCGTAAATCTGAAACTCTATTTCATAGCAGCATAGTTTACCAGATGAGGTGAAATGGGCGCATACAGCGAGGCGATTTATTTTGTGATTACTCTTCACATGACGGAGATTAACATGTTCATATAAAATCAAATATTTATGAGACATTAATTTTGATGATACCGATGGAAAGAGCATAAACAAATATTTAGTGCACTCCTACAAAACCTATGTTATCACTGAAAATGTCCTTGAAATTGCCCATTAAATTACGCATGTACAGATTTTTTGTTTCGGCATACATTTTCAAGCTGATCATTTTTTATAACTAAAATTAATAGAATACCATTTCCTGGTTTTAAGTATGTATAATAAAGTGTATAACAATAATTGTTATGGTCTAAATCGACCGAGAGTGAATATTTTCGGCCCGACGGTCGTATCATATAAACGGAAAACGACCATTTTAGAATATTTATATAAAATCCAATATTAATAATGGAATAATTCGAAATGAACCATCGAAAAAAACTTGTGAATTCATATTACAAACACAGTTATTTTGTGAGTTTCCGAAATGTCTTGAGTTTGAATGCGGAAAATCACCATTTTATTTGGAAAACATTCTAAATGTTTCACGATAATGTTGGGAGGTTTCATGGTTATTCTTTAAATAATATAATAGTATTGACTTCCCTCTATCTTCTGATGCATAGTAAAGTACAGCTATGGTGATAATTGTGGGTGAAAAACGAGCGATAGTAAAACAAATTGGTGGCGCGATTTGGGAATCAGCTGGGATAGACGATTTAATTAATGAGAAAGAAAAGGTTCCTGATCCGCAATTACGATTAATAATGCCCAGATACTGAGAGGGTTAAAATCTCAAAACTAATGGGGCTAAGCATGAGGGAGAAAGACATCAAGAAAAAAAACATTAAAAAAACGGGCAATAGGGCTACTTGGAAGGTGGTGTCGGGTAGAGGTGGAAGGTGGACGAGAGGTGTAGGTTAAGGGGGCCCACCCAAGGCCTTCTTGATACTACCTTGGCCCACCTCGTTTTTTTTCTCTCTTTCTCCCTCTCTCCCTGGGTTGTATCCATTTGGGCCCATTCAGTCTACTGTTTTAAGATGTTTATCCCCATCCAGGTGTGGATTTTTTCCTGGCGCAAATTAAAAAAAAATTTTTTACAGAAGGCTAAATTTTTAAACTTTTCGATAGAAAAATTTCTCCGGCAAAGCCGAATTTCTCCATACAATGCTGTCTCGCTATCGCTCGCCAGGAAGAAATCGATACCTGGATGGGGATAAACGTCTTAAAACAGGCTGAATGGGGCCGAATGGATACAACCTAGAGAGAGCGAACACAAAACGAGCCAATGTCAGGTAAGAGTCCCGTAAAGATAAAACTCTTGGGGTGGTATTCTTAAACAATTCTTTCCCTTGGCAGTGACTTTAGTGGATGAAATAACTTTTTAAAATGTGTTATCTTTAGAAATGGGCATGGTGATCTATCTTGTCTCTGTAAACAACTCTCTTTCTCATATATCAAAACAACACCCAGCACACGGTATCACACACATTTATTGTCCTCTCTCCCTCCCTGCCCACCCCGAACCAACTTCCAGAAGCACATCCATACTCATATCACTCGCCGATCCATCCACTCACTCACAGACAACACGCAGCTGCATGCACGCCCTCCCGAAATCCATCCTTCCGAATCCTCCCTCCCTCACGAGGACAGAGTCCACCTGGCCAGGCTGAGATGCGGACACCATCCAGCTCTCCTGAGCTATCAGAAGAGACTGGATGACTCCGTTGTCGACGCCTTCCCGGGATGTAACACAGCACCCCATACCATTAAACACATCATAGAAGACTGCATTTCACATAACCACTTACGCCAACAACACAATCTACACTCAATGAGAGTTCTGTGGGAAAGCCCGATCGTGGCCATAGCCTGCCTCAGGGACTCGGGGCTGTTCGGCCAGGCAGCTTAGGGAACAACAACAACAACAACAACTCTCTTTCTCACAGTATTCGTTCAGTATCAGGCGCTGTGGACGGAAAGAGATGTTTAAGGGAGGTCACCGTTTTTTTTTTTATCTTTCTCTCCTTTTCTCTCTTTCCCTGGCTTGTATCCATTCGGCCCCATTCAGCCAACTGTTTTCAGACGTTTATCCCCATGCAGGTGTCAAAATCTTCCTGGCGAGTGATAGCGAGCCAGCATTGTATGGAGGAATCCGGCTTCGCCGGATACATTTTTCTATCGAAAAATTAAAAAATTTAGCTTGCTGTCAAAACAAAAAAATATATATATACAGTATATGCTGGCTCGCTACCGCTCGCCAGGAAAATATTGACGCCTGGATGGGGGTAAACGTCTTTAAACAGTAGGCTGAATAGGGCCGAATGGATACAAGCTAAAGGGAGAGGGAGAGAAAGAGAAAAAAAGCGAGGTGGGCTCCCTTAAGAAGACAAGCATTTACGTTGTTATCATTAGGTGGTGTTGAAGTAGTCGTGGCCACAGTTACCTTACATATTGTATGATGGTCAGGGTTTTTACCTATCAAATTATATTACCTGTACAACATAGACAATTCTATTACCTGTACAACATAGACAATTCTATTACCTGTACAACATAGACAATTCTATTACCTGTACAACATAGACAATTCTATTACCTGTACAACATAGACAATTCTATTACCTGTACAACATAGACAATCACAGTATATCATGTCAGCCCTCATCGCTACTGCCAACTATATTACCTGTACAACATAGACAATTCTATATCATGTACATAGCTACTGCCAACTCTATTACCTGTACAACATAGACAATCACAGTATATCATGTCAGCCCTCATCGCTACTGCCAACTATATTACCTGTACAACATAGACAATCACAGTATATCATGTCAGCCCTCATCGCTACTGCCAACTATATTACCTGTACAACATAGACAATCACAGTATATCATGTCAGCCCTCATCGCTACTGCCAACTATATTACCTGTACAACATAGACAATCACAGTATATCATGTCAGCCCTCATCGCTACTGCCGACTATACGGGGCCACGTTTTGGGGGTTATTTTTATTTTGATAATTTTTCTTTTCTTTTTGAGAGAGTTAAAATGTATTTTGAGTATGCCCCCTATTTGAAATAAAAGACGCCTTCCCAGACCTTGAAAAACATATAAATACATAAACCTAAAAAGACCTGCCGGCTAGCGTACACTTTCCCGTCAGTCAGTGCTAATGTGTTTCTAATAGCACATTCTTTTTCACGTCATGGAAATGTCGAGTTAATATAATTCTTTCTAGATTTTATTTAAAGGAGGGATGAAGGGAGGGGATTTATTTTTTTTATTTTATTTTTCCTTAGGGTATTCACTGCCCGACGGGACAGTGATTTGTACTGCACACTACACGCACAGTACATACACAAACACACACACAAGGTCACGGTGGCCGAGCGCTATATTGGGAGCGCTCGCTCTGGTGTCGGGGGTTCGATCCCACGTGCCGGCAGGGGAAGTTCTCTCAAAAACTTTTCCTGGCCGTAAAGATTAGGTCTAGGGTGGACCCTCACAGTCTTCTGCCCACGTTGTTCTCCTTCGGGGTTATGTAGGCTCTCTCGTTAGCAGCCAGGATCGGTCGATCCCCCTAGGATAAGATCTAGGTTAAGTTTGTGTATTTTCAGCCTCATTGGCTGCCGGCTTGAAATAAACCGATTATTATTAGTATTTTACACACACACACACTACTGTATATACTGTATATATTATTATAATGTATATACTGTATATATATTTTTGTTTCTATGTGAATGAGGGAGACAAAAGGCATAACTGCCTGCAGCGAGAGCCTCCCCTAGAGTTGAAAGAGTGACAGGGCCAAAATCAAGGGACGTTTGAGCTAAAATTCCTGGACACACAGAGTTTGAAGCAATTTAAGTCATAGGAAGAGGGAAAGACTGATTCTGGGAGAGAGTTCCAGAGTTCAGCAGTTGAATAGAAGAAAGTCTGATAATAGCGTTTCACTCTTGGGTTGGAGAGTTGCACAGAGTATGGGTGGGATTGTGTTGCAAGGTGGGTACTACATACCCTATGTAGAGGTGGTGGTATACACTGGGAAAGCTCCGAGGAACACTGATTATTGTAGTTTAATAACTACACCATCAAAATTAAAGTATGTATTATACAGGGAACAAAAAGTTAAAACTTTGAATAAGCAATGCCATATTTTGAACAATTAATGATTGTATTAATATTTATGCAGCAGAAACAGGAGTGTAAAGAGAACATTGGGATACAATCGTAACATTTGATGAAATACACAATGAAAATATAATATTGCATTCCTATGAAAACCTCATGGACCTTCATTCCCCACTTCTTAAGCCCACAATAAAAGGAAAACATAATATATTACCTCCCTGTAACTCCTTGTAAAATGTCTGTCCAAAGGTGGAGGGAGATGTGGCTCCCTGTTTTTGTGTTGACACTGGTTTGTATGTGTGTTTTTTGGGTGGTTGGGAAGTAGTAGATATATGATCAGAGAATTGTCACTTACAATATTTTCGTTCATGGTATGGGCTTGGCTTAATTTTCATTTTAAAAATGCCTATCTAATTTATGGTACATAATATGGCATTACTTATTTAGATGTACAGTATTTACTTCTTGTTCCCTGTATATTATGCCCTGACGTTTATATATATATATATATATATATATATATATATTCACAAATAAATAATAAGTAAACATAGATTTGTGTGAGGCTACGTGCGTCTTCCTAACGATCTATCCTATGTGGCCATAACGAGAAAATCTATAATGTCTTATTGTCGCCTTGAATAATAGATTTCCTCAGAGTGGCTTTTAGGGAAGTAATACCTCGCATAATAGTATCCTAAATGGTAACCAAGGCCTAAGAGGTATGAACTAATAAATCATGTCCCAGCTGTCATTACGTTTGGCTAGCTCTGTGCTGTATTAATGTCTGTCAGATGTTGAATAGGGTGGGTAAGGTTAGGAACATATTTGTATATTTCACTCGATATGAAGAAATGAAGCTTAGATATTGTTGATACCCATTATTGATCAAAACATACTTTGTGTCGTGACATCATTTATTAGCGCGACTGTACATACTTACATAATACATAGGCATGAACATAAATTATAATTATGGCAACGCACCCATTCGAATCAGTGTCGAACGCATACAAGACAATGCATTACTCAATTATAGCCCGTATGCTTTTGAAGCTGCTTGAAAGGTTCAAATATTCGAATTAGTGTAACATTGTATATTATGCTCGCGACTGTGATTATACTGAAAATGTACATACAACTGCCAACACACCAAAATATTTCTTTTAATCCGTTCATTACTGGTGCCGTCCTTTTAACTTTATTCTGGCTATTATTAGAAGATTTTATTCTGTTTAAAAAAGGCCTCCAGTATTAAAAGGCTTCGAAAAATCTCGCTTAACCCTTTTTATTACCACAAATCCTTCTTAAACTGCACAAAATCGTCTAAATATAGCTAGACAAAAAGATGAAAAAACGTTGCCGGTAAGGTAAAGAAGGGGTTAATTGTATATTATCGATTTATGTTATGAGTATACAAATGGCAGCCACAATAACCGAATATAACATGCCAGTATATCAGATATGACTTTTATGAGTATACAAATGGCAGCCACAATAACCGAATATAACATGCCAGTATATCAGATAGGACTTTTATGAGTATACAAATGGCAGCCACAATAACCGAATATAACATGCCAGTATAATTATCAGATATGGCTTTTTCTTCTACAACTAAATTTGCTCTGGAACAGCTACAACTAAATTTGCTCTGGAACAGGTAGAAGTGTTGGCAGGTGTACAACCAGGGACAGGAATTTATGAACACATTTTGGAAGTGCGAGAAGGACACACTAGCGAACTAAAATGATAAACTTCTTGAGTCACAAATATCAAGCTAATGGATTCACTTGTTAATGTTCACTGTCTTGTTTCCATCATTAGAAAGTGTTTAAGTATTCTTGGCCACGACTCTACATACAGTACATACATACATACATACATACATACATACATACATACATACATACACTTTCAAAACATATGTGCATGAAAAGGGTTAACACATAGTCCATAATAATCTAGTAATTTTAAAGTATACTGATGGTAATAAACTGGTATAATACAATGACAGAAACGGAAATAACCATTAATATACCCAATGCTCTAAGATACATGTTTTCATATCCAATTGCTACATAGTCTTCTTAGGCTTGGTGATAGTCCATATTATTTCAATTATTATTATTATTAATTTCCTTTTCATATTATGTAAGATAAGAGAATGTTTTTGTCACAATTTGTACAAAAATACAACATTAAATTCATTTTTGGCTTTGAACTCCGTATGCTAAAAATTCCTATTGTGCATTAACTATTAACTGGCGGCGCGCAACATAAGTCGAGTGAAATAAATTTGGACTATGTGGCGGCGCGCGACATAGGTCGTGTGGCAATTTCAGCACGTAATGTTGCTGAGAGAGAGAGACAAGTGGTGGCAGGAGAGTAGCGAGCGTATGACTGCTCCACACCACCGCGATGGACCAACTGACATGAATTCCACCCTCCTCCACCCTCTCACACTCGCTACATAATGAATTGTATGGGGAAAGTACCGAATTACATGGTTTTTGCACCCATGTTGCGCGGTTGTTGCAAGAAAACTAGCGGTCATACAAGGATCATAGATACTTGTTTTACGCTCTTGGTCTTATTTAGGCATGAAAATGATCACGTAAACAGCCCTATTTTGGGTAAAAACACCCCGCTGGTGGCTACATATTATTTACCGCCTAGGCCGCTCTTTAGGTGTTAAATATACTACTGTACTTACATCATGCAAATTATCAGACACCTCTCTCCACCTATATGTCCCACAGAAAGTTACAATTATACACCGACCCATGCTACCGGGATGATAAATAATTGTAGTTATATACTCTGGAATAAAATAATTCTTAAGGGGAGGCAGTTGGTTTTTCGAGTCCTCCTCCTCCCTCATGTTAAGCCCTATTAGTTATGAGATTTCAAGACATTCGCCTCATTAGTTTGGCGATTTTCAGACCTTTTGCCCCATTCCTTTGCCAATAATAAGACCTCTCTTGCCATTTAGGTGTCGATTTTTTTCGTGGCGAGCGATAGCGAGCCTGTATTTGAAGAGGAATCGGACTTCGGCCGGGACATTTTTCTACCGGAAAATTTACAAATTTATATCGAAAGGGGGTCGTGTGGGTGTTTTTTAAAGTTTGATAGAGGTTTAGAGAGCAAACTAAACCCCCTCCTTAAACCATCGAGCCGAACCAGTAAATTATGTTGCACAATACCGCCTGAGCTCCCAGAGAACCCTACGTGTGTATTGCATAGGGAGTGCTAACCTCCTACCTGATCTAAGAAAAATATAGAGACCGTTCAGTGGGTGATTTACTTCGTCCATGATCTTATCTACCCGTTTCATTATTATTATTATTATTATTATTATTATTATTATTATTATTATTATTTGTTACATTACTTTTGTATAATTCATCCAGTGATCCAGTTTTAGCTTGGACTCTACCCGTGGTCTTACCAATTTTCCTCATTTTATTCCCATCTTTACATATTAATTATCTATACTATATTGACATTGAGAAACCCAAATTAGATTCTACTACGAACTTATGGAAGAGCGATAATATTATCTTATCTACTTGAATGCTCTTCAGTACTCTTAATAACTGGATACGTTGTTGACATTTCTTGTACATTTGTGTATTTGGAGATCCCGTTAAGCCTTAAGGGGAGATGGGTCGTTTTTCTGGACCACTTTCTCCCTCGTGTTTAGCCCCATTAGTTTTGATATTTTAAGACGTTCGGCCTATTAGTTTGGTGATTTTAAGACCTTTCGTGCCATTTACCTGTGGATTTTTTTCCTGGCGAGCGTAAGCGAGCCTGAAATTTTAAGAGGAATCGGCCTTCGGCCGGGACATTTTTCTACCGTAAAATTTACAAATTCATCTTGGGGGTGTTCTTTAAGCTTGATGGAGGTCTAGCGAGGAAACTAACAATGATATGCATAACTGAATAAATAGACCAACAAAACAGCCACTATTCCCTTTGTCACCAATTATTATACCTACTATGGGTTTCAGAGGCCGTGTGGCATCGTTGTTCGGGAATAACTTATTAACAAACAGTTGAATCAGTATGATATTTTGACACAGCTTTTTTCACACCGTCCCCTAATTGTTGTCAATATAGTGCATTACCAAAAGTGCAGAAGTAAGCCACTTGTCCCTGTGTTAAGAGGTTAAAGTCGCACATTAATGACTAAGAAACGGACAAGGCTACCGTGGCTTACCTGTGAGAACCACCAAACCATTATTGCTCTACCATCAAACACGAGAGTTATCAGCCACCACTCAACCCTATTATAGCCTTTAAATTCAAGTAATCTGTCAACATCAAGTATAAATATACGAAAATACATACTGTTTGTATATTTGTACTTGATATTGACAGATAACTTGAATTTAAAGGCGAGATATACACCCTTTCTCATTAACGAACACCGCAACTCCCCACCCACCCCACCCGACCCCCTCGCTACTTCACTGTGTTATTTTACTTCATACCCTTTATCTTTTACAGTGTACGATAAAGGTCCACAAAGATACCAACTTGCACATACAAACCTACCATTTACTAAAGGTGGCCACAACCTACAGAATACTGCCACACCTGTCAGACAAGCAATCAACGTAATTAGGCATTCATTTTCCCCAGGGGATCATCTTTATATCGTAAATAATCTCCAACCTTTAATACTGTTACCTTTCTGCTCCTAATCCTTCTCCCGATCCTGTCGTCCCCAAGGCATAATTCCTAGCAAAACCTCTGCACATTATGTTGCATGAGAGAGGGAGATGGGGGGGGGGAGAGAGATAGAGAGAGGGAGGGGGGGGGGGGGTTGCCTGAGGGGGTCGCCACAATATATTAGGGTTGAGTTGTGTACCCGGCAACACATGTGTGGGAGGCGGAACTAAACTTCCCCGAGGACTTCTTGCCATTTTATCCACCATTAGTTTGCTTTCTATAATGTTAACCCCTTGAGCACAATAGTGTCATGTTTATATTTTTATTTGACCATCATTTGACAATTTTAGGCAGTTTTCAAAGGACCTGTGTGAGTCAGAAGGTTAATTAATAGTTATAGATGCTACGTAAACTTGGTAAAAGTAACTAATGTTTCCTGAATAACATTAATATGGCTTCATCGTATTGACAGTTGAACCTTAAAGTAAGGCTCTAACCTAAGTTAACCCAATCTAACTTAACCTAATGGTGATTGTTAATTTGACATTGGTTAAGTGCTATTGGTTGATATGGTCTGTTAATTGAACTGTCCTGTCACCACTTTATTTACACACACCATATCTCACATTATGTGATGTGTATTGCCATATAATCGACAGATATTTAATTTATGCTGCGAGTTGGTTGGTGACGACAGTGGGACATTACGAGGGTACTGCTCGCTTTTTCTGGACTCCCTTCTCCCTCATGTTTAGCATATTAGTTTTGACGTTTTAAGACGTTCGTTCAGTTAGTTTGACGATTTTGAGACCTTTCGCCTCATTTTTTTCAATATTAAAACCTTTCGTGCCCTTTAGGTGTCGATTTTTTAGTGGCGAGCGACAGCGAGTCTCTAAATTTATAATTAATCGGCCTTCGGCCGTGACATTTTTCTACCGATAAATGTACAAATTTATCTTGAAAGGAGGTCTAGAGGGTGTTTTTTTAAGCTTGATGGAGTTCTAGCGAGGAAACTCAAACATAAATTAATAAATAAATTTATAGACCAAAAACCAAGCACTACCCCCTTAACCTCATGTATATTTACTAGACTTGTCAGTAGACAAACAACCTTTTGGGGGACAGAATGAATATATTATAGCTAAAGTTTACTGTCATGAAGCAGATTACACCCTATTGATTGATGTATGCATAATATCCAATTTAATTCAACCAATTGTCTATTTCGCACTATACATTATCAAAACCCATGTCATATACTATTACATTAAAGATTACATAAATAAAATGAGTTAAAGAATTGTATAAGTTTTCATATTAACTGAAAGAAAGTTATTACCTATAAATGTTAAAGACATTACTGTTACTCCAAGCTTTTGTTTGGGTAAAAACAATTTCAACAATTGTTTATAAAAGTTAACTTTAAACACAAAAATATCAAATTATATCCAACGAATTACATATAATAGCGAAATGTACAGGCATATCATATATTTTCGACAGAAACGAATCTAGTAAGACATTAATTTACTCATCCAAGACAGACGAAGCCGAGCTTAAGATTAATCTTGTTACCAATATTTCTTCTCCTGTCACCTCTTGTTCCTTTGTGTGGGCAAACTTTAATATGTGTTCTTCTCCTGTCACCTCTTGTTCCTTTGTGTGGGCAAACTGTAATATGTGTTCTTCTCCTGTCACCTCTTGTTCCTTTGTGTGGGCAAACTGTAATATGTGTTCTTCACCTGTCACCTCTTGTTCCTTTGTGTGGGCAAACTGTAATATGTGTTCTTCTCCTGTCACCTCTTGTTCCTTTGTGTGGGCAAACTGTAATATGTGTTCTTCTCCTGTCACCTCTTGTTCCTTTGTGTGGGCAAACTGTAATATGTGTTCTTCTCCTGTCACCTCTTGTTCCTTTGTGTGGGCAAACTGTAATATGTGTTCTTCTCCTGTCACCTCTTGTTCCTTTGTGTGGGCAAACTGTAATATGTGTTCTTCTCCTGTCACCTCTTGTTCCTTTGTGTGGGCAAACTGTAATATGTGTTCTTCTCCTGTCACCTCTTGTTCCTTTGTGTGGGCAAACTAATATGTGTTCTTCTCCTGTCACCTCTTGTTCCTTTGTGTGGGCAAACTGTAATATGTGTTCTTCTCCTGTCACCTCTTGTTCCTTTCTCATGTCTCCTGCTGAATCTCCCTACCCCTTGTGGGAGTAAGGGTTGGCTACTGACTCACTGACTGACTGTCTGTTCCATTGTGCTAGACATATAATGTAGATAATTCTTAGCACATTGACTCTGAAAGTTCCTTCTAATTTACTCTATCACTTTATTATAAGGCATTCTCTCACTTTATTCTGGCTATCATTAGACGATTTTAGGCAGTTTGGGAAGAATCTGTGGGATTCAAAGGACCAGATCAGATGAAGTATTGAGGGATAAGCCTTTACAACGGCACCTCGTATCTACATTCTACTTTTTTCTGAAGAGTGTAGAGAGGGGAGAAGGGGTGTTGGAGAAAGAGGAAGCTATTGGAGTGGCTTTGTTTAGTCTGTATACGTCGTCAGGATGTTACCAATTGATATAACTTTTGCTGCCCTTTATTTCTTGAGGTTCTTCTTAAAGGGGGATTCTTCGTTTATCTGGACACCCTTCGCCCTCATGCTGAGCCCCATTAGTGTTCAGATTAAAAGACTTTCTGCCAATTAGTTTGGCGATTTTAACACCTTTCGCCCCTTTTCTTTGTCAATATTTAGTGTCATTTAGGTGTCGATTTTTTCCTGGCGAGCGATAGTGATCCTGTAATTTAGTAGGAACCGGCCTTCGGCCGGTAATTTTTTCTACCGAAAAAAATGTACAAATATATCTTGAAGGGGGATCCTGGATTTTTTGTTTTTTAAGTGTAATGGAGTTCTAGGGAGGAACCTAAAAATATATTAAATACATGAAAAAATCGACCCAAAAATTAACCCTCCCCCCTTAACCCTACCTGGTGCGATGCGAGGGGGTCTAGGATTTTTTTTTTTTTTTTTTTTTTTTTTAACTTCAAGGGTGCAAACTAAAAGTAGATCGCTCGATAATGACAAAGCCAATCAAAGCCCTCCATATTAGTTTAACAAATTATGATAATAACTCTCAAAGACCTCACACCACAATGTTAAATTTAGTAAAATTGTCTAATTGTAGCCAGAATATAATAAAAAAATGCGTCATTGAACGGAAGGGGTTAATAAAGTTTATAGATATAGTATGCAGATTTGATAAAGACAAAATACAAAATTTTCATATAGATAAATACGCCTCATTGAATTCTCTCTCTCTCTCTCTCTCTCTCTCTCTCTCTCTCTCTCTCTCTCTCTCTCTCTCTCTCTCTCTCTCTCTCTCTCTCTCTCTCTCTCTCTCTCTCTCTCTCTCTCTCTCTCTCTCTCTCTCTCTCTCTCTCTCTCTCTCTCTCTCTCTCTCTCTCTTTGTATGTACTGTATGTATGTGTGTTTGTACCTTCCCCTTCACCACCTGCCCTAATTACCCCTGTTGCCCTATCTCAACCAATTTACCTTACTTCGCCCCTTCCCCAATCTTCCCCTCCTAACTCAATTCTGGCCGGGCTCCCTTTGTAAATCTGTCCGCAGCCGAGATTGTTATGAGGTGATTTACATGTTTCGGTGTTGCGTCATGTTCTGCGGTGTCCGGGATAACTTTTCTATGTCTATCTATATGCGCAGGCCCAATCCCCACTTTTACTATATCTTTTATTTCTATTTTCTATTTTATTTTATTTTATTCTTTTTTCTTGGGGGTGGATACCTTTTCACATTTTAATACATTATATACAAATTAATGAATATGATAACAATTAATAATAAATATAAACTATCCTCATCATTAACTCCAACTCTCAGACTAGAGTATGTCGAAGGTATCCGGAAATGTATAATGGCAACACTTCTATATTCATGTAAAGTTGTTGTTTGGATGTTTGTGTCTCTCTAGCCCTTAAGTCTTGGGGCTAATGAAGATGAGACTTGACTGGATTACTCTACAGTTTTCAGAATATGAGTTTAGCGAAAATATTATGATCCTCGTAGAAATTATTATCGTAGTGCAGCGCTCGTGGAATCACGAGACTACTGTTTAACCCAAGAGTGAAACGTTACTCTCAGACTTTCTTCTATTCAACAGCTGAGCTCTGGAACTCTCTCCTAGAATCAGTTTTCCCTCTTCCTATGACTTAAATTGCTTCAAACTATATTTGTCCAGGCATTTTGGCTCGAACGTCCCTTGATTTTGGCCCTTTCACTCTTTCAACTCTGGGGAAGGCACTCGCTACAGGCAGTTCTGCCTTTTGCCTCCTTCATTCACATAAAAATAAAAAAATAAAAAACGCACAGTGTGTGGGTACCTCGGCTAGCATCTCCAGTCCGTATGCATAATAAGTTGTTCATCTAGTCCCAAATGAAGGTAGTTCTACCTCTAAGCTTCTTGTGCTTGGCCTATAAGGCAGACACTAATTGTCTTTGTTCACAAGTTAACACATATGATAGAAGAGAGAGAGAGAGAGTTAGAGACTTATATTTATAGTTAGTTTCAGATACACAGACCTCGTGGTTCCCACTAGGCAGTCTGACCTTTAAAAAAAAAAAAAAATATATATATATATATATATATATATATATATATATATATATATATATATATATACTGTATAATATATATATATATATATTTTTTTTTTTTTTTTTTGTTTTTATATTTATTTATTTGTATTCATTATTTTTTGCAATTATTCCTATACAGTACTTTTCCAATATCCTCCAGATAGAGGCCTAGCCTTCACCCTATGCTTGCTGTTTGTACCACTCTGTCACTTTACTAAAGGTATAGAGGCGCTTTGTGACATCAAGATTCACCTGCTTTGTTTTCAATTTCATTCCATTTCCGCGAGTTTGAGTATTACTGTTAAGTGTGAATAGCGTATTTCTATCGACTTTGTCATAGCCTTTCAGTATCTTGAAGCACTCTGTAAGTTGACCCCTCAGCCCTCTCTTCTTTAGTGAGAACAGATTTTGATCTTCTAAGTCTTTCATAACATGGTTTATTTCTCAATGATGGTATCATCTTTATCGTTCTACGCTGCACAGACTCGAGTCTCACAACGTCGTTGTTCAAGTAAGGTGACTAAATCTGCATGCCATAATTATTCAAGGTGGGGTCTCAGCATGCTTTTGAATAATGGCGCTATTACATTCTAATGTTTATAAGGAAATATTAGTTTTATTAATCTCAAAGCTCTGTTTACCTTGTTTGCTTGCAGCTGCTATGCATTGGTCGAGTGTTTTAGGTGTTCATAAATAATTATCCCCAGGTCTACCGCTGCTGTACCAGCGACGTTATTTAAAGTTAATTCGAGCTCTATTTAGATGATTTTGTGCAGTTTAAGAAAGATCTGTGGTAGTAAAAAGGATTATGTGAGATAGTTCGAAGCCTTTTGATTGTTGGAGGCCTTTTTTAAACTGAACAGAATCATCTAATGGTAGCCAGAATAAAATAAAAAGAATGGCGCAAGTACAAAATTGGTTAACTATATGTTTTTATTTTTATTCTAGTCATTCCGTTCACTTTGTATTTCTTATTTATGCTATCGACCTGCAGCAAATTACATTTATTGACATTGAAGGGCACCTGACGTGTTTCAAGCCACTCGGCTATCTTGTTTAAATCAGACTGCAGCGCATTTCTATCTTCTTCGGTCAGGATTGTATTCCCTATCTTTGTATCATCGTCAAACTTGGAGATGGTGTTGTTTAGCCATACATCGATATAATTTATATAAATAAGAAACAGGACTCGTCCAAGGACCGAATCCTGCGGAACTCTACTAGAGACAGGCCTCCACTCGGATTCTATTTCACTTATCACCACTCTCTGCCTTCTGTCTGTAAGAAAATTTTATATCCAAGAATAAATTTTACATTTGATTCCTATCTTCTCCAGTTGTTTCATTAGTTTCCAAGGTGCACCTTATTGAAAGCATTTGGAAAGTCCATGAAAATTATGCGTAGTGAATACTGACCACTTCTTTATGACAATGAATAATTGGTCTAAATAGTGGCTGTGCTGTATAAAGAAAGACAATGAGATGAAGGTCCAAAATGATACCCATAGAGAGATACCTACTGTTGTGTGGAGGCCCCAGATGTGATATTAGGGGAGAACTCCTGTAGCTACCATTATGATGGTACCCATGGGATAGGTCTAGGAAAGGACCTTTACGTTAGACCCCTTGAGGGACTCGAACAAATATCCCCTACTGAGAGATAGCTCTAAAGAAGTGCCCATTTAGGAAACAAAACATACCAGTAACAATTACAATACCGGTGATATATTGCACCCTGGTCATTTTGAGCACATATGTTTGCTATTAAGGAAGTTTTGTCTTTACACACCCAAAGCACTTATTGCACACACATTTGTGTCCCCAAGTAGCTAATTCAAAAATTCCAACATTCTACAGTATACTGACAGTCAGGAGTAACCTTTGTGGTTGGGTGCAGGCGATGGTTGTTTTAATTGCATAGAATGTTTTTGTTTTTGTTTTTCACCATACTCATTGATGTTAATAGAATAGTAATTAGACTCCTCGTGCTGTAGGCACACAATCACTTATCAAGTAATGTCTATAAATATATAGAATCCAAGTAAATAAGATACTATAAATTATATTATGCAACAGAGATTTGAAGTTTATTGCTCAGTCATGAAATACAAGGAAACCCAAATATTATAAACCCCTCCACATAACCTAATACCTCCAGCGGATCCCGACTCTACTACAATCCGTTCCCAGAATAAAATTGGTAGTGAGACAGCAGCTTTACCTGGCACCAAAATATGATATGGTAATTTCAGAGGCGCCCAGGCTTTACATTTGTCCCCGGAGAAATTAGTCCACATTGTCGGCCGCTTTGTTCTTTACCCTGTAATCCCCCGGTTAGTAGTCTGTTTTGTGTAACCTACTTCTGACCGGTCCCTGTACAGTCGGGGCCAGAATTACTAGATATGTTTTGGAAACTTAATTATAATACACTAATGATCTATGTTGATCAATAATGAATGAACCAGAATGATCAAATTGCTGGAATTTACTAGATAAGCCTTACCATCTAGTATGTGGCATTAGGACTTGTACACCTGGACATCACCTAATACTACAAACAACAATTGTACATACAGATAGATAGACAGTTTAATGTGTTTGCGTGTGTGTATATATATATGTGTGTGTGTGTGTGTGTATGTTTAGCCTATATTCAGTATATTCATACAGGGTGTCCCAAAATAGGTGTGTTAAACTTCAAGATTGAGTTATTTAAAATATTCCAAGCATAACTGTTCTATAAATGAAGCTCCATATATCTCAATCATTACAGAGCTATTGAATGGTATGTTTCCATGTATTTCCCCATAAGGTTGGTCCAACTGTCAAAGGATCTATCCCAACTTCACCTAAATGAGTTTGTTTTACCATGTTATTATCAAGATATTATAATTTGTAGCTTGTAAAATTATTAGACATTCTAGCTCACATTTGAATTATTGGAAACCATTTGACATGCAAGAGTCCATTGCAGCGGTGCGGGGGGGGGGGGGAGCATATTCAGCTTTCAATATATCGCTAACGGTTGAGATCTCGAAGTGTACGAAATGTACAGTGCGACTTGTGCAGTGAAACATGTGTGTGTGTGTGTGTGTGTGTAAATGTTTTTTATGTATTTGCAAAGAGGAGGCTGTAGGCACCAGCCGAACAGGGCGGTACTCCCGGGGAGTGCTAGGTGGTTGATAAGGACAGCTGGAACTCCTGTTTCACGACCTGGCCTCCCTAGCTGATCTGTTTTGTGCCTCATCAATATTGAGGGCAACCCCAGCCTGCCCTCCAAAACAGCTTATCCTATCAATACAATATATTACAAACACTTTACATACTACACTACCTTTGCAAAATAGAAAATTATGACATTACACCCAGCCTCAGAATCCCCAAAGGGGAAGGGGGGGGGGGGGGGGGGGGCCACAAATGCCCTAATCAGTTTGTGCCCTGGTCTGGACTCCTCAAAGTGCCCTGGACCTCTACTTTCTACTCTATCTATCCATTTCTGTAACATTCACAGCCTTTCCTCTCTCTTCTCTCTTCTACCAAACCTGACTGACTTTTACTCACCGAAACTCAGTTGTCTAAGGCAACAGACAGCAATCCCTTCTCTACTATCTCGATCCTCAATTCAAATCCAAAGGTGGATATTTGTACATACGCAACAACCTTAATTACTCTCGTGTTCCCAACTTTGACTCTTCCGAATTCTCAACTATCTGACTAAAGCTATCTTCTCACTCTCTCACTAAATATATTTGTGCTGTTTATTTCTCCCCTAATTCTACTGACTATCCAAAATTCTTTGACTATCTTACTTCTGAAGTGGAACACATTCTATCCATCTCTCCCTTCTCTGAAATCTCTATCTTTGGATATTTCAATGTTCACCACCGCCAATGGCTCTCCTCTCTTCACTGACCAACTTGGTAAACAAGCCTACATCTGTTCTATCCTAAATTACCTAGAGCAGTTAGCTCAGCACCCCACCCGTATACCGCTCTGGAGATCGGCCCAACATCCCTGACATATTTCTAACATCTAATCCTTCTGCCTATACTGTAAATCTTCTCTCTCCGTTGGGCTCCTCCGATCATAACCTTATCTCTCACCTGACCTGTCTCTCCAGTACGGCCTTCTGAAACCCCCAGCCGGCAGCGCTTAAGGCATTGGTAGGCTCTTTGGCAGTACTTCTTTGATTTCCCATGAAATTGTTTTGTTTCCATGGACGGGGACCCTCAGAGAGTGCCAAACGCATTACTGAGGTAATTCTTTCGGGCAAGAAGCATACATCCCATTTTCTTTCTCTCAAACTAACTCACAATATTCTTGGATTACTCATGCTTGTTCTATTGCTGTCCGCAATAAGGAGGAAGCATTCAAACAGTACCGTCGCCTTCAAACTCAAGAATCCCGTACTTTATATGTCTCTGCCCGGAATCAAGCCATATCTGTCCGTCGACTCGCCAAAAACTCTTTTATCAATAACAAATGCTTTGAACTTTCCAACTCTAGCTCTTCACAAGCTGTTTGGTATCTAGCCAAAAACCTCTCCATCAATTTCACTTCCTCGTCTTTCCCTCTTTTCCACTCTGACGGTACCACCGTCACCTCTTCCTCTGACAAACTTTAACTCTTCGCTTAAACTTTTGCCAAAATCTCCACCTTGGATGATTCCGGTGCTACTCCTCCCTCTCCACCCCCCTCTCACTTACTTATGCCTAAGATCATAATATTTTCTAAGGATGTAATTTCTGTTGTCTCTGGGCTTATTACTAAGAAGGAGTACAGATCGGATGGTGTTCCTCCTGTTCTACTCAATAACTGTTCTTCCGTGCTGACTCCCTGCCTAGGCAAACTATTTTGTCTCTGTCTTTCCTCTAACGTATTTCCTTCATGCTGGAAGTTTGCTCTTATTCAACCTGTCCCAAAGACAGGTGGAACACTCCAATTATCGTCCAATTGCTCTCATTTCTTGCATCTCTAAAGTTTTTGAAACTATTAACTCAAAATTTCTTAAGCATTTATCTCCCCATAGTCTACTTTCAGATCGCCAGTATGGTTTCCTTAAGGGCCGCTCTACTGGTGATCTTCTTGCTTATCGCACTAACTCTTCGTCATCCTCCTTTCAGGACTTTGGAGAGACTTTCTCTATTGCGCTAGACATATCAAATCTTCTTACTTTCAATGCCTCCAAGACCCAGTTTCTCCCTCTATCTCTCCATCACAATCTTCCACAAGACTATCAATTATTCTTCAACAATACACAACTTAACCCTTCACCTTCTCTCAATATTCTAGGTGTATCTTTTTCATCCAACCTTTGTTGGAAAGCTCATATTACCACTCTTGCTAAAACAGCCTCCAAGAAGTTAGTTGTGCTCAACCGTCTCCGTGGGTTCTTTACCCCCACATAGCTTCTTGCTCTGTATCGGGCACAGTGCGCCCCTGTACTGAGTATTGTTCACATGTGTGGGGAGGCTCCACCCATACTACACATCTCAAAAGAGTAGAATCAAAGCATTTCGCCTCTTCAACTCAATTCCTCTTACTAGTTCCCTACAATTTCTTTCTATACGCCACAATGTTGCATCTCTGTCAATCTTCTATCTCTATTACAACAATCAGTGTTCTTCAGAGCTCTCTCAGTGCATACCCCCTCCCTTGCAGCGAGTGCGAGGTACCCACCTTTCAACACAGTCCCACTCCTATTCTGTCCAGCTCTCCAACCCAAGAATTGGCAAATGTTCTCAGTCTATCTTCTACTCAACAAGATAATTCCGGAACTCTCTCTCTTAATCAATCTTTCCTTCCATCCTATGACTTAAACTGCTTTAAACTGCGTGTGTCCAGGAATTTGACTCCAATGTCCCTTGAATTTGGCTTTGTCACTCCTTTGGCTTTGAGGGAGACACTCGTTACAGGCAACCTCCCTTTTGTCTGCTTCATACACATAGAAATAAAATGACTACGAAATATATCTATATAATACAATGTATGTATGCATTTGTTGCATCGATGATTTTTATAATTCTGTTACATCTAGGTTACAAAGTTAATCAAGGAAACTGTATGCATATATTAATATATGCATAGTTTAATTTTTGTGGTGATTAGTTTTTAACTGAACACTCTCTCTCTCTCTCTCTCTCTCTCTCTCTCTCTCTCTCTCTTACATTTTTTTATTATTCTTTTCTATTCTTTCAGGAGTGATATAAATGAACAAAATAATCTACTTAGAACCAGTTTAAATGGGTTAATTCCTCTATTAACCCGTTCAGCACGATGACGTACTTTTTTATCATATTCTAGTTACCATTAGACGATTGTCTTTAGCTTATAATCTACCTCTTGGACACAAAGACGTAAATATAAGCTCATTAGACCCTCTGAATAGCTTAGGCCTTTCTTAAACTATATAAAATCGTCACATTTTAGCCGGAATCAAAGGTAAAAAGGCTTCATCGTGCTGAAGGGGTTAATTATTTATGTAGAAGTCTCCAATTATGTAGTAGTTTATGTATACCAACTAGTTCTATATCAACTCAACCTGCAGACCTCAACCCGTGCCAATTCAAGCAGGGCCGACTATACAAGTTTCGGCTTATAACTCTTATGTTAAATTAAGGGGAGTTTTTTAGTTTGCTCCCGAGGCCTCCATCAAGCTTTAATAAATACCCCCTTCGAGATATTGTGTAACAGTACAATTTAATTGATAAAAGTTAAGATCTTTTAGTTGAAATTATCTACTGGTTGAAATGATCTAGTGGTTGAAATTATCTACTAGTTGAAACCACTCACTGGTTGAGATCTACATTCTGATCAAAATTATATACTGGTTGAAATCTACTGATCGAAATGATCTAGTGGTTGAGATCTTTTGGATAAAAACAATTTACTGGTTAAAATTATCTACTGATTGAAAGTATGTGGTTGAGATTTTCAGGTTGAGATCTACATGTTGGATTGACCTACTGGGTTGTGTTATCTGGTTAGTGGTGATCATACTAACTGTTTACTTTGTTGTCCCCACAGGAGTACCAGAGCCTGTTGAGAACTGCAGTGCCTGGGAGGGTGGTGGAGGAGAGGCTGGAAGGGTGGTGGTGTGGTGCCTGGCAGGATGGGGTGGGGGCCTGGACCAAACCTTCACCCTGGAGGTCCGTCACGGTGGATGGCGGGGACTAGGTGATCCAGGCCTGGCTGATCTTGACCTAGGCCCAGAGACTAGCGAACAGAAGTAAGTCGAGAGACACTGTTTAAAATATTCTTTAAATTACGTGTAGAGGACCTACAATAACTTTTTCAAAAATGTCATTCACTAGTATAGCTCTATGCTCATATTTACCTGTACATTGAAAACTGTTAAATCGTAAATATTGTGTGGTGGTGTTTGGTGGGGGCCTCGACCAAACCTTTACCTTGGAGATAACACACGGAGGCTAGCGGAGGTTAGATCCTGGGCTAGCTGATGCGGACCTGAGCGTCGAGACAAGGGATCAAAGGCAGGTTGCTCAATACTGGTAAAAAGGACTCTAATATTACAACACTTTGACATGACCTTGACCAGGGTGCCGTGACGAATTGAGGTGGGATGTACATTTTTAATAAGATCCCTTGATATGGTGGTTAATTAAGGTGCTGGAGTGCTGCACTACTGGCCTGGGTTCGAACCCTGGCTGGGTCATGTCACAAAAATATTTATGTACAGTTGCAGGGTGTCAGGGCAATTAGGTAGAGGCAAGATTATCTATATTGCTAAATAGATCTTCTAATAATGAAGGTCGCACACAGTTAAAAGCATCCCTTAATATTTATAGTCATAGGGCGCTGGAACAGGTGAACAAAAGTGGGTCCATCTACACTTCTCAACCACTCAGTCTGTGCATCCTCTCTTTGGACCCTAGACTAGGTCAGAATAGTCATCAAAGCGCCTGACTTCGTTGTCATTCAGCTACTTCCTATTCCGGGGTAAGCACTCAGACTCATCATCGTGGATTACTACTACTACATTGATTTTTATTTAATATTTTTCATACATTTCATGTATAATATTAATATTGATATTAATATTAATATTGATATTAACAAATATTTTAATTATTTCTCAATATTTACGGTCACACTCATTTAAAAATATCATCTAATAGTGACGGTTACAAGCCTGGTAGCACTGTTACCAACTTAGTACCATAATTTGAACAGTAATAAGCATGCATAACCGTTTTGCCAAACACAATGTCGTTATTTAACCCATACTGTACTACGGACGTCCTTTTCATCATATTCTGGCAATTATTAGACTATATTAATCAGCTTAGGAAGGAGCTCTAGCAATAATAAGGCTTCAAAGTCTCTCAACCAAACCCTTTAACTATCACAGATCCTTCTCAAGCTGCATGAAATATAACACTGGTACTCAGAGGGTTAATGGTAAAATATGGGTAAAAATCCTTATTATTTATAGATGTTTTCCAAAGTGGTCATTTGATTGCAATGATTGCTAATAGTTTGGCAAACAAGGCCATAAGTGACCACTTTGGAAACTATACTATTTTGTTTTAATTATTATCTGTATTATATCTTATATTGTTAATAAGATACATACCAGAATTTACTTATTCTTAGCTGTGTAAACTTATCCGTATGAGCGTTTAGTCCTTATATGAGCCAGAAAACTAAGACTAGAACAGATACATGGGATTCAGTGTATAATGTAATGTTTATTTACAGAGTATATAAGCTAAGTACAACACAAAACTAAATGAAGAAATTAGCTAATTACGTATAGGGTTTTAAGGCAAGATTACAAACTGGGATTTAATTAACAAATATTCAAATACAATACATAAACAATGAATTAAGTCTGGCAAAGAGGTAGTTTATATACAGTATATACAAAATAATCGGTAGAACACGAGAGAAGGACGTATGTTAAGTTTAATCATGAATATTGGACAACTATGAATATTATAATATGGGCGGCATTTATGGGCAGATGTTGTATAGCAAAAAGTTAAGAAGAAATTAAGATGTTCAATATAATTATGTTGTAGGCAGAGTATCTACGAACTTCTAAACTTCATTATTTCTTAGCAAGGTTGATAAAGCTAGAGTATGTGTTATTCAAAGAACTTTAATATAGTAGGCCTAATTATGGACTCTGTCAACCAGACACAAAATTACTCTTGTACCAATGCGTTAATTAGTTATATATTTCCATAGGGTCTCAGGGATGCCAAGGTTTCGTTTCGTCGTCTTCTTCTCGGGTGTCTGAGATGAGGACCTTTGCTTTGGGAGTTTTATTATTGTTATTCTTCTCCTTGCGAGTGGCTGAACAAGGGTTGCTGAACTAAGACCGAGTTCGCATGTTGTGAGGACATTGATATCGTGGTTGTCCATCAATGACAGTAGCAGGAGATTGTTAGATTGTAAGAGCCTGTTTCTCTCTTGGTTGACAGTGGGAGCAGAGCTCTCTCATTGTATTCCACCCACTCTTCGTAGAGCATGTAGCACCCATCTTGCAACACAATCCCACCCCTACTCTGTGCAACTCTCCAACCCAAGAACCTTATTCTCAGTCTTTCTTCTATTCAACAGCTGAGCTCTGCAACTCTCTCCCAGAATCAGTCTTTCCCTCTTTCTATGACTTAAATTGCTTCAAACTCCGTGTGTCCAGGCATTTTGGCTCGAACTTCCCTTGATTTTGGCCCTGTCACTCTTTCAACTCTGGGAGAGGCACTCGCTACAGGCAGTTCTGCCTTTTGTCTCCCTCACTCACATAGAAATATAAAATGCACGATTTCTTATGGTGCCACACATTCCAGTGCTGTGTGTTTTTTTTTTTTTTTTTTCTATGTGAGTGAGGGAGGCAAAAGGCAGAACTGCCTATAGCGAGTGCCTCCCCCATAGTTGGAAGAGTGACAGGGCCAAAATCAAGGGACGTTCAAGCCAAAATGCCTGGACACACGGAGTTTGAAGCAATTTAAGTCATAGGAAGAGGGAAAGACTGATTCTGGGAGAGAGTTCCAGAGCTCAGCTGTTGAATAGAAGAAAGTCTGAGAGTAATGTTTCACTCTTGGGTTGGAGAGTTGCACAGAGTAGGGGTGGGATTGTGTTGCAAGACGGGTACCACGTGCCCTACGTAAAGGAGGTGGTATACACTGGGAAAGCTCTGAGGAACACTGATTATTATAGTAGCAATAGAATAGCGAGAGAGATGCAACATTGCGGCGAAGAGAGAGAGATTGCAGAGAGTTGGTGAGTGGACGGGAGTTAATGATACGAAAGGCCTTCCTTTCAATTTTGTCTAGGAGAGCGGTGTGAGAGGAACCTCCCCACACATTGTGTAGGGTACAGGCCGAAGGAGGGGCTGATGTACCAGTTGTCGAGGTACAGGGTGTGGCCTTTGTTGAGGTAATCCTTCATCATGGTGATGACCACAGCACCAGATGTGCTGTAATGCCCCACAGGAACCATTTTTTTTTTTTTTTTTTTGTTTTCTTCCATTCCCATGTACAGAATCATGACTTGAATATAGCCAGTCCTGCAATCGCACATCACAAACAACCTCATGTTGTACCGATGATGTTTGGATGGGATGTTCTGGAGAATCCCAATGTTGCCCCTCCACAATACCAAACGTTCGTCAATAATCATTTTTTGGTATGGTCTGAAGGCGGCAGCAAACTTCACCCTCAGGTAATCAAAGATAGGCCAGATGCGCTCCATGGGGTCCTTGTTGACTGGGCTGAATTCCTGATTTTGTGTGTGGCTGTGAAGACTATTGGTAAAGTGCAGGTTGCCCATGATTGCAGTCAACCTGTTGCTGCTCATGATTTTTCCAAAATATGGGCGTGGCAACAAGTGTATTACATGACCAGTACTTCCGGATGGATTCTTCTTCAACACCCCTATCAGGATGACGATGGCCAGGAAGATATACATTTCCATAGCTGTTACGTCATACCTCTTCATTTTCTCTTCTCATAATCTGCTCTCAGATCGCCAGAATGGCTTCCTTAAGGGTCGCTCTACTGGTGATCTTCTTTCATATCTTACTAACTCTTGATCTTCCTCCTTTTGAGACTTCGGTGAGACTTTTTCTATTGCACTATGACTAGACATATCGAAAGCCTTCGATAGTCTGGCACAAATCTTTAATTTCTAAACTACCCTCCTTCGATTTCTATCCCTCCATCTGTGCCTTTGTCTCTAATTTCCTCTCCGGCCGTTCCATAGCTGCGGTTGTGGACGGCCATCGCTTACTTCCTCACCCTATAAACTCCGGTGTTCCTCGGGGCTCTGTCCTATCTCCTATTCTCTTTCTAATTTTTATAAATGATCTTCTCAACTGTACCTCAATTCCCATCCATTCATACGCAGACGACTCAACCTTACACTACTCCATTAGTTTTTCAGAACGCCCCAGCCAGCAATTCCTCAATGACAAACGGAATGAAGCCATAGAACACTTAAATTCTGATCTAACTATTATCTCCAATTGGGGCAGAGAAAACCTTGTTACCTTTAATGCTTCCAAAACCCAATTTCTCCATCTATCTACCCGTCAGGAACTCCCTGCGGACTATCCCTTATTCTTCAACAATACAAAAATCAATCCTTCACCTTCTCTCAATATTCTTGGTGTCTCTTTTTCTTCTGCTCTCAGTTGGAAGGACCATATTACCAGTCTTGCTAAGGCAGCCTCCCAGAAGCTGGGTGTGCTCAACCGCCTTAGGAGGTTCTTTACCCCTGCACAGCTTCTTGCTCTGTACAGGGGCATAGTGCGTCCTTGTATTGAGCATTGTTCACATGTGTGGGGAGGTTCCTCTCTCACCGCTCTCCTAGACAAAATTGAAAGGAAGGCCTTTCGTATAATTAACTCCCGTCCACTCACCAACTCTCTGCAATCTCTCTCTCTTCGCCGCAATGTTGCATCTCTCTCGCTATTCTATCGCTACTACAATAATCAGTGTTCCTCAGAGCTTTCCCAGTGTATACCACCTCCTTTACCTAGGGCACGTTGTACCCGTTTTGCAACACAATCCCACCCCTACTCTGTGCAACTCTCCAACCCAAGAGTTAAACGTTACTCTCAGACTTTCTTCTATTCAACAGCTGAGCTCTGGAACTCTCTCCCAGAATCAGTCTTTCCCTCTTCCTATGACTTAAATTGTTTCAAACTCTGTGTGTCCAGGCATTTTGGCCCTGTCACTCTATCAACTATGGGGGAGGCACTCGCTTTAGGCAGTTCTGCCTTTTGCCTCCCTCACTCACATAGAAAAAAAAACAAACAGCCGAAGCGGGTGGAGTATGATGTTTGGATTTTCCCAGCCATGAAATAGTAATTCCATCAGTTGATTTGGTCAACAATTATGAAGAACTGGAAAATGTCCAGTCTGGAGGCATATCTGTTCAAGTTGGGGATGCTGGGGTCAGATTCCCTTTCGCCCCAAAAATCGTACACATTAGGCGCAAAATCTGCGCCATCCAACCAATTCCAACCCTGGTCCATGGGATTGTCTTTTCCCTCACTCATATATTCCTCTTCTTCAGAGACTAGGTATCCAGCAGGAGTGGTGGGTGTCCTTCTCCTCGACCTCGAATTCGAACTCGAACTTGAACTCAAACGTGACATAGAAGTGTGGCTAGGGAGATGGACCAAGGACACCCTTGACACACGGCCATGGGTGGCATGCCCACGAGCAACAATAAACCCTCGCTATTGATCAACAGGACATCAGGGAATGTCAGGGCGACGAGAGGGCCCTGGTTGTGGCTATGGAGATGGTGGTGGAGCGTCAGAGTGATAAGAGGGCCCTTGATGTGGCGATGAAGGTGGTGGTAGAGTGTTCGGGGAACGAGAGGGCCTTGGCTGTGGGGATGAATGTAGTGGTGGAGTTTCAGGGCAATGAGAGGCCCCTGGCTGTGGTGATGAAGGTGGTGCTGGAGTGGTGGGATGATGAGATGGCCTTGGCTGTGGTGATAAAGGTGGTGTTGTTATCACAGTAAGAATATGGCAGTGAACCGGGTCGTGGTAGTGATGGTAGTGGGGATGCCCGTGGTGGTGGAGAGTTATCGGGTGGTGATACGGGCGGGGAGGCATACAGGCAGCGTGGTGGAGTTTGGTGTGAATCACTATCACTGCTTATCCCCGATTCCTCTTCCTCCCTTGGCAGTGGAGGAGGGCTCTTTCATAACTTGTAGAAGCTATGTGCAATGGTTACTTTCAGAGGAGAAACCGTGGGGGATGGCTTTGAGGGAGAAGCTGCTGTGTCATCACTCTCTTCACTCTCCACCGCTCTCTTCTTCCCCTAACTCTGCTGCCCCGGGAGGTGTATGAATTTCATCTATGGTTCCTCGTCTTCTCCATCATCGTCATTGTCAGATGGGTATTCAGGGCCAGTTGTAGTACCACATGGATGCGCAGGTGTTGTACCATGTGTAGGAACACTGCCACCATGTCATGACAATGGCAGAATTGGGTCCTCTATCTCCAAGTTTAGCCTTGCTGGGGACCTATTCATCTCGTGATGAATCAGAGGCACTGTCCTCGTACTCGGAATCCAAGAACATTGTTACAGCCTTGGGAAGTTGAAGGTGGCTTGCATGATAGCCTCGGGAGGGAGCATGGTCAAACATTATGCTTTCACTCACGAGAAATAGCAGGAACTGAAGCTCGACGCATGCGTCCCGCCAAGCTCGTCTGGAGTGGCGGGCTCTGGGTTATGTTGCACAACATTAAGGTACCTTGTGTGCAAATTTGAGTCCCTTACAAGCCTTTTGACAGGTATAAATAAGGGCAAGAATAGCCGATGAGATGATTTTGTCGCTGGGCCTGTGCGTAGCAAAAATAAGCTATGAGAGGGGTTTATCTTTGGGGCTCAACGTGTTAAGATAGCATGTATGTGTTATTCAGAGGCCTTTAATATAAAATAAGAACTCTGTCAACCAGAAACAAAAGTACTCCTGTACCAATGCGTTAATTAGTTATATATTTCCCCGGGGTCTCAGGGAGTCGTTTTACCATCTTCTTCTGGGGTGTCTGGGATGAGGACCTCTGCTTGTGAGACATTATTATTATTATTAATGGGAGTGGCTGAGAATGGGTTGTTGAACTCAGGTCGAGAGTAAGGATTGCTGAACTTTCTTTGGGCCAATCTTGTGTGCTTCGCAAGGGATGCTGAACGAGGTTGCTGGTGTACAAAGGTTGCTGAATGTAGTAGCTAGAAAATAGGGGTTGCTGAAATTTCCGTGGTCCTCACTAGGGTTGCTGAATAAGGACTTGAACAAGCAAGAGATGCTGATGCTGAACTCAAGTGAGGTAAGGGCAGGTGAGACCCGGTGACCTTCCTAATAACTGCAACGGGTCTTGGGAGATTTCATGCGCCTCTCAGTGGTGGGAGTCTTGAGTAGGGAGTGGGCCTTACTCTTTCAGGGATAAGGCTGCCCTTAAGTCCCTTTTGTCCTGGTCCAATGGAGGCAGGTAACTTCTCTCTCCAGGTGACAGGTGGGCCGGCAGGTAGGCTTCCAGCTGTACGAGGTGGGGGGCTGAGCTTGGACGTTACTGGCTGTACCTGTGTGGGAGAAAGAAAACGGAGCAGAGGGGGACACTGAATCATTCCTTCTGGTGGCTGGCTGTATGACTGCCACACATGTGGTCTGCGTGGATGTTGGTTCTGGCTGCTGTGGTGCTGAGGAGGACTCTTATTGGTTGCTCTCTTTCTCAGATCTCAGCATAACAGTTAATTTTACAATTATTTGTTTAGAGTGTAAGGAATGACAGAATCATCATTATATTCTTGGCCTCAATTGTTAATTTAATTTTAAAATATGTAATGTAGGAATGGGCTAAACATTTACCAAACTCAGGGCTTCTATGCAAAATGTAATATATATTTCTTTTTACAGTGTAGGGAAGGGTAGAATCCTTGCCGAACTAAGGGATCAACCAGAGCCACATTTCACAGTGGCGGGGCTTCGGGCCGGGCGGGAGTACGAGTTATCGGTGGTGGCCTCTAACAGCCAGGGCTCAGCGCCCCCTACCATACTTCTCCACCACACACCCATCGACGTAGCTGAACAAAGGACTAGCCCCGTCGTCGCCCCTGCTTGGCCGACCAGGCACCTAGCAGCCCTCACCCCTCCTATCGTCGGTGCCATGGTAAGTCTATGGGCCAGATCAAGAAATCATTGGAATCGATCCTATCCACGGGGGCCAAACTTTTAGCATAATCTCTAATTAACTGTCACTAAGTGATAAGGGACCAAGGTTATCATACGTAAATGACATGTACATAATAATATGCAAAATGTCTTGTAAATGATTATTGTAGCAAAAAGCATTCTTTGTTGGTACTGATTTTCACCCTGGCCTACACACGGACTAGGTCGGGTTCGTAGCTTCGCTGTTCCTGTGCGGCCTGGCGGTGATCTTTGTCATCAGGAACCGCAGAACTCGAACCCACACCCACACTGACACGCCCGCCCATTCTAGCGAGATCTACAAGGAGAAGCGAGAGGAGGAGGAAGAAAGACCGGATGTGATTTTGGTTTCTGGAGGTGAGATACTTAGAGTTCATTACAGTTTGAGAATAATACATTCCACTGCAAACACTGTGTGTTCAAATGTAACTGAAATTATACATATAATAATTGTTTCCATTGTTTGTGTGTACCAATGTAAACACATAGACGACTGAAAACACTTATTATGTGTATAATTTTTGTTACATTAGAATACAAATATGTTACAGAGTACTGTATACGTGTTCTTTTGTCAATATCTCTTTGGTGATCGTTTACCACATGAGTTATCTTTCTTTTTCTATCTTCCTTTTTTCAGAGGTTGTTTTCTTAATAATTGCTAAGACGAATTTCAAAGAAGGTATTGATTACTCATAAATATTCAAATAGAGATATTTGTATATATATGTTTAATAAACAATACAATAATACTTATTATACGTAATACCACGATTTGTTGTATAGGAAGTAACCAATGTGGATTTTAACCAATTGTATAGCCTCACCTTGATATGAATACATCACTCACTAACTCAAACATCAATCACAACATTACTGATCACACAACATTGTTTATTTTGCTCTTTCTCTTTCTCACTTACTCATTCACTCACTCCTTCACTTATACGTATTCGCTCAAATACTCACTCACTCACCCTCTTTGTCTCTCACTTACTCACATACCCACTCATTTACTCACACAGTTACTCTTACCAAAAAATAATCGATGCTTTACATACGTTTCCAACATTATCTATTATCATGTCGGATACCTAAATGAGAAAGCAAACTATTCGATGAATGGCACTCAGCTTAAGAATGTAAACGGAGAAACCGATCTGGGAGTAACAATATCGAGTAACCTAAAACCGAGTCAACAATGTTCAGAAGTTGTTACGAAGGCAAACAAAATAATTGGCTTTATAGGCAGGTCATTTGAGCATAAATCCAAAGAAGTTATCCTAACCCTTTACAATTCCTTAGTCCGCCCTCTTCTGGAATACTGCGTTCAATCCTGGTGCCCTTATTACCAAAAAGATAAAACAAGCTAGAACGAGTTCAACGTAGAGTTACCAAAATGATACCTAGCCTAAAGAACAAACCATACGAAGAGCGTCTTAGAGAATTAAATCTATTTCCTTTAACCCAGCGCAGATTAAAAGGTGACTTAATTCAAGTGTTCAAAATCATCAAAGGCATCGACAATATGAACTGTAGTAAGTACTTCACTATCGACCAATCTAATTACACGCGGGGAAACGGTTGCAAAATTATTGGAAAATCTTTTAACTTGCACGAATCTAAGAATTTCTTCTTCAATCGAGTTGTCAACTTGTGGAATGGGCTTCCCCGAAACGTTATAGACTGCATCACCGTTGATTCATTTAAACTTCGCCTAGACAAATATCTCTCATCAAACCCGCGACTGACTGCGTTTGTAAATGAATAACTTTATTTTATCTCCCCCTCAGTTACTAACCCATCTGTCCTCTACTAACTTCCTAATCCTGCCACGGACATTAGTTCCAGGGCAGTAATTCCCTTTCCAATGTGCCCTTACCCACTCTAAACCACTGTTTGGACACTTGATCCTCAGTGTTTTGGAGAACAAGCAACCTAGAAGGGTCACTAGATATGTTGTTGCTTGATTTCCTTTGTACTCCTTTGTACTCCTTCATTGGCTTTCTTTTACACTTTCACTCATTCAGCCACTCAATCGAAGACACTCTTATCACTTTATTGTTGTATATCACTCACTCACTTTTAAATCACTCATTAACTCACTAAATTTATCTCGCTCATCGTTTCTCTGTTACTCACGCACTCAGTATTTTCACCTCACAATCTTATTCGCCCATTCACTTAAATTAACTCACTCCCTCCCTCACAGTAACTTATTCATACATCAATCAAAGCGGTCTGATATCGCTGGTACATTGTCTCTCCAGCAATTGTCTGTGCGAGCAGTCACTAAAACAATAATCAATGTTATGATTATCTGTCAACTGTTCTCTCACTTATTGGCTTTCTTTTGCGGACTCAGCACTCACTTTTATTGACTCATCATTAATTTTAACTCACTACATCACTCAATTTGTTATCTCACTCACTCACTTTTATTGACTCATCATTAATTTTAACTTACTATATCACTAAATTTTCTATCTCTCATTTTCCTCCTAAGCCACTTGCGCACTTTCAAACACATTCACTCACCCACTCACTTAATTCTAACCTCTCATATGTGTTCCCTTACTCACTCACTCACCTATTAATCCTCTCACTATAACTCTCTCTCTCTCTAATCTCTAGCTCACTCGCTCAATCTCATCCGAGGTTACAACGCACTTTCAATAATTCACTCACCCACTCACTTATTCCAAACCCCTCGTATGTTTTCCCTTACTCACTCAATAACTCCCCTATTCATCCACGCACTCCCCCACCGAATAACTGTTGTATCTCACTCACCCACTCATTCAACTTAAGGGGAGTGACCTGCACTATTATCTTCTTTTCTCTCTTTCTCTGGCTTGTATCCATTTGGCCCCATTCAGCCTACTGTTTTAAGACGTTCATTCCCATCCCGGTGTCATTTTTATACTGGTGAGCGGTAGCGAGCCATCATATGTTTTAAATGTTTTTGACAGTAGGCTAAATTTGTACATTTTTCGATAGAAAAATGTCTCCGGCGAAGCCGGATTTCTTCATATAATGCTGGCTCGCTATCGCTCGCCAGGAAGAAATCGACACCCAGATGGGGATAAACGTCTTAAAATAGTTGGCCGAATGGGGCCGAATGGATACAGGCAAGAGAAACAGAGAAAAGGAGACAAATCAGACAAAGCAGGTCACCCCCTTAAACATATGTTCTCTTTTACTCACTCACTAATAATTGACCACTTGCGAGTTTCAACCTATAAGGAAGTTGGAGCTGTAGACATCGATATTTAGCAGAATTACCAGCTAAAATACAGTTGCAGTACATTTATATACACATTAAATATAATTCAACATACTTTCTATCCATCATAAAGCTACATTATTACTGCATTTCTGTTTAATATCGATGTTCACAGCTCCAACTTCCTTATAGCCCGAAACTCGCAAGGGGTCAATTCACCTATTCATCCACTCACTCACCCACTCTCATCCGAAATCACAGCGCACTAACGATCACCCCATCACCCACTCATTTAAGAGGAGATTTCTACTTGAAGGATTTTTTTCTGGACCCTTTTCTCCCTCATGTTTAACCACATTGCTTTTGAGATTTTAAGATGTTCGCCTCCATTAGTTTGGCGATTATATGAACTTTCGCCCCATCTCTGTCTATTTTATGACCTTTGTTGCCATTTATGTGTCGAGTTTTTCCTGGCGAGCGATAGCGAGCTTTTAATTTAAGAGGAACCGGCTTTGGGCCGGGACATTTTCGACCGAAAAATGTACAAATTAATTTTGAAAGGGGGTCTAGGGGGTGTAATTTTAAGCTTGATGGAGGTCTAGGGAACCAACTAAAACAAAATATTAATTCAAGTCTCTATTTTTATTTATTTATTTTATTTTTTTATGTGAGTGAGGGAGACAAAAGGCAGAACTGCCTGTAGCGAGTGCCTCCCCCAGAGTTGAAAGAATGACAGGGCCAAAATCGAGGGACGTTCGAGCCAAAATGCCTTACTCAATCCCTCCTACTCAATTACTCACTTACTCACTTTCATCTTAAAGTGAGTAGGTGTGGTGGAGTGGTCTTGCTACTGGACTGGTAATATGAAGGTCCTGGGTTCATATCCTGATGTGTCAATGGGAAGATATTATTGGGATTGTATTTGTGTTGCACATGGTGTCAATATGTTACCATGAAGCCCACCGAATCGCTAAAAAATACCCATATACATTAGCATTTTATGAATATTTCCATTGTAAAAATATGTGATGGGTAGCAGTGCCTGGTGAGTGATTAGCTCAATGGGTATCGTTGCTTTACTCATAATCTGCAGTAAGACCTCTTGGCCTCATCGTTCTGAACAGACAAAAGAAAAAGTCACAACGCACTTCTTAAACAACTCATACTCACTAACTCACCAACTCACTCACTCATCCCCATTCTAACTCACTAACGCACTTTCAATCTCACTCACTCAATTTAAGGGGGGATGGGCCGGTTTTTCTGGCTCCCCTTCTTTCTCGTGTTTAGCCACATTGGTTGGTAGATTATTAGACGTTTGGCGAATTTAAGAGTTTACGCTCAATATCTTTGTCAATATTAACCCTTTCCCTGCGGGTGATGTTCTGGAATGCATAGGCAATTTACAGCAATTTCCAGGTTTTAAAAGCCTGTAAAAGCCGTAGAAATCGAGTGTCAGTTGGCGGGAGCGTGAGGGACCTCCATCCGACACTCAGAGCAGCCAGCCTCTCACTGAGGGAGACTGTGGTCTCGCACGGCTGTCTCAACAGTGTTGCCGAGCAAGCGAGAGCTAATAATTAGCGAGTTTTTCCGAATATCTATGGCAACGCTGCACCTACGAAGCTCGTTCTGGTGTCATTTTGAAGCTATTTTCGCCTAGTTTTCGGCAGAATACAGTTCATTTAATGCAGATACTTGATTAATCATTCAGAAGTGCCTGAATATGCCCTAAATAGCGCCCAAAAAAAACGCAGAGAAAGGGTTAAGACCTTTCTTCCCGTTGTGATGTAGATTTTTTCCTGGCGAGCGATAGCGAGCCTGTAATTTCAAGAGTAACCGGCCTTTGGCCAGGACATTTTTCTACCGAAAACTTTACAAATTTATCTTGAAGAGGGGTCTAGGGGTGTTTTTTACAGCTTGATGGAGGTCTAGGGAGGAAACCAAAAAATAATAAAAAGATAAAACAATAAGTAAATATACAGTATACGACCAATAAGTAAATATACAGTATACGACCAATAAGTAAATATACAGTATACGACCAACAAGTAAATATACAGTATACGACCAATAAGTAAATATACAGTATACGACCAACAAGTAAATATACAGTATACGACCAATAAGTAAATATACAGTATACGACCAACAAGTAAATATACAGTATACGACCAATAAGTAAATATACAGTATACGACCAATAAGTAAATATACAGTATACGACCAACAAGTAAATATACAGTATACGACCAACAAGTAAATATACAGTATATGACCAACAAGTAAATATACAGTATACGACCAATAAGTAAATATACAGTATACGACCAACAAGTAAATATACAGTATACGACCAACAAGTAAATATACAGTATACGACCAACAAGTAAATATACAGTATACGACCAATAAGTAAATATACAGTATACGACGACCAATAGTAAATATACAGTATACGACCAATAAGTAAAATATACAGTATACGACCAACAAGTAAATATACAGTATACGACCAACAAGTAAATATACAGTATACGACCAATAAGTAAATATACAGTATACGACCAACAAGTAAATATACAGTATACGACCAATAAGTAAATATACAGTATACGACCAACAAGTAAATATACAGTATACGACCAATAAGTAAATATACAGTATACGACCAATAAGTAAATATACAGTATACGACCAATAAGTAAATATACAGTATACGACCAATAAGTAAATATACAGTATACGACCAATAAGTAAATATACAGTATACGACCAACAAGTAAATATACAGTATACGACCAACAAGTAAATATACAGTATATGACCAACAAGTAAATATACAGTATACGACCAACAAGTAAATATACAGTATACGACCAATAAGTAAATATACAGTATACGACCAATAAGTAAATATACAGTATACGACCAACAAGTAAATATACAGTATACGACCAACAAGTAAATATACAGTATACGACCAATAAGTAAATATACAGTATACGACCAATAAGTAAATATACAGTATACGACCAATAAGTAAATATACAGTATACGACCATTTCCCCTTAAAACACTCGCATGTTCACTTTTACTGATTCACTACCTCACGTACTCACTCACTCACTCACTAAATAACTCGGCCATCAATCAAAGCTCTCACAGATATCGCCGGAACATTGTCTCTCTTGTTATGCCTGCGAGCCATCACCAAAATAATCAATGTTGTAATTATGTTGCAAGCTTTCGGAGTCTGTGTTTCTGGTGTGTGTGTGTGTGTATGTGGTTGGGTGGTGTGTGTGTTTTTCGTGTGTATGTATGTGTTTAAGTGTGTGTGTTTGGGTTGTGTGTGTGTTTTTCGTGTGTATGTATGTGTTTAAGTGTGTGTGTTTGGGTTGTGTGTGTGTTTTTCGTGTGTATGTATGTGTTTAAGTGTTTGAATGTGTGTTTGGGTTATGTGTTTGTATGTGTTTCGTGTGTATGCATGTGTTTGGGTGTGTGTTTGGGTTGTTTGGGTGTATGTATGTGTTTGGGTGTGTGTGTATGTGAGAGAGAGAGAGAGAGAGTGTGTGTGTGTTTGGGTTATGTGCGTGTATGTGTTTCGTGTGTAAGTATGTGTGTTTGTGTACGTGCTCGGTGCCTGTGTGAGTGAGTGTGTGTGTGCTTGAGTTGTGTGTGTGTATGTATGATGTGCTGTTGTGTGTGTGTTTATGTGTGTAAATGCGTGACTGTGCTTGGTGTCGTTATGAGTGAGTGATTTAATTGGCTTGTGTGTGTGTGTGTGTGTATGCATGTATGTGCGTGTTTGGTGTGTGGGGGGGCGTGATTGACTGTTTGTACTTGGCGTGTATGTATGTGTGTGTATGTTTAGCGTATGTGTGTGTGAGTGAGGGAGCTTTTGTACTTGAATTGTGTGTGTGTGTATGTGCGTGTGTGTGTGTGTGTGTGTGTGTGTGTGTGTGTGTGTGTGTGTATGTGCGTGCGTGCGTGCTTGTGCTTGGTGTGTATGTGAGTCAGTGTGTGTACTTGGATTGCATATGTGTGTATTTGGTAATTAATCATTAAGGGTGCCCACCTCGCTTTTTTTCTTTCTCTCTCCCTCTCTCTTTGGTTTGTATCTATTCATCCCCATTCAGCCTATACAAATTTGTCTGAGCGGTCAAACATTACACACCAGGTATAATGGAGATACCCGGTTCACCACAGTTGCAACAGAAACCCAGTCATGGCGGGTGGCTGTGGCCTGATGAAATCCATCCACCGCCCAATTTTACCTTAGGGTGTGTGCTTGACTACATCTATACACTGTATGTGTCATATATTTAACTTAATTTATCTCCTAGTTGTCCTAATCTCAACTCTTTTCACGTGTGTGTGTGTGTGTGTGTGTGTGTGTGTGTGTTTATTGGGTGAGTGTGCGTTTATTTGTGTTTGACTGGTGTATTAAGGGAGCCCACCTCGCTTTTTTGTTTTCTTTCTCTCCCTCTCTCTTTGGCTTGTATCCATTCGGCCCCATTCAGCCTACTGTTTTAAGACGTTTATACCCTCATCTAGGTGTCAATATTTTCCTGGCGAGCGGTAGCGAGCCAACATATATATATTTTTGTTTTGACATCATGCTAAATTTTTACATTTTTCGATAGAATTTTTTTTTCCGGCAAAGCCGGATTTCTCCATACAATGCTGGCTCGCTATCGCTCGCCAGGAAGACACCTGGATGGGGATACACTTCTTAAAACAGATGGCTTAATGGGGCCGAATGGATAAAAGCCAGGGAAACAGAGAAAAGGAGAGAAAGATAAAAAAAAAAAAAAATTACCCACCCTTAATGTGTGTGTGTTTGTGCATGGATTGTGTGTGCGCGCTTGTTGTTGATATTCTGTGTGTGTTGTTTGAATGGGGTGATAATATTTGGTGTTTTTGTATCCAGGTCCGTGTGTGTGTGTGAGAGTGTGGCTGTGTGTACATGTCGCTGTATACTGTAGATAAACATAGATACTTAGATCAAACAGATAAAGAGAGAGAGAGAGAGAGAGAGAGAGAGAGAGAGAGGAGGAGAGAGGTGCGAGAGAGAGTAAGATGAGTAAGATGGGAGGGATACAAAGTAACAGAGTACAAAGGAGTACAAAGGAAATCAAGCAACAACAGATCTAGTGACCCTTCTAGGTTGCTTGTCCAAAACTGAGGATCAAGTGTCAAACAGTGGTTTAGAGTGGGTAGGGGAACATTGGAAAGGGAACTACTGCCCTGCCACTAACGTGGCAGGACTAGGAAGTTAGTAGGGGACAGATGGGTTAGTAACTGAGGGGAGGATAAAGTTATTCATTTACAAACGCAGTCAGGTCGCGGGTTTTTTGAGGCGAGATATTTGTCTAGGCGGAATTTAATGATCATAACGGTGCTGCAGTCTATAACGTCTCGGGGAAGCCCATTCCACAAGTTGACAACTCGATTGTCAAGAGAGATTGAGAGAGAGAGAGAGAGAGAGGAGGAGAGGGAAGGAGAGAGAGGGGAGGAGAGAGAGAGAGAGAGAGAGAGAGAGAGAGAGAGAGAGAGAGCACAGTACAGTACACCGAGAAAAAATCGCCAAGTTAATTCGAGTCCACAAGAGAAGAGGCTGGCTATACCTCTGCAATCCAATAAGAGGAGAGAGAGAGAGAGTGACAGTGAGCAAGAGAGAGTGAGAGAGAGCAAGAGAGAGTGAGAGAGAGCAAGAGAAAGTGAGAGAGAGCAAGAGATATAGATAGAGAAAGAGAGAGAGAGAGTGGGGGGGGGGGGCGGCGGCATACATTATATTGGGGAACATTTGATAAACTGTCAAGTTAACTAACCAACGTAGCTACAAGCAAACAATGGAGAGAGAGAGAGAGAGAGAGAGAGAGAGAGAGAGAGAGAGAGAGAGAGAGAGAGAGAGAGAGAGAGAGAGAGAGAGAGAGAGAGAGAGAGAGATCAACCAGAATAATATCTCCCACCATTTTTTCGCAGGTGGAAGCAAAAACAAGAAGAAGAACGAAGAGGAAGAGGAAGACAAGGAAGCCAAGGAAGGAGGTCAAGAAGAGGAGGAGGGGGAGGAAGAAGAGAAGAAGAGAAAGAGAAGGAAGGGAGGAGGACCGGGGAGCTACTCCATCTGTTGTGAAGTAAGTGAATTATTATAGTCGTGTGCGTGGGTAACTTGTTTTGTGTAGACCGGGAGGCATACACACAGCGTCCCCAGGCCACACACACATACACACACCCACACCCACACACACACACATACATGATTAAGGACGCACATTTACACTTACATGAAATTAAGAGCAACATATCGCACGCGTATTATTTATAACCCACACACACACACACACACACACACACATACACACACACACACACACACACACACACACACACACACGCATACACACACACACATGCACACACACACGCATACATTAATCTACATGGAAATATACTATTTATGCACTCAACCATATTAGTTTTCATTATGCTAATTATGAAGATAAAAATGTAAACACACTCGTAAGTTTACTTAATTATGTGCACTTATATATTAACACACACTATATGCGTGGCGTTTAAATGCACATATATGCACACAACATTTGTATCCGATCATTTGTATCGTATTATTTGTATATGATCATTTGTATCCGATCATTTGTATCGTATTATTTGTATCGTATTATTTGTATCGTATTATGTGTATCTGATCATTTGTATCGTATTATTTGTATCGTATCATTTGTATCCGATCATTTGTATCGTATTATTTGTATCGTATTATGTGTATCTGATCATTTGTATCGTATTATTTGTATCGTATCATTTGTATCCGATCATTTGTATCGTATTATTTGTATCGTATTATTTGCATCCGATCATTTATATCCAATCATTTGTATCGTATTATTTGTATCCGATCATTTATATCCAATCATTTGTATCGTATTATTTGTATCCGATCATTTATATCCAATCATTTGTATCGTATTATTTGTATCCGATCATTTATATCCAATCATTTGTATCGTATTATTTGTATCCGATGCTGTTATTTAAGGGAAGGTAATTGGTTATTCTGGTCCCCCTTCTTCCTCATATTTAGCTCCATTCGTTTTCAGATTTTAAGACATTCGGCCCATTAGTTTGGCGATTGTAAGACCTTTCGCCCCATTTTGTTGTCAATGTTAAGACTTTTCGTGTCATTTAGTTGTCGATTTTTTTCCTGGCGAGCGATAGCGAGCCTGTAATTATGGAGGGACCGGCCTTTGGCCTGGACAATTTCTACTAACAAAATTGCAAATATATCGAAAAAGGGGCTCTTAGGGATTATTTTTCAGTTTGAGTTACTGTACACTCGGTCAAAAAAGTATCTGCACCCCTACCCTGATAATCTGGTGTGTACAGCTTGGTAGTATAGGTTGTAGGTCGTAGGTCGTAGGTTGTAGGTTGTAGGTCTTAGGTAGTATAGGTAGGTAGTAGTATAGATGGATATAGCTACAGGTAGATATGCAAACTCTACCAAGCTGTACACACCAGATTATCAGGGTAGGGGTGCAGATACTTTTTGGACCGAGCGTACACATATTCTTTACATGTGTACACATAACAGTGCACACATGTATATACAACTATTCCCTTCATTGTGAATTTTTACGGGGCTTTCAGCTGTTTGGCATAGAGCCATGGAAAATAGTGTTTGTAAAATATTTGTTATTTTTGTTTTTATTTTATTTTTTTTTCTATGTGATTGAGGGAGGCAAAAGGCAGAACTGCGTATAGCGAGTGCCTCGCCCATAGTTGAAAGAGTGACAGGGCCAAAATCAAGGGACGTTCGAGCCAAAATGCCTGGACACACGGAATTTGAAGCAATTCAAGTCATAGGAAGAGGGAAAGACTGCTCTGATCTGTGTTCTTTTATTTCATAATTTTATATTGCTAAAGTGTTGGTTTCCACATATCGATTTTGATTAGTTCTTTTGCCTTTATATTGTCTTTGTCCAAGTTTTGGTTTGTTTATTTTGCAAGCTTTACCATTTTATTTCAATGTTTCACAGGTCAATAATCCGTGTTGAACATTTGCATACATATAGGTAATTTGAATAGGTGATATATATTGCTTCAGTGTAGCCTATAATATAATGTTTACTTTGGCTTTGGTAATTAGGGAAACAAATATGTTTCTTACTTATTTCTTACCATCCATCCATATACTCATATACTCAGGCCCAATCCTCACTTTTTTTTTTTTTTTTGTATTAATTAATTAATTATTTATTTTGGCCGACTCTATTGTGCATATATTTTTTGCAGGTTTGTTAGTTTCATTTGTGCTCAGAGAATTGTGGATATAGTCATGAATTCCATTTATACCCTCTCTCTCTCTCTCTCTCTCTCTCTCTCTCTCTCTCTCTCTCTCTCTCTCTCTCTCTCTCTCTCTCTCTCTCAAATTAATTATAAACTATCTCAATTAACCTCCATTAATATCTGCCCTCCATAAACTGTAATTAAGTCTGAGTAGCAAACAATAGAAATAACCAAATAACGTGTAGGTAGATTTTCATTATTATCAGCCTTATGCTTAAGTTGTATTATTATTATTATTATTATTAGTAGTAGTAGTAGTATTGTTAATTAATATGATATTATTGAATACGACTTTAGTATTGCTATCGTTAGGAGATGAACCATTGATGTTTAATGTATTCATTTAGGTTTGCCTAACATTAGGCGATTTTATTCACTTCTAGATGAACCTCCAAGTTTGTCAGGGGTAAAATAAACTTCACCACAGGTGATCTCTAAGTTACATAATATCGTTTATTTAAGCCAAATTACAAAGAAAAGTCTCCATCGTAATGCAAGGGTCAAAAGTTAGACTGTATGTATCTTATAGCATTATATTGATAAAATCTAATCTATAGGTGAAAAAAAATCGTAAATTTTCGGTGGCCAAAAACTTTCCAGCAACATATCTTTATTATTATTATTATTATTATTATTGTTGTTATTATCATCTGTGGTCTTTTGTACTGGTATCGGAAACTAGGCTGAAGATAGACCAATTTAGCTTAATAGTAACTCCTAAACTACCAAACCAGAGTTGCCGATAAAAGTTGAAGGAAGAGGCGCTTGTGTGATACCGGCTTAACCCTCTCAGTATACGATGACGCTTTTTGCAATATTCTTTTGATAACACTAGACGATGTTACTCAGCTCTGGAAGGGCCTATAGGAATCAAAGATGTAAAATTTATCTTGATTAACCCTCTGACATCCAAATTCCTTCGCAACAAAATAAAATCGTCTTCAGATAGCCACAATTAAATCGTCTTCAGATAGCCACAATTAAAGGTAGAAACGCGTCATTGCATATTGAAAGGGGTACAAATATAAATGTGTTGCCATGTCTTCATTTTGGTTTCTTTTCTTCTTTCCTGCTGCCACTTCTTCAGGATAACTTGAAATCCCAGGATAGTTTGAGACCGCAGGGGAGCGACAGCCTTCCCCAGGACTCCCCCCGAAGCCCCCGCCCAATCAGAAAAGCTGGGGGTGGCGAAGGTGGAGGTGGGGGGCTGAAGTCCCCCTCTGGTATACCCTCCAGTCCCTCCCCTCCCCTCCCCAGTCTCACCCCTGCACTTTACAGCCCCTCTCCTTCCCCAGCTCGCCCTAGCTTCACCCCTATCCCCTCTATCACCCCCCAGGCCCTCCCTGACCTCTCCCCGTCCCCTACCGGCCCCCCTTCCTTCCCCAACCCCTCCCCAATGCATTCCACTCCCTCCCCAGCTCTCTCCACCCGCTCCTCCACGCTCCCCACTCGCTCCCACCACAAGCCCCCCTCGCCCCCCCTCCGAGCGCTCCCCCACCACGGCTCCATGCTGGGGGGGTCATCGCGCCTGCTGCCCCCCACCATCGCCCCCCAACAGGGTCTGGTTGGAAGGAGAGGAGGTACCGGGGGTGCTACAAGACCCCACTACACCAGGGCACTCGTGTCTCAGAACCACCACCTCAAAGACGATGTAGACGAGAGCTTTGTGTAAGGGAGAGAGAAAGCCATTTGTATTAATAGTTCTTGTGTCAGCTAGATCATCACACTATATACTGTATATATAGTTTTCTGGTTGGACCTACTTTCTCAAAGCCACCACCTCAAAGACGATGCTGGCGAGAGCTTTGTGTAAGAGCGTGAGTGTGTGTTTATGAGTGAATGAGAAATATATTTGCATCACTAGTTCTCGTTTCAGCGTGATCATTAGACTAAATATAATATTCTGGTTGGCCAGAGTGTGTGAGTGAGTGGGAGATATATTTGCATCACTAATTCTCGTTTCAGCGTGATCATCAGACTATGTATATACAATTTTCTGGTTGACCTAATTTCTCAAACATATCTCCACAAAGACAATGCATGACGAGAGCTTTGTGTAAGAGAGTGAGGGATAAGGAGGGAAGTATTATTATTATTATTATTATCATTATTATTATTATTATTATTATTATTATTATTATTATTACACGGTTCAAACAACAGTAGATCGCCCGCCCATATTATAATTGTGTGTGTGTGTGTGTGTGTGTGTGTGTTAGTAAGAGATAAATGTGTATTATTAGTTCTCATTCAAGATAGAGTGTGTACTTTAAGCCCATATTAAGTTAACTAGTTTCTGCGAGAGAGAGAGAGAGAGAGAGAGAGATGGCAGGATGGGTGGACGATTGACTGGGTGGTAGAATAGACGAACACATATCAATGGCTGAAAAATAAGATGATCTTGAATATATGTGCTGTGTTTTTTTTTTTTTTTTTTTTTTTTTTCTATGTGATTGAGGGAGGCAAAAGGCATAACTGCCTATAGCGAGTGCCTCCCCCATAGTTGAAAGAGTGACAGGGCCAAAATCAAGGGACGTTCGAGCCAAAATGCCTGGACACACGGAGTTTGAAGCAATTTAAGTCATAGGAAGAGGGAAAGACTGATTCTGGGAGAGAGTTCCAGAGCTCAGCTGTTGAGTAGAAGAAAGTTTGAGAGTAACGTTTCACTCTTGGGTTGGAGAGTTGCACAGAGTAGGGGTGGGATTGAGTTGCAAGACAAGGTTAAGGCCTTTGATATTGATATTGATATTGATTTGGTATTGATAAATACGCTAATATGTGTGTGTGTGTGTGTGTGTAACCGCGTAGATAAACATATGATATACGAGTGTTGAAAGTTTGTATTGCGAGTATCCCTAGGCCAAAAAATATCCGTGTTAATTACTATACTTTTATCGTATTCCTAGCCTGGTAATATCATACACTAGTTTCCGTAATTGCAATGAGAAGTACCGGACCATTATTACAGAACCCCACATTGCAATTATAACAACTAGCGCATCATATCGACTTAAGGGGAAGTGGGTCGTTTTTATTTGCGCATTTGTGTATTTTTAAATATTGTTATTAGTTTCCTCCCTTGACCTCCATCATACTTAAAAAAACACCCACCCAAAACCCTCCTTCAAGATAGATTTGTAAATTTTTCGATAGAAAAATGTCCCGGCCAAAGGCCGATTCCTCTTAAAATTTCAGGCTCGCTATCGCTTGCCAGGAAAAATATCTACACCTAAATGGCACGAAAGGTCTTAAAATTGTCAACGAAATGGGGCGAAAGGTGTTAAAATCGCCAAACTAATGGGCCAAACGTCATAAAATCTGAAAACAAATGGGACTAAACACGAGGAAGAAGGTCGACCATAAAAACGGCCCATCTCCCCTTAATTAGAATACGGCCAAACTAATGAACGACGCTCGACAATGATCGGGGCTTGTTTGTTGGAATACGAACCTATAATATTATGACAAGTCTGTATATTTATAATTAAGGGGGGTGACCTGCTATTTTTCTCTCTTCCTCTGGCTTCTATCCATTCGGCCCCATTCAACCTACTGTTTTAAGACTGTAATCCCCATCCAGGTGTCGATATTTTCCTGGCGAGCTGGAGCGAGCCAGCATATTATTTTTGACAGCAGGCTAAGTTTGTACATTTTTCGATAGAAAAAAAAATCCGGCGAAGCCGGATTTCTTCATACAACGCTGGCTCGCTATCGCTCGCCAGGAAAAAATCGACACCTAGATGGGGGATAAAAGTCTTAAAACAGTTGGCTGAATAGGGCCGAATGGATAAAAAAAAAAACCCGTCTCCCCTTAATTATAATACGGCCAAACTAATGAACGACGCACGACGATGGTCGGGGTGTTTGTAGGAATACGAGCCTATAATATGCTAGTCTGTCTATTGTATGTATTCTAATATATGAAGGGGTTACTGAGGTAGTGTCATTTGTTTAGCGTTTATTAAGAGTGATGTTCTTTAGCGGAATTACCACACTCATTATTTGAAAGAACGTGTTTTTTTTAGTGGAGGAAGTGTGGTGTTATGCAGTAGCGGATATTACAGAAATTAAAGGGAGAATGGGCTATTTACTTGCAAATTCATTTATCTGTTTATTATTTTATTTTTTTTAGATTCCTCCCCACACCTCCATCAAGCTTAAAGAAACATCCCATAGACCCCTGTTCGAGATAAATTTGTACATTTTTCGGTAGAAAAATTTCTTGGTTCCTCCTACAATTACAGGCTCGTTATCACTCGCTAGGAAAAAATCGACACCTAAATGGCACGAAAGGTCCTAATGTTGACGAAGAAATCTGATGAAAGGTGTTAAAATTGCCAAACTAATGGGCCGAATGTTTTATAATCTCAACACAAATGGGGCTAAACACGAGGGATAAAGAGGACGTGTTTTTTTATGGAGGAAATGTGGTGTTATACAATAGCAGATTATACAGAAGTTTAATTGAAATATATATAATAGCCTTCCGAAATAATGCTTTAGTAAAATGAATACAAGTAAAGCGAGACCATAAAGGATACAGCAGAGACTTTGTAATTGCCTATGATGTTTATTATAGTGAGGGTGTGTGTATGTGGGATTATATGTAATGTTAATAATGAATAGAAGTGTGTGTGTGTGTGTGTGTGTGTGTGTGTGTGTGTGTGTGTGTGTGTGTGTGTGTGTGTGTGTGTTTTAGGCTTACTTATTTGAAAGGTAATTTAGTGACTTACTGTACATATGGTAAATGACTCAAAACTGTTTATATGATTACCATGATAGATAAATTAATACATGTTAAGGACTGTATGTATTAGCATTTAACCCCTTCAATACCATGACGTCTTTTTACAATATATTCTGGCTATCATTAAAATATTTTATTAACTCTGCGTAAGCAGAGTTTGGTATCGCCCCCCGTATAGTGGGTACCACACGAAAACAATGTCTGTCGTCGTCGTCGTCGTCCGTCTGTCTCGGAACTACTCCTAGACCGTTGGACGGATTTACACCAAATTTCACACGAACATTTGTTGAGTGAATGCGAACGTCAGTCAAAAAAGATTTTTTGAATTTATGCAATAGTTATGATTTTAGGTCCAAAATTTGGTTTTACCCCCCTCCCCCCTCCCCCCTCCCCCCCCCCCCCCCCCCCCTCTCCCCCCTCCCGGACCTCCTCCCCCCCCCCCCCCCAAGCAATGATGGCGTTCTGGGGGCAAAAACATCTCGCTACGTATTTGCTAGGTTAAGTTAGTTTAGTTGGCATTAGAAGTGATTGTAGTAATATTTGGATTTATGGTGATAGTAGTATTGATGGTAATAATAGTAGTGATTATGGTTGTAGTTGTATTGATGATGATGACAGTAGTGATGATGATGACAGTAGTAGATATGATGGTGACAGTAGTAGATATGATGGTGACAGTACTAGTAGTAGTGATGATGGTCATAATAGTAGTGATGATGGTGACAAGTAATGATGATCGTTGTGATAATAATGACAGTAGTGATGATGGTAGTGACGATGGTGTGAGTATTAGTGATGATGGTGAGTAGTAGTGAGGATGGTGAAAGTTGTAGTGATGACAATAGTTGTGATGATGAAGATCATAGTAATGGTGATGATGGCAGTAGTAGTGATGATGGTGACAGTAGGATACATGATGGTAATACTTGTGACATTAGTAATGATGATGGTTATAGTAGCAGTGATGATGTTAACAGTAGTAATGATATTGTAAGATGGTGGTGATGATAGTAGTAATGATGGTTGATAGTTGTAGTATCAATGATGATAGTAGTGATTAAGATGGTAGTGACAATGGTGACAGTAGTAGTGATGATGGTAAGAGTAGTAGCGATGATTGTAATTGTAGTAGTGATGATGATCATAGTAATGGAGATGATGACAGTAGTCGTGATGATTGTGGCAGTTGTAGTGATGATGGCAGTAGTAGTGATGATGGTGATTGTGATTGATGATGGTATTAGTAGTGATAATGGTAACCCATCGCAGAGTTGGGTATGCCGTTTTGATTTTGGGCAAAATGGCACGTCTACTTTATTAACACTTACGCTGCGAGAATATTTACGTTATATTAGGACTCATTCAGGCACTCCTGAATGATTGAGCAAGTGTCTGAATGAAATTAAATGTATTCAGCCAAAAACTAAAAGAAAATAGCTTCAAAATGACACCAGAACGAGCTTCATAGCACGCAGGATTCATCCGCATTGCTACTATAGACATTGGCAAATATTCGCTAATACTGAGCGAATATCGCTAATATCGTGCTACATTTGCCTTTGGCAGCACTGCATAAAAGCGGGACATGGCTCATATCCCTAAGTGCCGCATCCGCCTGGCTGGAGAGCGGACGGGGGCCTGCCGCGCTCCCGCTCACTCGGACTCGTCTCCACAGGCTTTAAAAGCCTGTAAATTGCTATACATTGTCATGGCGTTCCGGAACGTCTCCCGCAGCCAATGGGTTAAGTTTACTAAGGGCCTATGGGAATTAGAGGGATAATGGAGATGGATTTTACCCTTCTGGTTCCTAGTGGTCCTTCTGAAACTGAGTAAAATCGTTTAATGATAGCTAACATCAGATTAAATGGCCGTGACTCTACTGAAGGGGTTAAGATACGTGATATAATAGAGGGTTGATGTAAGCCCTCCCCACTTAAGGGGGTAGTGCTTGGTTTTTGGTCTATATATACAGTATATATATATATTTATACATATATTTATACATAAATTTATTTATTTATTTATTTTTGAGTGTCTTCCCTAGACCTCCATCGAGCTTAGGCAACAACCCCTAGACCCCCTTTCAAGATATATTTGTACATTTTTCGGTAGAATAATGTCACGGCCGAAGGCCGGTTCCTTCTAAATTTTGAGCCTCGTTATCGATCGCCAGGAAAAAATTGACAACTAAAGGGCACAAAAGGTCTTAACCCTCCCGCATCCAGCAAGTTAATATTGACAACAAAATGAGGCAAAAGATCTCAAAGTCGCCAAACTAACGGAACGAACGTCTTTAAACCTCAAAATTAATATGCTAAACATGAGGGAGAAGGGGGTTCAGAAAAAGCGAGCACTACCCCATTAACATAGAACTATAGGGATTTTTAGTATTAATATATAAATAGGATATAGATATAGGATTAACTGAATTGCAGTACAAATCTAATATATCCTCATAATCTGTATATATGATTGTGAAATAATGGAAGATTGTATTATTGAGTGCATTTTTATTTTTAGTTTTGTTTATTTTATTTTATTTATTTTCTTAGGTGGAAGAGTAAGAGATTTATTTATTTATGTGTATATTGGAGATTATAATTTTGTGTTTGTGAATGTCTAAATCTTTAAGTTGTTGGCATATTACTTGAGTATGTTATATATATAAAAAGAAAAAGAGAGAGCAAGACCCACCAGATGATCAGGGATATTATGTGAGCGAGTTATTGTGTGTGAGTGTGTGTGTGTGAGTGACTGTACAGTACATGCGTACGTGTGTGACTATTCATGGGTGTGTGAGTATGCGTACATAATTGTAAGGGTGAGATTGTGAACAAATCCGTGTAAATGAGTTTCGAACCCTGACCAAACTGCCGACACGAGATCAAAGTTAACTAATAACACACTGATCTTTATACCCCCAACCCCTTATGGTTATTATGGCAGGTGTTACTTCAAAGACATTACCTTACACACACACACACACACACACACACACACACACACACACACACACACAGGTAGTTATACATACCGATACATAATTTTCTACATAAAATAATATAACCAACAGATCCTCGTAGGTATAATCAGGTTATGAATAGAGAAAAATTAATTATGATAATTAATCAAACACAATTACAGAACACCACACATGCATATAAACTACATTCACGTATTCACACACATATTGTACTCGTATACCTCCATATATTCAGGCATGCATAATAATGTACTGTATACAAGCATATACACACCGATACATGCATACATACACACAAACATTCATACTTGCATCAAACATGTATATACGGTATGTACATGCTTACCTTATGACACCCAAATCGATCCTTTCTTATATATACTGTATACTAGCTGAGGTACCCAGTGCTGCTGCACGGGGGAAAATTGAAGTATGGGCTGTCTATCTAAATGGGGGGGGGGGTTCCGCCCCCTCCCCCCAGGGGGTGAGGGAAAACAAAAAATCGATTAAAATTCCCTTAGCATGCATGCCAAGTATGGGCTCTCCATCTTGAGAACTGAGGGAGGGAGGGAGGGGGGCTCCCCTGGTTTAAAAACCTATTCGGGCACCCCTTTAGTATGCATGCCAAGTATGGGCTCTCCAACTTGAAAACTGAGGGAGTGGGGGAGGTCTCTCCCCCTTATGTATGCCAAGTATGGGCTCTCCATTTTCAAAACTGAAGAGGGAGTAATTCGTGAAAAAACAGACAGAACGTTCCCTTTACAGTATATAGTAGATGAACATACACAAAGGCAAACATACACACACACACACACATATATACATGAATTAGACCTTGGTTCTCATTGAAGCAATTTAAACTCTCCTTGTGTCTAACTTTTTAAATGAAGTGAGGAAGTGTATTAGACATTGGTGACCTGAGTACGACGGTCACACACACACACACACACACGCACACATATACACACACACACACACCTGCACACACACCTACACACACACAAATACACACACTCCTACACACACACACACACTCCTACACACACACACACTCCTACACACACACACACACACCCCTACACGCACACACACCTTTGCACACACACACACACACCTTTGCACACACACACACACCTACACCTACACCTACATACACACACACACCTACACCTACACACAAACACCTACACACACACACACACATACACCTACACACACACACATACACCTACACACACACACCTACACACATACACCTACACACACATACACCTACACACACACACACACACACACACACACACACACACACACACACACACACTTAATATATATGGAACAGCCAGACACAAATCAGCGGTTTCCTTTTAATTAACGCCCTAAATAACAAAAGCCTATTATTGGCCTGCACTAATTTACCAATGCCAAAGACCAGGCGTTTAATAACTGGCAGGCCGTGGTATATTAAATCCTATCTCACAATTATTAGTGTGTGTGTATGACTGTATATATATATATATATATATATATGGCGATGATGATACAGTTTTTGACACCATGGACTCCCTTGGTTAACAGGGCTAGGGTGTGCCCTTGTTACAAGGACTTTACTGGACATTTGCCATGAATCGCTAGACTTGAGTGTCCAAACTTGTGACGTCTACCAATGGCGCGGGGTGGGATCGAACTGCCGACCCTTTGATCAGCAGTCAGATGCGCTACCGTCTATGCCACGGGCCGCGGCGTCTCACATCCATATACTATACCTGGGAGCACCAGGGTCTTGAACGTCCACAGTTTCGTCCTTCTGCACAGGTGTTAAGGGGGGTCACCGGCTTTTTTTATCTTTCTCTCCTTTTCTATTTTTCCCTGGCTTTTATCCATTCGGCCCCATTCAGCCAACTGTTTTAAGACGTTTATCCCCATCCAGGTGTCGATTTCTTCCTGGCGAGCGATAGCGAGCCAGCATTGTATGGAGAAATCCGGCTTCGCCGGAGAAAATTTTCTATCGAAAAATTTACAAATTTAACTTGCTGTCGAAACAAAAATATATATATGCTGGCTCGCTACCGCTCGCCAGGAAAATATTGACACCTGGATGGGGTTAAAAGTCTTAAAACAGTAAGCTGAATGGGGCCAAATGGATACAAGCCAAAGAAAGAGTGAGAGAAAGAGAAAAAAAGCGAGGTGGGCTCCCTTAACAACGCCATAGTCTTTTGTTGAGTGAATCCATAACCGAGGCAATGATTGACATTGTAGCCCGAATCATCACTTTCATGGATAATGCTACCAACATAAAACAAAATATATTAAAGATCTCTAAGTCCTCACCAATTAAATTGGTAAAGCCTATCTCAAATAACTCTAGCTCCCACAAATTGGTAAAGCCTATCTCAAATAACTCTAGCTCCCACACATTGGTAAAGCCTATCTCAAATAACTCTAGCTCCCACAAATTGGTAAAGCCTATCTCAAATAACTCTAGCTCCCACAAATTGGTAAAGCCTATCTCAAATAACTCTAGCTCCCACACATTGGTAAAGCCTATCTCAAATAACTCTAGCTCCCACAAATTGGTAAAGCCTATCTCAAATAACTCTAGCTCCCACAAATTGGTAAAGCCTATCTCAAATAACTCTAGCTCCCACAAATTGGTAAAGCCTATCTTAAATAACTCTAGCTCCCACACATTCTCCCTAAACTAATAAAATTATCTAATAACAAGTAGAGTAAAATTTCAAAGGCATCATAATCCCGAAGGAGTTAAATATTCCCGAAAGAAGCGCTCATGCACAATAAAACTACACCACTCTTATCACTATAACTTTAAGGAGAGGTTTATATTTTTGTTTTTATCTATATATAATTATTGTTGTTGTTATTATAATATATACTGTATATATATATATAAATTGTTTTAAGTTTCCTTCGTAGACCTCCATCAAGGTGTACAAAATACTCTCGAGATAAGTATGCGTTTTATCGTTAGAAAAATTATCCGGCTTAATTAAGGCCGGTTTCTCCTAAATTGCCGGTTCGCTATCACTCGCCAGAACAATAATCGACACCTAAATGGCATGAAAGTTCATAAAATCGCCAAACTAATGGGACGAGCAACGTCTTAAGATTTTAATACTAATGGTGCTAAATATGGAACATTAGTTAGGCTCAGTGACGTTCTCGACATATACTGTATATCAGCAAAGTATAGGGCGAAGGAAAAGCATATATGATGTACTGTAAAGCTCAAGGTGCGTCAGATGGTGCAAAATGATAACATTGTCCACAGATTGTAATGAAAATCCTTGACAAGGGACTCGTTGAAAAACTAAAATACCTTATTATGCATTGTATGAATGTACAACACGAGTGTATTGTATGTTAGTTAAGGTTTACAAACTCTAGTGTGTGTTTGTGTGTGTGCATATATATATATATATATATATATATATATATATATGTTTTAGTGTGTGCCTGTACGTCTACTGTATATGTGCGTGTTTGATCGGCGCAAAAAATCGGCAACTATTTTGGTATAATTCCATAAATTCTCTCTCTCTCTCTCTCTCTCTCTCTCTCTCTCTCTCTCTCTCTCTCTCTCTCTCTCTCTCTCTCTCTCTCTCTCTCTCTCTCTCTATCTCTCTCTCTCTCTCTCTCTCTCTCTCTCTCTCTCTCTCTCTCTCTCTCTCTCTCTCTCTCTCTTCCGTGTTGTATATTAAATCGCGACTATATGCATGTATTGGCGTGTGTGTATGCGTGAACGGGAATACATGTTTTCCAGATTTTGTGTATGTGGAGATAAACTATGTGCGTTTAGTTCCGAGCGTGTGTGCTATACCTGTATATCGATGAAGGATCACACACACACACACACATATACACAGACCTAAAAGACCACAGACCTTGTACCTAAAAGCAGTGCAAGACTGCATACCATCGAAAATACGGCGTCCAGGCCATAATAATAAGCCCAAATGGTGGAATAAAGATATTTCAAACTGCCTGCTTGCTAAAAAATTTGCTAATGATAGATTAAAATCCTCACAAAATGACGAAGAACGGGTGAAATTTGTAGAGCTACGACGCAAAGCCAAAAAGTTAATTAAGCAAAGTAAAAAGACCTTAGAGTTACATATTGCGAATCAAAGTAAAACAAACCCGAAAGAATTCTATAGTTATATCAGAAAGAAAAAAGTAGTTACTTCAACTGTTGGACCGTTAGTCGATGAAAAAGGAGAATACACCAAAGACGAAGTACAAATGAGTAATGCCCTCAATACCTTCTTTGCATCAGTTTTTACAACAGAAGACCTCAGTGATATCCCTACACCATCGCCGATTCAGATTGATAATTCAGATGTTCTAAGCAATATCACCGTTACAGAGAGAGAAGTATTGAACTGTTTAGATAAACTCAAGGTAAATAAAACGCCAGGACCTGATACAATCTCGCCTAGAGTTCTAAAGGAAGCTAAAAATGAGCTCTCCAAACCACTGACATTACTATTCAATAAATCCTTGCAGTCTGGAACTATGCCTGATCAGTGGAAGCTAGCCAACGTAACACCGATATTCAAAAAAGGCAGCAAATCCCTACCCAGTAACTATCGTCCAATTAGCTTAACCTCAGTTGTATGTAAAATGCTAGAAACGGTCATACGAGACAGACTCGTAAATCACTTAGAGGAAAATAACATACTTAAAGATACTCAACACGGCTTTCGTAAAAAACGTTCCTGTTTAACAAACCTCTTAGACTTCTTCCACGATATCCTCAACCTCTACGATGAGAGTAAAGCTGTAGATATTATATACCTTGATTTTCAAAAGGCCTTTGACAAAGTTCCCCACAAACGTTTACTGCTAAAACTAAAAGCGCATGGAATACAAGACGGTGTGTTGAAATGGATAGAAAATTGGCTCAGCAACAGAAAGCAAAGGGTAGTCATAAACGGTAAGGCATCTAAATGGACCAATGTAAGTAGCGGGGTACCCCAGGGATCGGTACTAGGACCAATTCTCTTTCTAATTTACATCAACGACATAGATGAGGGTCTCACCTGCACAATCTCAAAATTTGCTGACGATACAAAAATTGCAAATAGCGTACTCTCAAAAGAACAAGTTGACGATATGCAACACAATCTAGATAAATTGTCATGTTGGGTCCAAATTTGGCAAATGAGTTTCAATGCGGATAAATGTAAAGTACTACATGTCGGATACCTAAATGAGAAAGCAAACTATTCGATGAATGGCACTCAGCTTAAGAATGTAAACAGAGAAACTGATCTGGGAGTAACAATATCGAGTAACCTAAAACCGAGTCAACAATGTTCAGAAGTTGTTAAGAAGGCAAACAAAATAATTGGCTTTATAGGCAGGTCATTTGAGCATAAATCCAAAGAAGTTATCCTAACCCTTTACAATTCCTTAGTCCGCCCTCTTCTGGAATACTGCGTTCAATCCTGGTGCCCTTATTACCAAAAAGATATAAACAAGCTAGAACGAGTTCAACGTAGAGTTACCAAAATGATACCTAGCCTAAAGAACAAACCATACGAAGAGCGTCTTAGAGAATTAAATCTATTTCCTTTAACCCAGCGCAGATTAAGAGGCGACTTAATTCAAGTGTTCAAAATCATCAAAGGCATCGACAATATGAACTGTAGTAAGTACTTCACTATCGACCAATCTAATTACACGCGGGGAAACGGTTGCAAAATTATTGGTAAATCTTTTAACTCGCACGAATCTAAGAATTTCTTCTTCAATCGAGTTGTCAACTTGTGGAATGGGCTTCCCCGAGACGTTATAGACTGCAGCACCGTTGATTCATTTAAATTCCGCCTAGACAAATATCTCGCATCAAACCCGCGACTGACTGCGTTTGTAAATGAATAACTTTATCCTCCCCTCAGTTACTAACCCATATGTCCCCTACTAACTTCCTAGTCCTGCCACGTTAGTGGCAGGGCAGTAGTTCCCTTTCCAATGTTCCCTTACCCACTCTAAACCACTGTTTGGACACTTGATCCTCAGTGTTTTGGAGGACAAGCAACCTAGAAGGGTCACTAGACCTGTTGTTGCTTGATTTCCTTTGTACTCCTTTGTACTTTGTACCTACCTACCCACACATACACATACACAGACCTACCTACCAACACACAGACACACACACACACATACACACTCAGACGTACACACATACACATACCTACCTACCAACACACACACACACACACACACACACATAGACGTACGCAAATACACATACCTACCTACCTACACACACACACACACACACTCATACACATACACATATCTACTTACCAACACACAGACACACACACATAGACGTACACAAATACACATACCTACCTACCTACACACACACATAGACGTACTCACATACACATACCTACCTACCTACACACACACACACACACACACACACACAGTCACACACATACACATATCTACTTACCAACACACAGACACACACACATAGACGTACACAAACCTACCTACCTACACACACACACACACACATAGACTTACACACATACACAGACCTACCTACCAACACACACACACACACTCAGACGTACATACATACACATACCTACCTACCAACACACACACACACACACTCGCACACACTCAGACGTACACACATACACATACCTACCTACCAACACACACACATAGACGTACACAAATACACATACCTACCTACCTACACACACACATAGACGTACACAAATACACATACCTACCTACCTACACACACACACACTCACATACACATACCTACTTACCAACACAAACACACACACAGACGTACACACATACCTACACACACACACACACACACACATACACACACACACACACACGGACCCCTCTATGATCTTGTTTGTGCCCGGTTCACCATTCTATGTATCGACTTGCACGTACAGTCGACCACATCATTTCGGGTACAGTTAAAATCACCAATATCACTAGCCCTAGACAGTCCTCATGAACTATTACTATACAAACAAGTATATATATTCTTTAACATAGACTATTTGTTCTATCTATCTATCTATCTATCCCCGAAGGGGTAGCCACAAACGAAACGCCCCCATGCACCTGTCCCCTCTCAACCTATGCCCGAGAGGGAGTAGTTGGAATATAGAAGAAAAACAAAATCGACGCCCCCTCCTCCCAACCAGCACCGCCTTCATTAATATACTTCTTCACTCCATCCTTCCACCTCTCTCTCGGTTTATCTCTTCCTCTCTGTCCTTCCACCTCGCTCTCGTGCACCCTCTTAGTCATTCTCTTGCTTCCCATACATTCCCTATGACCGAACCATCTCAAGGTGTTCCTTTTCACACTTTCCTGCACATCTACCTCCACACCAAACCTCCCTCTTACTTCCTCATTAGTTTGTCTATCCCTCTATGTAACTCCGCACGCACTTCTCAAGTAACTCATTTCCACCCCTCTCATTCTTGGTCTGAGTCTCTCCACCAACGTCCATGCTTCTCTTCCGCTTCCGTAAGTCAATGCCGAGATTACCACACCGTCATTTAAGGACTTCTTCACTTCCATGCTAACCACCCTATTTCTTGTTACTGCTTTTAGTGTTCCTACAATACTATTCCCCTGTTACACCCTCTCCCGCTCTTCTTCATTCATACTCCCATCTTTACTCAGCACACTGCCCAGATATTTAAAGGAGCTGACAATCTCCATCGCCTGACCATTCAACTTCACCTCACACTCTGTGGCTTCACCCCTTTCGAAGACCATAGCCTTGCTCTTCCCCGCATTTACATTAAGATTCCGTTTTTCTCACTGTTCCAAACATATTTACCAGACCCTGCAACTCCCATTCATTATCGCTCATCAGAACTGTATCATCAGCAAACAGCAGTACAGGTAGCTTCCACTCGTTTCCCTCACATGTACTGCCGCCTTTGCACCCTCATGCATGCTCTTCACTGCTTTCAGCAACTTGCCATCTACTCCGTATAGCCTATTCTAAATACTTTCCACATACCTTCTCTATCCACTCTGTCATATAAGGGGTTAAGGCCCCATTAATTGCTCTTTCCATTCACATATGCATAGCCTACGTGAGTTGCAGTTGGGATGTGTGTACATGCTTAGATTGATATGCAGGATTCGAAGTTGCATAATAAATCGTAGGCAGTGTCCACCATCCTTTAACTGTCTTCGTGGTGCAATGCATAAGGTGTTGATTTTCGGTGTGAGCATCCTGGGTTCGAATCCACGGACTGCCACATGTGTTTGTAAATTTCATTAATCGATTTTAGGAGTATAGTTGGTTGTTGGAAAGAACATAATAATTGATATTGGTTCAGGGGTAATTTATCGAGAGGACTTCCCTAGTGGTTAAGGCCCCATTAATTGCTCTTTCCATTCACATATGCATAGCCTACGTGAGTTGCAGTTGGAATGTGTGTACATGCTTAGATTGATATGCAGGATTCGAAGTTGCATAATAAATCGTAGGCAGTGTCCACCATCCTTTAACTGTCTTCGTGGTGCGATGCATAAGGTGTTGATTTTCGGTGTGAGCATCCTGGGTTCGAATCCACGGACTGCCACATGTGTTTGTAAATTTCATTAATCGATTTTAGGAGTATAGTTGGTTGTTGGAAGGAACATAATAATTTATATTGGTTCAGGGGTAATTTATCGAGAGGACTTCCCTAGTGGTTAAGGCTCCATTAATTGCTCTTTCCATTCACATATGCATAGCCTACGTGAGTTGCAGTTGGGATGTGTGTACATGCTTAGATTGATATGCAGGATTCGCAGTTGCATAATAAATCGTAGGCAGTGTCCACCATCCTTTAACTGTCTTCGTGGTGCGATGCATAAGGTGTTGATTTTCGGTGTGAGCATCCTGGGTTCGAATCCATGGACTGCCACATGTGTTTGTAAATTTCATTAATCGATTTTAGGAGTATAGTTGGTTGTTGGAAGGAACATAATAATTGATATTGGTTCAGGGGTAATTTATCGAGAGGACTTCCCTAGTGGTTAAGGCCCCATTAATTGCTCTTTCCATTCGCATATGCATAGCCTACGTGAGTTGCAGTTGGGATGTGTGTACATGCTTAGATTGATATGCAGGATTCGAAGTTGCATAATAAATCGTAGGCAGTGTCCACCATCCTTTAACTGTCTTCGTGTTGCGATGCATAAGGTGTTGATTTTCGGTGTGAGCATCCTGGGTTCGAATCCACGGACTGCCACATGTGTTTGTAAGTTTCATTAATCGATTTTAGGAGTATGGTTGGTTGTTGGAAGGAACATAATAATAGGCCTTCTCCAAGTTCATAAAGGCAACATACAGCTTTTGTTGCTTCTCCAGATATTTCTCCACAACACATTTCAGGGTAAAAATCTAATCTACACATCCTCTTCCCTTCCTAAGCCCGCCCTGCTCGTCACCTATCCATTTTTCCGTTCTCCCTTCACTATTTGTTACCCGTCGTATACATGTCGGGTTAGTGTTCTTGATATCCTACAAGTTATCAACATTTTCGGTCAACTATTGATTTTGACTGTACGTTAATTAATCTGAATGATTGTACGGTCGTTCACTTAAGGGGAGAATTCTCTCCCTCTTTTGATTAATACAGGTCCTTCCTAAACTTTATATAAGCGTCCATTGTTAGTCATAAAAAATTAAGACAGACGCAATTTTGTGAAAGAGTGGATAAAAGTAATTATTGAACCGAATTATAACTAGCTACTATCATAATTTAACCATATTATTATTATCTTCATTCATGACATCCGGAGAGTATTAATACTTATGTGTGTGACTGTACATTGCTCACCATAATACTTTACACTTTTGCTAACCCTCTCAGTACGTTGAAACCAGTCTTTACTGTATATTGGCAATTTGACCATCATTAGATGATTTCATTCAGCTTGGGAAGGAGATGTGGGGGAGATAGGGATAATGGAGAAACGTCATTAGTATTTGTTATCCCTTTGATTCTCACAGTTATTCAGCTGAATAAACTGAAAACTGAATGAACGATTGCTAAAGGACCTTTCTAAACTGAATAACATTGATAATGCCAGACAGAAGCAGTTAAAATAACGTCATTGTGAAGAGGGCGTTTAAATTCCTTGATGAGACAACGAGACGTTGGAAGGACGATTAAGGCGGGATGGTTGGATTTGCTGGTACCTCTTCCTCATGTTTAGCCCTATTAGTTTTCAGATTTCAAGATGTTAGGCCCATTAGTTTGGCGATTTTAAGACCTTTCACCCCATTTCTTTGCTAATATTAAGACCTTTCGTGCCATTTAGGTGTCGATTTTTTTCCTGACGAACGATAGCGAGCCTTTAATATAGGAACCTTTGGCTGAGACATTTTTCTACCGAAAAATTTACAAATGTATATAGAAGGGGGATCTTGGGGGTGATTTTTTAAGCTTGCTGGGGGTCTAGCGAGGAATCTAAAAGATTAATCAATAAATAATTAGATCGATCAATAAATATATCCTTCCCTCCTTAAGGGGAGATTTCCACTTGAGGGATGTTTTTCTTGACTCCTTTCTCCCTCATGTTTAGCCCCATTGCTTTTGAGATTTTAAGACGTTCGCCCCATTAGTTTGACGATTTTAAGAACTTTCAACCCATTTCTGTCAATTGTAAGACCTTTCGTGCCATTTAGGTGTCGATTTTATCCTGGCGAGCGATAGCGAGCCTGTAATTTAAGAAGAACCGGCTTTCAGCCGGGACATTTTTCTACCGAAAAATGTACAAATTTATCTTGAAAGGGGCTAATCTTAAGCTTGAAGGATATCTAGTGACCAAACTAAAAACCTCCCCTTACCAGTTATAGTTTGATATGTTGGTGAGCTACGAAACTATGGTGTAGTGATATTATGTGGCTGTTGGTGTGTGTGTATGTGAGTGTTTATGTGGTAGTGTGTGTTTGTGTGTGTTTTGTTGGTGAGCTACGAAACTATGGTGTAGGGATATTCTGTGTCTGTTAGTGACGAATGTGTATATGTGTGTGGTAGTGTATGTTTATGTGGGAGAGTGTGTGTGTGTGTGTTAATGTGTATGGGTGCTTGTGTGTGTGTCTATATGTGTGTTTGTGGATGTGTGCATGAGTGTGTATATGTACCTTGTGTGGATGTGTGCATGAGTGTGTATACATATGTGTGTGTGTGTGTGTGTGTTTGGATATATGCATGAGTGTTTATATGTACCTTGTGTGTGTGTGTGTATGTGTGTGTTACCAGTCTCCCTTACATAGGTTTTCAGGTTGTAAATATGGCAGTATACTAAACAGAAGTACAGAGTAGAGGAAAGAGAGTGTACATAAACTACTTACTCTTCTCTCCATATATCCCAATTCCCGTGTGTGTCTGTGTGTGGATGAATTTGTATCGTGGTGAGTTTGTGATAAAGCATATGTGTGCAAAATAGATGGACATACATTTATAAGAATACATAAATATATATGCGCCAGCTGGTGTGTGTGGGTGTGTGTGCGCGCGCGTGTTTGTGTGTATATTATGGAGTATGCGCGCTTGTATGTGTGCGCGTGCATAGGTAAATGTACTCAACCAGCTTTGTGGAGTGCCGGTGTGTACTTTTGTAACCGCAAGCATCAGGTGGCTGTGTACTTAGTGTAATAAAGTATTTTTTGCACACTGTTGACTTTGACTCGCCCCTTTAATACAACTTAATGGCCAGTCACGGGATATTAGGTCACTTCGCCCACAGAGCAGTTCACCCACAGGCACTTCATTCACATTCGGGCTCATTAACCCTTTCTTTACCGGCGACGTCTTTTAAATTATATTATTATTTTTAGCTATATTTAGAAAAAAAATGCAGTTTATGGAGGATCTGTGGAAGTAAAGAGGGTTAAGTGAGATAGTTCGAAGCCTGTTAATTGCTGAAGGCTCTTTATATACTGAATAAAATCATATAATACTGGCCAGAATAAAGTTGAAAGGACAGCGCCGGTACATAAGGGGTTAATTTATCCATGTATTATCGAGGTAAATCCTACTATGACATTACACTCCCAAGCCATTATCAGTATTGTAGACAAGCATCTTAGTCATCTATATTGAACCTAAGCGAAATATTAGTAAGAGTCCTGTAACCTGGATAGCATCAGCTAGAGGAAATGCTGGGTTATCAACAAAGTGCTATGACATATACAAAAAACAGATGTAAGCTGTCTGTAACACATTTATCTTCCAATGTAAGTATCTGTATATGGCTTAAAATAAAGAGAAACTTTATGATAATGTCGGGCAGGTTGGAAGAGAGGTATTGTGGTCAGTATAGAGAAACTGTATAGCCCCTTTCACACAGTCAAGAACGCAATGCCGCATACTGGCGCATCCGTGTTCGGCCTTCGTCTTGAGAAATGTGGCCCCGACTGCATTTTTGTTATGCATGCAACAGACAATAACCGCATACAACCGACCGAGAACCGTCGACAACCGACCATCGCAGGCATATCACCGACCATGAACCAACCGCCGAGAAAATTGAATTTAACGGTCATTTCTGGAAGCCGACCGACACCGACCAATCACGATTGATTCAGACCGACAACCGACCACAAAAGAATACTACCGACCATATGCAGCTGCGGCCCTATGCGGGCATGGTCGTCGTTATGCGGGATGGTCGTGCTACACCCAGACTGGCAAGGTATGTTCCCGACCATTACCATATGTTGCAGACCGACTTCAGAACGCATCCGCATGTTCACGACTGTGAACCATATATTGCAGACCACCAACCGTTGGCGACCACATGCATGCAGCCTGACATTTTGAGCTGGCTCAACTTTTTGGGGCCTCACCACGCATGTCCCCGCAAGCAGCCTATTACCGCCGACCATCTACGACCTTCGACCGCATCTTGCAGACCACCTTCCCGAACATACCCCACATGCGTGTTCGCCGTTATGCGGCATTGCATTCTTGACTGTGTGAAAGGGGCTTATGAGAGTTATAGAAATACTCTATTATAGCAATATCTCAAGAGAGGTAGGTAGCGCTAATAAGTCATGTCTCAGCTGTCATTGTGTTTGGCTCGCTCTGTGCTGTATTAATGTTTGTCAGATGTTTAATAGGATGGGTAAGTGTAGGAACATTTTGTGTATATCTGACTCGAAATGAAGAAAAAACGTTTAGATAATGCTGACACCAATTATTGATCATAAGTATACTTGGTACCGAGACATCAATTATTTGGCCGACTGTACCTCCACACCCTTCCCTCCTTGCACTCCTTACAATATTGGTAAGGTAAAAATTAAAAAAAATAGGCTCGGAAACTTGAAGGGAAGGGTAGGAAGGTGGGTGATTCTTTATATTGGCAACTGTACAGTGGCTATCGGCAAAAATAGTTGTTTTAATAGGTTCCATGTCAACTCAACCCCTAGTCAACTCAACCCTGGTCAACTCAACCCCAGTCAACTCAACCCCAGTCAACTCAAACTCTGGTCAACTCAACCCTGGTCAACTCAAACCCTGGTCAACTCAACCCTGGTCAACTCAACCCTAGTAGTCAACTCAACCCCAGTCAACTCAACCCCAGTCAACTCAACCCTAGTCAACTCACCCCTGGATGAATGTTACCAATCCTGGAAACATAAAAAAAAATAATAATAATGGTGGAGATGGTAACAGTTATTGTGGTGGTAAATGAAAATGACAGTAGTGATGGGGCTGATAATGATGATGATTGTGGTGATGGTGAGTATAATAAGAAGAATTGTGACGATAAGTAATGATAGTGATGTCACTGATAGTGTGATGATGATAATAGTACCGGTAGTGATAATCGTGGTGATACTTTTAATGATACTTGTTGATAATAATGATGGTGATGCTAATAGTGATGATGTACATGAAAATAGTGATGATGTACATGAAAATAGTGATGATGTACATGGTAATAGTGATGATTTACATAATAATAGTGATGGTGATGCTAATAGTGATGATGTACATGGATGATGTACATGAAAATAGTGATGATGTACATGAAAATAGTGATGATGTACATGGTAATAGTGATGATTTACATAATAATAGTGATGGTGATGCTAATAGTGATGATGTACATGATAATAGTGATGGTGTTCATGATAATAGTGATGATGTACATAATAGTGATCATGTACATAATAGTGATGATGTACATGATAATAGTGATGGTGTTCATGATAATAGTGATGATGTACATAATAGTGATCATGTACATAATAGTGATGATGTACATGATAATAGTGATGGTGTTCATGATAATAGTGATGATGTACATAATAGTGATCATGTACATAATAGTGATGATGTACATGATAATAGTGATGGTGTTCATGATAATAGTGATGATGTACATAATAGTGATCATGTACATAATAGTGATCATGTACATAATAGTGATGATGTACATGATAATAGTGATGGTGTTCATGATAATAGTGATGTACATAATAGTGATCATGTACATAATAGTGATGATGTACATGATAATAGTGATGGTGTTCATGATAATAGTGATGATGTACATAATAGTGATCATGTACATAATAGTGATGATGTACATGATAATAGTGATGGTGTTCATTATAATAGTGATGATGTACATAATAGTGATGGTGTACATGATAATAGTGATGATGTACATAATAGTGATCATGTACATAATAGTGATCATGTACATAATAGTGATGATGTACATGATAATAGTGATGGTGTTCATGATAATAGTGATGATGTACATAATAGTGATCATGTACATGATAATAGTGATGATGTACATAATAGTGATGGTGTACATGATAATAGTGATGGTGTTCATGATAATAGTGATGATGTACATAATAGTGATCATGTACATGATAATAGTGATGATGTACATGATAATAGTGATGATGTACATAATAGTGATGGTGTACATGATAATAGTGATGATGTACATGATAATAGTGATGATTTACATAATAATAGTGATGGTGATGCTAATAGTGATGGTGTACATGATAATAGTGGTGATGTCCATGATAATAGTGATGATGTACATAATAATAGTGATGGTGATGCTAATATTGATGGTGTACATGATAATAGTGATGATGTACATAATAATAGTGATGTACATACTAATAGTGACGATGTACATGATAATAGTGATGGTGTCCATGATAATAGTGATCATGTACATAATAGTGATCATGTACACGATAATAGTGATCATGTACATAATAGTGATCATGTACATAATAGTGATCATGTACACGATAATAGTGATCATGTACATAATAGTGATCATGTACATAATAGTGATCATGTACATAATAGTGATCATGTACATAATAGTGATCATGTACATAATAGTGATCATGTACACGATAATAGTGATGATGTTCATGATAATAGTGATGGTGTTCATGATAATAGTGATGATGTACATAATAGTGATAATGTACATAATAGTGATGATGTAAATAATATTGATCATGTACATAATAGTGATCATGTACATAATAGTGATCATGTACACGATAATAGTGATGATTGTTTTGCATAAGATAAAGCAATTATTATTTATATTGATAATTTATGAACAAGAACTGTGATATTTATTGACATATTTGACACGTTCTGCCTATGAACATATAATAGCCAAGTACACATATAAACCTGTTCATGGAAAAATTATAAATAGAGAAATGTTTATGAAATATTTAGAACGTTAAAACTGAGCCGATGTAGCCACACACACGCACACACACATACAAAGCTTTGACACACACACTCACAGCTTTGACGCTCACACATACACACACAAAGCTTTGACAGACACACACACACACTCACAGCTTTGACGCTCACTCAGACGTTCATAAATTGCTAACAATGGTAAGTCAGGTGGGTATATGCTATCAAATATGACGGCCGTATCTCTTTTCTCTCTCTCTCTCACTCTAATATATATATATATATATATATATATATATATATAATATTATATATATATATATATATATATATATATATATATATATATATACAGTATGTGTGTGTGTGTGTGTTTGTATGTATGTATGTATGTATGTGTAAGATACTGCCCCACAATTAGTGGACAATTTCGTACAATAGGCGATAGATAATTCAACAGGGAACTAATACTACACAACAGTCCAATGTTTATAAACATATGATATAATACAACTAAATAAGGCAAGGTTCACAATGATCATGAATTAAAGTTGAGTCTGGATATAAGAGTTGTATATACTGTATGTGGTAGCTCAATTACAAAGTGGATGCTGAAGGGTATAAAATATATAATTATTATACTGCTGAACGCTTAACAATATAATATATTGTGCAGTTTGCAGTAGTTTATATCATATGGTATAGGATAGCTATATGTAGATTTTTTTTTTTTTCTATGTGGATGAGGGAGACAAGGCAAAACTGCCCGTGATGAATGCCTCCCCCAGAGTTGCAAGAGTGACAGGGCCAAAATCAAGGAATGTTCGACCCAAAATGTCTGGACACACAGAGTTTGAAGCAATTTAAGTCACAGGATGAGGGAAACATGGATTCAGGGAGAGAATTAACCCTTTCACGTCTGGGATACACGGTATAGCTCATTCAATAAATTAGAAATCGATTGAATGAAAACTGATTACTCAAATTGAGTATATATTGGGCTATGATAAGTTTTGGTAGTGGCACGCTGAATGAAACCCTTGGCAACACTGCTTTCTGTCAACCTCCACCAATCCAGTAGGTAGACAGAGGCTCGGGGCTCAAATTTTCTCTGGCAGTCAGATGGTGAAATGCGCTTGGCTGTCCCTTTAACTCTTATCTATCAGCTCCCGACTTAAGTCCGTTAGAGAACCAAGACCTAAAGAGCGGGTCCCGACTTAGGTCCAATGCGATGTTGAGCACATAATCGGCTCTGAGAGAGAGTCCGAGCGGTGGGAGGAGCGCGGGCGGGCTCTGACCGTTCAGCGTGGACATAGTTCCTCCTCTGACACCACCACCACATGTCTACACCTCCCTGGTCCCGCGATACAGGGTAAAAACTGAGGAAATTACTGTATTTTGGGGTTTTTCCCTTTGTATTGCAACATTGTTGCAAGAGAACCCGTGATCGTACAAGGATGGTTCAGGTGTCATTGGAAAGCTCTATTATCGTCCTTTCACGGATACATAATTGTAATACGCTCTGGCTCTTCTTTATGCATGAAAAAGAGCATGGAATGAAGCTCGTTTAGGGTAAATCTGCCCGCTTGGCAGGTAGTAGCGTTACAAAACCAGCCGCTAGGGAGGTGTTAAACATGTGTAATATTGCGCCTGAACAGCAGGTAAGTGTTTATATGATACTTTATGATAGAGTTTTGTATCTTGGAATAGTTTTTTTTATTATAATATATATATATATATAATTATATATATATATATATATATATATATATATATATATATATATGTTAGTAAAGCCAGGTAATAAATTTTCTTTAATACATACGAGGTTGAAAGAAATGGCAATTTCTGCGTTGGAAATTTTATTATTCAAAGTTTCCAGGTCTCTGATGAGTTTTCGCTGGGTGGCAGGAAGTAGATGAAGGAGATGAGCAAAATTCATGGTGGTACAGGGTTACATAAATGTACATGATGATACAGGATATACGACGCGTTTCACTGGACAACCAGCATTATCAAGTAAGGAAGGAAAGATATAAAAGGTAAACAGGAAGGGTATATATAGAGGGTGGAGGATCAGAGGAGGCGGAAAACAGGGGGCAAAAGTCTGCTATTGGTGGAAGCGTAAACTAGGAGAGAGAAAGGGGTTAACCGCTTCACGCATGCGCACTGGATGCGGGATGGTGGTCAGTAGGTGGGGTCGAAGCTGATTGGCTGCGTGTCGAGGGGCGTGGCCTAAGTTGTGTGGCGCCTGCAGAAGACGAAGCTGAAGGAGGTAGCTGCGTCAAGGGCACCGGGGGGCGAGGAGGGGTGTTAGGTCCTGTAGGGTAGTGCCTTTTGGCAGAAGGAAGGATCTGAAGGTCCAGAGTTTGGTTGTTGATGTTGGGATGTAAGGCTTGGATATATAAAGCTTCGAGTATAGGTAATCTCCTTGGGTCACTTTCTTTATCGAGTATGGTGGTGTGTTTCTCTAACTCGTTGCGTGTGAGGTGAGGGTGGTTAGGGGTGAGATAGTGGTCTTTGATGGCTCCAGCCTGAAGGTGAAGAGTTAACCGACGTGAAAGACGAGTCTGCGTCATACCAATATAGGAATGAGGTCCACAGTCCTCATAATTACAGGTATGTTGGTAAATGACGTGATCGTCGGTCATCGGGCTCTTTATCTTGGTGGAGGCTGGTTTGTTGCGGAGAACGAGGTTGGAGGTCTTGGGGGATTTGTAATAAATTATTAATTTGATTTTGTTTTCCGGGTTGGTTGGGTGGACATGCTTGGAGATTATTTCTTTTAAGACGGCCTCGTCATTTTTGTGTTCAGAGGACATGTAATTGCGGTAGAAGATCTTAATTTCATTGGGGGGGTCAATGTTGGGAGGGCTTTGGGTGTACCATTTTTCAAGATGGTGGTTGATGGTGCTGGAGATGTCGGAGTTGGAGTATCCGTTATTTACTAAAACTTGGGATAGTCTTTCTAGTTCCTGGTGGGTGTCGGCCCAGGTAGAGCAGTGCGTGAGGGCTCTCCTAACATAGGCGGAGATGGAGGATAGAAGATAACGGCGGGGGCATTCACTATCGCCGTTGAGGCATTGTCCTGTGTTAGTAGGTTTAATGTAGACGGTGGTTTTGAACCCATGGTCGTTCAGAGCTACGAGGATGTCGAGGAAGGGGAGTTGTCCATTGTGTCCACAATGGACAACTCCCCCCAATGAAATTAAGATCTTCTACCGCAATTACATGTCCTCTGAACACAAAAATTACTATTCACTATCGCCGCACAATGGCATTCACTATCGCCGTTGAGGCATTGTCCTGTGTTAGTAGGTTTAATGTAGACGGTGGTTTTGAACCCATGGTCGTTCAGAGCTACGAGGATGTCGAGGAAGGGGAGTTGTCCATTGTGTCCACAATGGACAACTCCCCTTCCTCGCCCCCCGGTGCCCTTGACACAGCCCCCCGCGCTACCTCCTTCAGCTTCGTCTTCTGCAGGCGCCACACAACTTAGGCCACGCCCCTCGACACGCAGCCAATCAGCTTCGACCCCACCTACTGACCACCATCCCGCATCCAGTGCGCATGCGTGAAGCGGTTAACCCCTTTCTCTCTCCTAGTTTACGCTTCCACCAATAGCAGACTTTTGCCCCCTGTTTTCCGCCTCCTCTGATCCTCCACCCTCTATATATACCCTTCCTGTTTACCTTTTATATCTTTCCTTCCTTACTTGATAATGCTGGTTGTCCAGTGAAATGCGTCGTATATCCTGTATCATCATGTACATTTATGTAACCCTGTACCACCATGAATTTTGCTCATCTCCTTCATCTACTTCCTGCCACCCAGCGAAAACTCATCAGAGACCTGGAAACTTTGAATAATAAAATTTCCAACGCAGAAATTGCCATTTCTTTCAACCTCGTATGTATTAAAGAAAATTTATTACCTGGCTTTACTAACATATATATATATATATATATATATATATATATATATATGTATATATATATATATATATATATATATACATATATATATATACATACAGTGTAAGCTAATATCAGTGTACATACAACTTGTTTGAAATTAAAACTGTTACGAGTGCTACGATTTATGTTTGACAAATGCGTATCACATAAGATAAATCACATGTAAGCAAATATTAGGGGTAGGGACTTCGGGATTGTTTTATTTTCTTTCCCATACAATGAGCTATATGTCAAATACCCAAATTAGTAATCACCACCATACCAGTTCGATAAGAAAAAAGGAAAGGAACAGAAGGAGGGGAGACTCAAATAACCGAACCATGAAGACACACACCAGGAAAAACGAAGCAAGATCAACGAAGGATAGACTAAACTAAATCTAACAAAGATGAAGGAAGGAGATGCAAAGATAAGAAAAGAAAATCGAATAGCCCAAGAATACCCACACTCAACAATCACGCAACAGGCAAAGGCGACAACAAGAACAAGGAACAGAAGGCAAACACAGAGAAAGAAAATTCACCTCCACCACAGAAACCGAACGCGGCATCAAAACCGCGGAAGGCCATCAATACCACAGCAAAACCATCAACACATGGCCACCCAGAATCTACCTTTACAACACTACACCATACCAGACGAGACGCCAGGATTGCCACAATAAAGCCTTCTATACCGTCCACGCCAGGCAAGACAATTCCAGTCCCCAGTAATAAATACGCGGCTACTAAGAAAAAGATAGTGTACAGTCAGAAGCACAAGGACCAACTCAGACACACCACAAAGGAGCAGTTGTGCCGTTCTTCCGCGCAGAGGCCTCCTCACCTGCCCGCAAACTTCTAGGGGGTCTACCTAATCCCCCCCAGAATACGCCCCCCTGTACTTATGACCTTCTGACCTCCGCACACTTGACCTGTGACATAGCAGCCGAAGTCGTCACTACCCCGACGAAAACCAAGGTAAAGCAAGCAATTCTAGGGCTTGATTTACTGACATGTTAGCTATCAAGTCCTAAAATTAAACCTCCCATTCAAATAAAGATTGAAGACATGGTGAATATCTTTCAAGGTCTGAGGAGTTCTTTTCCCTACTAAGGAATTAATATTATCACATGCCATGGTATACTGTTTAATATTAAGATCTCTAATAGGCTGCACTTTCGGTATTGCATAACCGCAAGGACATGTCCCCACCTTACTTCTTTTGTCAAAACTGCAATCTAAAACTATAGAAAGATACTTGCCATTGTAAAGGTAATTCTAATAGTTCGGGCTTTGTGAGACACCGTCTAAATAACAGCACTCTACAAATATAAGTCCATATTGTATCTGTCCAACACCATGGTCAAGGACACATACAGTACAGCAAAAAGATCTAAACACCGAACCTGAGTTCTTTGAACCTCTTATAACGGTCAGTGGCAGATCGAGTGAAATTAGTAAGTTCATGATCTTCCTATCTCCTCGCGTTAGCCCAATACCTTGTCACTGTATCATGACACTAGAGACGCTGTATTAAAGACCCTAAGTCAAGAGTACCGAAACGGAACTTCATCACCGATTAGTATAATGGTCAGGATAAACGAGCAATAGTAGCCTAGGACATATCCTCGCTCACGCCCGCATTAGTCCGATGAAAGTACCCTATGTCATGACATTAAGGAGCTATCATTTAAGACCCAAAACCAACTAATCCATCTGTATCCCAAACTACACCATCCACACGGCAGAACCACCTGAGCGGCTCGACGGAAACTAGACGACCGGACTTCACCACTCTCATCTCTACCCAGACTGTGCTCATCACTCCCATCCTTCAAAGTGCTAGATTAGGAGTGTTACTGAAATTCTCTTTAGCTCATACACCAGTGCTACCCCGGTGTAATACTTAGGAAAATAGTCACTTGTTGGACTCTGTTTCATTTTAACATCAATGCGACCCAGGTGAAATACTTAGGAAAAGTAGAGCCACTTTTAGGACTCTGTCTTATTTTGTACCAGTGCGACTACTTTAACGGCCCATGTTTCTGAGGCATACGTCATTGCACTTCTAACACATGAGGCATACATTTTTCTCTTCAGGGGGAGAGGCATTCTTTTCATGGTCAGAATTGGCAGCAGTTCTCTGAACTTCCCCCAGCCACATCTAATTCTAGCGACAATGGAAGCCTCGGCCCCACCACCGACAGAGATGGTATCTCCTAGGTAACAAAACTTGTCCACCAGCTCCAATGATTCATTTCCAAAATTCACAGCCACAGGATCCTCATTTAACACAAGCTCGGCCTTGCACACTACGCACTTAAATTTCTTGATTTCTGACTTATACTTCAGCAGGTGTCCCTCTATTGTACTACAGCGCTTAATCCCATGGTGCACCCAACATCGACAGACGCTACACCGAATCGAGTTGCATGTGCAACACTGAATTAAATTACACCCAACCACCTTTTTACAGACAGGACAAGGGAAACTACCACTCTATACCACAGTTTTGCATTCATTGCCACTGATCATGACTTTTGTCTTGCCTACGTTCACTCTTAATCCCTAGTCTGCCATTCCCTCCCGCCACCTTAAGAACATCGCCTCAACTTCAGCTACACTGCAACGATCAGCACCAGGTCATCTGCATAGAGTAGCTCCCTAGGCAGACCCGGCCTGAACTCCCTTGACAGCACCTCCAAGACTAGGACAAACAAGAGTGGGCTCAGGACTGAACCCTGGTGCACTCCAATATTCACCGAGAACTCATCACTCAGCTCCCCTTTCATCCACATCAAAACCTGCAACTTCATCCTAAACCCTACGCTTGCAGCCAAGTACCTAGTTGCCTACAAATACCAGTCAGCGGTGCATGCTTTTTGTGTGGCATTGCATAAGGACAAGGGTGGAGATACTACAGAATAGACTGAGAGGGAACTGAATAATACAACATTTCCCTGATGATAAGCTGCCTAACCAACATAAAGAGGAGCAATGGACTAAGCAAGCCGCAGCCAGATTAGAGATGAGAAGCAGAATGCAGAGGCGGTGGCTACAACCTGTTGCAGTAAATCTTTTCAAAGATCCTTGGAGTCCGCAAATTATCAAGAAAGGAGAAATTGGTTAGACCACTTTCTAGTTAAACTGAGGTTAGCTTAATCTCCCTTCTTTAGAAAGAGAGAATTTTGACAATGTTTCACCAGGCATCATAGCCTAATTTGATTAACACTTTGGCTGCGGGCATATTTCCGCCTATTTCCGCCATATTAGGGCTCATCCAGGCACTCCTGATTGATTAGGCAAGTGTCTGAATGAAATTAAATGTATTCAGCCAAAACCTAGAAGAAAATAGCTTCAAAAGGACAACAAAACGAGCTTCGTAGCTCGCGGGCTTCACCCGCAGCGCTACCATAAAGATCCGCTAAAATGAGCAATTATCGCTTATGTCGCGCTACATTTGCCTTTGGCAGCGCTGTATTTCTCACGAGAGCATGACTCAGAGTCCTCAGTGCCGCGGCCGGCTGGCTGGAGGAAGGACGTGTGGCCTGTCACGCTCCCGCTCCCTTGCACTCTATTCTACAAGCTTTAACCCTTAAAGATCGGGGGCGGACTTAAGTCCACCTCCAATATGCAGCAAGCTAGGAGCATTATTAAGGCTTTTAAAGGGTTAAAATCGAGTGCAAATGGCCGGGAGCGCAGCGGGCCAGACAGCCGATTCCCAGGGCTTACCGCCGCCCATTAACTCATGTTCCCTGTGTTCTCGAGAGGCCGGCAGTGTAGCCAGTAGTGAGCATAGCTGGGAAAAATATGCCGCTATATGCTAAACTCCCATGTTACTGCTACTACTGTATGAGAACCACGAGTGCTAAGTAGCTCGTTCTGGTCTCATTTTGAAGCTTTTAGCGCCTAGTGTTTGGCTGAATACATTTCTTTTCATGTAGATACTTGATTTATCATTCAGGAGGGCCTGAATATGTCCAAATAAGCCCAAAACCCCCCGCTAGACAAGGGTTAAGAGGTTTTAAAAGCCTGTAAATTGCTGTAAATTGCTATGGCGTCCAGGAACGTTTCCCGCAGGCAATGGGTTAAAGAAGAAAACTGACGTACTAATGAGTTATATGTTTAGTAATATTATTTTAGGAAGAAATCTAGGCACCTCTAGCCTATTTGAGTATTCTGATCCAGGCGACTCATGCCTAACGTGAACTTTGAAAGGCATTTCGTAATCAGTTTCATAATGTAGCATGTTAATGTTGGATGCGATAGTCAAGCATTCACTGAGCGATTGAGTGCATTAGTAGGTACATGTGTGTGATTGCAGGAATTATAACCAGCGATATTATAGTGATATATACTAATTTGGTATTTTTAGTTGTATAGGTTGTCAGCAGCTTCATAGCCAGTAGTCACAGTAGTGTAATGTGACTGATGCATGAAAATTGAAAGAGGTATATAAGCATTCTTTATTAGTTGGGTATACTAGTAGATGCATGTGTGTGTAGTAAGATTCGGATCGCATTGGTTGTGACAAGCTTTACAACATATGCCTAGTAGTTATTAGATTGTGGTGACACGTTATACTTGGATATATTATAAATATAATATCTCCAATTGATATTAAGGTATATTTCCATAGACTGTAAGAGAAGCATAAACTGTGTTACAGATATATTTTCTTGTGTGCATGGGCTAGAGTATTTTGTAGTATTTATTGTGTTTGGGTAGGGTGTATTGTTGTTATTGTCCATGCAGGAAAGTATTTTATACATTAATGCTTGCCCATTTGAACTTGACGAAAGTTTAGTAGGATTGGACTGTGACCTCTACCTATATTTTTGAATAACCTAGAGTTAGGCAGGCTTTAATGGGAGTATTATCCAAAGTAGAGTGCTGCGATATCTACAGGAATTATTCATACTTGCTTCACCTATTTCATTTGAGGGGAGAAGTTGTCCTATTTTAAGACCGCATGAGGCTAGAGATAGGTTTCAAATATAAGAAAGAAGAGTTAATTTGTACGGGAACAAATTGTGAAAAAAAGTGTTTAGTATACAAATAGCTGTGTTATATCCTGCTAAAATATAGTCATATAGAAATACTGTATGTACTATAATTCTACTTACTATGTTTACAATGTGTGCCCGTTTTCTGACACTGTGTTTTATAGTGCACATTCGATTTTGACAGTGTTGCCTAATATTTGAAGGGTGTATATATAATTTATAAAATGTATTCGTTATTTCTTTAATTTTCTCCCTAGAGCTCTATCAAGCTTAATAAAACACCTCCAAGACCCATCTTCGAAATACATTTGTATATTTTTTGGTAGAAAAATGTCACGACCGAAGTACTAAATTGCCGGTTCGCCAGGAAACAAATCGACACCTAAATGTCACGAAAGCTCGTAATATTGACAAAGTCAATAAATGAGACGAAATGTCATAAAATTGTCACACAAATGGGAGTGAAGGTCTTAAAACCTCATAATTAATGGGGCTGAGCATGAGGGAGAACGGCTCCAGAAAAACCATATGCCTCCCCTTAACTTTCCTATCATGTGTTATGGTCTGACCCAAATTTAAACTCGCCTAATAATTAACCTTGTAAGTTAGGATACTAACTTACAAAAGGGTATGGCGAGGGCAATTAATGTTTTCCTAATTATTTACCATTATAATGGTATATTGATATTAATAAATATATCAAATATCAGGTTAAATACAGTAGGTTAAAGGGAGATAGTCCGTTTTTTTTTTTTTTTTGGTCTATTAATCCATGTATTTCTATAATTATTTCTTGGTTTCCTCGCTAGACCTCCATCAAGCTTAGGAAAACTCCCTAAGATATATTTGTACATTTTTCGGTAGAAAAATTTCCCGGCCAAGGGCCGGTTCCTCTTAAAACTTCAGGCTCGCTATCGCTCGCCAGGAAAAAATTGACATCTAAATGGCACGAAAGGTTTTAAAATTGACAACGAAATGGGGCAAAAGGTGTTAAAATCGCCAAACTAATGGGCCGAACATCTTATCATCTCAAAACAAATAGGGCTTAACGCGAGGGAGAAAGGGGACCATAAAAATTACCCATCTCCCCTTAATAACAATCAATATACCCGATGGGGATACATAATGATGTACAGTATATCTAAGGAGACGAGAGGTATGGGGGGGGGGGGGGGGCGCGACTAAAAATATATTGCTCAGAAATGTAAAAATCTATCAAAGCCCTTGATAATAATCAAGCCAAAACCTCATAATAAATCTCAGACGTCGGATGGACTAGTATTAATAGAAAGCCACACAAAAAGGACTGGAACCATATTTTTCACAAACATTTTTGGATTTGGTAATTGCAATGCGATTTTTAACCCAAGCATTTTCTTGTTCTGACCAGTTTATAGATAGTACAATTATTTTGCATATTCATACAATACAAAATAAGAAATGTTTAAATTAATTTACTCAAATATGTACTTAACGTGACCAATAAAGAAATATATTAGTATGTATTTATTTAATAATACAAAATATGAGATTTATAGATTATTGTGCTAAAATAGCATGTAGGCTACTTAACGTGACCAATACATAAATGTATTAGTATGTATTTATTTTAGTTATTATATATTTAAACGATACAATTAAAACAATATTGAACGTAATTCTAAGATTTAGCATATGTGTTGCTAATTCGAAAATATATTTGTGTAAAATATTGATGTGTGTCTGTGTCTCCCATGTTTGTTTGCGTGGAAAAGAGACAAGGATCTGTGCCATAAATCAAATTCATTTATAAACACATCTTTTGAATGATAGATATATAAACAGCGCGAAAATATTGGTCTGTGTGTGTTTCTCCAGCGCATTTGTTTACGTTTGTGGCAGACTCCGGATTCCTCCTTGTCGTTCGTGCGATCCTCCATCCGGATTTATGGCCGTGTTGTGGCACTACTGGCGGTCGAGAGGAATTCTCAGGAGGTGCATATTTGACAACTTCTTCACATAACGTAACGTAACATGAGCACAGTATAGCGTATGTTAAAATCACAACATAACACAAACTAGCATAACTTTTTTTGTTTTTCTATGTGAGTGAGGGAGACAAAAGGCAGAACTGCCTGTAACGAGTGCCTCCCCCAGAGTTGAAAGAGTGACTGGGCCAAAATCAAGGGACGTTCGAGCCAAAATACCTGGACACGCGGAGTTTGAAGCAAGTTAAGTCATAGGAAGAGGAAAAGACTGATTCTGGGAGAGAGTTCCAGAGCTCAGCTGTTGAATAGAAGAAAGACTGAAAGTAACATTTTACTCTTGGGTTGGAGAGTTGCATAGAGTAGGGGTGGGATTGTGTTGCAATACGGGTACCACGTACCCTACGTAGAGGAGGTAGTATACACTGGGAGAGCTCTGAGGAACACTGATTATTTTAGTAGTGATAGAATAGCGAGAGAGATGCAACATTGCGGCAAAGAGAGAGAGATTGCAGAGAGTTAGTGAGTGGACGGGAGTTAATGATATGAAAGGTCTTCCTTTCTACTTTATCTAGGAGTGCGGTGTGAGAGGATCCTCCCCACACATGTGAACAATACTCGATACAAGGACGCACTGTGCCCCTGTACAGAGCAAGAAGCTGTGCAGGGGTAAAGAACCCCTTGAGACGGTTGAGCACACCCAGCATCTGGGAGGCTGCCTTAGCAAGAGTAGTAATATGGTTCTTCCAATTGAGAGCAAAAGAAAAAGAGACACCAAGAACATTAAGAGAAGATGAAGGATTGCTTTATGTATTGTTGAAGTATAAGGGATAGTCCTCTGGGAGCTCCCGACGGATAGTAAGATGGATAAATTGGGTTTTGGAAGCATTAAAGGCAACAAGGTTTGCTCTGCCCCAATTGGAAATAGTAGTTAGATCAGAAGATAAGTGTTGTATGGTTTCATTACGTTTGTTTTTGAGGGATTGAGAATAGCGAGAGAGATGCAACATTGCGGCGAAGAGAGAGATTTCAGAGAGGTGGTGAGTGGACGGGAGTTAATGGAAAGGTCTTGCTTTCTATTTTGTCTAGGAGTGCGGTGTGAGAGGATCCTCCTCATACATGTGAACAATACTCAATACAAAGACACACTGTGCCCTTGTACAGAGCACGAAGCTTTGCAGGGGTAAAGAACCCCTTGAGACGGTTGAGCACACCCAGCGTCTGGGAGGCTGCCTTAGAAAGAGTAGTAATATGGTCCTTCCAAGTGAGAGCAAAAGAAAAAGAGACCCCAAGAATATTGAGAGAAGATGAAGGATTGCTTTTCGTATTGTTGAAGTATAAGGAATAGTCCTCTGGGAGCTCCCGACGGATAGTAAGATGGATAAATTTGGTTTTGGAAGCATTAAAGGCAACTAGGTTTTCTGTGCCCCAATTGGAAATAGTAGTTAGATCAGAAGATAAGTGTTGTATGGCTTCATTACGTTTGTTTTTGAGGGCTGAGGCGTTGGTTGGTTTGGTTGGGGATGATTGTTTTTGAGGGCCCCAATTCTCCCTCGTGTTTAGCCCCATTAGTTTTGATATCATAAGACGTTCACCCCATTAGTTTTGCGATTTTAAGACCTTTCACCCCATTTCTTCGTCAATATCAAGGGCTTTCGTACAGTTTAGCCTTTCTTCACCTTAGGTTTGCTAGCATTTAATGATTTTTCTCGGCTTATGAAGGATCTTCAGGGTAATACGATCTTCATCGTATTACCCTGAAGATGTCTTGAGATAATAGACGAAAGCTTGGTGTTCCATTGTTTTAATTTTCCTAGCGAGTTTCACTATATATATATACCGGTATATATATATATATATATATATATATATATATATATACAGTATATATACATCCTCTTGTAGCGTCAAATTCAGTAGTTCGCCGAAAACCTCAATACTAATTTGTGTATGTGATAGCTACTAGCGAGAAAGTAATTATATTGACAATAATTCTACGGGACGTGAAACACACTTTTCTATTTACGGGCTATTAAGGGGACAGATGTTATTTTTTGGGGGGGTCTATTTATTCATATATTTATTTATTTATTTATTTATTTTGTATTAGCTTCATCGCTAGACCTTCATCAAGCTTTAAAAAAACACACTCCCTAAACTCCGGCCTAAGGCCGGTTTCTCTTAAAATTACAAGAATGCTATCGCTCGCCAGGAAAATATCGACACCTAAATGGCACGAAAAGTCTTGATATTGATATAGAAATGGGACGAAAGGTGTTAAAATCGACAAACTAATAGGGCGAATGTCTTTAAATCTGAAGATTAATGGCGCTAAACATGAGGAAGAAGGGGAGCAGAAAAAGGCCCCATCTCCCCTTAAAACCACATGAGGATTATCCAGGATAAGTGCAGAGTAACATTAAGGTACACTCGGATACCATAGTCTCTAGCCCACTCATAAATATTCCTGGACTTCACCTATTTCTATTTATGGAAGTATATCTCTGGAAAAAAATGTATGAAGATAAGTTTCCATACATCAACTATAAAACTATAACATACTATTTATTGAAAAACTAATTTATCAAAAACTCAATCCAGATAGTTATAATTGCATAAAGAAAAACATAGGGGGTCCAGGAATTATTATGGGTGGGCTAGATACTATGGTATCCGAGTGTACATCATTGATTAACAAGTCTATCGGGAACTGTAGCTTTTGACTGTACAATAACTCGAATACTTCCAGGCCGGTTAAATTAAAACGCCTGAGGACTGTCAAGGATAAGTGCAGAGTAACACTAATTAAAGGCAGATGGGCCGTTTTTTTTTTTTTTTTTTTTATTAATTAATGTATTCCTATATTTCTTAGTGTCCTCGCTAGACCTCTATCAAGCTTAGAAAAACACCTATAGACCCCCTTCAAGATAAATTTGTATTTTTTTAGGTAGAAAATGTACCGGCCCAAGGCCGGTTTCTCTTAAAACTTCAGGCTCGCTCTTGCTCGCCAGGAGAATATCGACACGTAAATGGCAGGAAAGGTGTTAAAATTAACAACGAAATGGGCCGAAGGGTGTTGGAATCGCGCCAAACTATTGGGCCGAACGTCTTATAATTTCAAAACAAATGGGCCTAAACACGAGTGAGAAAGGGGACCAGAAAAACGGTTCATCTCCCCTTAAAGTACATAATTTATAATCAAGTATATCAGGAACTGTTGAATCCGACTGTACATAACTGGAATACTTCCAAAATATACCAGGCCGATTCAATTAATTAAATTATTTATCCTAAGCCACTCCTGTATTATTATGTTCTCTCCACCAACCAACTTGACTCGTAAACTCGATTTATGAAATTGACAAACACGTGTGGCAGTCCGGGGATTCGAACTCAGGACGCTCACACCGAAAATCAACACACTTATGCATTGCGCCACGAAGACATTTTTATAATAGGTTTTACAATTAGTAAAAATATAAGGAAATCTTGAAAGCGATACCCCTATCTGTTTCCTGTCTACTGACGGTAAATTGCAAAGTTCCCCACAAGATTGTTCAGTTATTTGTAAGATATTGTAGTGAAATATGGCGTTAACTATATAAACTTGGTCTTGATATGATGCAGAGACATAGTAATTTCATATTTTTTCCATTAGTATCGAGAAATTTGCGGGTAAGGGATTCAATTTATCGCCAGCTGAAAAAAAACCAGAGTATAGAAATATCGCATCAATATAGCCAACATGATTATATTTACATGATTATATTCTACATGCCGCAATGGTGCATCTCATTCACTCTGTTATCGCTATTACAACAATCAGTGTTCTTCAGAGCTCTCTCTGTGCATACTCCCTCCCTTGTGGCGAATGCAAGGCACCCACCTTTCAACACAGTCCCACTCATACTCTGTCCAGCTGAGCGCCAGTGCTGCAATATTTCCGTAGAGGTAATGACGTCACATTTCCGCCGTTCTCTTGACAATTGATTAAAGAAAACGGTGTCATTAATATAGGTGACTGTAGAAATATTTATGCCAATTGATTGCCCTACCATAACACACTTTCGACCTCTTGGTAATCTGTATAATGCCTTTTGTAAATATCTCATTACTCACCCAACAATATTAAAAGATATTGTCCGTGTTCATCCTGCTTTTCTTCTTTAATAATATTAATCTTATGTACCATACTATTTGTCAATGTTCACAGGTGTGGCATATACGTGCATGTACGCATGCACACATGCATGGGAGTCACACATGTGCATTACTGTATTTATATAAATGTAGGAATACCACAATGTGTGAGGACGAACAGTCTAACTGTCGTCCTCACAATGTGTACCGTACCAGCTAGGGTCCCTTAACCCTGTACCGTACGGCAATAATTATATAAAAACGCATAGCCCATATATTGGGGGTTGCTTTCCTGTATAGTTCTGCTTATATTTGTATTAACTATGTACTATAAACTCTGAACATTGTATAATATGATGCATGGCCTTCAGCAACAACGTTCCCCAAAGTGTTGGGGCTTGTACTGAGTGGTAAATAAAGAATATGAAAACAAAATAGAGGCCTCATAATTTCGGTAGCATTCAAGGAGACTACTGCAGGACTCTTCTTTTTCTTCTTACCTCTGACCGGATATAGGCTATCCTAGTGTTTACTAGCCTATACCCCTTTGAAAGGACATTAGCCTAACCTAACAACCTTACCTAACCTATCCTAGTATTATAGGTGGGGGCTGCTGCCCCCACACCCCCGCTTTGACTTAGATCTTTGGTGTATTTGTCTGTGAAGTGGGTATTTTTCAATTTGTTGATAACGAAAATCCTCCATGCGGACTATATGGAGAAGAATATGGCGAATCTATTGGTGCCTATTTTCCCTAATAAATTGTTTCTCATAACGTCGCACTAGTGTCCTTGAATATTATCATAATTTCTTATGAAAAATATATTTTAATATATAGCCTAGGCCTATAACTTTTAAATCGGTATTGAATTATGGAAGTAATTATACACAATGGCTATATATTATATTTTAATACATCTAGGTAATAATGTATATACAGTATATCAGTACCAGCAAACTGTGCCTCATTTACACAGTATTAGATAAGCATAAACTGCGTTTTCTGTCACCCAAAAGTCTGATAACCCACCCTCTTATCAGTGAGACCTAGGTTAGACATTAGGAAAGTTTCGTTTTTTTAGACATAGAATTGTAAATATATGGAACAGCCTGCCCGAATATGTTGTAAATTCTGAAAATGTTAGGAAGTTTGAGATAAACCTTGACCGAGGATGGGAAGGGCAAGACCAAACATTTAATTATACAGCGCAGACACATGCAAGTCGTTTAAACAATAGTGAACCAAGAACCTCAACAAAAAATTGAAATATCATGAGCCGGAGTTAAAGGCCCTTAAAGTGGCCTTCTTCCGGAAATTGTCTATGGTATTCTACGGAAAGTGGTGCTGGATGGGAGGAAGGACGTCGATTGACTGGGGACAGAGGTGCATGGGGGCGTTTCGTTCGTGGTCACCCCTTCGGAGATCACGGCGTCCGACAATAGATAGATAGATAGATAAATTGAAAAGTAAATCAGAACCCAAAATAATAACATGTTAAGGTGTACAATAATGATGTAGAAATTGTGAACAGCAGTTAATTCCCCTAAAAGATCGAAAGTTTTTGCAACACATATTATACAAAACCGCACCAGTAACAACATTTGTACTCTAATTGGAATGTAAATGAGCATCGAACATATGGAAAACAGACTGGCAGAGATAAAACATCACACACACCATGATAATAGTGGGAACGCCTGCAGAAGAATACACTGGACCAGCATAACTCCGCGAATACATGGACATGGCGTAAAATATTGTTAAAAACAACCAAAACCAATGGAGTATCCACACTTGGGAACTATAAACCCGAACAAATGGTTAGAGAAATTATAGGAAAGAAAAGTAGGCCTATGTGACATTGATGGATTGTAATCAGAAGTTTTATGGAATCACTGGCAAATCTATAGAATTAAATATATTAAGATAAATTCCATAACAGCACAAAGTCTATATATATATAAAACACAAATAAGCCCTTCGATCAAGATATAGGCCTATGTGCTATACAATCATTATGGGAATTAATAAATCAGAACTAGAACAAAACATAAGAGTAGCTGGTGAAATGAATGAATTACCGCCATATTAATAGAAGAAAGTTGGTCCTTTATTACCAGTTCCCGTTTTTTATTTACATAGAGAATGAATTCTTGTGGTGGGAATCTTCTCCATATATATTATTTTCATAAACACAAGTATTTAGCACAAAAGTAATGCAGAATTTGGGAGTATTACCAGGGAACAGGCACATAGGTACCACGTGGAAACCTCGGACGTACCTGTGTTACTGTGGATCACTACAGCACTTACTGAAATGGCAGGAATACATTGTTAGACTGACGAATTCCGTATGCATGCTTCAAATATTGCTTTAGTACACGTCATCAGCCATGGTTCTTATGTTACTATTAGGTTATATTATAAGGAAAATAATACAATTGTTATGTATGCATGTGTATTGTTATTTATTATTACTGTGTTATTCTATCATAAAAGTGAAAAATGTTCATTACGGAAATATTTCCGTTTTTGACGCCATATCCGTAGTGCATCGTCTGCATCCGTTTAGCAGACGAATTTCCGTCCAGTGGCAGCACTGTCCAGCTCTCCAACCCAAGAATTAGCGAAGTGTCTCGGTCTTTCTTCTACTCAACAAGTGAACTCTGGAACTCTCTCCCTCAATCAACGGTTTGTTTTCATCCTATGACTTAAACTGCTTTATACTTCGTGTGTCTAGGCATTTTAACCCCAAACTTCCTTGAATGTAGCTCTGTCACTCATTTGGCATTGGGGGAGACACTCGTTACAGGCAACCTACCTTTTTTCTCCTTCATACACATAGGAAACACAAATAAAATACATGTTTATACCTTTGATGTTTACAGTGTAGAGGAAAGCAAGACTATTGCCGGTAACCCTACTCGTGTGACAGCGGGATAAAAGTGGCGGTGTGCTGTGGGCTTTACCGTCCACGAACTATTGAAGCCTACTGTACCGAACGGCCGGGCTCGCGTACAATGACCAGTTTGCTACCGCGGACGAGGGAATTCCCACCGGGTAATTACGGATAACGCGGTGATTCGTGGCCAAAGGAATTCGCCCCCCCCCCCCCCAACACCCCCCGCCCCCCTTGAACTCCCACCCCGTCAATTGGGCTACCTATACCCCCTCCAGCTCCCCCATCACCCCCTCCCGCTCCCCATCACCCCCTCTCGCTCCCCCATCATCCCCTCTTGCTCCCCCATCACCCCCTCTCTCTCCCCCATCACCCCCCTTTCCCTCTTCCTCCCCCTATTCACCACAGACCATACAGTAAGCAGAGATCGGCCACCACCATCCGCCATATTGCTACCACTGGCGCCATATTGGAACCACTGATGCCATAAACCCCTCTCTCTACACTCATATCCATCCGTACTCACGTCTAATAATAATTATAATTATAGGTAATAGTGGTACAGAAAGTATAAGTTTATGATTGGATCTTAAGGGGAGATGCGTCGTATTTCTGGTCCCCTTTGTACCTCATGCTTAACCCCATTAGTTTTGACCGTTTTAGACGTTCGGCCCATTTGTTTGGCGATTTTAACACTTTTATCTCCATTTCGTTGTCAATTTTAAGACCTATCGTGCCATTTAGGTGTCGATTTTTTCCTGGCTAGCGATAGCGAGCCTGCAATTATTAGAGGAACTGGCCTTCGGCCGGGACATTTTTCTACAGAAAAATTTACACATTTATCTTGAGGGGGGGGGGGGGGGGGTCTATGGGATGTTTTTCAAAGCTTGATGGAGGTCTAGGGAGGAAAGTAAAAAATAATATAAAGATAAATAAATTAGCAAATGAATAGCTCATCCCTCCCTTAATTGTACACCATCATAAATATAACATCACCCCTTAGTGTTCCATAAATTCGGCACCAAAATGGCCTCCGCAGAAAGAGATGCCCGATCCCTCTTACCGCAGGATCTCCCCCCGCCCCCCACCCCAGTCTCTTCCGTACGGTCTTTAAGGGGAAATGGGCCCTTTTTGTGGACACTTTTCTTCTCCCTCATGTTTAGCCCTATTAGTTTTCAGATCTTAAGATATTCGCCTCATTAGTTTTTCGATTTTATAACCTTTCGTCCCATTTCTATATAAATATCGTACCATGTAGGTGTCGATTTTTTCCTGGCGAGAGATAGCGAGCCTGTCATTTTAAGAGAAACCGGCCTTAGGCAGGGACATTTTCTATTCAAAAATGTACAAATTTATCTTGAAAGGGCGTCTAGGGAGTGTTTTTTTTTTAAGTTTGATGGAAGTCTTGGGAGGACATTAGAAGAATAATCAATAAATGAAACAAATCGACCAAAAAGTGAACCATCCTCCCTTAACGGGTGTCATCAGTTCTTAATGGATTTCCGAAAGAAGAGAGGGTTTTTGTCTTTCTTTTCCCTTTTTCATTAATTCTTGTTCTTTCAAAAGCGTTAGGGTGTACATTAATAAATAAATAAACAAAATATGGAAAGGATGCATAATTATATTGTCCATAATATTATACCCTCATCTTTTAGGTCTACTGGCAGTAATATACCGGTCTAATATACAGTATAGAAAGGTGTAGTGGTTAGAGTGTTTACAAATCTGTGTGTGGTAACCCAGGTTCGAAGCCCGATGGATCACATGCTCAAATCTGTGTGTGGTAACCCAGGTTCGAAGCCCGATGGATCACATGCTCAAATCTGTGTGTGGTAACCCAGGTTCGAAGCCCGATGGATCACATGCTCAAATCTGTGTGTGGTAACCCAGGTTCGAAGCCCGATGGATCACATGCTCAAATCTGTGTGTGGTAACCCAGGTTCGAAGCCCGATGGATCACATGCTCAAATCTGTGTGTGGTAACTCAGGTTCGAAGCCCGATGGATCACATGCTTTCATTAATTTCATTGGAGGTATTTGGTGTTGGGGTGAAATTAATAAAAATAGAATATCTGTTTTTTGTATTATACTTTTCTATTTTCAGTATTCACTCTATAATATCTATGGCATAAAAAGGGTATGAAAAAGGTATATAAGATCATTTGGCATATTGATAGTGATTTACCTTTCTAATTGCTATAAGATGGGTTTATCATGACCAATATATCATTATAATAGTCAATTATTATGGGCACTTATTGTACCTTTTTCATAACAATAATTTAGTTCAGTGTATAGATGGTCGCCTCACTTTTTTTCAGGGCCTACTTTATTTTTATTTTATTTATTTTTTATTTTTTTCCCTAGGCCATTCACGCTTGAGCCTGATTTGGAATAAGCTTCCCCTGAAACTTTCAAAGTTTGTTCAGTGGAAACCTAGTTTCTTACACTGAGGACTGCTGGGTCAATTGCAAGAGATGCAAAGAGAGTAGCTAACTAGATTGTGGTTACTACCTCTTAGTGATTTCCCAACAGATATGCTGACACAATATCTACTATGTTATGGCTTCTAGTGGGCTCGTTCACACAGTCTTGTGTACAGAGGTTATTCTTCTCAACATTTGGATGAGGAAGCCTGTACACCAGAACAATATTATACAGAGCATTACCTTGATTGAGGTATACACATAACAGTTCATGATCTGACCTGTTCTTGGAGTCACTTGTATTAAATATGTATCTGACGTACATAAGAATTACACCTCTTTCTCACATGGTCTGGTCTTTGTAGAACATTTTACATCCAGGTATTTCAAATTCCCCAACGTAAACTTGGGTATTACTGTGAATCCAGGATTCAGTGATAGCCACTACATTTGAAGCACACTGTGGTCAACAATGCCCAAAGTTTGGAAACAAAATCGTAATTGACCTGGCATTGAATAATACTACCTGAAGAGGTTTCTGTTCTTTCCAAGAACTCCTTAGTTCACCCCGTTTCCTGAAGGGTTTAGGGTCTTTGAGGGTCATGTATTTTCTATCACACTATTTCTCGGTACACTATCATAGGTGTTGCTTGACCTAATATGTGGTGAATCCTCATATTATGAAGAGGAACCACTATCCAGTGGTTCAGAAATTGGTGACTGAGGTGTAGAATCCTGAGTGTGTTATTGGTCATCTCTCATTGCACTGGGACAGTCTGCCATGGATGAGAGGTATTTCCTTTCTCGGAAGGACTAACTCCTCCTTCTGTGGGACCTCTTTTTGGGAGCTCGGGATCAACCACTGGTGAGGGTTTGCACTCTTCATGCTGGGGATTCTTTCCACACTGTTGCTTGCTCAGCAAGCGGTAAAGATGGTGATTTAGAAAATCACCATCACAATCTTACCGTTGATGCTTAGGTGTGCACTATCACAGAGGTAGAGGTTGCGCTTTCCATAGAAAGAACTTCTTTAATGGACCCACAAACTTCACCTCTTTGTGGGTACACAAGTCAGCTAACCTACCATTAATGCCCATTGCTTTGGTGGTAGCACAATCTCCTGCATACATCCTGGGTAAAATACCAAGTATCATGCCACTGTCTATCTGGAATCAGTTTTCATCAGCCAGTGTCATGACCTTGCCTATTGTTTACTCTGTGGCACCGACTGTAATTCTTTTGAGTAACAGGTCATTGCCACTGACTTTGGCTATTATTACTGTCCCATTAAGGGGCTTTCACACATCCACACATGCCAATCCGCATAGTGCCGAGTCTGTGGTCGGCCTCAGTCTTGAAAAAATTGGCCCCGACTGCATTTTGTGTACGTATGCAAAAGACTAGATCCGCATACATCCGACCGAGAACTGACCGCCAAACGACCGTAATTCGCATACCTCCGACCGTAATCCGACTGCCAAAAGTTTTTAATTTAACGGTTATTTTCAGAATCCGACTAACCCTGTACAATCAAAACAGTATCAGACCAAGAGACGACTAAATACGATTGAACCAGACCATATTCGGATCAAACTATATGCCAACCTATGCTCGATTGATTGGGGTTTTGCGTATGTATGCATGTTGATCGTCAAACACAGAGATTGTTCCCGTTTAAACATGACTGTTCCAGACCGATAACCGAATAAATCTGTATGAATCAGACCTTCAACCTGCATACCTCAGACCACAATCTGCATGCGTCGCATGTGGGCTAAAATTTTGTGTTTGCTCAAAGTTTTAACCTTCCGCCACACATAACTACGCATGTATCTAACTACTCCCGACATCCTACGACCTTCGTCCGTATGATTTCGCATATTGCAAACGATTGATCTGTATACATCCCGCATGCTTAGTCGCCGCTATGCGGATTGGCATGCGTGGATGTGTGAAAGCCCCTTTAAGCTTAAACCAGACTATTTCTACTTTCTTTGTTATCTGGGAAAACGTATATCTAGGCCTATAGGAATAGTTAGAGCAGATGTAGCTCGGATTCACAGGCATGCTAACCCCTAAGGGACGGGCTAATCCCGTTTATCCTACGAGAGAGAGAGAGAGATTGGGAGGTAGTTTACCCAGAATTTTAATTAGTTGTACCATGCCAACATTGTGTTTTCATCCTTTTTTTGGAGGTGTGTCCCCCCTCCCCCCATTGTCAAGTACGGACAGGTGTAGGGGGCGGGGGGAGATGGGGTGATACTGACAGGTGGGGGACGTGCTGTGAGAGAGCGGGGGAGGGGGAGGGGGGGGGGGGGGCAGATACAGAGAGAGAGAGAGAGAGGATGCATTGCATAAACAAAATCAAGGGTATATAAAATCATTGGGTATATTCATATTGGATTATTTATCTATCGTTTATATTAAATGGGTTCATCAATTCCAATATACCATTATGAGGGCAACATATTATGGGCACTTAAATTACCCGTTTCAAACCCATTGTATTTAGTGTGGTAAATAGTTTAATAAATAAATATATCCATTCATAGAGAGATGGGGGTGACAATGTAATATCCATTCAGGAAAGAAATATACTCCTTTTCGAATGCCAAACCCAAAGGTTAAAGATATACATCAGACTAATTATGTTCTTAATCAAGACAGGAATTTGACCTTACTTACCTACCCAAATATCGCCATATTCACCAAGGTATTTGCTATTTACATGAAAGCAATAAGATTTTTTGTTGAGATATGCAGTGTATTTCCAAAGCCAGTATAAAGGTCAAAGGGTCAAAGGTCGGGGAAAACCTTTGGTTTAATTTCCCCTAAGCCGATTTCAAAGAAGCCAACTACTGTAGGTATATTCTATTTTACTATGCAAAGATGGTGGTAGTAGTAGTAGTAGTAGTAGTAGTAGTAGTAGTAGTAGTAGTGGTAGTCTAGTGGTGCTGGTAGTAGTGGTAGTGGTGCTGGTAATACAGTAGTAGTGATAGTGGTAGTGGTGGTGGTGGTAGTAGTAGTAGTGATAGTGGTAGTGGTGCTGGTAGTAGTAGTAGTAGTGATAGCGGTAGTGGTGCTGGTAATAGCAGTAGTGATAGTGGTAGTGGTGCTTCTAGTAGTAGTAGTTGTGGTGATAACAATTACTGAAGTAATAGTGGTGCTAGTAGTAGTCAATCAACCAATGGGGGCATACGCCGTGACAGCGCGTGGCCGCACTCACCCGCTGACACCACCCAAGGGGATCCTCCCAGGAAAGCCTCCAGCCATCTGCCTGGTCCATATCAAGTATTCCATCACATGATTTACCGACTTTCTTCAGCTATGAGTTCCATGGTCTTCCAACCGGCCTCCTCCACTCAGGGTTGTCTTCTGTAGAGTCCACCTTGTGAGCGGGATCATCCTCGGGGAGGCGAACCACATGCCCATGTTGCCGAAGCTGGCGTTCACGGATTATACAACTAATATGCCTCTAGTCAGTTTCACAAAATAGTCGCTGGTTTGATACGCGATCATACCAGTGTCGCTGGTTTGATACGCGATCGTACCAGTGATAACCCATGATAACCCATGATCCTGCGGAGACATTTAGTACCAAAGGGGTTGATACGTTTCTTCAAAACACTGTTGAGTGTCCATGTCTCACAGCCATACAGTAAGACAAGGAGTACCAGTGTCTTGAAGATCCGCAACTTCGTCCTTCTGCATAAGTATTGACGACTCCATATACTTTTATTGAGTGAATCCATAACACTCCATGCTAAGCCGAGGCGACAATATATATCGTAGCCCGACTCATTCCTGTTGTGGATCACGCTGCCAAGATAGGTAAACTTATCCAAGATCTCCAAATCCTCACCATATGCATGAACAGATTGAACGGCATCATCCAACAAGTCACCAAATACTGCCATGGACTTTGGGCTTAGCCCAAGAGACCTTTAGACCCAGCGGCTCCGACTCCTCATGGAGTGCCTCCAGGACCAATCTGAGAACATCCAACATCTCCACTAGGATCACTGCGTCATCTGCAAAATCAAGATCTGTTATTCTGAAATGACCTATGTCAGCTCCGCAGCGACTCCGCCCAACTGTCCGGCCCAGTAAGCAGTCCATACAAGTGTTGAAAATCGTAGGTGCTAGAACACACCCCTATCTTGCACCTGAGCTCACAGGGAAGAAGGAGGATGTTCCCCCACTACACTTGACAGCACTCTCTGTTCCTATACCAGGTCGATGATCGCCGTAAGGATCCCACGTAACCGTAGCAGCTCCCAGAGTGACTCTCGATGCACCGAGTCAAAAGCATTCTTGAGATCGACATAGACTGCAAGCAGCCCCAGTCGAAACTCAAGTCTGCGCTCCACAAGAACACGGAGTGCCAGAATTCGGTAAATTGTTGACTTCTCGGGTGTCAATCCGGATTGCTCAAGTCTCTGCTCCTGTAGCAGATGGCCTCTGATTCGCATCAGTAGAATATGGGCGAAGACCTTGCCTGGCACGCTGATCAGTGTTATACCATGGTAGTTATTGCAGTCATGACGGTCCCCTTTTCCTTCCCAGATAGGGGTGAAAAGACCCCTTTTCCAGTCAGGAGGAATGGTACCTGTCTGCCATACAGCAATCAAGACCGCATGTAACCCATGGACAATGGACTCGCCACCAACTTTCGACAGTTCTCCGGGAATGCCACAAACACCAAGAGCTTTCCCGCCTAGCTCAGCCATGACCTCCTCTACCTCAGCAATGGAGGGAGGGTCTTCGCTAAATAGCGGATCAGGCACCGGTGGTAGGACATTCACCGCATGAAGCTATCCATTGGGAGCACTGGCCATGTACAACTGCTCAAAGTATTCAGCCCAATGGGCCTTGCACTCTTCATCACTCAATGCGAGTTGGCCATCTGCCTTTCGAACTGAACTAGTCTGAAGGGTAGGCTTAGAGCGGAGTTTCTTCAGGGCTCGGTAAGCAGGCCTAAGGACATTAGAAGAGAAATGGCCTTCGACCTCCTCAGCGATTCCCCTGACAAACCTCTCTAGTAGTATGTATTAGTAGCATTAGTATTAGTAGTAGTAGCGACATGATGAAGTGAAGGATTTGACTGCAAAGATGTTCCAGTAGGTATGCCGAGACGTTGCATTGTAACCCAGCCTTAGTCAACTTAATGGGGAACAATTCGTTCACAGATTAGCAAATATATCGGATGAAAAAAGAGTGGATGTGAGTGTGTGTGGTTTCTGGATATGAGGACAGAGGGATTTCTTTGATGTTAGGATTTCAACTCACTGGCAGAGTAAAACAGGAACATCTTGCTCAAATCCACACACAGAAAGAATGAGAACGGGAAGGGCTTGGCGTATGAACAGAGAGTATAACACGTTGAGCCCGGGTTGTTCTCTCCATTGGTGTTCACACCGTCAGATGGAATAGGCCCCAGGGCAGGACGCTTCTACTCCAAACTGGCAGATCTACTTTCAGAGAAGAAGCAACAACCCAAAAGCTTCACCATGCCGTGAATGAGGTATCGACTGCCTTTCTCTCTGTTTAGGTCTGCACTTCTCTGACTGAAGGAAACTTTGAAGTGGCGGAGTGGTGGGTGACCGGTTCCCGCAAGCTGACCACAGAGACATAAGGCTCCTTCGTACATGGAATTAAAAGATGTTGTAAAATGTATTTAATTGAGAATTTTAAATACACTTTTATATGTATATATATAATAGAAAGAAACTTGCTTATATTACTGGGATGTTTGTGAACATACATTAATGTAAATGTGGCCGCTCGTCTATGAAACTAAAATGGCTTACTTTAGAATGGGAATGGGTTGTGACAATTTTTATGAAAAAGGGAGTAGTAGTATTAGTAGTGGTGGTGGTGGTGGTAGTGATTCTGGTGGCACGAGTGAGCATTTATTTTGTAATCGTTTATTTTCGTGTTTGGTACTGTAAAACCGATTTTAGGCCACCTATAATGGAATACATATTGTATTATTTATTACATGTACAGGGTATGGACATCACATGAACCGTATGGCAGCCAATTATTTATTAGTGGCCCCTCCATCATTGACGAACATGCCTATTACATAAGGCATCCTCTTCAAACACTAATCCGCCGTAGTTTGAATCTACCGCGCAGAGCATTTAAAAACTGAGGAGCCTTCATCATGAGCGCACGCGACCTCACTCATGGCTTCAGTCATTATGAATTGGGTTCTCACTACGAAAAAACTTCGTAAAAAATAAAAACAAAAAGAAAATAAGAATAACTATCCAATAAGCTTTCCATCATATCGTGGATGTACTTGTGTGGATTTCTGACCAGACGCTGAATCAGGCGTCATTCCTCCTTCTTTGCTCTGCGCTCAGCCTGCCCGGACGTACCTTTCAGGCTCCGCTGGTTCCGCATTCGTTGCGTCCCTAGTGAGTTTTTTCTCATTTGTTTACTCTAGGATGTATCGAGTAAGGTTAGGATAGGCGTAGCAGGAGTGTCCTGGGCTGGTTGCCCGCAGTGCAGTGTATTTTGGGTCGTATGTATGGGGCATCTATTTCGGATGTACCCTCGTGGTCCTGTTGTGGACACGTGAACTTTTCACAGTTGTGTTAGTTGGTGATGCAGGCGGCTTTCATTACGCGTTAATTATTGCTGCCTTTTATCCTTCTGATGAGGTAAGCTGTGTGTTTGCTGACGTTCCCAGCGTATTTTTCTTCACTTAGTGAAGTTTTTTCTGGGTCCGTGTCAGGCTTCCCGGGGTGGGAAGTTATCGCTTCGGTGGTGTGTTGGCGGTGGTTCCTGTTGTGATATTCCAGTGTGTGTTTATATTTCAACTATTTTCATGCCGTCTACCTAGGCCTAGCCAGCCGCTCGTAGCTTTGCCACATGTCTAGTGTTATTATTTATTTTATAAATATGCCCTACTGTGTCATGTGTATCCGGGTTTTAGTTGTGTATTGGCTAATTCCTCGGACTATATTTGTTTCCTGGTTTAGTTGTGTATTGGCTAATTCCACGGATTATGTTGTGACCTTGGTTAGTCGTGCGTGTCTCTCCTCGTGTCGTATTGTTCAGATTGTGTCTGTTCAGGGTGGGGTTTGCCTTCCGGCGGGTTTTTTCTCGGTTTCACCATGAAAAATCCTGACCGATGAGCAGTGTTGGGCCACACGTGGTTTTTAACTCTGGCTGGTTCCCCGGCGTGGGGAGGTGTCTGTGGCTCTCCAGGACTGCGTCTCTGTGGGTGCCTGGTTTCAGGCCTCCTTTAAATTCCCGGCGGGATGGCTGTACCCATCCTTACATATATATATAGATATATAAAGAAACGACGTTCTTGAGAACACTTGTTTTTTATAGGTTTTTCTACCTGGTTTACGACAACCACATGGAAAACCTAGCTGTTGTTTAGGCGTTCCTCCCCGGCGATCTTTTACAAAGAAGTGGGGTCAGGAACTTGTGGGGTTAACTTTTAGACTTCTCACCCGGCGGGTGCACCTGAGCAGGGTGGGATAAAACGACTTAGGTCTCATATAGTTAACCAATCCATTTGAGTGATACTCTGTGTATCGCTGCCTTTACTCTTACGGCAATTGAAGGATCAGTGAGGTTTAACCAAATCGATTCCCACACCCGGCGGGTGCCCCTAAGTGGAGGAACTAAGGAATTTATAAACAAATTCAATTTCGATTAACCTTAATTGGGTGATACTTTCAGTATCGCCGCCTTCTATTTTTACGACGATCGTTTGGGACAATTCGTTAAAAAATCAGATCTCGTATATTCCTGCCCTGGGCTATTCTACTAAAATATTTCAAGGGCCGGCGTCTTTATGAGGGGGGGCTTTGTTACAAAATTGAATCTTGAGACAGTCACCACCTCCTACAGACTATAAGTGCCATACTGGACCATTATATCAGAGGGTATTCTTCATGTTCTTTAGCTAAGAAGATTTGTTTAGCCTCTTTACACCCAGCCGCGTAGCGAGATGTGTTAGCTGTGTCTTTGCATCCCGTTACCCGGCGGGTTATTAACACTTGTATGCGAACACGTGGGTTAACCTTATGAGCATTAATTCCTGGAAATTTTTCTTTATTTTTCCAGAGCTGAGCTCCGGCGGACCAATACAGACCCGGCGGTAGTTTCCTCACACCAGTCTCTGTCATGGCTAATGTGGCCCCAGTTTTTGCCCTGTGCATTACCCCTACTTGCGCGGGTATCCCAATTTTTGCGCATACCCTTTGCATAAGGTGTGTTAGATGTCTAGACCGTTCAAGGGGTCTCTGGGTTACACTTAATTGTTCATTTTTCTCCCAATTAGCCAATAAAGTCCTGTGTGACAATGACAAGACCGCGGCGGTAGCGTTGAGAGAGGTCAGACAACAAATGTCGGCCTATACTACCATTGTCGCACATAAGTCACTTCAATGTGACAACGTCCCACTTTGGGATAAGTTGCTGTCAGAGCACCCTCCCCCTAAACGTACCTCTAGAGTAACGGGTTTTAAGCCGACAGAGACTAGCCAGGGTTCTGTATCGTCTGTGGATACGTTTAAACGCCCGAGAGAGCCTACTCCCCCGGCAGCCACCTCCTCGTCGCAGGCGAGATCGAGGTCAAGGTCACCCCTCAGACAGCGGTCTTCAAGTCGGGCCTCTTCCCCGGCTAGTAAGAAGTGTAAGACTGAAGCTTCCCCCAGTGGCCATGGTGGTGATTCTTCCAAACCTAGATCTAGTTCGCGGTCTCACCGTAGCCACAAATCCTCCAAAAAGGATTCCCATAAGAAGTCCTCTCGACATTCTACTAAGTCTAGTGCATCTCATCGTACCTCTACACCTGAAAATGTTTCTGTTACAGCCTCAGAGTATAGTGAAGCGCCTGTCCCTAAACAAGATTTACCTATTGATATTTTAACCCTAGAAACGGAAAGTTCAGGAAATTCAATAATTGAGAATGTTTCAGACTCTCAAGAGAGCGTAGGCCAGAGCCTCGGTGTTTGGCGGTTTGCTCAGCCAGGGTCTGACCATCCACGTCCGACTCATACGAGTCACACAGTAGCCGATGTCCACAGGGACGCGGCGACCCCATCCTCTATCCCTGATTTATCTTGGAAACAAGGTGCCCCTGCCTCGGCGGGGTCTTCTCAGGAGGATCGGGAGGAACAAGATGAAGTGTCATTAATTTCAGATAGGGAGGGACAAAGGTCAGGCTCAGGCCTGGACGCCGCCCATGATAATACTGATTCACCTGAAAGTTCTGCATCTAACCAGTTTGTTACAGCACAAGAAATTGATGGGTTACTTACTCATGCTCTATCAAAATTCTTTAATCAACAACGAGAAAACCCCACAATGGACTTGGGGGCTCCCTTGACAAGTTCTGCGGTACGGCCTCTGATAACGTCAATCGATTTATCTAAGATTCCTAACCCTCCTACTCTGTCACCGGCAGGGAGCTCTAAGCCAGCTACGGCGGCATTCACTACGTCAAATGTCAGGGTCATTACGGATGTTAATCCACCCCCTCTAGACAAAGCGCCTCTTAGAAAGGTAGCTATGCCCCTGCTTTATGGGCCAGACGAGTCATGGGTCCCTTTGAACCCCTCTAAGCCAGAGCTTGCCCAGCCTACCTTGTCAGGGGAACTCCCGGTACCACGTGAGTGGTTTATCCAGGGAAATAAGTCTAAGAAATTAAGGGCATTGGATGCCTTGGGTAATGTTTTGGACGTAAAAATCAAGGCTATACCTAGTTATTATCATCAGGATTATTTTGTTTATGCATCTAAGCCTGCTTTACCCCCTGCCTCAGCTTCAAAACTTTTTTCAGACTGGTCTAAGCTGGATGGGTTTAATGATATTAAGGCTCTGTCGGCTCTTACTCCTGAACTAGATTTACAGACCGTCACAGACGAGACAGCTAATCCAGTGTTGAAGGTGGGACAGTTGGGACCAGGACCTTGGGTGGATTGGGAGGTAGAGGCTCAAAACTTTGCAACCACTTTCACTTCTAAATCTTCCCACCAGATCCCTCAGGATACACATTCATGGTTCTCCATGCCGGTAGGTTCTGCCGGCGGAGTTCCGTCAGCTTTATTTTCTTTTTTAGCTGCCCCTAAGATTAATCTTTGTGAACTAAAGGAACCATTCACTACCCCTACCCCTTCTCACCTAGACAGAGAATTTAGGCTAAGGGGAAAAGCTTTCCGCCTGTTTTCACAGTACATAGTTTCTCAACAGGTGGCTAAGTCTTTACTCAGGTCTACTCAGGCAATCGCAGACGCGGATGCTCGAAGATCAGTTGAGTTATCCCGGCGTCTGATTCTTCAGTCGTCGATTCAATCCTTAGGTGACATACGCACAGCCTTACTTGAGGCGGTGCGAGCACGACAGGATCTTAGGATGTCATTAGTTCGCAAGCTGCCTGATCGCATTGCTAACCAGGTGGTAATGTCCCCAGTACTTACACCTTCTTTAATGTCCCCTGATGTATGGCGAACAGTGTTTAACATGGCACAGGCCGTGAAGCACAGTCCCGCACAGGCTAAGAAACCCGCATTTAACTTCCCCAAACCTAAGCCTCCTACTAAAGCTCAGCCAGGGGGTTCTAAGCCGTTTCTTCCGCCTAAGTCCTCCCAATCCCCCCTGGGTCAGTTCAGGCATAGACAGAGAGGGTTTTCAGGACAGAGGGGACGCGGCCAGTATAAGCCGGGGCAGGGCCAGTCTTCGGCCCACACCAGCCAGCCGGCGAAGCGTCCAACACCACCAAACCCACCATAAAAAAACTAAAGTCTTTCTCACTCCCAGTGCCTATCTTAGAGCCGGAGGAACCGAGGGAAGTACAGCCGGCGAACCCTTGTCTGCTAACTGGGTCGTTCCGAACGTGTCACCAAGCATGGCCGTTAAAAACCTGGGCACGGATGGTGGCACGCAAAGGCATCACTTGGCAGTGGCTCCGGCGACCTCGCTTACGTCAGCCGACAACGGCAAATTGTGTTTCATTAGAGGTGGAGTTGCTGGTCCAGGAGATGATTGCCAAGAATGTCATCATCCCGGTCCCTCCAGATTACCCTGTATTCACGTCAAAACTGTTTTTGGTTCCCAAACGGGACAGTGTTCAGATGAGGCCGGTCGTAGACCTGTCTTATCTGAATCTTCACATTTACAACGAGTCTTTCAGAATGTTAACAGTTCATCAAATCAGGCTAACACTTCCGCCGGGAGGCTGGATGTGTTCCCTAGACCTGACAGACGCCTATTGGCACGTGTCGGTCAACAAAAGATTTCAAAGGTTTCTGGCCTTGAGGATCAGGCACCAAAATTTTGTTTTTCAGAGGATGCCGTTCGGTTTGAACCTAGCACCTCGATTATTCACGAAACTAGTCCGGCAAGCCCTGATGCCGTTTTTAAAACAGGGAATCAGAGTGTTGTGGTATCTAGACGACTGGCTGGTGGTGGCAGAGACACAACAATTATGCATAAAACATGTCAATATCATTTTAAATCATGTCAAAACTCTAGGCTTCAAGGTAAATCTGGTAAAGTCAAACCTTGTTCCCTCAAGAGTAATTCAGTGGATAGGGCTGGTCTGGGACACCGCCGCTCTCACTCTGAGTCAGAGTGTGGACAATCGCAACAGGTTTCGCAGGAAACTGTTCAGGTTTCTTCACAGTCTGACTACGACACGAAGAGTCTGGGAGTCTCTGGTCGGCTCTCTCAACTGGATTCAGCTAACTGTCAAGTTGGGCCGGTTGAAAGTAAAACGATTAATATTGGAAGGCAACAAATATTTCCCACTCTTACCGGCGGGAAAATTATGGCCCATACCAAAATTAATCCACACCTTACTAGCGGTCTGGGCGAAGAGGGAAACATTGCACTCAATCATGTCATGGACCTCTCCTCCTCCAACGGTATGGGTAGACACAGATGCGTCAGGCACCATAGGGTGGGGATTTCAGTCAAATCAGGGGCACCAGGGTCAGGGACTTTGGTCCCACTTAGAAATCTCTCACATAAATGTCAAAGAGTTACTAGTCCCCTTGTATTTCCTTCAGGCTCACGGCCCGGCGTTACGGGGCAAGTCAGTGGCCTTCAGAATGGACAATCTGAATGCAGTTCACTGTATTCAGAAACAAGGGTCAACGAGGTCAAGGAAGTTGCTACTCGTGTCGGAAGAGATTTTTGTTCTAGCCACCAGTCTAGATATTTATCTTCACGCATCTTATCTCCCAGGCGTAGCGAACGTCTGGGCAGACGCTCTGTCCCGGAGACAGAGCACGACAGTAGAATGGGAGCTCAAGCAACCCATTTTCGACCTAATGATTGCGGAGCTCTCCCATCCACAAGTGGATCTTTTTGCGTCCGAGGAGACTCACAAGCTCCCTCTATACCTCACCCGCCGACGATAACGCCGGCAGGGGGGCCAGACGCCCTAGTGACAGACTGGAACAGATGGAGCTCCATCTATCTGTTTCCGCCGCCAGATGCGTCACTAATGTGCCACGTAGTGAACAAACTACGAGTTTATCGAGGCTTAGTCTCGCTAATCGCGCCCCTGTGGCCGGCGCAGGTGTGGTACCAGCAGTTAATAATGTGGTGCCCGGACCCGGTATCGCTCCCGGTCGGGTACTTCCACTTAGACACGATTGGCAACCTAGAGACCTCGCTGACTTTTGCATTATGGACATTCAGGAGGCCAAGTGGCTAGCACCATACGGTAGGGATGTGACCAATAAATTGCTCAATCAATATACTCAGTCTACTAAGCGACAATATCAATCTCATTGGAAAGCTTTTACTTCTTGGATTGTTAGAACGGAACAAACTGTACCCTCAGTGGCATTGGTTTTTAATTACTTGAACTATCTGTTTGAGCAGAAACGTTTATCTGTGGTTACTTTGAAGAATCACTTAACTGCGATTAGAGTGCCCTTTTTCGACCTTACAGGTCTATCCATACCGGTGGCGGAGGAAACAGGATTTATGAGAGCGTGTTTTAAACTCCGCCCACCTCCCCGTCAGCTCATGCCTACTTGGTCTCTGGACAAAGCTTTGTCTTTACTTCATTCTCGTCTGTATCAAAATACTGCAGACTTTGCTTTAATCTTAAAGAAGGCAGTTTTCCTTTTGGCTTTGGCCACCGGAAACAGAGTGTCTGAGCTGGCGGCGATGAGCAACACACCTAATTGTCTTAGGTTTGGTAGACTTAATGATTCAATTTCCATTGCACCCTCCCCGGCGTTTGTAGCCAAGAATGAGCATAGTGCACACGTGTTTTCTGAGTTCACGGTGCCGGCGTTAAAAAGGGGAAAGGTGCATCATAATTTATGTCCAGTGCAAGCTCTAACCAAATATTTGAGAATAGCTCCTCATAACCCCCAAGGTGCTTTATGGGTAGCGAGTACGGGTAAACGCTTACTTAAACGGCGATTAGCCTCTCTTCTGGTAGAAGTCATTAAAGAGAGTAATCCCGGCGTTGTGGGTAGGGCCCACGATTTACGCAAGTGGGCGGCCTCTTTACGTTTCCTGAAAAACTTTTCAGTTGAAGATATTGCGTCCACACAGTTGTGGGCGTCTAATCATACGTTTCTCTCTAGATACTTGTCAGTTGCTCTAGACAAACCTTCCTTACCATGTATAGCTTTAAGGCAGAGGGTCTAGGTGGCCCTGCAGTCACTTATGTTTATTTTCAAGGAAGGGGGGGGGGTGCAGTCAGTTGACATAGGACACCCTAGACCCCGCCGGAGTATGAGAGCTGTGATACAATTTAAGGTTAAAATGTGATATGAAAATTTCTCTGCGAGAATTTGTGCTAGTACAAAGTTTAGTACAAAACAACGGTGTTGTTATAGTAGTTTTAGCTGCGAAAGCAATGTAACATTAGTTCAATGGAGTTCATTAGCAATTGATCTCCACATGTATTTTGGGGTTTATGATGTGCACATATAAACTTATAACTTATTATTTTTGTCACCACTCGTTGAGTGGGGTGCCTTTTGTAACTACAGATCTGTGTTCAGAATCTTCAGGGTTACCTATTTTGTCGGGCAGGCTTCTTTGAAGCACGCACCTGCCTGAACCCCTTTTTCTTGTATATTTCCGGCCTACGCCGTATTAAATACATTTTTCAAAAAGTAAGAATACTATGTGGTTGTTTTTATTATCTGCTTTTCTAGAGTTATGATATGATTACGAATGTCCCCCTCCAGTCTTAGATATCAGGCATGTTCGTCAATGATGGAGGGGCCACTAATAAATTATAGGTTTGACTCCTGTAAGGAGATAAAGAAAACCTAATATTTAGTAGTGGCCCCGTAATCATTGACGACTGGGGCCCTCCCGACCGTCCCCTTCCCATTCGTTGATGTATTAAGGATTTTGGTTTACTTGATATGTCAGTGAAGGAGGAATGACGCCTGATTCAGCGTCTGGTCAGAAATCCACACAAGTACATCCACGATATGATGGAAAGCTTATTGGATAGTTATTCTTATTTTCTTTTTGTTTTTATTTTTTACGAAGTTTTTTCGTAGTGAGAACCCAATTCATAATGACTGAAGCCATGAGTGAGGTCGCGTGCGCTCATGATGAAGGCTCCTCAGTTTTTAAATGCTCTGCGCGGTAGATTCAAACTACGGCGGATTAGTGTTTGAAGAGGATGCCTTATGTAATAGGGGCCACTACTAAATATTAGGTTTTCTTTATCTCCTTACAGGAGTCAAACCTATAATATCCCGATTCGTTTAAGGGGATAGGGTTTCTATTTTGGTCGGTTTATGTATGTATTTATTATTATATTTATTTCCTCGTTAGACCTCCATCAAGCTTAAAAAAAAACACTCCTTGGACCCCCTTCAAGATAAATTTGTACATATTTCGGTAGAAAAATTTCCCGGCTTTCGGCCGACTCCTCTTAAAATTGCAGGCTCGCTATCGCCCGCCAGGAAAAAAATGACACCTAAATGGCACGAAAGGTCCTAATATTGACAAAGAAATGGGGTGAAAGGTCTTAGAATCGCTAAACTAATAGGGCAACCATTATAATCTACAAAAAAAAAGGGGATCTAGAAAAACTACCCATCTCCCCTTAATTGCTGGCTAGATATGGCCCGTTGCGGACAATCCAAAAATCTTTCCAGAGTCCAGAGCTTTTGAATCGGCTCAACAATCCTCTTTGCGTCATTTTAACCCGTTCAATACCATAGGATACAGTAATAAAAGTCCCCGCCAGTCCCAAGTAATTTGGCCAAAATGGCAGGAGAGACCACCTTTCCACCTCAAGAGATGAGGCAAGACTGGCTCTCTCACCCTTCAGTGGGTCTTATATAAGCTGAGAGAGAGAAAAAAAAGTACAGGGTTGTACAGGCAGTTACAAGGAAAGTACATTACTGACGACTATATCCGTCGCTGGGACTGGGGAATTACTTATCTACTGACGACTATAGTCGTCTCTGGGATTGGAGGGGTTAAGGGGGGTGTTCGTGACCTCCGTTTGTTCTCCCTTTTAGTGGAATCCATTCGACCCCATTCAGCCTACTGTTTTAAGACGTTTATCCCCATCCAGGTGTCGATTTATACCTGGCGAGCGATAGCGAGCCACCATGTTTTGGATAATGAGTTAGACGGCTGGTTAAAATTGTACATTTTTTGATAGAAAATTTCTCGGGCGAAGCCAGATTTCTCTATAAAATGCTGGCAAGCGATAAAGGAAAAGCTCGACACCTGGTTTAGGATAAATGTCTTCAAACAGTAGGCTGAATGGGGCCGAATGGATACAACCAAGAAAGATAAAGAAGCAGGTGACCCCCCTTAAGCCACTTATGACATGATTCGAACACCCAATCCGCAGCTGTGAGTTGCCACATTACCTCTACTTGTAAATAATAAAGACGGTTACATAGATTAATTGATAGGCCTTTACATCGTACTGGGGTTATCACTACCAATATACTGTACGTGTAAAAGGTACATTATCGTGGAAACTTTAATTTCCCTTCTTATACCTTCTTTAAGGGGATGTTTGGTTTTTGATCCCTCGTCCTCCTTTAACCCGTACAATCCCAGTGAAGGCAGAGAGCCGTCAGTAGATAAATCACTCCCCAGTCCCAGCGACGGCTACAAGCCGTCGGTAATATATGATCCTTGTAACTGCCAGTATCAGGCAGTGCCTGGTACCACGATGTTTGAGCACTGCTCTAAGACCTTGGCAACACTTCTCAGATTTTATCCAAGCCCCCACAGGCTATGAAAGGCAGTATTCCTCTATCTTTTGAGGTGGGAGGTTGTTATATCTTGCCTCTGAAGCCATTTTGGCCACATTGCTTGGGACTGGGGGGTACATTTATGGTAATACCCTATGGTACAGTAGGGGTTAAGCTTGAAAAACATACCCCCAAGATAATTTTTTAAATTTTTTGGGTAGAAAAATAGCCCCTCCTAAATTGCAGGCTCGTTATCACTCGCCAGGGAAAAATCGACACCTATATAGCACGAAAGATATTAAAATTGTCAAAGTAGCCTAATGGGGCAAAAAGTCTTAAAATCACTAAACTAATGGGGCGAACATCTTAAAATCTCAAAACTAATGGGGCTGAATCCATCATACTTATTGAGGGAAAACAATGGACAAATAATTGCCAAACAAATGGTCTGTGTGACGTCGGAATGAATGGGATGAAAGTCGTGATATCCCTATTTACCCAACACAAAGGCCTTTTAGGGGGAATTCTTATTTTCTCTCCTTACTCATTCCGGGTAGGCGATGAGAGAGAGAGAGGGAGAAGTAGGTATTATGAGAACAAATATTGTCAGAGGATAGAAATGAGGGAGAGAGAGAGAGAGAGAGGGGGGGGGGGGGTAATGACTATAGGAGAGGGGAGTAAAGTTTGTATTATATAGCCTACATACCTGTATTGAAAGATAAGATAGTGTGTATGTATGTATGTATATATGTTTGTATATACGTATATACACAGGCACATACCCCATAGCTGGGGGTGGCCGACTCGAGACAGAGCCCGAACAAGGACAACACAACACAACATAAAAAACAAAACAGAAACTCACGCATCTATGTCGCCCAGGAGAAGACCTAGAGACCAAGAGACCAAGGATCACTAGGAGCCTCCAGCATTTCCCCGGCCCAAGACCTCCCGGAGAAGTTTCAGTCTCAGCAGCCAGCCCACCTCATATCCAGGCATAAACCTTCATATATACCGGCTTCCCGGGCCAGGCGCCTGACGGACTATTATCTATTCCAACTGGTGTCGGAGCCCCTCTCCCAATGACCGCGTTATCACTCATCTATTCACAAGCAATCTCTATTCATTCCTATATATTACCACTTCTCTTGCCTGTTAACACTACAGTCATCTTTCTATCTCCCAACGCTTGTACTACACAATCTCTCTATCTCAACGGAGGTCTTCCTACCACTCTACCTCCGCTTGTATCTGACTATATACTCTTTTTGTAAGCCTTTCACCTCCCATTCGCTCAAAATGTCCATACCAGCACAGCAGCCTTCTGTCCACTCTGGCCGACAAAAGTTCCTGCTGTCCTTCTCAATAGATCCGTTAAAATCAATTCTAGAATTTGGTATTGTTATCCTGTGGTACGCTAGTAGCGGCTCACAATCAAGAGGACTTGGGTTCGAATCCCGGACTGGACAAGATAGATGGATCAAGTCTCGTAACACTCGATGTAGATAGGAACCTGCGTTTAACCCCTTCAGCACGATGACACCTTTCTACTTTATTATTCTGGCTAAAATTAGACGATTTTATGCAGTTAAAGAAGGATCTACAGTAAGTTATTCAGAGGGTTGTTTAGATCGTTTTTACCCCTTTGAATCCTAGTAGAGGTAGATTATAAGCTAAAGGAAAACAGCCTTTTGTGATCTCCCATTTGTAGTTTCCGAGCTCAAGAATTCGTTTGGAAAAACTGGTGCTTAATAATATACCCTATATTATCATTATTGCACAGTTGTGTATACGCTTGCCAAATTTCATATTATTGTGTCAATGTGCACTGCGAATCATCAGTAATATCTTCTCCATCCCAGAATGTATAACATAATATTATAGTATAACACATATAACGTGTAAGGATTAGCAACTGCTCCCAAATACAGGGCCTGGTTACCTTTACTGATGCCCTGTGTGTAGTGTCCCGATAGTATAATGCATGTGGTATAGTGATGAGGGGAGGAATTGTTTATGAAAGCTAACTTGGCCATTCAAATAAAAAGAAAACAAATCAGTAAGAGAGGTCAGGTAGATGAGACAGAACTTCCAACGACTCCTTGTCACAAAATTATTTAAAGTACGGTCCTCCCCGGGGTTACTTCCTTATTCGTTAGGTACACTCGGATACCATAGTCTCTAGCCCACTCATATAACTTCGTGGACCCCCTATGTTCTTCTTTATGCAATTACAAGTATCAGGATTGATTTTTTGGATAGAATTTGCTTGTCAATAAATAGGATATACTGTATAGTTGTGTAGTTGATTAATAGAAAATTATATGTTTTAATTAATTTCCAAATATATACTTCCATAATTAGAAATAGGTGAAGTCCAGGAATTTGTATGAGTGGGCTAAAGACTATGGTATCCGAGTGTACCTAAACCCTAGCCCCCTACCCAAGAAAGAAAATAGTACAGTATAGCAACACAACTCGCAGCCTACGTCTTGGTGTAAATCGGAAGAGAAATGTTAATGTGTTAGAGAGAGGGGGGCGGGGGGAGTGGGGGGCGGGAAAGAGGAAGGCAATTAGGATGAAAGGGCATAATTAAAAAGATACACAGAATTAGCTATGGCTCATTATACCGTCTGTCTCTCTCTCTCTCACACACACACTCACACACTCTCTCTCTCTCAGAATGTCATGAACTGTACAATCGCCTGCACAAGTAGCTGGTAGACATTAATATGATAAGCTGAAGGAAAGGTTTTTAGTTTGCTCCCTAGACCTCTATCAAGCTTAAAATAACACCCCCTAGACCCTCTTTCAAGATAAATGTGTAAATTTTTCGGTAGAAAATGTCCTGGCCTAAGGTAGGTTCCTCGTAAAATAAAGGCTCGCTATCGCTCGCCAGGAATATATCTACACCTAAGTGGCACGAAGGGTCTTAAAATTGACAGAAATGGGGCGAAAGTTCTTAAAAACGCCAAAGTAATGAGGGAACGTCATAAAATATAAAAATCGGGCTAAACATGAGGGAGAAAGGGGTCCAGGAAAAAAAATCCTTCAAGTGGAAATCTCCCCTTAAAACCGTGAACATTGGGTGAGGGAAAACACTGTATTCGAATCAAGGGACACATACCATAACACCTTGCCAGCATGTCGGAATAGCTTAATTAACCCTTTCAGTATTCGAGAATGTGTTTCTTCCTTTCATTTTGGCTATTGTTTGATGATTTTATTCAGCTTAGGATGTAATTCTAGAAGTCAGTTCAAGTACATTCTAAAAGTCAGGAGTGTTTTTTACTCCTCAGATTCCTAGAGAGCCTTCCTATATTACCAGTCTTGCTACGGCGGCCTCCCAGAAGCTGGGTGTGATCAACCGCCTCAAGGGGTTCTTTATCCCTGCACAGCTTCTTGCTCTGTACAGGGGCACAGTGCGTTCTTGTATTGAGTATTGTTCACATGTGTGGGGACGATCCTCTCACACCGCACTCCTAGACAAATTAGAAAGGAAAGCCTTTCGTATCAGTAACTCCGGTCCACTCACCGACTCTCTGCAATCTCTCTCTCTCTCTTTTCGCTGCAATGTTGCATCTCTCTTGCTATTATATCGCTACTACAATAATCAGTGTTCCTCAGAGCTCTCTCCGTGCATACCACCTCCTCTACGTAGGGTACAATCCCATCCCTACTCTGTACAACTCTCCAACTCAAGAGTGAAACGTTACTCCCAATCTTTCTTCTATTCAACAGCTGAGCTTTGAAACTCTCTTCCTGAATCCATCTTTCCCTCAGCCTATGACTTAAATGGTTTTAAACTCTGTGTGTCCAGACATTTTGACTCGAACATTCCTTGATTTTGACCCTGTCACTCTTTTAACTCTGGGGGAGGCACTCGTCACAGGCCACTTTGCCTTTTGTCTCCCTCATCCACATAGAAGAAAAACCAAATATATATATAAATATAATGATAAATATTTGTATTCTTATTATTATCATTATTTGTATTATTGTTATTACAAGTATTTCCACTGCTCTATCTCCCTTTCCTCTCACAGAGTATTTGAATTGAGTAGAAAAGGCTTGGCTGGATTCACACCTTTTGTTCCCATCAAGGATCAGTCACACCAGCAAGTATCTAGGCAACTTTTCATCACCAATTTTTCTGACAACACTTTAGGATTATACTACATTAGGATTATATTACTAGACTGGAGGTATATTATTGTAGGTGGTATATATGTATTATAATTTTGATTCAGAAGCGGGTATATCAGAGTTGGCGAAGAATAATGCTGGTACTTGGGATCGTGTGCATCTCTTTGTGTAGCATGAGCTCTTTTCTCTCACCAATATGGAGCCTCTAATTAATTACTCTCTCTCTCTCTGACCAAACCACTGACATTGCTATTCAATGAATCCTTCCAGTCTGGGACTATGCCGGATCAGTGGAAGCTAGCCAACGTAACACCGATATTCAAAAAAGGCAGCAAATCCCTACCCAGTAACTATCGTCCAATTAGCTTAACCTCTATTGTATGTAAAATGCTAGAAACGGTCATAAGAGACAGACTCGTAAATCACTTAGAGGCAAATAACTTACTTAAAGATACTCAACACGGCTTTCGTAAAAAACGTTCCTGTTTAACAAACCTCTTAGACTTCTTCCACGATATCCTCAACCTCTACGATGAGAGTAAAGCTGTAGATATTATATACCTTGATTTTCAAAAGGCCTTTGACAAAGTTCCCCACAAACGTTTACTGCTAAAACTAAAAGCGCATGGAATACAAGACGGTGTGTTGAAATGGATAGAAAATTGGCTCAGCGACAGAAAGCAAAGAGTAGTCATAAACGGTAAGGCATCTAAATGGACCAATGTAAGTAGCGGGGTACCCCAGGGATCGGTACTAGGACCAATTCTCTTTCTAATTTACATCAACATAGATGAGGGTCTCACCTGCACAATCTCAAAATTTGCTGACGATACAAAAATTGCAAATAGCGTACTCTCAAAAGAACAAGTTGACGATATGCAACACAATGTAGATAAATTGTCATGTTGGGCCCAAATTTGGCAAATGAGTTTCAATGCGGATAAATGTAAAGTACTACATATCGGATACCTAAATGAGAAAGTAAACTATTCGATGAATGGCACTCAGCTTAAGAATGTTGTTGTTGTTGTTGTTGTTCCCTAAGCTGCCTGGCCGAACAGCCCCGAGTCCCTGAGAAAGGCCATGGCCACGATCGGGCTTTCCCACAGAGCTCTCATTGAGTGTAGATTGTGTTGTTGGCGTAAGTGGTTGTGTGAAATGCAGTCTTCTATGATGTGTTTAATGGTATGGGGTGCTGTGTTACATCCCGGGCAGGCGTCGACAACGGAGTCATCCAGTCTCTTCTGATAGCTCAGGAGAGCTGGATGGTGTCCGCATCTCAGCCTGGCCAGGTGGACTCTGTCCTCGCGAGGAAGGGAGGATTCGGAAGGATAGATTTCGGGAGGTCGTGCATGCAGCTGCGTGTTGTCTGTGAGTGAGTGGATGGATCGGTGAGAGATATGAGTATGGATGTGCTTCTGGAAGTTGGTTCGGGGTGGGCAGGGAGGGAGAGAGGACAATAATTGTGTGTGATACCGTGTGCTGGGTGTTGTTTTGATATTTCTTGGTGTCTGTGCCATGTAGTTTAGTGGGTGGTCTTGGTTCGTGGAGGCTTCTGCCAGGAATTGAGTGCCTCTCATGTCCAGATGGTCTTTGACTTTGAGGATTTTGGTTTCTTGATGTAGGTGATCTGTGGGTGCAGTAGCTGTGCAGCCTGTAATGATCTTCAGGGCTTTGTTTTGAATAGTCTGTAAGGTCTTATGATGTGTTTCAGCTAGGTTAGAAGCCCAGGCTGGGCTTGCGTATTCCATCACTGATCTTATGTATTGTTTATATACTGTGGTGGTAGTTTCTTTGTTGTGTCCAAATTTTGTGTGAGCAAGTGACCTGAGGGCGTTAAGTCTGGGTGTCGGTTTCTTTTTAATGTTTGTGGTGTGCTGTTTGAATGTCATATGAGTATCATATGTTACTCCTAGGATTTTGTGTGTGTGTGTGTATGTGTTAGGGGTGTATTGTTTATGGTGAGCTGAGGGATGTATTCGTGTTCTCCTGTCCAACTTGTGAGCAGGGTTGCGGTGGATTTGGCTGGGGCTAGATTAAGTCTGTTTGTAGTGCACCAGCCATGTAGTGTGTTGAGATAGGGTTGAAGGAGATCTGTTGCTCTTTTTGGGTCATGGTGTGTGCATGTGAGTGTTATGTCATCTGCATAGGAGGCTAAGTTTATTTGGGGCGTATTGGGCTTAAGAATGTAAACAGAAACCGATCTGGGAGTAACAATATCGAGTAACCTAAAACCGAGTCAACAATGTTCAGAAGTTGTTACGAAGGCAAACAAAATAATTGGCTTTATAGGCAGGTCATTTGAGCATAAATCCAAAGAAGTTATCCTAACCCTTTACAATTCCTTAGTCCGCCCTCTTCTGGAATACTGCGTTCAATCCTGGTGCCCTTATTACCAAAAAGATATAAACAAACTAGAACGAGTTCAACGTAGAGTTACCAAAATGATACCTAGCCTAAAGAACAAACCATACGAAGAGCGTCTTAGAGAATTAAATCTATTTCCTTTAACCCAGCGCAGATTAAGAGGTGACTTAATTCAAGTGTTCAAAATCATCAAAGGCATCGACAATATGAACTGTAGTAAGTACTTCACTATCGACCAATCTAATTACACGCGGGGAAACAGTTGCAAAATTATTGGTAAATCTTTTAACTCACACGAATCTAAGAATTTCTTCTTCAATCGAGTTGTCAACTTGTGGAATGGGCTTCCCCGAGACGTTATAGACTGCAGCATCGTTCGTTGATTCATTTAAACTCCGCTTAGACAAATATCTCGCATCAAACCCGCGACTGACTGCGTTTGTAAATGAATAACTTTATTTTATCCCCCCCTCAGTTACTAACCCATCTGTCCCCGACTAACTTCCTAATCCTGCCACGGATATTAGTTCCAGGGCAGTAGTTCCCTTTCCAATGTTCCCTTACCCACTCTAAACCACTGTTTGGACACTTGATCATCAGTGTTTTGGAGGACAAGCAGCCTAGAAGGGTCACTAGACCTTTTGTTGCTTGATTTCCTTTGTACTCCTTTGTACTCTCTCTCTCTCTCTCTCTCTCTCTCTCTCTCTCTCTCTCTCTCTCTCTTATTATATACACTAGCTAAAGGGTATATGATTGAAGAGGCATCGCGGGTATGTGCTAAGACTTGCACATTTCTAGCATAACTAAAACTAAGGGTAGGATCTGACCCCTTCCCATCTTTAATACCCGCCTCATTATACATACATATAACTATAATAACGTAACTTTAGAGGATGCTTTGCTTTATTCATCATTTGCCACTTACTCCATAAGCCATTTGGTAGAAGTAATTTTTTTAGCCAGCAACTAGTTGTGATCCAGAACCTTCATATCCTTAGTTGAAGTAATGTGTGCTGGCCACTGATGCCTTTGTTCTGCTCCAAGAGTTGCACCCTCGTTCTTCAACCTTATCTCGAAGAAGTGAGTGGGAAAGTGGTCATCCCTGCCAAGACAAGGGAGCATGTTCAAGTTGGGAGCGAATCTGGGCACCGTAGAGAACCTTACAGCTTCCACTGTCAAGGATTTTTTTTTTTAACCAGGTCCTCAACATAAGAAACCATTGTCATCTTAGAGTCAAATTCAACTCTCATTATCTCCATGGAGTCTTCTCTGTGTAGCTGTTGGCCTTTTGAACACCCATTAAGCCAATCTCTTCTGGTAGGTTATGATGTCTTATTTCCATTGCTTGGGTTTTTTCAGGAAAGCTATTTTTCAAAGGAGACTTGCCAGATCTGCTCCCAGGATCTAATGCTTGAAAGACGTTGGTTGGTTTTGAAGACTGCAGAGGCCCAATCCTCAGTTTTATTATTTGATTGTTAATGTAGAGTTGTTGTTGTTGTATGTTATAAAATGTATGTCATCTGCATAGGCATAACATTCTGGAACGAAGTTGAGTAGGTCGTTGAAGTAGACATTCCAGCGTAGAGGACCTAGGACACTTCCTTGTGGCAAGTTCACTCCTATTGTTGTCTGGTTGAGTTGGTTTCATGAACGACATTGAACATTTCGATGCCTTTAAGAGAAAAGTAATTACACAATTAACCCTGTCCCTACAAAACAAACCATACAAAGATATTATAACGCAACTTGATTTATATTTCAATAAATAATCAAAGAATGAGAGGGCAACTGATGTACTGTTCGAAGATAATAACAGGTGTTAATAACATTTTATGTCAGTAATTTATCTAAGATAGCCAAAGAGTCTGCAAGAGGAAATACATAAAATTAATTGGTTGGAAAGTGAACGTAGATGCAACTAAAAAATGTCTTCACCAACATTATAGTTAGTGATTGGAATAAGCTATCTATTCGAGTTACAGACAGTGGCTCAATTTACACGTTTAAGGGGGATGACCTGCTTTTTGTTATTTCTGTCCTTTTCTCTCTTTCTCTGGCTTCTATCCATTCGGCCCCATTCAGCCAACTATTTTAAGACGTTTATCCCCATCTAGGTGTCGATTTCTTCCTGGCGAGCGATAGCGAGCCAGCATTATATGAAGACATCCGGCTTCGCCGGATAAATTTTGCTATCGAAAAATGTACAAATTTAGCCTGCTGTCTAACAAAAATTAAAAATATGCTGGCTCGCTACTGCTCACCAGTAAGAAATTGACACCTGGATGGGGATAAACGTCTTAAAACAGTAGGCTGAATGGGGTCAAATGGATACAAGCCAGAGAAAGATAGAAAAGGACAAAACAAAAACAGGTCACCCCCCTTAAGAAATGGCTAGACTTATTCCAAAGATAAGTTAGTTAGTAGATCATAAATCCTGACAAACGATCTGGCAGCAAGGATTTCAGCTGACGAGAGCATAGATAAAGCAATTAATGGTATACTATACTGTACATTAATCCCTTCTGTACCGGCGACGTCTTTTTAATTGGATTTTAGCTATATGTAGACGACTTTGTACAGTTTAAGATATATCCGTGGTAGTAAAAAGGATTAAGTGAGATAGTTCGAAGGCTGTTAATTGCTGGAAGCCCTTTTTAAACTGAATATATCTTCTAATGGTAGCTAGAAAAACTTAAAAGAAAGTCACCGGTACAGAAAGGGTTAAACCCTAAAGGTGTTTCACTTCCAACAGTTTTCATGTACGGAAGCTTGCCAGAGGGTGGGGAAAGAGCCTTCAGCTTTCTTTTAATTTTCTTTCTCTTCCCTTTACTCTGGGTTTGAATATCAGTTCTAGAATCAGGTCCTGGCCAGCTCGCGTGACCAGTGAATCTGTGTAAATTTCTTACTCTCTCTCTCTCTCTCTCTCTCCTCTCCTCTCCTCTCTCTCTCTCTCTCTCTCTCTCTCTCTCTCTCTCTCTCTCTCTCTCTCTCTCTCTCTCTCTCTCTCTCTCTCTCTCTCTCTCTCTCTCTCTCTCTCTCTCTCTCTCTCTCTCTCTCTCTCTCTCTCTCAAAGTAAATCAAACCCGAAAGAATTCTATAGTTATATCAGAAAGAAAAAGTAGTTACTTCAACTGTTGGACCGTTAGTCGATGAAAATGGAGAATACACCAAAGACGAAGTACAAATGAGTAATGCCCTCAATACCTTCTTTGCATCAGTTTTTACAACAGAAGACCTCAGTGATATCCCTACACCATCGCCGATTCAGATTGATAATTCAGATGTTCTAAGCAATATCACCGTTACAGAGAGAGAAGTATTGAATTGTTTAGATAAACTCAAGGTAAATAAAACGCCAGGACCTGATACAATCTCGCCTAGAGTTCTAAAGGAAGCTAAGGATGAGCTCTCCAAACCACTGACATTACTATTCATTAAATCCTTGCAGTCTGGAACTATGCCTGATCAGTGGAAGCTAGCCAACGTAACACCGATATTCAAAAAAGGCAGCAAATCCCTACCCAGTAACTATCGTCCAATTAGCTTAACCTCGGTTGTTTGTAAAATGCTAGAAACGGTCATACGAGACAGACTCGTAAATCACTTAGAGGAAAATAACATACTTAAAGATACTCAACACGGTTTTCGTAAAAAACGTTCCTGTTTAACAAACCTCTTAAGACTTCTTCCACGATATCCTCAACCTCTACGATGAGAGTAAAGTTGTAGATATTATATACCTTGATTTTCAAAAGGCCTTTGACAAAGTTCCCCACAAACGTTTACTGCTAAAACTAAAAGTGCATGGAATACAAGACGGTGTGTTGAAATGGATAGAAAATTGGCTCAGCAACAGAAAGCAAAGAGTAGTCATAAACGGTAAGGCATCTAAATGGACCAATGTAAGTAGCGGGGTACCCCAGGGATCGGTACTAGGACCAATTATCTTTCTAATTTATATCAACGACATAGATGCAGTTGTCTTAACCTTTTTCATCCTATGACCCCCTGAGAAACTCTGGGGCAGTTCCGTGACCCCCACAAAATATATTTTAAGGCGTCGTGTATGAAGATAAAAACAAAATAATAAGACAAACCAGTTTTATTGAAAATACCACAAAAATACATAACTTTTGAAAATGCCATAGAGCCATTGCAAATGCCACAAAACTGCAAATCCCACAGAACTATTAAACATCCCACATAATTACTATTCATTCACTCAATGAGTGAGTTGAAATTGTTTTGCAGCCATCAGTCGATCAAATCGAGGAGCAGTGCCCGCCAGGCAACACCTCATGTTGGTGTCAATCACAAGCCTTTATATGTCTTCAATCTCAGCGTCACCATGGCTGAGAATTCATCCTCGCAGCGAAAAGTTGAGGAGGACTAGATCAGCATGGTCAGGGCTCTCTTTGAAAGAACAGAAAAGTCCTCACTCAGTTTCGCCCAAAAAAGTCAGAAACTCTTGATCAGTGAAGTTGACTTTCAGCTGAGAATCTTCACAAATTCGAAGTAATTCTACCTTCGCTGTCACTTCAATATCAGTGATGGCACCATCCTCCACTGAAAAGGGTCTGAAAATGACCAACAGAAAAACGATTATCAAGTCCAGGGAAGTAAATATTGGTGGCTATATTCACTGCCAGGAGATAAGGTGAGATTTCCTCATGGAAATTGCATTCAGCATCTGGCATAGAATTCAGGAGAGTCGTCATTTGAGGGAACACATTTGTGTCACCATCCTGGATGGTTTTCTGGTAAAGTTGAATTTTACTCCTTTATTTTGTCACGAACCGTGTGCAACATTGCGAGGTTTCCTTGGAGTGAAAGGTTCAGGGAATTCACATCAGAGAAAAAATATATCAGCCAAACAGGCAATCTTCATTACGAAATCATCATTCTGCATCATTTCATGAAGAAGACTCAGCTTGGCGGTACTTTCTCATTCCAACAGCATTGTTATTTCCTCTCAAAGTTTTATCACGCGATTCAGATCCTTACCACGTGACAGCCACCTTACCTCCATATGAAACATAAGAACGGTGATATTTGTGCCTTCTTCACAGAGTACTTTCAAGGTCCTTGAGGTAATTGCGCTTCCTCGGAAATGGTTCACAATGTTCACCATATCTGAAAGCAGTTCTTGAAGTCCAGATGGGAGAATCTTTATCGCCAAAACATAGCAATAAATCATACAATGGGTGAAGGGGTGAAGGAGACGTGAGGAGCGACATTCTTCACAAAAGCTGTATGGCGTGGTTTTCTTGGCTATGCAAGAACACTCTTATCTCGCAGCCAAATTACTTTATTATGAAGCCATGGAATCTACCTGATTGTTGTAGTCTATTAGTGGTATTGTATATACATCTGGACTCGGAGTCCAAACCAAAGTTTAAAACAAATACATCTATATATAAACTTAACTTTATTTTCCCCAAACCTTTGTGACCCACCAAAAAAAAAAAAAAAACGACCCCCCAGGGGGTCACGACCCCCAGGTTAAGAACCGCTGTAATAATAATAATTATTATTACTGTATATACAGTATATGATTTTGATGTATGTCTAAATAACTTTATCTCTAAATTTGCTGATGATACCAAAATAGGGAACATATCCTTAAGTGAGGCAGACAGATATAGCCTACAATCCGACTTAAGCAAAATAGTGGAATTGTCAGAAAAGTGACAAATGCCCTTTAATGTTGACAAATGTCAAATTTTGCACGTTGGTACAATAACCATAAAGTATGATTATCAAATGAAACGCCAACCAATAATAGCAAACAGAGGCTTGGGATTAATTTTATTAAAAGACATTTTACCTTTAAAAACGAGAACATTATTGTGCCGTTATTCAAATGCATTGCTAGACCCAATCTTGAATATGGCGTTCAGTCCTGGTTCCGTATCTCAAGAAAGACATTGAAAAGCTCAAGTCTGTGCATTGTAGAGCAATTAAACTGATCCCCTCTCTGGGAAGCAAGCTATATTATGAAAGATTAAATAAATTGAATTTTTCTCTCTGAAAAGAAGGTTACGAGCCCAACTGATCAAGTGTTTTAAGATACTTAAAGGACTTGACAGAGTAGATATCAATGCACTGTTCACGATAAATAACAATGCTGCAACCCGAGGTATTGGAATGAAATTAAGTCAAAAGAAGGTATGCCTAGATGTCACACAAAGCTTCATCAAATACAGTTTGGTTCAAACTACCCTACTTCGGTTTCTATGCCTCTATCTGTCTTTGTCTCTGATTTCCTTTCTGACCGTTCCATAGCTGCAGCTGTAGACAGCCATCGCTCACTTCCTCAACCTATCAACTCTGGTGTTCCTCAGGGTTCTGTCCTGTCTCCATAAATCTCTCTAATATTAATTAATGATCTTGTCAACTGAACCTCTAGTCCTATCCACTCATATGCTTATGACTACCTTACACTATTCAACTAGTTTTCACAACAACCCAGCATGCAATCATTCCATAAGTCATGTGACGAAGTCCATGGCATGCCTATCTTCTGATCTATCATTATTCCTGATTGGAGCAGAGAAAATCTTGTTACTTACAATGCCTCCAAGACCCAATTTTCCCTTTTATCTTCCACAAGACTATCAATTACTCTCCAACAATACACAAATCAACCCTTCATCTTCTCTCAATATTCTTGCTGTACCTTTTTCATCCGCTCTTTCATGGAAAGATCATATTACCACTCTTGCTAAAGCAGCTTCCCAGAAGTTAGGTGTGCTCAACCGCCTCTGTGGGTTCTTCACCCCCCCCCCCCCCCCCCCACCCACAGCTTCTTGCTCTGTATAAGGGTACAGTGTGCCCATGTATCGAGTATTGTTCACATGTGTGGGGAGGTTGCACCCATACCGCACTTCTCGAAAGAGTAGTCAAAAGTGTTTCTCCTCATCAACTCACTTCCTCTTACTAGTTCCCTATAAACTCTTTCTACCTGCCGCAATGTGGCATATTTTTCACTATTCTGTTGCTATTACAACAACCAGTGTTCTTCAGAGCTTTCTCAGTACATACTCGCTCCCTTGCGGCGAGTGCGAGACTCCCGCCTTTCAACACAGTCCCACTTATATTCTGTCCATCTCTCCAACCCAAGAATTAGCAAATTTTCAAAGTCTTTCTTTTACTCAACAAGTGAACTCTAGAACTCTCTACCTCAACCAATCTTTCCTTTATCCTATAACTTAGACTGCTTTAACCCTTCCCGATGGGTCTTGTCACCAGAAGGGCACAGATATCCGCTTATTTTGTATCCTGGGTGTAAGGCAAGCGGTTGCAGGCAGCGCAGGACCCCTTCGTCCGTCGCCAACCAATTCTGGGCCGACACTAATGTAACTTATTGCCGTCTGCCACCTCACTGCAGCATGACACATAGCGAAAACAGCTCAAAACCGCTAATTTCTAACAACTTTAGTCGGCATTTGCAAGATTGTTGCAAGACAACCAGACGTCGTACAGAGATGATTAACCTCTGGGCTGCACAGCCCCTGTAGTATACACCATGCCCCTGTGCGAAGGTATTATGACTCTTGCCTCACTAAAATCGTTATTTTACCATAAATATAATTAATACTTATCCATATGCGCCTATGTTACATTTAATATGAAGATAGTAACATGTTACAACAATAAAACAAGTGGGAATATCATTTGTATGGTCAAAATCGCGAATTGAAAGCGAGAGTTTCATTCATCAAGTGTGAGCCAGCCGGCAACACATCCTCCTCTCTCGAGGCCTGGAGAGAGACTGGGGCCTCTCTCTCTATCTCTCTCTTTCCCACGCATATACACACAGATGACCACACCCTGCACCTGGCTTTCTAATGTTTGGATGAAAATATACCAAAGAATAAGGGAATAACAGGGAAAATAGGTGATAATTGAAGGGGGGAAGGAGGGGATGTGGAGGAGTGATATGAGGCATGGCCGAGGAAAAAAAAAAAAAAAATCAAGTGCTACTGGGGCCTTTTAAAAGTTGTTTTTTAGGCCTAGGATCTTAAGAGTCTCCCCGCAGTCGCCCAGTAAAACCTCTCAAGAGTCTCCCCGCAGCTGCCGGGTTAAGGTGTCATTCGAAAGTTCAATTACTGTATTTTCACAGATATATCATTGTATTACATTCTGGCTCTTGTTTATGCATGAAAATGTGCTGGAAATGAAGCTCAATTAGGGCCAAAGCCCCGCAGGGAAGGAGTTAATTTTGTGTGTCCAGGTATTTTTATCCCAACGTCCCTTGAATTCTCTGTCACTCTTTCAGCTTTGGGTAAAATACCTGTTACAGGCAACCTGCCTAGCTATTGTCTCCTTCATACACATATAAAATACCTGTTGCAGGCAACCTGCCTAGCTATTGTCTCCTTCATACACATATAAAATACCTGTTACAGGCAACCTGCCTAGCTATTGTCTCCTTCATACACATATAAAATTCCTGTTACAGGCAACCTGCCTAGCTATTGTCTCCTTCATACACATATAAAATACCTGTTACAGGCAACCTGCCTAGCTATTGTCTCCTTCATACACATATAAATACCTGTTACAGGCAACCTGCCTAGCTATTGTCTCCTTCATACATATAAAATACCTGTTACAGGCAACCTGCCTAGCTATTGTCTCCTTCATACACATATAAAATACCTGTTACAGGCAACCTGCCTAGCTATTGTCTCCTTCATACACATATAAAATACCTGTTATAGGCAACCTGCCTAGCTATTGTCTCCTTCATACACATATAAAATACCTGTTACAGGCAACCTGCCTAGCTATTGTCTCCTTCATACACATATAAAATACCTGTTACAGGCAACCTGCCTAGCTATTGTCTCCTTCATACACATATAAAATACCTGTTACAGGCAACCTGCCTAGCTATTGTCTCCTTCATACACATATAAAATACCTGTTACAGGCAACCTGCCTAGCTATTGTCTCCTTCATACACATATAAAATACCTGTTACAGGCAACCTACCTAGCTATTGTCTCCTTCATATACATATAAAATACCTGTTACAGGCAACCTGCCTAGCTATTGTCTCCTTCATACACATATAAAATACCTGTTACAAAGGAGTACAAAGGAAATTAAGCAACAACAGATCTAGTGACCCTTCTAGGTTGCTTGTCCTCCAAAACACTGATGATCAACTGTCCAAACAGTGGTTTAGAGTGGGTAAGGGAACATTGGAAAGGGAATTACTGCCCTGGAACTAATGTCCGTGGCAGGATTAGGAAGTTAGTAGGGGACAGATGGGTTAGTAACTGAGGGGGGGATAAAATAAAGTTATTCATTTACAAACGCAGTAAGTCGCGGGTTTGAAGCGAGATATTTGTCTAGGCGGAGTTTAAATGAATCAACGGTGCTGCAGCCTATAACGTTTCGGGGAAGCCCATTCCACAAGTTGACAACTCGATTGAAGAAGAAATTCTTAGATTCGTGTGAGTTAAAAGATTTACCAATAATTTTGCAACCGTTTCCCCGCGTGTAATTAGATTGGTCGATAGTGAAGTACTTACTACAGTTCATATTGTCGATGCCTTTGATGATTTTGAACACTTGAATTAAGTCACCTCTTAATCTGCGCTGGGTTAAAGGAAATAGATTTAATTCTCTAAGACGCTCTTCGTATGGTTTGTTCTTTAGGCTAGGTATCATTTTGGTAACTCTACGTTGAACTCGTTCTAGCTTGTTTATATCTTTTTGGTAATAAGGGCACCAGGATTGAACGCAGTATTCCAGAAGAGGGCGGACTAAGGAATTATAAAGGGTTAGGATAACTTCTTTGGATTTATGCTCAAATGACCTGCCTATAAAGCCAATTATTTTGTTTGCCTTCTTAACAACTTCTGAACATTGTTGACTCGGTTTTAGGTTACTCGATATTGTTACTCCCAGATCGGTTTCTCTGTTTACATTCTTAAGCTGAGTGCCATTCATCGAATAGTTTGCTTTCTCATTTAGGTATCCGATATGTAGTACTTTACATTTATCCGCATTGAAACTCATTTGCCAAATTTGGGCCCAACATGACAATTTATCTAGATTGTGTTGCATATCGTCAACTTGTTCTTTTGAGAGTACGCTATTTGCAATTTTTGTATCGTCAGCAAATTTTGAGATTGTACAGGTGAGGCCCTCATCTATGTCGTTGATGTAAATTAGAAAGAGAATTGGTCCTAGTACCGATCCCTGGGGTACCCCGCTACTTACATTGGTCCATTTAGATGCCTTACCGTTTATGACTACTCTTTGCTTTCTGTCGCTGAGCCAATTTTCTATCCATTTCAACACACCGTCTTGTATTCCATGCGCTTTTAGTTTTAGCAGTAAACGTTTGTGGGGAACTTTGTCAAAGGCCTTTTGAAAATCAAGGTATATAATATCTACAGCTTTACTCTCATCGTAGAGGTTGAGGATATCGTGGAAGAAGTCTAAGAGGTTTGTTAAACAGGAACGTTTTTTACGAAAGCCGTGTTGAGTATCTTTAAGTATGTTATTTTCCTCTAAGTGATTTACGAGTCTGTCTCGTATGACCGTTTCTAGCATTTTACATACAACTGAGGTTAAGCTAATTGGACGATAGTTACTGGGTAGGGATTTGCTGCCTTTTTTGAATATCGGTGTAACGTTGGCTAGCTTCCACTGATCAGGCATAGTTCCAGACTGCAAGGATTTATTGAAAGTAATGTCAGTGGTTTGGAGAGCTCATCCTTAGCTTCCTTCAGAACTCTAGGCGAGATTGTATCAGGTCCAGGCGTTTTATTTACCTTGAGTTTATCTAAACAATTCAATACTTCTATACCTTCTATACTTCTATACAATTCAATACCTAGCTATTGTCTCCTTCATACACATATAAAAAAAAGGGAGGTGGTCGATAGTAATATCATTCAATTGATACGTTTAAAAAGAGACTGGACAGTCATCCAACAAAAAATGGATTAATATGAATTATTATAATTCAAATCAGTAAAGTATGTAAGTGTAAGTTCCCTTTCACACTAATTTCTTTCCATTCTACATAAAAACCATCCTTGTGGGCATAAGGTTACACTTAACCTTATTTTCCGGTACAGCTTTTTAGCCGGAGAAGGCAGCGGGTGGGGAAAGAGCCTTCTACTTTGCTGTTATAGTTTTCTACTATAAACTATCCCTGTCTCTAGTAGTATTAAGGGACCAACTAGTAGGGACCACAAGTTCTGTTGGTCTGAATATATATGTAACTCTCTCTCTCTCTCTCCTTCCATTACCTAACCTAAGAGGTAAATCTACTCCCCAGTCTATTGTGCCCCTTGTGAGGGGGAGAAAGTGAGAGAGAGGTAATTTCCACCTCCTCACTCACACTCTCAGTCCCTCTATCTCACATTTCCCTCCTTTGACTCTTTCATTCGCTTTAATTACGCCTCACTTTAAATCCTTTGTTGTTAAGTATATATTTGCTTTCTTAACCCGGGAGCTGCGGGGAGACTCTTAAGAGTTCCCCCGGCGCACTGCGGGAAGACTCTTAAGAGTCAGAGAAAATAAAAATCAACTTTTGACATCGAAAAAAAAATATTTTTTTATATTTTTTTTTTTTTATTTTTATTTTTTTTTTTGGCCCCTGGGCCATGCAAAATCTCAGTCCTCTACCTCCCCTCCTTCCCCACTTTCCTCCTCTCCTTCAGTTATCACCTATTTTCCCTGTTATTCCCTTATTCTGAGGTATATTTTCGTGCTAACATTAGAAATCCGATTGGAGGGTGTGGTCATCACTGATAGCAAGCGAGTGCAAGAGAGAGAGAGAGAGTATCGATCGACTGTGTCTCAGTGGCCTTGGGGGAAATTGGCGGGAAAGCAGATTGCCTCACCCATACATTATACAACTCGCGGGCTATATCTCCGATTTTGACCATCCAAACGCTGTTTTCACTCGTTTTATTGTTGTTTCAGGTTAATACCTTTATAATCAACCCATAATAGGCGCATATGGATAAATATTAATGCTATTAATGGCACAATGAATATTTTAGTGACGGAAACACCTCAAATACGTCAGCACAGGGGGACGTTTCCAATTACCCCCATGCGCACTTCAGAGGTTAATATCTCTCTCTCTCTCTCTCTCTCTCTCTCTCTCTCTCTCTCTCTATATATATATATATATATATATATATATATATATATATATATATATAACAGGGTTATTCAAAACTTTAGTGACAAAAATTACAGGGTGAAGTCCTGACATGATATTAAACATAATTATGTCCATATGGATTTTTCCCAAAAATAAAAGGTTAATTACAGGCATGAAAGCCAAATCCATTACCGTGGGCGAACGATCGAACACTTCAAAATCAACCCCGAACCCCCCCACATCACCCCCTATTCTCTCTCGGGTAGGTGGGGGAAGTTATTACAACGTATGAAGCAATGAACCCTTACCGATCCCGGGATTCAAACAGATCCGTAGGCTTTGAATCGATCCCAAGGCTTCGTGTTTCATGTAATGTCAGATAAGATAGTAGTAACGTATACGCCCTGGCATCTAAAAAAAAAAAAATTATGAGTGACTGTACTGTATGTATTTCTTCATTTACAAGGATAACCCTAATTTTATTGTAATGCTCTGTAACAGCTGTTATTATACGTACATTTAACGGCATACTGTACAATGCCGTGTAATAAAAGTATCGGATTTTCTGTTATGGTTGCATGTGACACTAATTTAATACACTGATACTGTACACCCTGTAATACTAAATATTAAAAACTATTACTGGTTACTACTTTCTTAGCCTATCTGACATTACATGATACACGAAGCCTTGGGATCGATTCAAAGCCTACGGATCTGTTTGAATCCCGGGATCGGTAAGGGTTCATTGCTTCATACGTTGTAATAACTTCCCTCACCTACCCGAGAGAGAATAGGGGGTGATGTGGGGGGGTTCGGGGTTGATTTTGAAGTGTTCGATCGTTCGCCCACGGTCATGGATTTGGCTTTCATGTCTGTAATTAACCTTTTATTTTTGGGTAAAATACATATGGAAATATGTTTAATATCATGTCAGGACTTCACCCTGTAATTTTGTCACTAAAGTTTTGAATAACCCTATATATATATATATATATATATATATATATATTGTGACGTTAACCACTCCGTTAGAACCGCATGGCTTGTCCTACAGTGACTCGCTAGGATCGCCAGGGCAGTGGATGTGGCTACAGTTTATGTATTAGGGTGTGCTTTATTTCATATGAAAGCTCGTGTCATGGGCAGTCCAGAAAGGCTCTTTGTTTTCACCCATGTCAAGGCTTTATATATTTAATTGTAAAGTATATGTTTTATCATTAACTAGTAATGATGGGATCTGGGAGAGAGAGAGAGAGTAGAACAGAGTGAGAGGGGGCGCGCAGTGTTTTTGTCCCGCTCGATGACGTCACGGCTGGCTGCCTCGTGGGGGTTGGTTGAGGGAGGTCCTTACCATGTTGCTAGCTTCTTTGCTAGTGGCTAGAGGACTTGTTACCGTGTTACTCTGCGCGGTGCAAACTAGTCCCGGTATATATACAGGTTCCTCGCCACTCTCTCCCTCAGATCTGGTTTCTAGAACGCATCTATCTTATCTCTTGCTACCTGTCTACCGCCCTGCACCTGAGAATCTTTTCCTCTGCCTACCTCTCTCTTTTTTCATATCTTTCACCACCTTTTATTAAGATTATACCCCCTCTGGTTAACTCTGCAAAATCAGCTTCATGCTGGCCAGTTGTATTGTGCGTTAAGGTCTGATATAACCTATGTATGTTTAGTTGTTAAGATAAGTTGATCACGAAGCATTGGTTGGCATTCGTATTGTTTAGTACCGCTTCCTATAATTATTAGTGTTCTGCTGGATTAGATAATGCTAGACTAGGAGTCTGATATTATAAGGTATTGTTTCCTATGAGTGCTGGCTTTATTTAAAAGCTGCACGACATACCTGAGAACTGGAGTTGATTGAGTAAATTCTAGTCTGTGTGCCATTGAGAGTAGAGCATGCACGAATGAGGGCTTTTTGCCTATACCATTCTGCACTGTTCTAAGCTCGTTGTTTGTCTTTGAGGTACGCCAGGAGAACGCTTAATACTTCGGTATTAAGGTTTCTCAAGAGAGCTACCCTTCCCTATAACGTAATATTTGACGCACAGACTTGAGATTTGCACTAGGCTATGCGGCATGCCATGCGCACCAGTATCTCGTATCATCTAGCTAGACTTATCAATCATAGTAGACATTAAGTATATTAACCCAATTACTCTTTTTATGCATACCCATTTATGATTACACAAGCATTTCGCAGCCTAGTTTGATGTATGGAGACACAAACGACTTAGGCTCTTTTTGTTGATAGGAATACTGCATTGCCGTGGCGATTATTATTGTTGTAGCGTTTAGGATATTCTTGGCTCCGACGGCATTATATATTCTGCCTTTTTGTGTGCATAGCCTGCACGAGCATTGTTCTGCTGCCTGCCTTTTTGGGTTCCATTTCCGATACGAGCATCTTTATAGCATCTAACATTTAAAGAAGATTCCTTGTTGGTATTGAAGGACTTTAGTGCACTTTCTTTCATGCAGGAGTGCCTGACATTTATTGATTAAAGTAACGTAAGCTGTAACTTCCCTTACCACCTTACTTTGCATACCATAACCAAGCACCTTCGGTTATAGGTAGTAATAGGCTGTTTTCACATAACATTAAGCCTAGAGTAGACGCACATTTATTGAGAGTTTAATAACCTATTATTGCATATAGAACTCTGTAGAGTATTTGTGTTCTTTGTTCACTGGGAATATACATCAGAGGTTGGAGCTAGCGCTTTCCGTTGTAGCATTTATGCCATTATTAGTCCAATGAATAAGAGCCCTGATATATTTGAACCCCAGTCGTAACAATATATATATATATATGGAGAGAGAGAGAGAGAGATTTAAATTTATATATATAATATTTGTTAACGTGGGTTGATACCCCGACTCTCCAACCAATATTCTTCCAGTGTTGACTAATAAAGCAGAGTTGTTTCATCAGTGTTGTTGGCGTTAGGCAGATTAGGAAGGGGATGTGGCAGTCAGGGGGGTTAACTGAGATAGTCTTTACCCTTTTTAATCCCCACAGATCCTTCCTAAGCTATATAAAATCCGGTAATGATATCCAGAATACAGTCAAATGGCATCATAATCTTGAAAGGGATAAACACGACTAACTCCAGCCGATCTCGGGGATACTAGGTTAACACTAGCTGGTCCGACATCTTGTGGGCTTTTAGGATATCTTCCTTGGGTTGTTTTTCTGGTCCCCCTTGTTCCTCATGTTTAGCCCAATAGTGTTCAGATCATAAGACGTTCGGCCCTTTAGTTTGGCGATTTTTCGACAGTTCGCTCCATTTCTTTGTCAATATTAAGACTTTCCGTGTCATTTAGGCGTCGATGTTTTCCTGGCGAGCGATAGCGAGCCACTAATTAAAAAGGAACCGGCCTTCGGCCGGAAAATGTTTCTATCTCAAAACAAATGGGACTTAACACGAGAGAGAAAGGGGTGCAGGAAACCCAACCCATCTCCCCTTAAGACCTTTCCCCCCATTCTTTTGTCAACTGGACGGTCAAGAACAATCGTGGGGTTACACTGCTTTTATATATTATTATGTTACCTTGTTTAGTTTAAGGGGAGATGGGCTGGGGGGTTTTCTGTCATCCCTTCTCCCTTGTGTTTAGCCCCATTGTTTCTTAGATTTTAAGACGCTCGGTCCATTAGTTTGGCGATTTTAAGACTTTATGTCCCATATCTTTGTCAATTTTAAGACCTTTCGTGCCATTTAGGTATCGATTTTTTCCTGGCGAGCAATGGCGAGCCTGTAATTATTAAGAGTACCCGACCTTCGGCCAGGACATTTTTTTTACCGAAAAATTAACAAATTTATCTTGAAGAGGGATCTAAGAGGTGATTTTTACAGTTTGATGGAGGTCTAGGGAGGAAACTTTTTTTATTTATTTTTTTAATCCAAAAATTAAGCAAATAAATAAGCCCATCTCCCCTTAACCGTTTAAGGGGGGATGGTTCACTTTTTGTGCGATTTTTGCATGTATTCATTACTTTTCTAGTTTCATTCCTAGACCTTCATCAAATTTAAAGAAAACATCCATTAGATCCCCCTTCTAGATTAATTTGTACATTTTTCGGTAGACAAATGTTACAGGCTCACTATCGTTCGCCAGGGAAAAAAGTCGACACCTAAATAGCACGAAAGGTCTAAATATTGACGAAGAAATGGAGCGAAAGGTCTTAAAATTTACTAACTAATGGGGAAAACATCATGTAGATACAGAAATATATAGTATATCAGCTACCGTAACTAAATCATGATAAAATAAAAACAAAAATGTTCCACTCGAGGATTGCGAAGCATCGGAATCACTTTTTTAGTAGGAGATAACGGTCATCTATTTCTTCGGGCGCCATTTTGGTACACTAATACAGCCGCGATGAATTATATTATTTGTTATCAAGAATTTATATGTAAAAATTAAAGTATATATATAGGGTGTTTTAAAACAACACTGCCAGAGTATGACGACCACATTGATAACAATATATAATACACATATTTCTATTCTATTTTTACCAAAATATATTGTAACGGAGATAAATGGTTATTTAGAAATGTAGCAAAACAGGGTTCTGAGCTCAGCACAAAACATATGATATTATTTTTATTAATCTCACCACCACACCCCCAATGAAATTAATTAAAGTATATATGATCCACCGGGATTCGAACCCGGGTTATCACACACCCGCCGGCTTTAGCACCGACAACAGCTCCGCATCGCCACTGAGAAAACTCGATCCTAATTTGAGTATTTCATATCCCAATTCCCTTTATTCATTGCATGAACAGTAGTTAAGTGCTTGTTTAACCTCCACATAGTTCTGTAGTTGCCGTGCATGTTATTTTATTGCTTTTCTGACTGATAAACATTGTTGTTTACATTTGTTATCCTAGCTTGTAGCAGACGACGCACGCCTAGTCGATCTAGCTTTGTATTTTCTTATTAATTCTAGTAGTTATCGTATTCAGTATCCTACTGTAGCTATATATATCTGTAATTTTAGTTGTTGCTTGCATGATCTTGTAGTAACCTTTGACTGATAACTTTGTTTATCTAAATATAATCCTGCTTGACTAGCCTACAGTGACACCAGCGCCATCTGTTGATACAGTATATTAACCCCTTGTGTGCAGTTACACTTTATTTTTATATAATCTCTATTTGGTGAATTGTATATTTAGTTACATATTCTATTATATATATATATATATATATTTGTTTTGCTTTTTTTAGGTAGGTTATCACCCCTGGTAGCCTACTTCTGCATATTTCATACTTCTTTGTTTTTGGTTATTTTTGTTTTCGGTTAGTCTAGGCTATCATCCCTGGTGGCCTATTTCTGCGTACGGTACTTCAATTTTTAAATTTTCAGTTAGGCTATTACCGCTGGTGGCCTATTTCTGCGTACCGGTATTTCATAATTTTTGTTTTCGGTTAGTCTAGGCTATCATCCCTGGTGGCCTATTTCTGCGTGCTTCAATTTTTAAATTTTCAGTTAGGCTATCACCGCTGGTGGCCTATTTCTGCGTACCGGTATTTCATAATTTTTTGTTTACGGTTATTTTTGTTTTCGGTTAGTCTTGGCTATCATCCCTGGTGGCCTATTTCTGCGTACTTCAATTTTTAAATTTTCAGTTAGGCTATCACCGCTGGTGGCCTATTTCTGCTTACCGGTATTTCATAATTTTTGTTTCCGGTTAGGATAGGCTATAACCCCTGGTGGCCTATTTCTGTTTAAATAAACATAAAATTGTTTTCGGTTCGGCTATCACTGCGTATTCAAATTTAATTTAGTTTTGTTTTAATTTTCGGTTAGGCTATCACCGCTGATAACCTATTTGTGTGTATTTCAACATTTTTGTTTTCGGTTAGGCCTATTTAAGTAAGTGAAGCGACCTGAAGGGAGTGAAGTGTTTTTAAAGTGAGTTTAGTGTTTATAAAGTGAGTTAAGTGTTTTTAAGTGAGTGAAGTGATCTGAAGAAAGTGATCGTCACCATGCCTCGTGCCTGTACGAACTGCGCCGGTAGGTTTGGTGCTTCCATGTTTGCTCCTGTCGATCCACAAGTCTGCCGACTGCCAGCAACGAGAGGATTTGACAGCAAAATTGGATGAAGCCCACAACAAGATCAACGCCCTCACCAGGAAGCTGGAATCACTCCAAGAGTTTGTAACACTCAACGTTGGAGTATCACTAACTCCAATTGTTTCAACTCCAGCATCCACCACCGCCCCAACGTCATCTGCCAACAATCCAACACCTGCAGTAGACACTGCAGCAGATGCTTCTGACGAACCTGAGCCGACATCAAACCAGGACAGACGCCCTGTTCACCTTAGTCTCTCCCCCACTCCTCGTGCAAGAAGCCTGCTAGCACGAACAGTACCAACCCCTCGCCCCCGTTCTAACCACTCCTCTCCCCGACCTGTACGTAGAGTCCCGCCACCACAGGTTTCCGGATTTACACCAGTGAGGAACGGTGCACGGCCAACGCAGAAAAGGTCTCATCTACCAGTCACAATGTCAAACAGATTTGAGATATTGGTAGAGATGGAAGACGAACCAGAGGAGACCAGGCTTGTTGGGGATTCCATCCTACGAGGACAGGTCGAAGAGTTCTGCGACAGAGTCCCAAATCAACGAAAAAGATTTTGCATCCCAGGAGCTGGACTGGACGACATTGTCGAAGCCTTCGAAGATACCACAAAGGATGCAAATGAAAATACCCTTTTTGTCATCCATGCTGGTTCAAATGACGTCATGCGCACCAGATCCGAAGAGTTGATGGAGAAATATCGCAAGATGATCCAGCACTACAAAAACAAGTCAAGGAATATCATCATCTCAGGCATTCTCCCCAAGATCGACGCACCTGACAAATTCTACGACAAGGCCTTCAGCACAAATAGCCGACTAAAATATTTGTGTCTGAGGGAAGAAGTTGAATTCATCAACCTCTGGGACAACTTCTACAACCAGCCTACTCTGTTCCGCAAGGATGGCACTCATCTAAACCCTGTGGGTTCAGCACGCATGGGTCGTCTCCTACACGAAGCAGTCCGCAGCCATGGATCAAAAAACGCCATCCGAGAAGAAGCAGCAGTGACATAAATCATCCAACGCCAAGAAAAAAACAGAGGCAACCGAGGACCACCAGCGATAAGGACCGAAGACAGCGAGGACCGAGGACAGCAATGAACATAAATGTAGATCCGACAAGAACCAAAAATATTATTAAAGAGCGTTCCGTGAGTTCTAAAATAACAAATTTAAAGGTGTTCTATGCAAACGCTCGTAGCATACGCAATAAATTTTCAGATTTAGAGGAGCTAGTGTTTACAGAAAATTATGATGTGATTGGCATAACAGAATCTTGGCTCAATACAGAAGATAGAGACTTTTTAGCAGAGTATTCACTTCCCGGTTATGTAATGTTTGAGAAAAGCCGAATAAATCGAAATGGAGGTGGCGTTTTACTTTATATCAAAGAAAGTCTTAACCCTACCCTCTTGTCAAAACCTCAAATTGTGAACGTCGACGCATCTTTTGTGCTAATAAAGAATAATAAAGGTACAAAAATAATACTTGCATTAATATACAGACCTCCAGCTCAATCAGTGCAAACTGTCCGAGAAATTTACGAACAAATTGCAGATGTAAGTAACTCACAAGATACCGTAATTTTTGGCGACTTTAATTTACCTGTGACCAAGTGGGGCGATACTCTTACTTCACACTCCGGACATGACTTGTATACGAACTTGCAAGAGAGTTCGCTTTATCAATTTGTTCGAACGCCAACCCGTGGTAATAACGTTCTTGACATTGTACTTGCAACAAAAGAAGAATTAATAGAGAATTTGAATGTTGGTGATGAATTCAGTAACAGCGACCATCGTACGATAACTTTCACTTTAAAGTTTACTAGTAACGAACCAAATAGTAGCATCGAAAAAGTCCCTAATTTCAAGAAAGCAAACTTCCATAAACTTAGAGCTATGTTTAAAGAAACTGACTGGAGCTTTTTAATTCACAATAACGACATAAATACATCTTGGAAGTTATTCGAAGCCACTTACCTAAAAGCAGTGCAAGACTGCATACCATCGAAAATACGGCGTCCAGGCCATAATAATAAGCCCAAATGGTGGAATAAAGATATTTCAAACTGCCTGCTTGCTAAAAAATTTGCTAATGATAGATTAAAATCCTCACAAAATGACGAAGAACGGGTGAAATTTGTAGAGCTACGACGCAAAGCCAAAAAGTTAATTAAGCAAAGTAAAAAGACATTAGAGTTACATATTGCGAATCAAAGTAAAACAAACCCGAAAGAATTCTATAGTTATATCAGAAAGAAAAAAGTAGTTACTTCAACTGTTGGACCGTTAGTCGATGAAAATGGAGAATACACCAAAGACGAAGTACAAATGAGTAATGCCCTCAATACCTTCTTTGCATCAGTTTTTACAACAGAAGACCTCAGTGATATCCCTACACCATCGCCGATTCAGATTGATAATTCAGATGTTCTAAGCAATATCACCGTTACAGAGAGAGAAGTATTGAATTGTTTAGATAAACTCAAGGTAAATAAAACGCCAGGACCTGATACAATCTCGCCTAGAGTTCTAAAGGAAGCTAAGGATGAGCTCTCCAAACCACTGACATTACTATTCAATAAACCCTTGCAGTCTGGAACTATGCCCGATCAGTGGAAACTAGCCAACGTAACACCGATATTCAAAAAAGGCAGCAAATCCCTACCCAGTAACTATCGTCCAATTAGCTTAACCTCAGTTGTATGTAAAATGCTAGAAACGGTCATACGAGACAGACTCGTAAATCACTTAGAGGAAAATAACATACTTAAAGATACTCAACACGGCTTTCGTAAAAAACGTTCCTGTTTAACAAACCTCTTAGACTTCTTCCACGATATCCTCAACCTCTACGATGAGAGTAAAGCTGTAGATATTATATACCTTGATTTTCAAAAGGCCTTTGACAAAGTTCCCCACAAACGTTTACTGCTAAAACTAAAAGCGCATGGAATACAAGACGGTGTGTTGAAATGGATAGAAAATTGGCTCAGCGACAGAAAGCAAAGAGTAGTCATAAACGGTAAGGCATCTAAATGGACCAATGTAAGTAGCGGGGTACCCCAGGGATCGGTACTAGGACCAATTCTCTTTCTAATTTACATCAACGACATAGATGAGGGTCTCACCTGTACAATCTCAAAATTTGCTGACGATACAAAAATTGCAAATAGCGTACTCTCAAAAGAACAAGTTGACGATATGCAACACAATCTAGATAAATTGTCATGTTGGGCCCAAATTTGGCAAATGAGTTTCAATGCGGATAAATGTAAAGTACTACATATCGGATACCTAAATGAGAAAGCAAACTATTCGATGAATGGCACTCAGCTTAAGAATGTAAACAGAGAAACCGATCTGGGAGTAACAATATCGAGTAACCTAAAACCGAGTCAACAATGTTCAGAAGTTGTTAAGAAGGCAAACAAAATCATTGGCTTTATAGGCAGGTCATTTGAGCATAAATCCAAAGAAGTTATCCTAACCCTTTACAATTCCTTAGTCCGCCCTCTTCTGGAATACTGCGTTCAATCCTGGTGCCCTTATTACCAAAAAGATATAAACAAGCTAGAACGAGTTCAACGTAGAGTTACCAAAATGATACCTAGCCTAAAGAACAAACCATACGAAGAGCGTCTTAGAGAATTAAATCTATTTCCTTTAACCCAGCGCAGATTAAGAGGTGACTTAATTCAAGTGTTCAAAATCATCAAAGGCATCGACAATATGAACTGTAGTAAGTACTTCACTATCGACCAATCTAATTACACGCGGGGAAACGGTTGCAAAATTATTGGTAAATCTTTTAACTCACACGAATCTAAGAATTTCTTCTTCAATCGAGTTGTCAACTTGTGGAATGGGCTTCCCCGAAACGTTATAGACTGCATCACCGTTGATTCATTTAAACTCCGCCTAGACAAATATCTCGCATCAAACCCGCGACTGACTGCGTTTGTAAATGAATAACTTTATTTTATCCCCCCCTCAGTTACTAACCCATCTGTCCCCTACTAACTTCCTAATCCTGCCACGGACATTAGTTCCAGGGCAGTAATTCCCTTTCCAATGTTCCCTTACCCACTCTAAACCACTGTTTGGACACTTGATCCTCAGTGTTTTGGAGGACAAGCAACCTAGAAGGGTCACTAGATCTGTTGTTGCTTGATTTCCTTTGTACTCTTTTGTACATATTTTTGCCACCTTAACCATTACACCACCAGGACGGTTACATAATATGAATGATTACCAAGTAAAAAAGGTAAAGATGAGATATCTAATGACCTAATCACATATGAATAATTACAAAATCAAAGTAACATAAACTTGGTAATGATATTTTGCAATTAGAAGAAAACTGCTCAGTATTATAATCCAAGTAGCGTAAAAAGATATGCACTATTTGTAACGATGACCAAGAGGTAAAATAATGAATCTCAAGTCTGGGTCAGGTATCCGAACACTGCTATAGGTAATGTAATCGTTCGTGAAACTGTTTGAATGGGAATAAATGTGGGGGGGGGGGGGGGGGACACTAGCCCGTGTTCGGATTATAGCTCATACCTGGGTGTCACTAATTATTTTACTCTATGCGGTTTAAATCATTAATGGTATATTATTTTGCATTTTGTCCTTAGATAATCTTCTTCGTTATTTTATTTACTAATTAGCAGATGAGGTCTGTCAGTGTTGTTTTAAAACACCCTATATTCAGTACTATAATTACCGAATGTGTTATAGGTATGGACATATTTGAGTGTAAAGAAGGCTAATATGGCGGATCAAGTGAACCATTATGACGGAGGTTGGCCGATATTTGTCATTGATGATCTCGAATGTTCACTGATTAGCTATCTACCTTATTACATTAACCTAATGAAACTTTAATCCCTTCACCACCATTACGTAATTTTCTTCATATTCTGGTTACCATTAGACGATTTTGTATATTTTGCATCTACCTTTACATTAATATTCCGGCATTTCCTTCGCATCACATGGTATATTATATGTATTTTTTTTTTTTCTTCGTACATTTTTTTTTTTTGTTAGTGGTTACTGGGATCGACTGATTTGACTCGAAGCAATTGATTCATTCAGTGACTCGCTTGACTTCTTGGTTCCGAGCCGAAGACGAGGGGCTGGACTTTTCATTCGTCCCTTTTGTTGCTGCTCTCCACAAGGTAAGGAACTCGTGTGCGTGTCTCTCGTGTTGATGATGTATTTAGGCTATTAGATTTTGACTACTACGGTTAATTTTCATTTAATCATAGACGATCATAGGTTAGAGGAGCTTTTATGTTGGAATTTAGTTTGTTTACCTGCTTGATAGAGGTTATAGTACCGGGTGGCAAACGAGGCCATGCTGTATCCCGAGTTTTCAGTGATCGTCTGCTAAGGTGAAGTTACGCTTTATAGTTCCCATCATAGGCTAACACGAGGTGATTAAATGTTCAAAACTACGTAAATACATGCACGTTTTCCTGTATTCCCTGCATTTTAATTAATTTTATTAATTTTTATTAGGAAGGGACAATATAAAGATTATTCCCCCTCCACTTATTTTATCAGACGACAAACGGTAATGGCCCAATACAGTTTATTAAATCAAGGAAACTGACCAAATATTCTTGGTAGCATTCAAGGAGACTACTGCAGGCCTCTTCTTCTTCTTACCTCTGACCGGGTATAGGCTATCCTAGTGTGTACTACCCTATACCCCTTTGAAAGGACATTAGCCTAACCTAACAACCTTACCTAACCTAACCTAGTATTATAGGTGGGGGCTGCCGCCCCCACACCCCCGCTTTGACTTAGATTTTTGGTGTATTTGTCTGAAGTGGGTATTTTTCAATTTGTTGATAACGAAAATCCTCCATGTGGACTATATGGAGAAAAATATGGCGAATCTATTGGTGCCTATTTTCCCTAATAAATTGTTTCTCATAACGTCGCACTAGTGTCCTCGAATATTATCATTTTCTATCTAGTTTTCATAAAATATATGTGGTTGTAGGCTAGGCCTAATTAGTAACACCCATCGGAATTATCGGAATTTATCCAGTTTTACACCGGGTCGAAACTATCTAGCCTATATATTATTTAGACAAATATGTTAGATAGGTCATGTACTTCATTTCCATATGTCCACCCTGTCTGAAATTAATTATACAAAAATCCCTAAATCTCTAAAAAAAATATAAACTGGGAACGTGAGCTGGGTTTAGACCGTCGCGCACCCATAGACAGGGAACGTGAGCTGGGTTTAGACAGTTGGTGAGACAGGTTAGGTTAGGTTTTTTTGTTTTCTCTCTGATGGGGTTCATAAAAAAAAAAAAATCTTTAAAACCAGGAAAAAAATAAAAAAATAAGTTTAAAAATCGTCCCCGGTGTAAAACAGGATAGGCTATTAACCGAAATATCTTTGGTAGGCTATTGCTGACTTTTAGGTAAGATCGTGATTTTAGCTTTTTTCTTTTCTTTTGTAGGCCTAATCTTCAGAATGTGCAACACTACCCAGTTGTATTTTATTGGGAGCACTACAGCCAAGACTTAACATCGTGGACATACCAAGATAAGTAGCTACAGGTCCGATCAGATTAAGGTAGTGCATTTGTGAGTTTCGTTCTATTAGGAAGATGGAGCTGTAGGCTAGTCATCGATGTTTAGCAGAATTACCGGTATTAATGTAAGACACCGAACAGCCTTTTACTAGTTATTTTTGGGATGGATGTAGTTACCGGGTGTACCACTACCGACATAAATCATCTATAAATACTTATAAATCTATAATACTAGGTTAGGTTGTTTGGTTAGGGTCCTGTATTTTTGTATCCAAAGGCAGTCAAAATAGACGGGAACATGATGGTGAGCGTCCACATAGTGTAAACAAGACTGGCGGTACACCCGGTAACTAAATTCTTGCCTCATTTTTTTTTTTTTATTAGATATACAGTAGGCTACAGTGTTGTCTTGGTTCAACTAGCGGGGTTGTGGGGGCGGCAGCCCCCACCCATAATACTAGGATAGGTTGGGTAAGGTTAAGGTTAAAATGGCTGTCCGGGGTCTTGTCTACAGCTCCAACTACCTTAAGCTGGAGTCACACGAGCCGTTTTTCAAGCAATTTTTATGGGCAATTATGGTCTGGCAGCTTCAAAAACTACACTTTATCAGAATTCAGCCGCCTAACATAATCTACCTTCAGTTTAGTTACCGATATCAATGCAAAAAAGGTCCCTAAATATAACGAGAAAAAACTTGCTCATCCAAAATTGACTGAAAAATCGCTCTTGTGACCGCGGCTTTATAGACAAACTCGCGTGTGGTTGATAGAGGGATAAGCAGTTTAGGGTGTCAAACTAAAGTAGTAAATCCAGTAAAATCCTTTTTAGTATTTTTGTATTGCTAAACTTAATTTTTTAATTCAATTTTTCTTTAGAGGGGATAAAATAGCCCCCAAACCATGCTATTTTACGTGATTTTCCTGGATTCCTCTTCCTATTAGTCTTTACTTGTTCCGGTTTGACACTCTGAGCAGTTACCTCTTCAAATTTTCGGAGGGTTGAGATGAGAATTTAATAGAAGTGGCTTTGTGAGTGTTATTAGTCTGCAACTTAATCAACCCAAAAAAAGAAAAAGAAAAAAACATATCTATGCTTAAGCAGGGGTCTGGGGGTGCAGCCCCCAGGTTATGTTGTTAGGATAAGGTAATGACAAAATATGGTTTTCGGAGGCATGTTTTAATATTGCTAAATAATGGGTATAAATGCAGGTAAACCTGACTTTTTGGACCGACAGCGATTTCAGTAAGTTTTAGTTTGTATTTTTTAATTTTTCCTTCAGATATAGTGTAGTTTTATACTGAAGAGGAGCTGAAATTAGTATTTACCCATTATCCAACAATCTAAAAACACGCCCCCTACTAGTGGGGAGGGCTATGAAGTTCAGGGAAAATGAGGGGTTAAAAGACAATAATATAGCGTTTTGTATCAAAACTTGGCTCTGGTTTTCCCAAATTGCAAACTCATAAAACCCAATTTTGTGAATACCCGAGCCAACTTTTGACGAAAGCTGGCTCGGATTTCACGGGGTGGAGTGCGTAGCCTAATATCTTATGTTATAAAAATAGTAAACTTTGGGAAGACATTAGCCTAACCTTACAACCTTACCTAACCTATCCTAGTATTATGGGTGGGGGCTGCCGCCCCCACACCCCCGCTGGTTGGGTTAGGCTATTATTTATTTTTTTAATGTGCTAGGCTATTAGCCTAACCAAACAACCTTACCTAACCTAACCTAGTATATGGGTGGGGGCTGCTGCCCCCACACTCCCGCTGGTTGGGTACTGGCTCAAAAACTTATTGTTTTACAGTAGCCTATACTGTATTTTAGCAGGTTTTTTTGTTCTCCCTTATAACACATTTCAGCTCTTAATGACATATATAGCAATGATGTATATGCTCTACCGGACCTATTAGGCCTAAAAAGATCGATGGGCTAACTGTCGGTCCAAAACATCAGTATAACCAAAATGCATTTGCAGAAGGAAGCAAACTTTAAAACCAATAATCAATGAAGGAACTGATGATAAAAAGGATAATTCATAAAACCCAAATGACCTAACATACATATTGACCAAAAAACATTAAACATAACTAGTAGCCAGCATATTTAAGTTTATATTTCCTTTGCCAATCGTATTTGTAATTGCCCGTGACGAGTGCTATTTTTCAGATTTCTATTTCACGCCTAAATGTTTTCGAACTACATTTTGAACATTATGGGAATTAGTTGTTAGTCATACAGGAACAGGAGAGATGGTAGTTTTTTCTGGTCCCCTTTTGCTTCCCGTTTCTCCCCAATAGTTTTCAGTTTTCTAGAAGTTTGCTGAATTAGCTTAGTTGTGCTATTTTAAGACCCGTTGTGCCATTTAGAGGTCTACTTTTATTCTGACGAGCAATAGATCCTGTAGCTTTAGGAGGAAGCGGCCTTCGGCTGGGACAAAATTTGCAAATTTATCTTAAAAGCTACAGATCTAGAGAGTTTACTAATAAATCTACCAAAAAAAACCTACCGAGGGTTCCATATCCACTCCCTGATCAGGTCAACCCCACATCCCAACTCGCTGTATACTACTAACCTGGGTATCCTAACCTATAAAACTGGTCACAACTTTATTTTGTATAGTAGTGGGTTGTATACTAACCTTTGTATCCTAACCTATATACAACCAGTCATAACTTTTATATTTTATACTAACTTGGGTATTCTAACCTAGATAAAACTGGTCATAACTTTATCTTGCATAGTTGTGAGTTGTAGGATTATACTAACATGGGTATCCTGACTTCTACAAATTGTCATAACTATCTTTTAGCCGTGGGCTGTATACTGTATTAACCTGGGTATCCTAACCTATACAACCGGTCATAACTTAATATTGTAGGCTATAGTCGTGGGTTATATTCTAACATGGGTTTCATAACTTTATCTTGTATAGTCGTGGGTATAACATGGGTATCCTAACCTATCATAACTATCTTTTATAGTCGTGGGTTGTATACTAAACCTGGGTATCCTAACTTATATAACCGGTCATAACTTTCATCTTGTATAGTCGCGGGTTGTAGTCTAACATGGGTATCTTAATCTATACAACCGGTCATAACTTTATCTTTTATAGTTGTGGGTGTAACCTGGGTATCCTAACCTATATATCTGGTCATAACTTTATCTTGTGTAGTCGTGGGTTTTATACTAACCTGGGTATCCTAACTTATACAGGTTGATTATAAGGTAAAGAAAATAGTCTAATGGTAATTAGAATATATAAATTATGGTGTTGAAGGGGTTAACTTATCACTAACCAAACCTAACTAAACTTTAACAAGGGTTTGATTTGACCAAGAGTAATTTAGTGTAGGTTTTCATGTGGTTATTACTTCCTCTATGGAATGTACTCTCAATTTCATATGGGAGGGGAAATAAAAATTTACGCAATTATGAATATAGCACTTGTCCGCAATTGTAAGGTCCCCTGAATAAGTTAAGAGCAAAGTACTTGCAAGACTTTTCCAGACAGTACATGGGTTTTCCCTACTGTTTTTAATGTGATTCATGCCATTTATCACAAATTGTGGAAGTTGTTGTTACCGGGCGTACGTCGTGTAAACACGCAAGTTGATGTCAAAGAAGCGGGGGTGTGGGGGCGGCAGCCCCCACCCACTAATACTAGGATAGGTTAGTTAAGGTAGTTAGGTTAGGCTAATGTCCTTTCAAAGGGGTATAGGTTAAACACCCGATAACACAACTCTTGCCTAAATTGTTGAAATTTCCCTTTTTGGCCAAACTCCATTACTCCAACAAATTCCTTAAATTGTTAGTAACTTAATTACCTTACCTGGTGTAGTATGGTCTTCGCATTGATTTAAAACAGGTTTAAGAGGCCTGTAAATTGCTTTAAATTGCCAGAATGTTCTGAACAGGTCCCGCAGCCAAAGGGTTAATGATTAAATAAATTTAATTCATAGCTCTGACCGAAGAAACTAGTAAACTTTGAGAAAAATAAATGTGTGCTGTATATACTGAGGCACATGCCCCATTGCTGGGGGTGGCCGACTTGAGACAAGAGCCCGAACAGAAACAAACTTAAAAGGGTTAAAGTTCTCAGGGTTCGGGACCACTTACGCGTTCCCTCGCCCCTTACTGTCGCAATGAGCAGGAGAATTTTAAAAGGGGAGGATTCCTAGCCCCCTGCACCCAGAAGGAAAAGTAAGACAGTAAAAGACCGCAAATTACATGGTGAAAAGAATTAATGCATAAATGTTGTCCACAGATGGCGGTGGTATGGAGTTGGAACCAGACTGGGAGTATTTTTTTTTTTCCCACCTCGGGACTGTAGGCTATTTAGTAGCCTGTGACTTGCGAGGCCCTGATAATATCAATTGAAGCTTCGAGGTGTTGGGTGTTTTGTCGCTCTAGATTGTCATTTAATCACAGTTTCTGTAAATATTTAATTATTTTTTGAGTTCTTAATCTTTACACTTTAAATTTTAGTATTCCAGGATGAACACCTTGGTTGTAATATATGTAATATTATGTGAAATTACCATTTTATTAGCTGCCATAAGTTTGTGATATTTGAGATATTGTTTAAACAATAACAATTAAACCTGATAAAAGTACTTTAACTAAATAGGCTACTTAGTCAAAATAATTAATGAATTTTTTTTGTCCACAGGTGGATGTCCTAGAGTTGGAACCAGACTGGGGACGACACACGTCGGTACCATACTACAGTATACACGTCCCTTCCAAATAAAGATAAGTACTGTAATTGTATATGTATTTACCTAATTGTAGTTTACAGGAGTTGAGCTAAGCTAGTATTGTCCAGTCTGTTTACTTTCATCCAATTTTTTCTTTAAAATATGGATGTTCCTTGCCCCTACCACCACCTCTTTCAGAGTATTCCATGCAGAAAAAAACTATCCCCCATTACGCATTTTGGCTCTAACGTCCCTTGACTTTGGCCTTGTCACACTTTCAACTCTGGGGAGGCACTCGATACCGGCAGTTCTACATTTTGTCTCCCTCACTCGCATAGAAAAAAAAAATATCGAATCCGTCCCGAGAAGAGGACCAAGGTAGAAATAATGTAATGGTTGCCTCGTCCTATGGAAACTTATACAGGCGGTTCATTTGTGGCCATCCCCTCGGGAATTAAGGCGGGCTGGCTGTCTTTTTCTAGACCCCCTTCTCCATGTTTAGCCCTGTTAGTTCTGAAATTTTATAACATTTGGCAATTTTAACATCTTTAACCCAGTTTCTTTGGCAATATTCGGACCTTTCATGTAATTGAGGTTATTTTTTTATATAATTAATATTTTGTCATGCCCCAGCCAGGGTTCGAACCCAGGCCAGTGGTGCAGCACTCCAACACCTAAACCACTAGACCACCGAGGAGCTTAAAAGTAGTGGCTTCATTTGGAATTATATCTCGTCCACCACCACCCGCTCAGACTAGTGATCCCCATTAAATTTAAATTTATAAATTTTTTGGTAGAATGGATATCCCGACCGAACGGCGATTCCTCCTAAAACTACAGGCTTGCTATCGGTCGGCAGGAAAAAAATGACACCTTAATGGCGTGAAAGGCCCTAATATTGACAACAAAAAAGTTTAAAGTTCTTAAAATCGCTAAACCAGGTGGCATAGACCGAAGATTTTTAAACTAATGGGGCTAACCCTGAGGGAGATGGGGACCCAGAAAAAACAGCCATCCCTAAGCATTAAGGTGGGCTGGATGGCTTTTTCTGGACCCCCTTCTCCTTCATATTTAGCCCCATTAGTTCTGACATTTTATAACCTTTGGCAATTTTAACATCTTTAACACAGTTTCTTTGGCAATATTCGGACCTTTCATGCAATTGAGGTCAATTTTGTATAAAATTAATATTTTGTCATGCCCCGAACCCAGGCCAGTAGTGCAGCACTCAAACACCCAAACCACTAGGCCACCGAGGAGCTTAAAAGTGGCTTGATTTGGAGTTCCTGTATATCCCATCCACCACCACCCGCTCATACTGTATATCCCATCCACCACCACCCGCTCATACTGTACTGTATATCCCATCCACCACCGCCTGCTCATACTGTATATCCCATCCATCACCACCCGCTCATACTGTACTGTATATCCCATCCACCACCACCCGCTCATACTGTATATCCCATCCACCACCACCCGCTCATACTGTACTGTATATCCCATCCACCACCACCACCCGCTCATACTGTATATCCCATCCACCACCACCCGCTCATACTGTACTGTATATCCCATCCACCACCACCCGCTCATACTGTACTGTATATCCCATCCACCACCACCACCCACTCATACTGTACTGTATATCCCATCCACCACCACCCGCTCATACTGTACTGTATATCCCATCCACCACCACCCGCTCATACTGTATATCCCATCCACCACCACCGCTCATTACTGTATATCCCATCCACCACCACCCGCTCATACTGTACTGTATATCCCATCCACCACCACCCACTCATACTGTAATCCCATCCACCACCACCCGCTCATACTGTACTGTATATCCCATCCACCACCACCCGCTCATACTGTATATCCCATCCACCACCACCCGCTCATACTGTATATCCCATCCACCACCACCCGCTCATACTGTATATCCCATCCACCACCACCCGCTCATACTGTACTGTATATCCCATCCACCACCACCCGCTCATACTGTACTGTATATCCCATCCACCACCACCCACTCATACTGTATATCCCATCCACCACCACCCGCTCATACTGTACTGTATATCCCATCCACCACCACCCGCTCATACTGTATATCCCATCCACCACCACCCGCTCATACTGTACTGTATATCCCATCCACCACCACCACCCGCTCATACTGTATATCCCATCCACCACCACCCGCTCATACTGTACTGTATATCCCATCCACCACCACCCGCTCATACTGTACTGTATATCCCATCCACCACCACCCGCTCATACTGTACTGTATATCCCATCCACCACCACCCGCTCATACTGTACTGTATATCCCATCCACCACCACCCGCTCATACTGTATATCCCATCCACCACCACCCGCTCATACTGTACTGTATATCCCATCCACCACCACCCGCTCATACTGTACTGTATATCCCATCCACCACCACCCACTCATACTGTATATCCCATCCACCACCACCCGCTCATACTGTACTGTATATCCCATCCACCACCACCCGCTCATACTGTACTGTATATCCCATCCACCACCACCCGCTCATACTGTACTGTATATCCCATCCACCACCACCCCTCATACTGTACTGTATATCCCATCCACCACCACCCGCTCATACTGTACTGTATATCCCATCCACCACCACCCGCTCATACTTATGATTCCCATTAAAGTTAAATTTATAAATTTTTTGGTAGAATAGATATCCTGACTGAAAGGAGATTATTTTTAAAACTACACCGCTCTGTCGGCAGGAAAAAATTACACCTTAATGGCGTGAAAGTTCCTAATATTGACAAACAAAATGTTTAAAGTTATTAAAATCACTTAACTAGTTGGCTTAGACCGAAGATTTCTAAACTAATGGGGCTAAACATGAGGGAGACGGGGGCCCAGAAAAAAACAACCATCCCCCCTTTAGCATTTTAGATGCTGTAAATGACTATCTTAATTATATACATAGTACCTGTTCTGTGGAATGTATATAATCCATTGGTACAGTTGGTTTATTAAGTTAATGTTATCCAACATAAAGTCCTTGGAGTGCCACAGTATTCGTTGATTTCATTGAGTTTAGAAGTAAAGTTGGTTAATAAAAAAATATGAATTCTAATCTTAAAACTAAATTCATGGTACAAAACATTTTATATCTTTATTTATATATTTTTACCTAATCTTCTGTACAGTAACTTCTTTGTAGTTGTATGATTATATAAAATTGATTATTAATGACAAAGTAATAAGTATTTATCTAAAATTCTTTTGGTTTAAATGTTATATTGCTATATTTTGCTTAAGTATTATTTCCACAGCGATTTTGAAAAGTTATTTTGATTTTAATTGCTGTCCCAGTTTTGGTTTGTTTATTTTGCAAAGTAGTTTTGCCAACCTCAATACCAATGAAACTCTATTATAAGGTTTACAGTTGGTCAATGCCACATCAACGAGCTTTCACATTTTGGGATATTGTATAGATTGGGCCATTTATTTGCTATCTAGCGGACTTTACTTAGTAACCCTGCATTAAAATGTGAGTTTGAATAGGTACCTTTTTTATATTCTATTACTGGTACAAATGTTAGTTTGCTCCTTAGACCTCTAGAGTTTTAAAAAATGCCCCCTAGACCCCCCATCAAAATATATTTTGAAAGATTGTAATTTTCTAATTTGATGCATTTCAAAACTTATTGAATGTACTGTGTATTAAAATTGCTTTCATTGATTAAACTTTTATTTCATACAGTATATGCAGCATTTTAAGTTCAACCTGCTGAAAATTTGAATGAATAATCATAAATAAACTATTTTCTTAATGACCAACCCTGACCGTAAGCATTTTCCTCACCAGACTGCTGACAAGGGTGGCTGCGGATGTCGGGGGCATTGGCCCAGGGGCTGAGTTCCCTCACCCGCTCATCGTTCTGGGCCCAAGCACCTGGAGCGGCTTTGGTCTACCGTACTCGGACTGTTCAAGCAGTCTGGGAAACTACAACAAGAACACGAACCAGCCAGACCACAACCCTTCATAAATTATAAGTACTGTAGTCTTACAGAAAGTTATTGTATACTGTATTTTAACCCTGGAGGATACAAGCCTTTGCTTTGTGTGGCAGACTACAGAAACCATATTTCCCAAGTAATGATTATCATAACTGCTTCGTATTAGATGGTACTTTGCAATAAAATGAGCCTTAAAATTAACTTTATTATATACAGGTTATAACTTGGCCTGCAATAATGATGTATGAAGCGTTTAGTGTTCCACTAAAATTGACTAAATTATAGTAACTTTTACAGAATTTTAGCTTTCCAAATAATAAAATTTCCAGTAATTTTGTTAAAAATATATTTGGCTTTTTTTTTTTTTTTTAGTATATGTATCTACTCAGGCACATAGCCCATTGCTGGGGGTGGCCGACAAGAGACAGAGCCTGAACAGAAACATTTAAAGTTACTATTCTTAGTCCAGGACCACTTCCGCGTTCCCTTGCACCTTTGTCTCGTCTAGTAGGATTCTTAGATCCCTGCCCCTTAAGTTTTGGCTATAATATATCTTGCAATAATGAGAAGCGTTGTTTGGGAAGGAGTTATGTTCCTAGGGTTGTTCTCGGATAGCATGATATGTTGGGGCTGTTGGATATATCTTTGAACAGAATAGTTAGAACGATTGTACTATACCTTAACCCTGTGAGGATCATTTTTAGTTTAGTTTCTGGATATTAGTCTATTTTACTTTTAACGGTCTTGTGGTGGATTGTGTTAATTTATATATATTTTCCTTTATAGTTATTTCCAGTGATTTTGATTAGTTCTATAGAGTTTATCTTGTCACAGTTTTGGTTTGTTTCTTGAAATTTTAAATTATAATGAATGTAATGGTTAGTGCACAGAATTTTGGTGTGATTATCCTAGGTTCGAATCCTTAGAGTAAGAAGTGTATTAAACGGTTACACTGATTTTGTTAATTAGGTTTATTTTAAAGCTAATTGGTGGGTTGGTGATATGAATTCAGGTTAGGGTAAAATTGTGGAAGCTAAAAAGTTCATCGAAATAGATTTGACCTTTGATTCCCAGACATCCTTCCTAAATTGAATATAATAGTTTAATGATAAAGAATAGTGTAAACATTTGTTTGATCTTTGTTAAAGTGTAATTAGTGTTTGAAAATGTCTATGATAACCCAGGTTCAAATCCTGGTGGATCACATATATGCTTTCATTAATTTAATTGGAGGAGTTTGGTGTTGGTGTGAAATTAATACAAAATAGAATACAGTATCACTTCCACTCCCAGGTCAACCCCAGCTCCTAACCTAACACAAACTAACAAACTAACCTTCCTAACTTAACCACAAATGCACATAAACTGACTAATCTACTTCTGTACGGTAAAAATCAATAGTTCAACAATAAACTTGCTCATGAACGGATTCTAATAGCATTTGACTAAGCTAGTACGATTTTAATCATGGTATTGAGTTAATGCAACTCTGAATTTTGCACAAATGGTAGATACATGTGAACTATTGATTTTGGCTGGATAAAGTACACTAAACCTGGACAAGGGAAGAGTTGACCGGAAGTGTAATTGCTCCTAAAGAGTCATTACCCTAAGGAATTACATAATCTTTGACTAAAAATGTTGTATGTATACACACTCCGTATAACTTGATGCATTTATGCAGAATATATTCAATCTTTCTGAAGGCTTGTGTAGTGATTAAAACTATTATATAATGGTTAGACCCCAAGTAACTCTAAAACAGCCCCCGCCCATCATGCTACCCGCGAACAGCCCTCTTGACAGATCTCTCGCACTTAAGGTAGCCCTTGACAGGGCTGCCTAGAAAGCAGCCATTTAAGACTTGAAACTGTAACTACATTCCCTGTGGACAAAATTATTTAAACTTATGTACTGTATATGTATTTACAATGATTTGTCATGAATTACAAATGCAAAATCCACTTTTTTTTCTGTTTACCAACCCTGACTGAACTAATTTCCTTAACAGGTGGTGCGGCCTACACTAACCAACCAGACCGCACTGATTCTTACAGTTTCTTACAGTAGATCCTCTGGAAAAAGGCAAACTATGTCTGTGTATCCAGTTCAGTACCAGTACTTGCACTGCTGCGGTCGTTCACGGTGTTGGCGGCGGCGGTAGCAGACGCAACATTTTTACTATTCTGTATATTTGTTTTATAATCAAACTTCAAATCTTGTCTTCCCCATGCTTTATCAAGATTACTTTCAAACTCCCTTATTGATTCGGAATCGACTACATACTGGGGCAGTGCGTTCCACTCATTTACCACTCTATCACAAAATGAGTTCTTTGCCTTCTCAAGCAATCAATCAAATTGAGTAGTGACAGGGGGTTAGGGGGAAGTGGGGATAGGACAAGAAATAGTTGGATGAAGTGAATTGTAGCAGGAGAAAAAGGTTTCCAGGCTTGACTGGAACTGCCTGAGGGTTTTTCTGATTTTAGCTGCTGAAGAGACTGGCCAGGGCAAGGTCGACAGGGGCGCGTTCGGGGAGGCTCCTCGCTGGCACGGGTATCATCTGCCATGTCTGGTCGGGGGCGTGTGAGGCTGGGGTGATGGTGGTGATGGGTGGTGGTGGTGGTGGTGGTGAGTTTTTATTTCCTTGGGAGGTCTGGGAAGCCGCGTTTTAGAGCTTCCTCCACCGTTACGCTGCAAGTCACGTAGTTGGTCTTGGGGTCCTTCGTGTGGAAGTAGCAGTTGCAGCCGTCTCTTTTCCAATTCTCCATACAGTAGGACAGGAATCCGTGGAATTCAGGTATTATGCAGTCCTTGTATGCATAGCTCATGGACATGTTGAAGTCTGTTTCGAGGTGTGGATAACAGATTTCCTTGAACAGTTGCTGAGGAGTTTTTGGAGTTTTTGCTGATTGTGGTGTTGGTGGCTGGGGCTTGGAAGTTGCAGCTGGTAATGTCTCCTTTGCTACTGCTGGTGTTTTCTTCTGCTTCTTCATTTTCTTGGCTTTGGGGCTCGCAAACTCAATGGTGGGCATGGAGGCTGCTTCTGCATGTTGTGCTAACTCAGGTGGTGGTGTAGTGGTTGCAGTCAAAGCCGTGATTACTGAAGGTGGTGGTGGTGGTGGGAGGGCTTCCTCGACCTCCATAGGTGGTGCTGGAGTCTTGTCCTCTTCAGGGTTGCATTCTCCAGTGAAAAGGTCGATGAAGGGAGTCAGAGTCAGGACCTTCGGCTTGGTGGGTGCTGGTGGTGATGGTGCAGGCCCCTCTGAAGGTGGTGGTGGGCAGTTTTTCCTATTCAGAGGGCGAGGCAGGAGAAGTTTTGGAGCCGGTGTGTTCCTCTGCCTCGGTGTTCTCTGGTGGCTCCCTGGAAGGTTGGCTGGGATGAATATTACAGGGAGGTTGTTCTCCTTCAGGAGGGCGGGCAGAATCTGCTGCAGGAGGGAGGTGTCGTCTCCAGCCAGAGCCATAGCCGTCCTAATAACCACATCTATGATGGAAAAAGATGTGGTATTGGATTTTGGGCTCGGCCTGGTGGGTCTCCTGCTGGTTGACTCCTTCTGCCCCTCCTTCAGGAGGTCCCTGGCGTGAGTGGAGCCCTTGACAGCGGCGCCCTTTGGTCACGTCACCTGTCTCAGGACCTGTCTCGTCACCTGTCTTCAGGACCTCTGGGAGCAGCCACTGCCACAAATTCCACCCTTTCTCCATCACCAAGGGAGGGCACAGCCTTAAGGGGGTTGTTTTTCGTGATGGCGCCCTTGTGGGTGAAGATGTCCTTGGTGCCGTCGTCGGGGGTGATTAAGCCGTACCCCTTCTTCACATTTAACCATTTTACAAGTCCAGCAAGGATGGGAGTTGCTGAACTCATGGTGAATGATTGGTTGTGAGAGAGAGAGGTGAGGTAGGTGTGCTCAGGATGGGAGCTCAGAGTGTGTTGTTTCTCAAGCCTATTTCTTTCTTTGTAAATTTTCTTAGTGTTCTCTCGTTCTTGTTCCCTCCCGCATCAAGATACCTTCACACACATCCTCATCGTACTTTTCTGACACTATCTTAAAAGTCTTATCATATGAGGACCCAGGAGGTGTGGTCTTGCCACTGGCCTGGTAATCCAAAGGTCCCGGGTTCAAATCCCGATGTATCAATGGGAAGATATTATTGGGATGGAATTTGTGCTGTACCTAGTATCGGTGCATTACCACAAGCCCACCGAAACGTCAATAAAATACCCTCATTGTTCCCTGATTAAATAGCACTGTATGAATATTCCCATATTCAAAATATGCTATAGGGGTGCAATGCCTGGTGAGTTATCTGCTCAACAGGTGGCGTTTTGTGTGTGTGTAAGTGTGAGAGTCCGAGTGTAGTGGGTGAGACAGTGAAGCACGGGAACGAGGTGGCTTCAGAGATGGGGTCGTTTCGGGCCATGAGTGAGCACCGTGCCTCATGTGAAGGCAAGATGGCAGGTGCTCGTTGTACTCTACGTGCTTCACATGTCTCACATGTCTCACTCCCTAGACTGGAACAAGACCTCACGGTCTTCACTGTTCATTGTAAAGCGGTGAATGTTAAGGCTCTCAGCCTATGCCCGAGAGGAAGTAAGTTGGCATATAAAAAAAAAAAAAAAAAAAAAAAAAAGGGACAAGGGGCGAATGCGCCAATACCTTACTTTCGAGTTATGAGTGTTTAAAGTCTGGAATAGGTGGCATACATAGAATATTACAGAATAGCATGTTATTATATACCATTAGAATCCTCTGGAAGAGACCAATTGATAGAAAAAAAAAAAAAAAAAAAACGCACAATAGATTTTTTTTTTTTTTTCAGCCTATAGTAATTATTGTTCAATCTGCTTGAAATTTAATCCTTTATTAGATGTCCATGCATCTAAGATGCTGTTAAATTTTCAGCCAAAAAATGCGCAAACGCGCGTGTCATTGGCCGGGAGGCGGGCCTTTAACCCGGGGAATGCTAGCCGGCCGCTCATTGGCTTGAGCGCGCGGGAACATGCGCCGCTCCACCTCCTACAATCCATACCTCCTCCGCCGCTACACAAGGTCGAAACAAGGGATTTAGAACCTAGGGTACTGAGCCCGCATGGGTGGGAATCGCAACACGCTTTTCGCCACGTGATTTTCAGTGCTTCCATCTATCGGGAACCAGTCCTAACTCAATTTTGCTCATGGTGGCACATTCGCCCCTTGTCCTCCAGAGTCCTCATATCTGCTCTTTCTCCTATATGCCAGTGTCGGAAGCCGCAGTGTCCTCAACCTCTGCTCATAGCCCGCGTTCTTCAACGTTGGTACCAGCTTGCTAGCTCTCCTCTGCACTTTCTCCACTGCTTCTATATCCTTTACCATATATGGAGCCCACACCTGGTTCGCATATTCCAGGTGCGGCCTAACCAGCGCTGTATAGAGATTCCTGAAGATTTCTTCGTCAAGTGACACAAATGTCCTCCTTATCAGCCCTACAATTCTATTGGCTCTGTTTATCTTTTCCGCTAAATGTTCTGAGAAATATAACTTATTGTCTATCACTACCCCTATATCCTTTTCTGCATTCACTTCCTCCATCGCTTCATACATACTGTATCCTACCTTGTTTATCTTGCTGGTCCCAATCCACATGTACTTGCATTTTTTTGGATGAAAAGGCATTAACCAATGCTCAGACCATCCCTTCATGCCCTCCACATCTCCTTGAAGCAAACTCATATCTTCCTTACTCCTCACTCTTCTATACATCTTAGTGTCATCCGCATACAGGTATACCTAACTTCCTTTAGTTATAACTTTAGGTAAGTCGTTGATAAATATAACTAACAGCAGTGGTCCCAACCCAGATCCCTGAGGTACCCCACTTGTAATTTTCCTCCACCCCGAGCCTATTCCATTCACCAGTACCCTCTGTCTCCGATCTTTCAGGGAGGCTTCTATCCATTTCACACATTTCTCCCCTATATTATAGCTTCTAACTTTCTCTATTAACCTTTTATGTGGGACCTTATCGAAGGCCTTCATAAAATCGCAATATACCAAGTCTATTAAATCACTATCTTCTAGAATTTGCATCCAATCATCTACCACCTTAATTAGCTGTAGTACCGTCGACCTCCCCGGCAAGAATCCGAACTGTCTCTCACTTAAAAGTTGGTTTGACTACATATGATCCATTATTCCTTCTCTAATTACAGTTTCCATTAGTTTACACACACTTGTCAAACTGACTGGTCTATAATTCCCTGGGTCATTTATCTTTCCCTTCTTAAATATAGCTGTTATGTTCGCCTCTCTCCAGTCGATCGGGATTTGTCCTGTATTAAACGATACCTCAAATAACACTTTCAATGGCTCTACTAACATCTCCCCTCCTTCCTTTATGATTCTTGGGTGTATCCCATCCGGTCCCGGTGACTTACTTCTGTTCATTTTTTCTATAGCCCTTCTTATTCTAGCATGGGAAAACTCTATTAGTTCTAGTGCCGGTGCCTGTTTGATGGGAATAGTAGGCACTGCATCCTCAGACTCCACTGTTAGTACCCCCCCCCCAAAGTATTTCTCCAGCACCTCTGCTTTCTTCTTATCAGTCTCCGCTCTACTCACCATTCAACCCCCCTACCAGCTCTGGGATCCCTACTCTTCTTGTTAACTTTTCCTGAATGTACTTCCAGAATATTTTTGGATTATGCTTCACATTTCTAGCTATCTCTCTCTCCCTCTCCTTCACCCCCCTCCTTGTTTCCCACCTTATTTTATTGTTTATTTGTCTGCATTCCAGATCCACTTTAGCTTCTATACTAGACCCCCTGTTCTTTTTTAACAATTTTAATCTTTCCCACAATAGTTTCTTTCTTCTAATCAATATCCAAAGCTTTCTTTTCATTGGCAATTCTGGGTTAGTTCTTTTCCTCAATTTTGTTTTAACCTTCTATTCCCTTACTGGTACACTTTTGGATACAGCATTCTCCAGTTTGACTCTAATTTTCCTCCACATTCCTTCAGCGTCTTCACCGTTCAAGTATTCCCCCCAGTCAATGTCCAAACACCGTCTCAGCAGCTCATAATCTGCTCTATCATACATGTGTATTTTTCTATTGCTTCTATTATCCCTCTGATTTAATGTTACAACTAAAGCTTATACAGGCATGGTCACTACGACCTATAGGGCTATCCACATTAATATGTTCCACTATATCCTCTTCATTACTAAAAATCAAATAAAGTACACTCCCCTGCGTCCCATCTCTATATCTTGTCATCTCTACAATATGTTGCGTTAAAAAACTATCTCACTTTCTCTATAAACTTATTTTCCAGGCTACCCTGTCCCGCCGGAGTAATACAATTTGCCCAGTTGATCCTTGGCAAATTGAAATCTCCAATCAAAATGTTATATTTGTTCTCTCTATTATCTATCTCCTCCATTGCTTTCAGTAGGTTATCATCCTCTCCCCTGCTATTATTTGGGCTTCTATATATAGAGGCAATTAGAATTGATCCTCTTGCACATTTTACTTCAATACACAAATACTCTCAATACTGCTGTCTCATATCCACCTCATTAACCTTGAGCTCTTTTCTTACATAAATAAACGGTCTTCTTCCGACCTCTGCTCTAATAGCATTTCTCATATAACTCAAAACCCTCCAAACTATATTCCACCAGTTCCCTTTCAATTCTAGCATTTTTTGGTCTTACTTCCTGTAGGGCTATGACATCAGGTTTTTCCTCTTCATCCTGCAACCTACTGTACATATCAGTTCTCTTTTCTTGTCCTGGGTAAACACATCCACATTACTAAACATAATCCTTAATCCATCTACCATTCCTTCAGCAATTACACCATCCCGCTCCTCCAGTCCGTACCCTACTCCCCCGTTAGCACTACTGGGTCTGCCTCTTTGTCTCCTGTCTCTCCCTGTGACACCTCCACCCCGTTCTCCTCCTCCGTCACAACTCCCATCACATTCTCTTCCCTCCCTGATCTCTCCCTCCCTTCTACTCTTATAAACTACTTCCTCACTTTTCCGTCCCTCACTCTCCAGTAAAAATTTCTCTTATCCTCCTCACCCAACTTTCCATTATTTTCATCAGCCTTTTCTTGTAATTCCTTATTTTTTTTCCTTTGTTCTATACTCAAATCCTTCTTTAGTCTTATGTGTTTCAGTTTATCATTTGTATTTAGCCTCCAACTAAAATTTGTCAGACTCTGCCACTACCCTAGTTTTAAACTGTACCCTTATAAGTCTCATCTCTCTCCTTTTATATCTACCAATCCTACTGACCTCCTCCACCTGCCCTTCCCATCCATATTCGTCCTCATCCACACCTTTCATGACCTCCTTCACGGTCTCCATATCCCTCACTTTTCTCACTCCATTATCATTCATAGGAGTCTCTATATCTCCATACAAGATTACACCCCTATCCCTGTCCATGGCCTCCCTCACGACACTCTTTGTTCTTCATGACTCCTACAACTGCACACTCTAAACTTTTTTTGGTCATATTCATTTCTTCCTTTTGCTCTTTCATAATATCCTCCAAATCCTTGACTTTTTGTTTACCTACCACCGTCCATGCAGTCGACTCCTTTACTTCCGTGAAACGTCCTTCGTATTCCTTCAGCTGCTCCTTCAATGCCATATTATCTACTCCCAGTTCATCTATCCTTTTCAATACCATCTCTAGGCTCTCATTAACTGCCAAAATAGGCCTGCATTCACTTCCTTCGCTAGGCCTATTCCCTTCCCCACCTGTCCCACCACACATTACACACAGTGCCTTAACTTTCTCACCAATATCCCCCTTCCATTTCTCCGTATCACTCATCCACTTTTCCAAATCCTTCACAACAATACTAACCTCTTCTAACTTCTTATCTGTGCTCTTAAATCCCCGAAAACATTGTAACCTTCCTTCCACCTCAGTCATACCCGGAATTCCCTCCGCCATGTTTGTTTACAAACTCAACAACTCGCAACACTACCGCTGTCCCATCACTACACACTCTTATTACACTATATATCACCCCTCCACCACACCAATATATCCTCCAAACACTTCACTAAATCCTTCCTCTTCTTGCTAGCCCCGTATGCACTCTATATTCCGTGAATTAATTGTCCATTCCCATAACATATGCCGGTGCCTCAAAACTTGCGTCCGCCTTCCGCCATTTTGTGCCGCGATGACCCCCCTCCCCTGCTGCCCTCTCGGATGGATCTCTTCCAGGGAGTCAAACTGAAGCGGAGTATTTTCTGTTGTCTTTTATTGTGTATACAAAGATAACATTTTGGTTTATAGTTAAATTTATTTAGGTGATCTGGCCAAAACAATGCTATTTCATGATAATTTTCTTGTAATCTTTGTCTTACTCCTTCATCATACAAAATTACTCAGGTTTGACACCCTGATCTCTTCTCACCCTAGTTCCTTCCGGGCCCGAGCGGCTTTGGGGCCAAGCATCTGGAGCGGCTTTGGTTTACCGGACTTGGACTGTTTGGGGAACTAAAACAATCGGACCACACTCCTTCATCAAAGATAAGTAGACCTTTAGTACAGTGGCCCTAATAAGTAATGTCCCAAATGTCATAAATTTTGGCTTGCTCTCTGCTGTATTAATGTTATGTCCTTCAGGGGAGGTTTTTATGCATTTGTTAATCTATATATTTTTAGTTTCCTCAAGACTTCAATCGAGCTTAGAAAAAATCACAGACCCCTCTTAGAGATATACTTGTAAATTTTTCGGTAGAAGAATGTCCTGGCCGAAGGCCACCTCCTAAAATACAGGCTCGCTATTGCTTGCCAGGAAAAAATACACATACGGCAGTCATAAAATCGCCGAAGTAATGGGGCGAATGTCTTAAATCAAAACTATGTATGTATTTATTATGTTAACTGTTGGTGGTGTAATGGTTTAGATGCGTATGTTCTGGGTGTGGTGTCCTGAGTTCGAATCCCTGGAGGACCATATACTTTCATTATTTTATTAAAGTACATTGGGATTTGTAATTGATTTAGTGTTGGGAACTAGTACTTGAACTGAAATAGTGGAAATGCTAATTTTATAAAAGTAATTTAGATCTAGTCTATATATTTTTGCACAGTCTCATAATTATGTATGTATATACTGAGGCACATACCCCATTGCTGGGGGTGGCCGACAAGAGACCGAGCCCGAAAATAATCCACGTTTAAAGTTCCTACTCTCAGGGTATTGTTTTGTATTCCCTCTCCCGTTTATCATTATCAGATTTATCGCTACTAAAACAATCTGCGACGGATTTAGGAGTTTTGTATGATTTATTAGATGCATATATTTAAGTACTCTATATTTTTTAATTTGGTTGGTCGATATAACGCTTTTTATAATCGGGCAACATACCCCATAGCTGGGGGTGGCCGACTAGAGACCAATTTCAATTTTGTATATGCTACTTTAAAATTTTAATTAATTTTACAGGTTTGAAGTGAATTACAAATGCAAAATCCACTTTTTCTATTGACCAACCCTGACGGAACCCATTTCCTTAACCCGGCAAGTGAGGGAAGACTCCTAAGAGTTTCCCCGGGTGACTGCGGGAAGACTTAAGATCCTGGGCCTAAAAAATCCATTTAAAACACCCCAAAAAAACTTTAACCCTTTTTTTTTTTTTTTTTTTAATTTTTTTTTTATTTATTTTTTGGCCCTGGGCCATGCCAAATATCACTCTTCCACATCCCCTCCTTCCCCACTTCCCTCTCCTCCTTCAGTTATCACCTATTTTCCCTGTTATTACCTTATTCTGTAGTCTATTTTCTTGCTAACATTAGCGAGTTGGTAGCAGGGCGTTGTCATCACTGTTACCAAGCGTGGGAAAGAGCGAGAGAGCGACTATTGCGTAAGTGTCTCTCCAGACAAGGGGAGGGAGGTTGCCTCAGCCATACATTATGTAACTCCCGGCCTGTATCGACGATTTTGACCATCCAAACTCTGTTTCCACTTGTTTTATTGCTGTAACAGGTTAATACCTTTATAATCAACCTAAAATAGGTGCATATGGATAAGGTATTAATGCAATTTATGGTAAAATAACTGTTAGTGATGGAAACTGCTCCAATACGTGCGCACATGCGTGTGGTGTCTAATACCCCCCATGCGCATGTCTTGGGTAAACAGGTGGTGCGGCCTACACTAACCAACCGGAGTGCACTGATCCCCTCCCCAGCTGCCCTCTCGGATGGATCTCTTCCAGGGAGTCAAACTAAAGCGGAGTCCTTTCTTTTATGAAAAAGATTTTTACCGGTTTCTCTTAATTATTTAATTTTTGTTATGGGTTTAAAGATTTTTTTGTTTTTGTATTCTATTTTATTGTATATACAAAGATGAAATTGTGGTTTATAGTTTAATTTGTGTTGGGTGATATGGCCAAAACAATGCTATTTGATAATTTTCTTGCATTCCTTCTCATACTCATTAAAAGTCTTCAAACAGAATTGCTCCGGCTTGACACCCTGATCTCTTCTCCCCCTGGTTCCTTCGGGGGCTGAGCATCTGGAGCGGCTTTGGTTTACCGGACTTGGGACCGAGCATCTGGGGTGGCTTTGGTTTACCGGACTCTTGACTGTTTGGGGAACTACAACAATCGGACCACACTCCTTCATCAAAGATAAGTAGACCTTTAGTATGGTCGCGCTAATAAGTAATGTCCCAGCTGTCATTACGTTTGGCTTGCTCTGTGCTGTATTAATGTAAAGTCAGATGTCCTTCAGGGGAAGTTTTTAATCTATATATTTTCTTTAGTTTCCTCAAGACCTCAATCAAGCTTGGAAAAATTGCAAGATCCCTCAAAGATTTAATTGTACATTTTTCGATAGAAGAATGTCCTGGCCAAAGGCCACCTCCTAAAATACAGGCTCGCTATTGCTTGCCAGGAAAAAATACACATACGGCAGTCATAAAATTGCCGAAGTAATGGGGCGAATGTCTTAAATCAAAACTATGTATGTATTTATTATGTTAACTGTTGGTGGTTGTTGTTGTTGTTGTAACTGTTGGTGGTGTAATGGTTTAGATGCTGATGTTCTGGGTGTGGTGTCCTGAGTTCGAATCCCGGGAGGACCATATGCTTTCATTATGTCAATATATCCATTTAGATTGATATTCAGATCAAATAGACTAGCCTTGATGGTGTAATAGTTGGTGTTTAAAATCTGTGTGGTAACCCAGGTTCGAATCCCGGTGCATCACATGCTGGTTTTCATTAATTTCATTAAGAGGTTTGGTGTTAGAGTGAAAACTAAAATTTAATATACAGTATGTAAATTTATTAATATACAGTATATATTATAGCCGATTTTGTTTGAACATACAGTAATTGTAAATTGGATTGTGTTCTTTTATTTATAAATTATTTTACTTAATTAAGCGTAGTTTCCACATAGCGAATTTGATTAGTTTTGTCTTTTTACTGTGTTTGTATAAGTTTTAGTTTGTTTATTTTGAAAGTTTTACATAATTAATTCATTTGCATCAACTATAAAAGAGCTCACGAGTAGCTATGGCTTCTAATTATTAGATCCATTTATTAGGCTACCATCAATTCCAACCTCGATCAGTTTAATCCCAGTTCCTAACCTAACACAAAGTAACATACCTAAGCTAACCATAACTAACTTCTTTAGTCTATCCCATCTAATCTATCTTACGGTATCTAATCTGTTTCTAATCTAACTTACGGTATCTAATCTAACTTTTAATCTAACCTAACTTATCTATTTTAACTTATCTAATCTAACCCTAGTGTACAGTCAAAATAAATGGTTAATGTAAAGGATAGCTCATAAACTTTAATGATTGGTTTTCCTTGCCAGAGAAATTTCAAATAGCTTCGGACTAGTAGAATTTTGATAGCTTATGTTGCAATATAAAGTTAATGCCTATTTTAAAGTTTATATCAATCTACCTTTAGAATACTATTTTATTTAGAGGAATTAATTTGCTAAAGAGTTCTTTCCAAAGGTGATTTTTATTAAGTTCTTTAGTCTTGATAACGTAATGTATAAATGCGCGGAATTTCGGTGAGAGTATCCTTGGTTCGAGTCCTTTGAGTGCCACACGTATTTGTTGATTTCATTGAGTTTAGAAGTAAAGTTGGTTGGATAAAAAAAAATATATATTATATTAGTGTTCTCTTTTTGCATATTTTGAAAGTTTTAAAATATATTTTTCACAATTTATGGCTACTAAAGAACTGATTCTTTTGGCTGTACCAACTGTTCTTTAACCTCTGAAGTGCGCATGGGGGTAATTGGAAACGTCCCCCTGTGCTGACGTATTTGAGGTGTTTCCGTCACTAAAATATTCATTGTGCCATTAATAGCATTAATACTTATCCATATGCACCTATTATGGGTTGATTATAAAGGTATTAACCTGAAACAACAATAAAACGAGTGAAAACAGCGTTTGGATGGTCAAAATCGGAGATATAGCCCGCGAGTTGTATAATGTATGGGTGAGGCAATCTGCTTTCCCAATTTCCCCAAGGCCCTGAGACACAGTCGATCGATACTCTCTCTCTCTCTTGCACTCGCTTGCTATCAGTAGTGTCCACACCCTCCATACATATTTCTAATGTTAGCACAAAAATATACCTCAGAATAAGGGAATAACAGGGAAAATAGGTGATAACTGAAGGAGAGGAGGAAAGTGGGGAAGGAGGGGAGGTAGAGGACTGAGATTTTGCATGGCCCAGGGGCCAAAAAAAAAAAAAAAAATAAAAAAACAAAAAATAAAAAAACATTTTTTTTTCGATGTCAAAAGTTGATTTTTTTTTTCTCTGACTCTTAAGAGTCTCCCCGCAGCTCCCGGGTTAACTAATCGTGGGCTGAGTTGACCGAAATTGAAATTGATACAGCTCGCCTTTATCATAAATAGTTTTATAGTTTGTCCAAAGGTATCCTAGTCTGCCCACGTTTATGATTTAATAGTTTCTATAAGAATTTGATTTAGCTAAAGGCCTCGCTTGTGAAGATCATGAAAATAGTATTAAATAAGGGATTTTGCTAAAGCGTTTTTTCCACATAGCGATTTTGATTAGGTCTTTTGCCTTTATATGGTCTTTGTCAAAGTTTTAGTTAATTTTGCAAGTTTTACAAATTAATAACTCCCTCATTCAGATGTATTTTTTTAATTTATTGTAAGATTTGTACTAGTAGATTTAAAGGTTATTTACATTTTTTGAATTAATATACAGTCTATACTTTAAATTTGTGGCGGAGATTTGAACTTAGAAGTTATAAATGCATTTTTTTTTTTTTTATTTATATATTATTTTACTTAAGGGTTTTTCCACATAGCGATTTTCATTAGTTATTTTGTCTTTTTACCGTGTTTGTATAAGTTTTGGCTTGTTTATTTTGCAAGTTTTAAATTATAATTGCTAAATAGTTATTTCCACATTGTGATTTTGATAAGTTCTCTTGTATTTATATTGTCGTCCCTGTTTTGGTTATATATTTAGCAAGCTATACATTATTTAATAACAAAAAAAAAATTTAAGTGTTGTTTCCACAGTTATTTTGATAAGTTAATTTGACTTTATATTGTCTTTGTCCCAGTTTTGGTTATATATTTAGCAAGTTTTACATTATAATAGACACTAACCTAAAATCTCTTAAGTCAACAGATGGTGACTTACACTAACCAGCTGCCTTGTGCGGGCCAATCGGATTTCTGATTGTGTTATCTTCTAATCCACCATGAAAGATAAGTCATCCTACAGTATTAGTTTAGTTTCCTTAACCCACCGAGCCACAGCTAGTTCTTAATAAATGTACCACCAGGGACCAGCATTTTTTTTCCCAGAAACTATTGCGAATTGGTTAGGAATGAAGGAAAAACCACAAAAAAACTATCAAAAAGGGGTCCTACGGAGCCCCTGAAAGTCTATTTTACAAGAGTAAAAAATTGAAGGCAATAACCCCAAAAAACATGTTTTTCCGCGCTCGTTTCTATACAAATTTGAGCCCTCTAGGTGCCATAGGACCGGAGTAATTAACATTGACGACACGTTGTCGTCGCTGGGGTTTAGCGTTTCATACATTGCCGACGACACGTCGTCGCTGGGGTTCTGTGGGTTAAGAGTTTGTGTACACTCTGATGCTATAATATCTAGCCCACTCCTAAGAAGTCTTAGAGCCCTGAATTATATATACATAAAGCGTTATTTCTATATAGTGATGTTGATAATATATTTTGTTGTCGTCCCTGTTTTAATATCGGTTTTTATATTGTGCTGTCCATCATTTCTTGTTTATATTGTGCGTCGGTTATAATTTATTTTGTTTATATTGTGCTGTCCCTGTTTTAATCTTTTATATTGTGCCGTCAGTTTTAATTTTGTTTATATTGCACCGTCCCTGTAATCATTTTTGTTTATATTGTGCCGTCACTGTATTAATTTAGTTTATATTGTGCCGTCCCCGTTTGAATTTTGTTTATTGTGCAGTCCGTTTTAATTTCATATTGCCTTTTTTTTTATTATGCTGTCCCAGTTTGAATTTTGTTTATATTGTGCCGTCCCTGTTTTGGTTTGTTTATTTTGCAAGTATTACATTATAATGGATACTAACCTAAAAATGTGTTCAACAGATGGCGACTACACTAACCAGCTGGGACTCTGGGATGTTTGGCCAGGCAGCCTAGGGAAGGAGAACAACCACCACCACCACCAAAACAACAAACCCAACCAGCTGGGACATAATCCACCTTAAAAAATAGTCCTACAGTATTAGTTTCGTTCCCTTAAGGGGGTACTGCTTTTTTTTTTTTATCTATATGTATATATTTTGTTTCCTAGCTATATACTGTACAGTATGTATATATTTTATATATTTTCTTATGCAAATATAACTAGATTTTTTTGGATAGAACTCTTCAATAGTTTTGTAGTGGATATGGCCAAATATAATCATAAATTAATATTTCTATTTGTTTTAATCAACTCTACAATTAATTTACATATGAACTTGCCTAACTAATGAAATCAATGAATACATGTGGTACTCAAAGGACTAGATAGTTGTTTCCACATAGCAATTTTGATTAGTTATTGTCTTTTTACTGTGTTCATGTAAGTTTTGGTTTGTTTATTTTGAAAGTTTTAAATTATAATACTACTCGCACGGAAATTCCGTACACAAAGCACAAATCGTTAAAGGTTTATGCACAAGCCTAAGATATATTATGCATTCTTTAATACTGCATATAAATATAAACTTCACAACAGCAGTGAGAGTGAACTATGTACAGAGTTCATAGTGGGAGTTAGGAGTCCACCAGGGCTATTTTTCCACATAGCGATTTTGATCAGTTATTTTGCCTTTATATTGTTTTTGTCCCAGTTTTGGTTTTAGTTTTAAAGTTTTAAATGTTAATTAAGGGGTTCTGGAAAGTTTTTCCAGTCTAGAGAGTAAATCTGTTTGAAAATGTTAATAACTATGAAAACTCTATAAATAAATTTGCAAACCACTTTGCTCATAAAGATATTTTAATTAATGTAGTGGATTGTTTTAGAATTATTATTTTGCTAAAGCGTAGTCTCCACATAAGGAGTTTGATCAGTTCTTATGTCTTTACTGTGTTCGTCCAAGTTTTGGTTTGTTTATTTTGCAAGTTATAAATTACAGTAAGAGAAGTTTTGTAGGAAATGGTCAAATATAATCGTAAATTGGGTATGCCTCGCAACGGCAGGGAGAGTGAACGATTTACCGAGAGTTTACAGAAAGAGTTTTAGTCCAAGAGGGCTCTGTGTTAAGCCGCCTCCTTGTTATGGTTCTGGAGGCACTAGTTTGAAGGGGTTCTGGAAAGTTTTTCCAGTCTAGGGAGTAAAGTAAAATATATAGTTTGAAAATGTTTATAACTGGGTTAATACGGGTGGTGTAATGCCTTATGATCTGGTTGTGGTGTCCCGAGTTCCAATCTCGGGAGGATCATATGCTTTAGTTAATATATTAAAGTGCATTGGGGTTTTTAATGGAGGATTAATGTTGATAACGGGGTGTTCCCTAATACTTGTATATGTAGCAATATTCACCTTATAGGACACTAACTACATTGGCTCGGATTTTTGTGTTATTATTTTACTTAAGCGTTGTTTCCACATAGCGATTTTGATTAGTTTTGTCTTTTCACGGTGTTTGTGTTGGTTTGTTTATTTTGAAAATTATACATTATAATTAATATTTTTTCACAAACTTCACTTCTAAACCTAGGATACTCACCCCGAAATACTGACTTTAAAAATCCGCGCCAACCATTGAAGTACCATCTAGTACCTTGTAAATCTGAGAAAACACTAACCCTAGTATGTGGCATTAGTAACTAGTCGGTTTCTTTTCAAATGACTAAATTGCAAAGTTCCCATCAAGAATTTATATTTAGTTTTATTTAAATTTAATATTTTGCTGAAGTGTGGTTTCCACATAGCAATTGTTATTAGTTCTTTTCTTTGTTTTTTCCTAGTTTTAGTTAAATATTAGTACTTCTCATATTGTCTTGTCCTCGTTTTTTATTTTGCAAATTTTAAATTATAACTTCGATTTAGTGAAAGTGGTGGTAATTATATAAAGTTTGTTTAAATGTGATGAGATAGTTTCATATTTTTCCATAAAGTACAGAACTGATATAAAAATGTATCGGCTGAAAAGAAACCGTGTAGTAAGTGGGATACAAGACTAACCCTTACCTAACTGGTGCTAAGTGTCCCTAGTACAAATAAATGGGAATGCAGATGGACCTTAACCTAACCTAACCTAGACCTGGTGTAAATAACTTCACCTAGACCTGATTTAGATGGACAACCTAACCTAGACCTGATTTAGATGGACAACCTAACCTAGACCTGATTTAGATGGACAACCTAACCTAGACCTGGTGTAGATAAAAAACCTAACCTAACCTAGACCTGATTTAGATAGACAACCTAACCTAGACCTGATTTAGATTGACAACTTAACCTAACCTAGACCTGATTTAGATTGACAACTTAACCTAACCTAGACCTGATTTAGATCAACAACTTAACCTTAGACTTGGTGTAGATAAACCTAACTTAACTTAGACCTGGTAAAAGACTAACCCTTAACTACCATAAAGTATGTGTCCTATGATGGGAAAATTGCTACCTTTTAATGTGTTGGTGGTGTAATGGTTTAGGTGCTTATGTTCTGAGTGTGGTGTCCCAAGTTCGAATCCTGGGAGGACCATATGCTTTTGTTAGTTTAATCATCAATTTACTTTAATATTAAGAAAGAGGTGTTACTTATATACTGTATATATATATATATACTGTATAAAACTTCTATATTTGTTCTATATTGTCCATGTTTTAGTTTGTTTATTTTGCAAGTGATGCATTATAATATCGGTTATTACCTATCTCCCGCGTGAATGAAACGTATTGGCAGATAGTATACAATGCGACTAATCTATTATGGTCGGTAAAAATTACCGCTTGATAAAACCCGGACCTAAAAGAATGTTTCGGGCAAGCTTTACTTGGGAGTATGTATGACCAGTCAAAATTATTTGTTCTGGATAGCCTAGTGCTTGGTGTGCAGAATTTCGGCGAGTATCCTAGGTTATTCCTTGGGAGTACCATATGTATTCATTATTTTATTTTATTTAACTAGTTAGGTTTATATTTAAATTAATTGGTGGGTTGGTGAAAACATTAATTTAATGTCTTTAATCCTTTGCTAGACGGAATATAAAATTGGGTAAATTAATCTTTTGAAAGCCTTGACTGAAATTTATTTCTTGCTCAACAGGTTTCGCTCTTTGTGCAAGAATGGAAACTAGAAAAAGTTGCAGTTCACACCTCGACCCTACGCTGGCTGGATCGACCTTTGGATTCCACGTCTCCTCTCACCATCTCTGCCAGAAGTCTGCTAGACGCGCTATACTCTGTTCACATTAACTCTGCATTCCTAAGTTTCAGTTGCTCCCAATACACATATGCACACATACATGCATAATAGTTTAACCCTTGTCTAGCGGGGGGTTTTGAGCTTATTTGGGCATATTCAGGCCCTCCTGAATGATAAATCAAGTATCTGCATGAAAAGAAATGTATTCAGCAAAAAACTAGGCGCTAAAAGCTTCAAAATGAGACCAGAACGAGCTACGTAGCACTCGTGGTTCTCATACAGTGATACCAGTAACATGGGAGTTTAGCGTATAGCGGCATATTTTTCCCAGCTATACTCACTACTGGCTACACTGCCGGCCTCTCGAGAACACAGGGAACATGAGTTAATGGGTGGCGGTAAGCCCTGGGAGTCGGCTGTCTGGCCTCCCGGCCATTTGCACTCTATTTTAACCCTCTAAAAGCCTTAATAATGCTCCTAACTTGCTGCAAATTGGAGGCGGAATTAAGTCCGGCCTCGATCTTTAAGGGTTAAAGACCGCTTCATCCAGAGCGTAGATTCTCTTTACTGTAGTACAATATAATCCACAACATAGCCCCATCAGGTCCTTGGAGTCTATCTTTCATTTAATAATTTTATTTTACTAAAACTTATTTTTTTCACATAGCGATTTTGATTAGTTCTTTTGCCTTTATATTGTCTTCGTCAAAGTTTTTAGTTTGTTCCTTTGTTCTATACTCAAATCCTTCTTTAGTCTTATGTGTTTCAGTTTATCATTTGTATTTAGCCTCCAACTAAAATTTGTCAGTCTCTGCCACTACCCTAGTTTTAAACTGTACCCTTATAAGTCTCATCTCTCCCCTTTTATATCTACCAATCCTACTGACCTCATCCAATCCTACTGACCTCATCCACACCTTTCATGACCTCCTTCACGGTCTCCATATCCCTCACTTTTCTCACTCTATTATCATTCATAGGAGTCTCTATATTTCCATACAAGATTACACCCCTATCCCTGTCCATGGCCTCCCTCACGACACTTTGTTCTTCATGACTCCTACAACTGCACTCGCTAAACTTTTTTTGGTCATCTTCATTTCTTCCTTTTGCTCTTTCATAATATCCTCCAAATCCTTGACTTTTTGTTTACCTACCATCGTCCATGCAGTCGACTCCTTTACTTCCGTGAAACGTCCTTCGTATTCCTTCAGCTGCTCCTTCAATGCCATATTCTCTGCTCCCAGTTCATCTACCCTTTTCAATACCATCTCTAGGCTCTCATTAACTGCCAAAATAGGCCTGCATTCACTTCCTTCGCTAGGCCTATTCCCTTCCCCACCTGTCACACCACACATTACACACAGTGCCTTAACTTTCTCACCAATATCCCCCTTCCATTTCTCCGTATCACTCATCCACTTTTCCAAATCCTTCACAACAATACTAACCTCTTCTAACTTCTTATCTGTGCTCTTAAATCCCCGAAAACATTGTAACCTTCCTTCCGCCTCAGTCATACCCGAAATTCCCTCCGCCATGTTTGTTTACAAACTCAACTCGCAACACTACCGCTGTCCCATCACTACACACTCTTATTACACTATATATCACCCCTCCACCACACCAATATATCCTCCAAACACTTCACTAAATCCTTCCTCTTCTTGCTAGCCCCGTATGCACTCTATATTCCGTGAATTAATTGTCCATTCCCATAACATATGCCGGTGCCTCAAAACTTGCGTCCGCCTTCCGCCATTGTGTGCCGCGATGACCCCCCTCCCCTGCTGCCCTCTCGGATGGATCTCTTCCAGGGAGTCAAACTGAAGCGGAGTAGTTTCATTTTGTCTTTTATTGTGTATACAAAGATAACATTTTGGTTTATAGTTAAATTTATTTAGGTGATCTGGCCAAAACAATGCTATTTCATGATAATTTTCTTGTAATCTTTGTCGTACTCCTTCATCATACAAAATTGCTCAGGTTTGACACCCTGATCTCTTCTCACCCTAGTTCCTTCCGGGCCCGAGCATCTGGAGCGGCTTTGGTCTACCGGATTTGGGGCCAAGCATCTGGAGCGGCTTTGGTTTACCGGACTTGGACTGTTTGGGGAACTAAAACAATCGGACCACACTCCTTCATCAAAGATAAGTAGACCTTTAGTACAGTGGCCCTAATAAGTAATGTCCCAGATGTCATAAAGTTTGGCTTGCTCTGTGCTGTATTAATGTTATGTCCTTCAGGGGAGGTTTTTATGCATTTGTTAATCTATATATTTTTAGTTTCCTCAAGACTTCAATCGAGCTTAGAAAAAATCACAGACCCCTCTTAGAGATATACTTGTAAATTTTTCGGTAGAAGAATGTCCTGGCCGAAGGCCACCTTCTAAAATACAGGCTCGCTATTGCTTGCCAGGAAAAAAATACACATACGGCAGTCATAAAATCGCCGAAGTAATGGGGCGAATGTCTTAAATCAAAACTATGTATGTATTTATTATGTTAACTGTTGGTGGTGTAATGGTTTAGATGCTTATGTTCTGGGTGTGGTGTCCTGAGTTCGAATCCCTGGAAGACCATATGCTTTCATTATTTTATTAAAGTACATTGGGATTTGTAATTGATTTAGTGTTGGGAACTAGTACTTGAACTGAAATAGTGGAAATGCTAATTTTATAAAAGTAATTTAGATCTAGTCTATATATTTTTGCACAGTCTCATAATTATGTATGTATATACTGAGGCACATCCCCCATTGCTGGGGGTGGCCGACAAGAGACAGAGCCCGAAAATAATCCACATTTAAAGTTCCTACTCTCAGGGTATTGTTTTGTATTCCCTCTCCCGTTTATCATTATCAGATTTATCGCTACTAAAACAATCTGCGACGGATTTAGGAGTTTTGTATGATTTATTAGATGCATATATTTAAGTACTCCATATTTTTTAATTTGGTTGGTCAATATAACACTTTTTATAATCAGGCAACATACCCCATAGCTGGGGGTGGCCGACTAGACAAATTTCAATTTTGTATATGCTACTTTAAAATTTTAATTAATTTTACAGGTTTGAAGTGAATTACAAATGCAAAATACACTTTTTCTATTGACCAACCCTGACGGAACCCATTTCCTTAACCCGGCAAGTGCTGGAAGACTCCTAAGAGTTTCCCCGGGCGACTGCGGGAAGACTTAAGATCCTGGGCCTAAAAAAATCCATTTAAAACACCCCAAAAAAACTTTAACCCTTTTTTTTATTTTTTATTTTTTTTTTTGGCCCTGGGCCATGCCAAATATCACTCTTCCACATCCCCTCCTTCCCCACTTCCCTCCCCTCCTTCAGTTATCACCTATTTTCCCTGTTATTCCCTTATTCTGTAGTCTATTTTCGTGCGAACATTAGCGAGTTGGTAGCAGGGCGTTGTCATCACTGTTACCAAGCGTGGGAAAGAGCGAGAGAGAGACTATTGCGTAAGTGTCTCTCCAGACAAGGGGAGGGAGGTTGCCTCAGCCATACATTATGTAACTCCCGGCCTGTATCGCCGATTTTGACCATCCAAACTCTGTTTCCACTTGTTTTATTGCTGTAACAGGTTAATACCTTTATAATCAACCTAAAATAGGCGCATATGGATAAGGTATTAATGCAATTTATGGTAAAATTACTGTTAGTGATGGAAACTGCTCCAATACGTGCGCACATGCGTGTGGTGTCCAATACCCCCCATGCGCATGTCTTGGGTAAACAGGTGGTGCGGCCTACACTAACCAACCGGAGTGCACTGATCCCCTCCCCAGCTGCCCTCTCGGATGGATCTCTTCCAGGGAGTCAAACTAAAGCGGAGTCCTTTCTTTTATGAAAAAGATTTTTACCGGTTTCTCTTAATTATTTAATTTTTGTTATGGGTTTAAAGATATTTTTGTTTTTGTATTCTATTTTATTGTATATACAAAGATGAAATTGTGGTTTATAGTTTAATTTGTGTTGGGTGATATGGCCAAAACAATGCTATTTGATAATTTTCTTGCATTCCTTCTCATACTCATTAAAAGTCTTCAAACAGAATTGCTCCGGCTTGACACCCTGATCTCTTCTCCCCCTGGTTCCTTCGGGGGCTGAGCATCTGGAGCGGCTTTGGTTTACCGGACTTGGGACCGAGTATCTGGGGTGGCTTTGGTTTACCGGACTTGGGACCGAGCATCTGGGGTGGCTTTGGTTTACCGGACTCGGACTGTTTGGGGAACTACAACAATCGGACCACACTCCTTCATCAAAGATAAGTAGACCTTTAGTATGGTCGCACTAATAAGTAATGTCCCAGCTGTCATTACGTTTGGCTTGCTCTGTGCTGTATTAATGTAAAGTCAGATGTCCTTCAGGGGAAGTTTTTAATCTATATATTTTCTTTAGTTTCCTCAAGACCTCAATCAAGCTTGGAAAAATTGCAAGATCCCTCAGATATAATTGTACATTTTTCGATAGAAGAATGTCCTGGCCAAAGGCCACCTCCTAAAATACAGGCTCGCTATTGCTTCCCAGGAAAAAATACACATACGGCAGTCATAAAATTGCCGAAGTAATGGGGCGAATGTCTTAAATCAAAACTATGTATGTATTTATTATGTTAACTGTTGGTGGTTGTTGTTGTAACTGTTGGTGGTGTAATGGTTTAGATGCTTATGTTCTGGGTGTGGTGTCCTGAGTTCGAATCCCGGGAGGACCATATGCTTTCATTATGTCAATATATCCATTTAGATTGATATTCAGATCAAATAGACTAGCCTTGATGGTGTAATAGTTGGTGTTTAAAATCTGTGTGGTAACCCAGGTTCGAATCCCGGTGGATCACATGCTTGTTTTCATTAATTTCATTAAGAGGTTTGGTGTTAGAGTGAAAACTAAAATTTAATATACAGTATGTAAATTTATTAATATACAGTATATATTATAGCCGATTTTGTTTGAACATACAGTAATTGTAAATTGGATTGTGTTCTTTTATTTATAAATTATTTTACTTAATTAAGCGTAGTTTCCACATAGCGATTTTGATTAGTTTTGTCTTTTTACTGTGTTCGTATAAGTTTTAGTTTGATTATTTTGAAAGTTTTACATAATTAATGCATTTGCATAAACTATAAAAGAGCTCACGAGTAGCTATGGCTTCTAATTATTAGATCCATTTATTAGGCTACCATCAATTCCAACCTCGATCAGTTTAATCCCAGTTCCTAACCTAACACAAAGTAACATACCTAAGCTAACCATAACTAACTTCTTTAGTCTATCCCATCTAATCTATCTTACGGTATCTAATCTGTTTCGAATCTAACTTAGGGCATCTAATCTAACTTTTAATCTAACCTAACTTATCTATTTTAACTTATCTAATCTAACCCTAGTGTACAGTCAAAATAAATGGTTAATGTAAAGGATAGCTCATAAACTTTAATGATTGGTTTTCCTTGCCAGAGAAATTTCAAATAGCTTCGGACTAGTAGAATTTTGATAGCTTATGTTGCAATATAAAGTTAATGCCTATTTTAAAGTTTATATCAATCTACCTTTAGAATACTATTTTATTTAGAGGAATTAATTTGCTAAAGAGTTCTTTCCAAAGGTGATTTTTATTAAGTTCTTTAGTCTTGATAACGTAATGTATAAATGCGCGGAATTTCGGTGAGAGTATCCTTGGTTCGAGTCCTTTGAGTGCCACACGTATTTGTTGATTTCATTGAGTTTAGAAGTAAAGTTGGTTGGATAAAAAAAAATATATATTATATTAGTGTTCTCTTTTTGCATATTTTGAAAGTTTTAAAATATATTTTTCACAATTTATGGCTACTAAAGAACTGATTCTTTTGGCTGTACCAACTGTTCTTTAACTAATCTTGGGCTGAGTTGACCGAAATTGAAATTGATACAGCTCGCCTTTATCATAAATAGTTTTATAGTTTGTCCAAAGGTATCCTAGTCTGCCCACGTTTATGATTTAATAGTTTCTATAAGAATTTGATTTAGCTAAAGGCCTCGCTTGTGAAGATCATGAAAATAGTATTAAATAAGGGATTTTGCTAAAGCGTTTTTTCCACATAGCGATTTTGATTAGTTCTTTTGCCTTTATATGGTCTTTGTCAAAGTTTTAGTTAATTTTGCAAGTTTTACAAATTAATAACTCCCTCATTCAGATGTATTTTTTTAATTTATTGTACGATTTGTACTAGTAGATTTAAAGGTTATTTACATTTTTTGAATTAATATACAGTATATACTTTAAATTTGTGGCGGAGATTTGAACTTAGAAGTTATAAATGCATTTTTTTTTTTTTTATTTATATATTATTTTACTTAAGGGTTTTTCCACATAGCGATTTTGATTAGTTATTTTGTCTTTTTACCGTGTTCGTATACGTTTTGGCTTGTTTATTTTGCAAGTTTTAAATTATAATTGCTAAATAGTTATTTCCACATTGTGATTTTGATAAGTTCTCTTGTATTTATATTGTCGTCCCTGTTTTGGTTATATATTTAGCAAGCTATACATTATTTAATAACAAAAAAAACATTTAAGTGTTGTTTCCACAGTTATTTTGATAAGTTAATTTGACTTTATATTGTCTTTGTCCCAGTTTTGGTTATATATTTAGCAAGTTTTACATTATAATAGACACTAACCTAAAATCTCTTAAGTCAACAGATGGTGACTTACACTAACCAGCTGCCTTGTGTGGGCCAATCGGATTTCTGATTGAGTTCTCTTCTAATCCACCATAAAAGATAAGTCATCCTACAGTATTAGTTTAGTTTCCTTAACCCACCGAGCCACAGCTAGTTCTTAATAAATGTACCACCAGGGACCAGCATTTTTTTTTTCCAGAAACTATTGCGAATTGGTTAGGAATGAAGGAAAAACCACAAAAAAACTATCAAAAAGGGGTCCTACGGAGCCCCTGAAAGTCTATTTTACAAGAGTAAAAAATTTAAGGCAATAACCCCAAAAAAAATGTCTTGCGCGCTCGTTTCTATACAAATTTGAGCCCTCTAGGTGCCATAGGACCGGAGTAATTAACATTGACGACACGTTGTCGTCGCTGGGGTTTAGCGTTTCATACATTGCCGACGACACGTCGTCGCTGGGGTTCTGTGGGTTAAGAGTTTGTGTACACTCTGATGCTATAATATCTAGCCCACTCCTAAGAAGTCTTAGAGCCCTGAATTATATATACATAAAGCATTATTTCTATATAGTGATGTTGATAATATATTTTGTTGTCGTCCCTGTTTTAATATCTGTTTTTATATTGTGCTGTCCATCATTTCTTGTTTATATTGTGGCGTCGGTTATAATTTATTTTGTTTATATTGTGCTGTCCCTGTTTTAATCTTTTATATTGTGCCGTCCGTTTTAATTTTTTTTATATTGCGCCGTCCCTGTAATCATTTTTGTTTATATTGTGCCGTCACTGTATTAATTTAGTTTATATTGTGCCGTCCCCGTTTGAATTTTGTTTATTGTGCAGTCGGTTTTAATTTCATATTGCATGTTTGTTTTTTTGTTTTTTTTGTATTTTGCCGTCCCAGTTTGAATTTTGTTTATATTGTGCCGTCCCTGTTTTGGTTTGTTTATTTTGCAAGTATTACATTATAATGGATACTAACCTAAAAATGTGTTCAACAGATGGCGACTACACTAACCAGCTGGGACTCAGGGATGTTTGGCCAGGCAGCCTAGGGAAGGAGAATAACAACCACCACCACCAAAAAACAACAAACCCAACCAGCTGGGACATAATCCACCTTAAAAAATAGTCCTACAGTATTAGTTTCGTTCCCTTAAGGGGGTACTGCTTTTTTTGGTATCTATATGTATATATTTTGTTTCCTCGCTATATACTGTACAGTATGTATATATTTTATATATTTTCTTATGCAAATATAACTAGATTTTTTTGGATAGAACTCTTCAATAGTTTTGTAGTGGATATGGCCAAATATAATCATAAATTAATATTTCTATTTGTTTTAATCAACTCTACAATTAATTTACATATGAACTTGCCTAACTAATGAAATCAATGAATACATGTGGTACTCAAAGGACTAGATAGTTGTTTCCACATAGCAATTTTGATTAGTTATTGTCTTTTTACTGTGTTCATGTAAGTTTTGGTTTGTTTATTTTGAAAGTTTTAAATTATAATACTGTACTCACACGGAAATTCCGTACACAAAGCACAAACCGTTAAAGGTTTATGCACAAGCCTAAGATATATTATGCATTCTTTAATACTGCATATAAATATAAACTTCACAACAGCAGTGAGAGTGAACTATGTACAGAGTTCATAGTGGGAGTTAGGAGTCCACCAGGGCTATTTTTCCACATAGCGATTTTGATCAGTTATTTTGCCTTTATATTGTTTTTGTCCCAGTTTTGGTTTTAGTTTTAAAGTTTTAAATTTTAATTAAGGGGTTCTGGAAAGTTTTTCCAGTCTAGAGAGTAAATCTGTTTGAAAATGTTAATAACTATGAAAACTCTATAAATAAATTTGCAAACCACTTTGCTCATAAAGATATTTTAATTAATGTAGTGGATTGTTTTAGAATTATTATTTTGCGAAAGCGTAGTCTCCACATAGGGAGTTTGATCAGTTCTTATGTCTTTACTGTGTTTGTCCAAGTTTTGGTTTGTTTATTTTGCAAGTTATAAATTACAGTAAGAGAAGTTTTGTAGGAAATGGTCAAATATAATCCTAAATTGGGTATGCCTCGCAACGGCAGGGAGAGTGAACAATTTACCGAGAGTTTACAGAAAGAGTTTTAGTCCACGAGGGCTCTGTGTTAAGCCGCCTCCTTGTTATGGTTCTGGAGGCACTAGTTTGAAGGGGTTCTGGAAAGTTTTTCCAGTCTAGGGAGTAAAGTAAAATATATAGTTTGAAAATGTTTATAACTGGGTTAATACGGGTGGTGTAATGTCTTATGATCTGGTTGTGGTGTCCCGAGTTCGAATCCCGGGAGGATCCTATGCTTTAGTTAATATATTAAAGTGCATTGGGGTTTTTAATGGAGGATTAATGTTGATAACGGGGTGTTCCCTAATACTTGTATATGTAGCAATATTCACCTTATAGGACACTAACTACATTGGCTCGGATTTTTGTGTTATTATTTTACTTAAGCGTACTTTCCACATAGCGATTTTGATTAGTTTTGTCTTTTCACGGTGTTCGTGTTGGTTTGTTTATTTTGAAAATTATACATTATAATTAATATTTTTTCACAAACTTCACTTCTAAACCTAGGATACTCACCCCGAAATACTGACTTTAAAAATCCGCGCCAACCATTGAAGTACCATCTAGTACCTTGTAAATCTGAGAAAACACTAACCCTAGTATGTGGCATTAGTAACTAGTCCGTTTCTTTTCAAATGACTAAATTGCAAAGTTCCCATCAAGAATTTATATTTAGTTTTATTTAAATTTAATATTTTGCTGAAGTGTTTCCACATAGCAAATGTTATTAGTTCTTTTCTTTGTTTTTTCCTAGTTTTAGTAAATATTAGTACTTGTCATATTGTCTTGTCCTCATTTTTTATTTTGCAAATTTTAAATTATAACTTCGATTTAGTGAAAGTGGTGGTAATTATATAAAGTTTGTTTAAATGTGATGAGATAGTTTCATATTTTTCCATAAAGTACAGAACTGATATAAAAATGTATCGGCTGAAAAGAAACCGTGTAGTAAGTGGGATAAAAGACTAACCCTTACCTAACTGGTGCTAAGTGTCCCTAGTACAAATAAATGGGAATGTAGATGGACCTTAACCTAACCTAGACCTGGTGTAAATAACCTCACCTAGACCTGATTTAGATGGACAACCTAACCTAGACCTGATTTAGATGGACAACCTAACCTAGACCTGGTGTAGATAAAAAACCTAACCTAACCTAGACCTGATTTAGATAGACAACCTAACCTAGACCTGATTTAGATTGACAACTTAACCTAACCTAGACCTGATTTAGATCAACAACTTAACCTTAGACTTGGTGTAGATAAACCTAACTTAACTTAGACCTGGTAAAAGACTAACCCTTAACTACCATAAAGTATGTGTCCTATGATGGGAAAATTGCTACCTTTTAATGTGTTGGTGGTGTAATGGTTTAGGTGCTTATGTTCTGAGTGTGGTGTCCCAAGTTCGAATCCTGGGAGGACCATATGCTTTTGTTAGTTTAATCATAAATTTACTTTAATATTAAGAAAGAGGTTACTTATATACTGTATATATACTGTTTACAACTTCTATATTTGTTCTATATTGTCCATGTTTTAGTTTGTTTATTTTGCAAGTGATGCATTATAATATCGGTTATTACCTATCTCCCGCGTGAATGAAACGTATTGGCAGATAGTATACAATGCGACTAATCTATTATGGTCGGTAAAAATTACCGCTTGATAAAACCCGGACCTAAAAGAATGTTTCGGGCAAGCTTTATACTTGGGAGTATGTATGACCAGTCAAAATTATTTGTTCTGGATAGCCTAGTGCTTGGTGTGCGGAATTTCGGCGAGTATCCTAGGTTATTCCTTGGGAGTACCATGTATTAATTATTTTAATTGATTTAACTAGTTAGGTTTATATGTAAATTAATTGGTCGGTTGGTGAAAAAATTAATTTAATGTCTTTAATCCTTTGCTAGACTGAATATAAAATTGGGTAAATTAATCTTTTGAAAGCCTTGACTGAAATTTATTTCTTGCTCAACAGGTTTCGCTCTTTGTGCAAGAATGGAAACTAGAAAAAGTTGCAGTTCACACCTCGACCCTACGCTGGCTGGATCGACCTTTGGATTCCACGTCTCCTCTCACCATCTCTGCCAGAAGTCTGCTAGACGCGCTATACTCTGTTCACATTAACTCTGCACTCCTAAGTTTCAGTTGCTCCCAATACACACATGCACACATACATGCATAATAGTTTAACCCTTGTCTAGCGGGGGGTTTTGGGCTTATTTGGGCATATTCAGGCCCTCCTGAATGATAAATCAAGTATCTGCATGAAAAGAAATGTATTCAGCAAAAAACTAGGCGCTAAAAGCTTCAAAATGAGACCAGAACGAGCTACGTAGCACTCGTGGTTCTCTTACAGTGATACCAGTAACATGGGAGTTTAGCGTATAGCGGCATATTTTTCCCAGCTATGCTCACTACTGGCTACACTGCCGGCCTCTCGAGAACACAGGGAACATGAGTTAATGGGTGGCGGTAAGCCCTGGGAGTCGGCTGTCTGGCCTCCCGGCCATTTGCACTCTATTTTAACCCTCTAAAAGCCTTAATAATGCTCCTAACTTGCTGCAAATTGGAGGCGGAATTAAGTCTGGCCCCGATCTTTAAGGGTTAAAAACCGCTTCATACAGAGCGTAGTTTCTCTTTACTGTAGTACAATATAATCCACAACATGGCCCCATCAGGTCTTTGGAGTCTGCTATCTTTCATTTAATAATTTTATTTTACTAAAACTTATTTTTTTCACATAGCGATTTTGATTAGTTCTTTTGCCTTTATATTGTCTTCGTCAAAGTTTTTAGTTTGTTTATTTTGAAAGTTTTAAAACTTTATAGCGCTAACAGTGTACCAGCAAGACTTGACAAAGTCCCCCTGAAGCACTTGCACCTGGCGAATCCGCACCAGACCAAATTATATAAACTTTGCTTAAGTGTTTCTCCACATAGCAATTTCAATAAGTTCTCTAGTCTATATATTGTCGTCCCAGTTTTGTTTATTTTGAAAGTTTTACATAATCGCTCAAGCACTCCATTCTTTTATTTCATAAATTTTATTTTAGTAAGCGTTGTTTCCACATAGTGATTTTGATAAGTTAATTTGCCTTTATATTGTCTTTGTCCATGTTTTGGTTTGTTTAGTTTGAAAGTTTTACATTCTAATTTAATAGCCAGAAGTTAGTCTTCCAAAGACTCTTATACCTTCCTATTTCTCATTCAATCTAGCCTGTTCACACTGGATGACATTCACTTTCGTTCTTGGTTTAGAGAGGCGCTCATCACTTACTGTCAATGTTAAAATTCCACAAGTATGTGTAGGAAACCCACTGTTCCTCGGAGACTCGCTTCTTCCCCTCACTTTACTACAATAAGTTCTCGAAGCATCCTTCTCTTGCAGTTTTATATTTTTCTCTCCCATGTTACCGTATTCTCACAACACCGCTGTCAAATAGTTCTAAAGTTTCTAAATCTTCCATAATTTCTGGCTGTTTGGCATTCTTGATTATATTTAGTTTATAGTTCCAGGAATTACCTTAAACCCTATTGTCTTAAATTTCTTTCCGTTGACCTTTAACTCCACCTTTAAATCAGTGAACACTTTCTGAATTTTCCACATGCTACACAAACCGAACTGTAAAAATATTTCCATTCCCTCCGATTTCAGTCGTACCTATGCCCTTTAATTTTAAATTACTCTAGTCAGGATTATATGAAATAGCCACTAACCTGCCATGTTAAAGTGAACAGAGTACAGTATAGACATGTCAACGTTTTGAGTAATATTTATGCTGCAACAATATGCCGCTTAGTGTACACCAGTATTGTTACCAGAAATTTTAAAAAAGAGGGTTTGAGTTTGTATATGGTCAGTAACATTTTGATATCTGTAGTAGAGCCCCCCCCCCCCCCAAAAAAAAAGTAATTATCTGGCTTTGAGTTCACATGATTACTGTTGGTGAATCATGTATAGATCTATCTATATGTATATACTCAGGCACATGCCCCATAGCTGGGGGTGGCCGACTCGAGACAGAGCCTAGCATAGATAACTTAGTAAATTTAGAATTGCTTGTTAAAATAACAACTTGGGCATTTGAAATTAATGTTGTTTTAAATTCAATGTTTCAAATCTATGTAAACTAAGTTTAATAGGATTAAGCGTTTCAGTTCTAGTCACTGATTTATATAGTAGAATATTAATTTATATATGAAGTGTTTGAACCAGTTATATAATCTGTTAATAAATTATAGAAGGGTAATTGTATTATATTAAACCTAGTATTTGGTACCATGTATAAAATTAAGTTTGAGTAAAGGTGGTGGTACTTGTTAACAGGAAGTAAAAATGGAGTAAATCATAATTTAAAACTTTCAAAATAAAAAACAATATCAGTGACCAAGTTGTGAAAGTTTAGTGCTATTATCTTTATTGATTAATTTATGCAAACAGAACTTTAGTGAAAAATATCTGACTAAGGCATTTTATTCAGTTTGGTTATAATCGGTAACTTCTGGCAAGATTGATCATTGGGTGGATTTTAATTCAGTTTGTTTATAATTGGTTAACTTCTGGAAAGATTGATCATTGGGTGGGAATAGACATAAAATACAAAATAAAAGGAACAAATCTTTAAAAGATTAGTAATACAGTTTAAACCAAGTTTAAGAATTGCACCGTAAAGAAATCCAGTAATTAAATCAAATTTTATGCATTGATTTAAGACAATTGAAGAGTAATTAAAATCGAACTTATATATATACCAATACTTTTATCTAGAGTGAAAGTTATTTGCAAATTGAGAAATGTGGTGCAATGCATAAGTGTGTTGATTTTCGATGTGAGCATCCTAGGTTCGAATCCCCGGACTGCCACATGTGTTTGTTAATTTCATTAATCGAGTTTAGGAGTAAAGTTGGTTGGTGGAGAGAACATAATAATTCATTAACTCGCCAGTTAACTTCCAAATAAGCCTAATTAATGTAATGCAGAAGTCTTAGTGTGCTTAAGCTGTCAAAAAGTTCTGTTTGTATAAATATACAGTTTAATTAGCATTTTTTGTACCCCTTATAAATTTGTAGACTACTTTAAAATGCCTTGACATCCTAAAGTAAATAGTTTGAAAATATGTAAAGGTATGACCAGTAATTGTATTTTTTGCTAACGCTGTATTTCAAATAGTTTCTGGGTACAATATGGTGTACACTACCCGACCGAACAGTCTTGACCCAATATGAACTTTCAAACTGCTATACGAACTTCTGAAATTTAAATGTTAGGTAAAGGAATATTCTAATTTAAATCACTTGAGGATAGGTTAGCAAATTTAGTCTTGTTTTAAGCTCCAGATTGTACAGTGATAGTCAGGAATACTTTATTATAATGTAAAACTTGCAAAATAAACAACTAAACTTAGATTAACACAGTAAAAAGCACTTATCAAAATTGTAATGTGGAAAAAACTTTGGCAAAAGATAAAGAAAGCGGTCCATAAGCAGAGTAGAGTCTCTAGTGCCAAGCACCATGATCCCCAAAGGGGTGTCCATGAATGAATTGCACCCAGTTAGCAGATGCCCCTGTCTTCGTGGTGCAATGCAGAAGTGTGTTGATTTTCGGTGTGAGCATCCTAGGTTCGAATCCCCGGACTGCCACATGTTTGTTAATTTCATTAATAGAGTTTAGAAGTAAAGTTGGTTAGTGGAGAGAACATAATAAATATAGAATAGGTAATGATCAAGTAACATTTGACAATTATAAATTAAGTGTTTTCAGTTAATAGATTAACCCTCTGACATATGACGCGATTTTGAGCCGATTAGGGATACTTTAAAGCCTTTGTTACCATCAGGGATATTTATAAACTTTTAGTTTAGTTACTTCAACCTCTGTAGTTGTCTTTAAGTTAGCTGTGGGCAGAAAACTAATTTTGGAGAGGTAATTATAAGAGTGAGCGAACTCTATTTCTTATTGCTAATCTGGCAACCTCTGAGTCATATGAGTGAAGGGGTTAAAAGAAATTACTTAAAACTAAGCGCTGCGAGAGAGCTAGAAGCATGGTCAAAATTGATTAAATTAATTAGTAATAAAAACTTAATTTTATTTAATCTTTTGGATTTTTTAAACTAATTATAAGCTTAGTTGATTTGATAAATTTGCTTATATATTTTGTAATCACTACAGTAGATAAAGCCAGCAATAACCTTTGATATTAAACTTTCTGATTAGAATAAATGCATTGCTAAATTATGAAAGTTACCCAAATTTCATTAAAGACCTTATAAACATGGTTTTATTGCCGAAGCAAAATTTGCTACCACTAAAACTTTATCAAAACAGGTCATACATTGCTTAAAATACATTGAAAGTACTAAACGATATTGATACCATCAAGAATAGAACTGGCATTAACTATTATTAGAGTGTTGACAATTCAGTAGAAGTTATTGATAAACTTAATACCATGCAGAAAGTTACCTCCGTACATATCTTCAACTTCGTTTAAAGTTTTGCAATTCTGTGTTTAACAGGTTTGGCCCGGTGTGCAGGAAGAACGGAAACCCGAACAAGTAACCTTGAAAACCTCGACCCTACGCTGGCTGGATTGAAAATTAAGGCTTCCACACCTCCACTCAGCACTACGCCAACTTAAGGGGAGGTTTTTAGTTTATTCCCTAGACTTCCATCAAGCTTAAAATTACTCCCCCCCCCCCCCCCCAGACCCTTTTTCAAGATAAATTTGTACATTTTTCGGTGGAAAAATGTCCCGGCTGAAAGCCGGTTCCTCTTATATTACAGGCTCGCTATCGCTCGCCAGGATAAAATCAACACCTACATGGCACGAAAGGTCTTAAAATTGACAGAAGTGGGTCGAAAGTTCTTAAAATCGTCAAAATAATGGGGCGAACGTGGTTAAAATCTCAAAAGCAATGGGGCTAAACATGAGGGAGAAAGGAGTCAAGAAAAAAATCCCTCCAGTGGATATCTCCCCTTAAGGGGAGACAGACCGTTTTTATGGTCTATTAATTCATTTATTACTTCATTTCATAGTTTTCTCGCTAGACCTCTATCAAGCTTTGGAAATCACCCCCTAGACCCCCCTTAAAGATAAATTTGTTTATTTTTCGGTAGAGAAATATCCCGGCCGAAGGCCGATTCCTCCTAAAATTACAGGCTTGCTATTGCTCGCCAGGAAAAAATACACCTAAATGGCACAAAGGGTCCTAATATTTACAGAAATGGGGTGAAAAGTCATAAAATCTCCAAACTAATGGAATCTGTCTTAAAATCTCAACTAGTGGGGCTAAACATTAGGGAGAAGGGGGTCCAGAAAATCAGTCTCCCCTTAAGGATTCTACACCTGCTCACCACTACGTCAACTTAAGGCTTCCACACCTCCACCACTCGGCACTACAGCAAAAGACAAGAACCTGGTCGACATCTACTTCTATTTATTTTACTCAGGCCCATTCCCAGTGTTTTATATATTTTGTTTCTACTAAGGTAAAACTCCATCTTGTTCTACCTTTCACTTGCTCAAAATAGTTTAAAAGTATATAGTGCTCATAGACAGTTTAGCCTACTCGTACATAATTATAATGTAAAACTTGCAAAATAAACAAACTAAAACTTGGACTAACACAGTAAAAAGTCAAAACTACTTATCAAATTCGCTGTGGAAACCACGCTTCAGCAAAATATGAATTCTTTATAAATAAAAACTCAATCAATTTAAAGACTATTCCACACCAAGTGCGGTTCTGGTCTCGCGCCCTAATGGTAGTGCTCCAGGCAGCGCTGTTCAGAGCTGCCTCACATTTAGTGTTTTTAAGTCCTGGTGGTGTAATGGTTAAGGTGTCTACAAATCTGTGTCTGATGACCCAGGTTCGAATCCCGGGGGATCACTTAATTGCTTTCATTAATTTAATTTGAGGTGTTTGGTGGTGTGGTGAAATTAATTAAATCTAGATTATTTATTAACTATCAGACTATATGATCTGATCCCTTGGTATAGCTCCCATGTTCACGAACTTTGATATTTTCACCTAATCTACTTTTAAGTTTAAGTTCTGGTCACTTAATTTTTTTATGATTAATATAACTTTCAAAACCATATATTTTTATCTTTGTAGGATTATTAGTAGTCAATAAATTCTAAATTTTATTGTATTAAATTATAATCAACCTTGTGTACCGTGCATAAAATAAACTTAAGGAATCAAAGTTTTTAATGTATATATGAATATGCTTTGGCAGTGACCAAGTTGTGAAATGTCCGTATTATTAACTTCATAAGATTATAAGTTGCTTTTATGTTTTACCAGTTTTGGTTTGTTTATTTTGCAAGTTTTATATCATGACTTAATTCTGGTTGGTTTATAACATAAGTTTATCTGCTAAGACTAGTCATTGGAAGGAATTTTGGTTAAAAAGTTTGAGTAATGTAAATCAGGTTTAGCCCAGTTAAAAGAATAAGAATGTAATATAGTAATGGAAGATCCTAAATATTATATAATCGCAAAGCAATAGTTAAATCTACCCAAAATATAGTTAGAAGGTTGAAAAATGCGGTATTGCAGAAAGAGGCCATTATACTATTGTTCAAAGTAGTTTGTACAAAATAAATAATTTAGACTATTTTCTAATGCCTTCAGTCTTGAATTTTTCAACCCTTGCAAGCTTTTATTTATAAATTATTATTTTACTTAAGCGTGGTTTCCACAGATTTTTATTAGTTGTCTTTTTACTGTTCATATAAGTTTTGGTTAGTTTATTTTGCAAGTTTTAAATTATATGTAAAAGTATAGGTCTAAAATCTATTCGCCATTTAATAAGCGAGGTTGCTGTTAAAAATTAACATTTAATAATCTTGATGCCTTCAATAAGTCTAAAAAAAAATTATAGCTTTAAATCAAAATGCGTTTTAGTAGAATTAAAGTAAAAAAAAATTGTTTAGATGTAATTCCTGGTTTAGCCCATTAATCCTAGATTTTTATGAGTTCCAATGATGGTTCTTAAAATTAAACTTCGCATAGTCCTATCTATATAATATTTACAGTTGTCTGTCTGTTCTTTATAGGAGGCCGCAGTTTTTAAGCTAGAGCGTTCATACTTGGTATGCATAGTAAGGGGGTCCCTAGGCAGGTTTTAGTGAAGAAAAAAAAATCCCCAGGGTGAAAGGGACAGAAAATGGGCGGAGAAATCGGAAAAAGGGCAGTTTGGGGCAGAAAGAGGCCTCCGATCGAAAAGGTGTATGGAACGAAAGTTGTTCGCAGACCCCCAAAATGGGGGTACGGATGAGGATCCAAAATCTGAGGTCATTTAGCGGCCGAAATCGAGGTCGCCGTTTAATGAGGCACAGGGAGGTCGAGGCCGGTGATTATGGTAGTATTGATGGTGATTACCCGGGCAACGCCGGGTACCCCTGCTAGTTTTGTTATAAACTCGCTTTCTTGAAAACATTATTTTGTTAGGGTTTCCACATAGCGATTTTGGTGAGGTCTTTTGTCTTTTTACTATTCGTCTAAGTATAGGTTTGTTTTGAAAGTTTTCCATAATTCATTTTACACCAGTAATGGCCTCTGGTTAAGTGTTGTGCATAATTATAGTAGTACATTTATTTCAATTACCTTTAGAATTTTCAATAGCTCAAAACCTGTTCTTTTATTTATAAATTATTTTGCTTGAAAAAATTTCCACAGCTATTTTTATAAGTTTAGTCTTTTAACTTCCAAGTTTTAGTTTGTATATTCTGCAAGTTTTACATTATAAAGTATTAATGATTGGACGAACTTCTCAATTTAGTAGATTCTTTTTTACATTAATTTTAATGGTTGCGTTATTGAATGTAGTTTTTAAATACAAAGGTATAGGTATTAAACTGATCCCAATCGGCTTATGTTATAAACCTGCAGAAATGAGACTATATTGTTTAAAGTTGTTTGTACAAATATATAATTATTTTGTATATGCTTTAATTATATATTCCTGATTATTTTAAGCATTATTTAGATTATAATTATAGTGGGGATTGGGCCTGAGTATGTACTGTATATAGATAGATTTCCACAGCGATTTTGATTAGTTTGAGTTTATCTTGCAAGTTTTGGTTTGTTTATTTAGCAAGTTTTACATCCTAATGAAATCAAATTATTTCTAATTACTCCATAAGTTGATAGGGGAGTTTGTGAATAAATATGAATACAAGCAGATAGTCGCGTTAGTTTTTAGCCAAATAAAATAAAATTAAATCGGATTCTAATTACTGGCAGGTCTCTTACTTATTTCATGGGAATTTTAAAACTTATATTTTATTAGATTATTTAATTGGAAGGTAACTTTAAATTAAATAATTAGGTATTGGCAGTTTTGCCTTTATCTTTTATCGTCCCAGTTTTGGTTTGTTTATTTTGAAAGTTTTAAATTATAGCGATTTTGATTAGTTCTTTTGCTTATATCTTGTATCGTCCCAGTTTGGTTTGTTTATTTTGAAAGTTTTACATTATAGCAATTTTGATTAGTTCTTTTGCTTTTATCTTGAATCGTCCCAGTTTGGTTTGTTTATTTTGAAAGTTTTACATTATAGCGATTTTGATTAGTTCTTTTGCTTATATCTTGTATCGTCCCAGTTTGGTTTGTTTATTTTAAAAGTTTTACATTCTAATTTGTTCCTGCTGTTCAGCGTTCTCACCTTTTCCTTGTTGACTGTAGCTCTTTCGCATTTCTGTCCATTGAAATCGTTCCTTCGCTGCCCTAGTCTTGCCGATATTCTTTTGGAATTTGTTTTGATGGTGTAATGGATTAGATGCTTATGTTCTGGGTGTGGTGTCCTGAGTTCGAATCCCGGGAGGACCATATGCTTTTGTTATAACCGATTTTGATTAGTTATTTTGCCTTTATATTGTCTGTCCCAGTTTTGGTTTAAGTTTGCAAGTTTTACATTTTAATTTATTAGCACATTCAAGTACATTGGGGTTTGTAATTGATGATTAATGTTAAGAACGGGGTGTTAATTATTTCCTTAGACCACATTGTCCTTCCTTAATCAAATTCACTTCCTTGCTGATATTTGGTTAGCTTTATTTTGTTTTATTTATAAATGTTATTATGGCAAGCGTTTTGTTCACATAGCGATTTTGATTAGTTATTTTGCCTTTATATCGTCTTTGTCCCAGTTTTGGTTTGTTTAGTTTGCAAGTTTTAAATTTTAATTTATTTCTAAGTTTCCATTCTGTTTAGTTATGTTCTGCTATAACTGTTGGTGGTGTAATGGTTTAGATGCTCATGTTCTGGGTGTGTGTGTGTGTCCTGAGTTTGAATCCTGGGAGGACCATATGTTTTTATTAGTTTATTAAAGTACATTGGGGGTTGTAATTGATTATTAATGTTAAGAAAGGGGTGTTTCTAATTATAGTTATTAGTTTTGTCTTTTTACCGTGTTGTCCAAGTTTTGGTTTGTTTATTTTAAGTATTAAATTATAATAGTACTTAGAATATCTTGCTTTTTGTTATCTTCTGATCTCAAAGTTCTGCCTAACCTTATCCTCTCCATTCCTTTTTGGGTACTCCCAAGTTTAAGTTTTACACTTTGTTATACTCAAAGTTTCAGATCCATTAATAAGTATATGGAAGACTCATTGGTTGTATACTTTCGTTTTTAGTGACTGGTACCTTGCCTAGGTGTTTGTGTTCATTGTTTTGTCATGTTATGCCTATTCTGGCTCTGTCTAGAGTCTGCCACCCCCCCAAAAAAAAGAAAACGAAAAAATAGGAAGTGGGGATTGTATCAGTATATAGAATAGAATAGCTTGCGTTTCATACTGGAGCAGTTTAAAATTGTAAAGCTTGCAAAATAAATAAACAAACAAAATTGCACTCCATGCCTATCCTTCGCTCGATTTTTCTAGTGATGTATTTAACTTTTTTCACTTTGTTGTGGTTGAATAAGATGATTGGTGTTTGTTTTATTTACATTTTCAATCCTATGTTAAGGCTCTCTATTTTCATCCATAATTTGTTGTATCCTCCCCCCCCCCCCCCCCACCCTTTATATGAATTTTCCTGTTGACATCACACAATAAGTTAGGTTCACATTTTCAAGTTTTCTTTTACTTCGACCATTCTTGTCCTAGTCATACAAATATTTCTATAATTTTCAAAGGTTAATTCCTCCATACATACATACATAAAAGTTTAAAGACCGTTTTGACCACAGAAAATGTGGTTAGTCTCCAAGTCGTAAATTGCGGCTTTCCAGGTGGCCCTGTCGAAGGCTGCCTCTTATAGAGATCGAACTGGAGTACCCGAACACACGTCATTCTAGGTCCACCCCTACCTGACGTTTCTTGTTCAACTGCTTGTTTATTTTTAATTCTAGTTGACTTTCATATTCATATTTGCACTTTTTCTTTTACCTTTTGTGTAGCTTCGATTTCACTCCTTTCCAGTTATACTGGATATTTTGGTTTTTCATACTTTCTCATAAACAATTTTTGTTTTCCTCCCTGGAAAAATCCTGCTAAAGGATGGCCATGACATAAATGTCTCCAGGCTACTTTGTCAAGACATGCTTCCTTTGCCTGTACCACAATGCCCCTTCCACTACGTGGAAGTTTTTCCTCAATTTATTTTGCCAGTTTTCCCATACCAAAGGTGGTCTAACACTACTAGCTGCTCCACCCACACTCCTATCTTTCTTGGCATTCTGTCTTCATTCATTCTCTGAACATTTTACCATACTGTATTTCCATAGTACAGCTCCCTAGTACAGTACTTGAAACTTTCAATCTCTTCCAATACCTAATTTCTCATTATTTTGCAACTTTTCTAATGTTCTTTCTTAATGTTCTTTAATTCTATATTTTGCGTAAATATCTATGGGTTCGTGCATTCTTCTCTCAAACACCATTACCTTGCATTGACCTCTATCTTTTTGTATACTGTCTAAGTCTGACCACTCTCTGAAGTTCTTCCACATTTTCCGGCAACAGGACTGCATCGTCAGCATATAAACATTTTAAGATCTTTCACTCTCTTCACTCTGATAACAGCCTAGCGCCTATACCCATTAATCGCGCTCTACATTCTCAAATCACTCCATGTGCATATTGAACCATGGTGACAGGACTCATCCATGCCTTACTTCTACATTGACCTCAAAACTCTCGCTTAACTTATCTCCTACCTTCACATTTGCCATTGCATTCCTATAGATTTTTGTTATTGCCATTAGTAACTTTTGTCCCACACCATATGCTGTTGACACATCCCACAGACCCTCCCAATCTACTTTGTCATAGGCCTTTTCTAAATCATTGAATGCGCATTGAGGCTATCTGGTCAATGCAGCCCCTGCCCTTTCATGCCTATTTTGTCCTGTTATCTTCTGAAGTCTGTTGCGTATACCTTTTCAGGTATGCTAAGCAAGCTAATTACCCTATAACTTTCACTCTTTACTACCCTTCCCTTTGTACAGGGGTACTATCACTGCTTTCCTTCTTCCCATGCTAATTTACATAACTTCTGCATCAAGGCAACAGCTTATTCTCTCCCATATCTCCGCATTTTACCTTTGCCTATTTTAATATTTGTCTTTATCGGTCTTTCATCTACTGTTTATTCCTATCTGTCTCCATTCCCATGGAGATCTTTGCCTTTCCCCTACTCTTTATTTATCGAAATTCCATCCCCGACTTCCCCAAAAATGTGGTTCTCCAAGGACTTCAACCTAGGATACTCTCATCGAAATTCTGCACACTAAGATTTGTAAAACTTTCACCAAACTAGATGACTGACTCTTGGTACAAGTAAAGAGTTACAATAATTGACCTTAACAATATTTAATTTATGCGACTTAAATTTTATATGAATTTTTACCCAGCATTTTTAAGTTTCTCGTATGACCTGCTTATTGATTTTATAACTTGCAAAATATACCAAAACAGGTACGTCACAGTATAGACAAAACTTATACAAATGTTTAAATTAATTTAAATTTTTTCATTAACCTATAAATAATTAATGAAAACTAATATGAATTTATGATAAATGTTTTTATGGCCTTATTAATAATCAAGAACTTTAAATTGAGGAAAATAACTTTTTTGTATTTATCTTTGTCGAAGGGTATACATTGAACTTCACACGGTAAATAAATGTACAATAAATGTACAATGACTGCATGTTTTGGGCACATGTACTCCACCTGGTGGGTATGTAGGTAAAAAGTACCTATATATTGTAAAACTAAAAAAAATACAATATAAAGTAATGTAATATTTGTTAATGCTAGAAATAAATTCCATGGGAAAAAATAACTATTAAAAATGTATCGCTAATTAATAAATATATGGACCTGGAAAGTGTTTTTTAGTAACCCTATTCATGCATATGTGGATCTCTTTCCCCCCCCCCCCCCCCCCCTGAGGTACGGGGTATATATATAGAGGTGGAGATCACCCCCCATCTGTTAAATACATGAAAGTGGAGAGGGCCAAACCCCCCCACCCCCACCCCCCAGGTTATGGGGTAAATATATGAAAGTGAAGATCCCCCCCCCCCCCCTACTCTTTTGGGGTATGGGGTAAATATATGAAAGTGGGAGAGGTCTCTCTTCCCCCCCCTCCCCCCTAGGGTATGGGGTAAATATATGAAAGTGGAATCCCCCCCCCCCCTCTAATGTATGAGGGCGGGAGTTAAAAAAAAAAATCCCCCCCCCCCCCCTAATGTATGAGGGTGGGAATGTAAAAAAAAAAAAAAAAAAACCCTAATGTATAAGGGTGTATACAAGTGTAACCCCCCCCCCTAATGTATTTTGTTTTACATTCCCGTGGGAATGTAAAAAAAAAAAAAAAAAAAATCCCCCCCCCCTAATGTATGAGGGCGAGTGAAAAAAAAAATTCGGGAAAAAAAAAAAAATCATACATTCGAATTTATGAAAACGCTTTTTCATAAATTCGAATTTATGAATCTTTTTTTTTCATAAATTTGAATGTATGAATCTTTTTTAACAAAATGTTTAACAAAATAACAAAAATATTATTTTGTTAAAACATTTGTTAAAAAAATTTCATACATTCAAATTTATGAGAAAAAAAAATCATAAATTCGAATGTATGAAAAAAAAAATCATACATTCGAATTTATGAATCTTTTTTCATAAATTTGAATGTATGAAAAAAATTAAAAAAAATTGTTAAAATAATATTTTTGTTATTTTGTTAAAAAATTTGTTAAAAAAGGTTCATACATTCAAATTTATGAAAAAAAAAGATTCATAAATTCGAATTTATGAAAAAGTGTTTTCATAAATTCGAATGTATGAATTTTTTTTTTTTTTTTTTTTTCGAATTTGATTTTTTTTCCACTCCCGCCCTCATACACATTCATACATTAGGGGGGGGGATTTATTTTTTATTTTTTTTTTTTTTTTTACATTCCCGTCCTCATACATTAGGGGAGGGGGATTTTTTTTTTTTTTTTTTTTTTACTCCCGCCCTTATACATTAGGGGGGGGGGGGAATAATTAGTTTGTTTTTTACTCCCACCCTCATACATTAGGAGGGGGGGGGGGGATTTTTTTTTTTTTTTTTCCCAACTCCCACCCTCATACATTAGAGGGGGGGTATCTCCACTTTCATATATTTACCCCATACCCTACAGGGGGGGGGGGGAAGAGAGACCTCTCCTCCACTTTCATATATTTACCCCACACCCCAAAAGAGTAGGGGGGGGGGGTCTTCACTTTCATATATTTACCCCATAACCTGGGGGGGGGGGGGTCCTCTCCACTTTCATGTATTTACCAGAGAGAGAGGGGGGGGGGGGGGTCTCCACCTCCATATATTTACCCTGTACCTCAGGGGGGGGGGGGGGAGGGGGGAGATACATATGCATGAATAGGGTTACTAAAAACACTTTCCAGGTCCATATTTATTAATTAGCGATACATTTTTAATATTCAGGTTTTTCCCATGGAATATATTTCTAGCATTAACAAATATTACATTACTTTATATTGTATTTTTGTTTTAAAGTTTTTACAATATATAGGTACTTTATACCTACATACCCACCAGGTGGAGTACATGTGCCCAAAACATGCGGTCATTGTACATTTATTGTAAATTTATTTACAGTGTGAAGTTGTGTATACCCTTCGACAAAGATAAATACAAAAACAGTTATTTTCCTCAATTTAAAGTTCTTGATTATTAATAAGGCCATCAAAACATTTATCATAAATTCATATTAGTTTTCATTAATTATTTATAGGTTAATGAATAAATTTAAATTAATTTAAACATTTGTATAAGTTTTGTCTATACTGCGACGTACCCGTTTTGTTATATTTTGCAAGTTATAAAATCAATAAGGTCATACGAGAAACTTAAAAATGCTAGGTAAAAATTCATATAAAATTTAGGTTGCATAAATTAAATATTGTTAAGGTCAATTATTATAACTTTACTTGTACCAAGAGTCAGTCATCTAGTTTGGTGAAAGTTTTACAAATCTTAGTGTGCAGAATTTCGATGAGAGTATCCTAGGTTCAAGTCCTTGGAGAACCACATTTTTGGGGAAGTCGGGGATGGAATTTCGATAAATAAAGAGTAGGGGAAAGGCAAAGATCTCCATGGGAATGGAGACAGGTAGAAATAAACTGTAGATGAAAGACCGATAAACAGACAAATATTAAAATAGGCAAAGGTAAAATGCGGAGATATGGGAGAGAATAAGCTGTTGACATGATGCAGAAGTTATGTAAATTAGCATGGGAAAAAGGAAAGCAGTGATAGTACCCCTGTACAAAGGGAAGGGTAGTAAAGAGTGAAAGTTATAGGGGAATTAGCTTGCTTAGCATACCTGAAAAGGTATACGCAACAGACTTCAGAAGATAACATGACAAAATAGGCATGAAAGGGCAGGGGCTGCATTGACCAGATAGCCTCAATGTGCATTCAATGATTTAGAAAAGGCCTATGACAAAGAAGATTGGGAGGGTCTGTGGGATGTGTCAACAGCATATGGTGTGGGACAAAAGTTGCTAATGGCAATCAAAAAAAATCTATAGGAATGCAATGGCAAATGTGAAGGTAGGAGATAAGTTAAGCGAGAGTTTTGAGGTCAATGGGATGAGGGCAGGGATGAGTCATGTCACCATGGTTCAATATGCACATGGAGTGATTTGAGAATGTAGGAGGCGATTAATGGGTATAGGCGCTAGGCTGGAATCAGAGTGAAGAGAGTGAAAGATCTTAAAATGTTTATATGCTGACGATGCAGTCCTGTTGCCGGAAAATGTGTTAGAACTTCAGAGAGTGGTCAGACTTAGACAGTATGCAAAAAGATAGAGGTCAATGCAAGGTAATAGTGTTTGAGAGAAGAATGCACGAACCCATAGATATTTACGCAAAATATAGAATTAAAGAACATTAGAAAAGTTGCAAAATAATGAGAAATTAGGTATTGGAAGAGATTGAAAGTTTCAAGTACTGTACTAGGGAGCTGTACTATGGAAATACAGTATGGTAAAATGTTCAGAGAATGAATGAAGACAGAATGCCAAGAAAGATAGGAGAGTGGGTGGAGCAGCTAGTAGTGTTAGACCACCTTTGGTATGGGAAAAGTGGCAAATTAAATTGAGGAAAAACTTCCACGTAGTGGAAGTGGCATTGTGGTACAGGCAAAGGAAGCATGTCTTGACAAAGTAGCCTGGAGACATTTATGTCATGGCCATCCTTTAGCAGAATTTTTCCAGGGAGGAAAAAAAAAACATAGTTTATGAGAAAGTATGAAAAACCAAAATATCCAGTATAACTGGAAAGGAGTGAAATCGAAGCTACACAAAAGGTAAAAGAAAAAGTGCAAATATGAATATGAAAGACTAGAATTAAAAATAAACAAGCAGTTGAACAAGATATGTCAGGTAGGGGTGGACCTAGAATGATGTGTGCTCGGGTACTCCAGTTCGATCTCTATAAGAGGCAGCCTTCGACAGGGCCACCTGGAAAGCCGCAATTTACGACTTGAGACTAACTACATTTTCTGTGGTCAAAACGGTCTTTAAACTTTTATGTATGTATGTATGGAAGAATTAACCTTTGAAAATTATAGAAATATTTGTATGACTACGACAAAAATGGTCGAAGTAAAAGAAAACTTAAAAATGTGAACCTAACTTATTGTGCGATGTCAACAGGAAAATTCATATAAAAGGGGGGGGGGGGAGGATACAACAAATTATGGATGAAAATATAGAGCCTTAACATAGGATTGAAAATGAAAATAAAACAAACACCAATCATCTAATTCAACCACAACAAAGTGAAAAAAGTTAAATACATCACTAGAAAAATCGAGCGAAGGATAGGCTTGGAGTGCATCTTTTTTATTTTTATTTATTTTTCAAGCTTTACAATTTTAAACTGCTCCAGTATGAAACGCAAGCTATTCTATTCTATACACTCTGGTACAATCCCCACTTTTCCTATTTTTTCTTTGGGGGTGGCAGACTCTAGACAGAGCCAGAATAGGCATAACACGACAAAACAATGAACACAAATAAAATACAAACACCTAGGCAAGCTACCAGTCACTAAAAATTAAAGTATACAACCAATGAGTCTTCATATACTTATTAATGAATCTGAAACTTTGAGTATAACAGTGTAAAACTTAAACTTGGAAGTACCCAAAAAGGAATGGAGAGGATAAGGTTAGGCAGAACTTTGAGATCAGAAGATAACAAAAAGCAAGATATTCTAAGTACTATTATAATTTAATACTTAAAATAAACAAACCAAAACTTGGACAAACACGGTAAAAAGACAAAACTAATAACTATAATAAGAAACACCCCTTTCTTAACATTAATAATCAATTACAAACCCCAATGTACTTTAATAAACTAATAAAAACATATGGTCTTCCCAGGATTCAAACTCAGGACACCACACCCAGAACATAAGCATCTAATCCATTACACCACCAAAACAAATTCCAAAAGAATATCGGCAAGACTAGGGCAGCGAAGGAACGATTTCAATGGACACAAATCCAAAGAGCTACAGTCAACAAGGAAAAGGTGAGATAAAACGCTGTACAGCAGGAACAAATTATAATGTAAAACTTTCAAAATAAACAAACCAAACTGGGACGATACAAGATAAAAGCAAAAGTACTAATCAAAATGGCTATAATTTAAAACTTTCAAAATAAACAAACCAAAACTTGGACGAACACAGTAAAAAGACAAAAATAATAACTATTAATAACTATAAGTAACAGCCCTTTAACATTAATAATCAATTACAAACTCCAATGTACTTTAATAAACTAATAAAAACATATGGTCCTCCCAGGATTCAAACTCAGGACACCACACCCAGAACATAAGCATCTCAACCATTACACCACCAACAGTTATAGCAGATTGACAACTAAACAGAATGGAAACCTAGGAATAAATTAAAATTTAAGACTTGCAAACTAAACAAACCAAAACTGTGACAAAGACAATATAAAGGCAAAATAACTAATCAAAATCGCTATGTGAAAAAACGCTTGCCATAATAAAATTTATGAAATAAAACAAAATAAAGCTAACCAAATATCGGCAAGGAAGTGAATTTGATTAAGGAAGGACAATGTGGTCTAAGGAAATAATTAACACCCCGTTCTTAACATTAATCATCAATTACAAACTCCAATGTACTTTAATGTGCTTAATTAAAATTTAAAACTTGCAAACTTAAACCAAAACTGGGACAGACAATATAAAGGCAAAATAACTAATAAAAATCAGTTATAACAAAAGCATATGGTCCTCCCGAGACTCTAACTCAGGACACCACACCCAGAACATAAGCATCTAATCCATTACACCACCAAAACCGATTCCAAATGAATATCGGCAAGACTAGGGCAGCGAAGGAACTATTTCAATGGACAGAAATGCGAAAGCGCTATTTAAGAAGGAAAAGGTGAGAGACAACGCTGAACAGCAGGAACAAATTAGAATGTAAAACTTTTAAAATAAACAAACCAAACTGGGACGATACAAGATAAAAAGAACTAATCAAAATCGCTATAATGTAAAACTTTCAAAATAAACAAATCAAATTATTATTAAAATAGAGAGTCGCACCATAAACAAACCAAAACTGGGACGATACAAGATAAAAGCAAAAGAACTAATCAAAATCGCTATAATTTAAAACTTTCAAAATAAACAAACCAAAACTGGGACGATACGAGATAAAAGCAAAACTGCCAATACCTAAATATTTAATTTAAAGTTACCTTCCAATCAAATAAGCTTATAATAAAATATCAAAGTTTTAAAATTCCCATGAAATAAGTATGAGACCTGCCAGTAATTAGAATCAGATTTAATTTTATTTTATTTGGCTAAAAAAGTAATGCAGACTATCTGCTTATATTCATATTTATTCACAAACTCCCCTATCAACTTATGGAGTAATTAGAAAGAATTTGATTTCATTAGGATGTAAAACTTGCTAAATAAACAAACCAAAGCTTGAAAAATATACAAACCAAAACTTGCAAGATAAACACAAACTAATCAAAATTGCTGTGGAAATCTATCTATATACAGTACATACTCAGGCCCAATCCCACTATAATTATAATCTAAATAATGCTTAAAATAATCAGGAATATATAATGAAGGCATATACAAAATAATTATATATTTGTACAAACAACTTTAAACAACAGTCTCATTTCTGTAGGTTTATAACATAAACCGATTAGTATCAGTTTAATACCTATACCTTTGTATCTAAAGACTACATTCAATAATGCAACCATTACATTACATTAATGAAGTCAACGCACCAGGCGACAAAGGCCATATGGCACTTAATATTTAAAGACGGGAAGGAAGTTAACTAAATATCATCGAGAACCCGAACATGATGAAGGAAGGACATAATACGGGAGACAGAAAACGAGGGAGATTCAGAAAGAAAATCAGCAAGACATGGCGGCCGGCGGAGGAAAGCCAGAAAAGGGAAGAAACGCGTGCGGGCAACGGAAAATAAGGGGCAATCGAGGAAAAGATGGGAGACAGAAAGCTGAACGGTACAGCGCGAGCAAAGAGTCGGAGGAGAACGGGACATTAAAAACGAATGGGTAAGTCTGGTGTGGCCAATGCGGAGACGGGCCAAAGCCGTCTCCCACCGGCGATTACGGTGGGAGGGATCAGACCACCCAGAAACGGACGGTTTGACAGAACGAAGTTTATTAACGGAGATAGTGGACCACTGAGTCTGCCACCTCGACTAAAGAAACCTGGACAAGGCAGGGAAGAAATCAGAGGCCGGGACAGCAAGTGACGAGCGGGTACCCCGCACGGCAGCAGAACGAGCAAGGCAATCAACCCGCTCATTACCGCAAACGCCAACGTGACTGGGAACCCAGCAAAAATGTACAAGCTTTTTGCGGACGGAAAGGCGGAAAAGCCATTCCTGAATGGAAAGAACTAAAGGGTGGAGAGCAGGGGAGGACTGTAAGATAAGTAGAGCACAGAGAATCAGAGAACAAAGTAAAGGACGAGGAGGGGAAGGAATACATAAAACGGAGGGCAAAAAAATAGCATAAAGTTCAGCAGTTAAAATACTGGCAACGGGAGGTAAAGAATATTGATACGAGCAAGTGGGAAAAAGGACGGCAAACCCCACGCCCACCAACGTCTTGGAGCCATCAGTAAACACAGGAGTGGTTGTAGCGTGAAGAGAGAGGTGATCTAAGAAACGAGACCGAAGAACGAGGGGAGAAGTAGAGGACTTGGAACAAGGGAGGATGGAAGGGCAAACCGAAGGACGAGGGAAAAGCCAGGGGGGGGAAAAGAGCAAAAGCGGAAAGGGAGGACGTTAGAAACAGGGAAAGAGCACGATGCGAGCAGCGAGAGCATGCGGACAGAAAACGGAGAACCAAGACGGGGGTGAGACGAAAAAGTAGCAACGACCGAAGGGGGAAGGGAAAGATGTGAAGATGGGAATTGTTTGAAGGCGAGCGTAAGAACGAAGGGACAGGAGAGCCCGACGGCGATAAAGAGAAGGGAAACCAGACTCAGCATAGAGGCTTTCAACAGGAGAGGAACGAAAAGCACCAAGGGCAAGACGAAGACCAGAGTGATGAACAGAATCAAGAGCATGGAGAACAGAATCAGAGGCTGAAGAGTAAACTTGACAGCCATAATCCAACTTAGAGAGGACAAGAACCGTATGAAGCCGAAGAAGAAGCGCTCGATCAGCACCCCAAGTGAGGTGGGACAAGGACTGAAGAAGGCGGAGGCGGAGTAAGGCAGCAACCTTGAGAGAAGAAACATGAGCGGACCAATTAAGACGAGAATCAAAAGTAAGACCCAAAAAAGTAGTAGAGGAACGATAAGGGAGGGCAGTACCATAAAGAGTAAGAGGAGGATGAGGAATAGAATGGCAACGAGTAAAGGACATCGCGCAGGATTTGGAGGTGGAAAAACGGAACCTGTGGCGGGTTGCCCAGGAAGAAACAGCCAGAATAGCGGATTGGATAAGAAGATGTAAAGCGGCAATATCTGAGTCGGCTGCGTAAATCGCAAAGTCGTCGACATACAAGGAAGACCGAACCCCGACAGGAAGAGAAGACACGATACTGTTGATAGCAACGAGAAAAAGGATGGTCATACGAGACAGACTCGTAAATCACTTAGAGGAAAATAACATACTTAAAGATACTCAACACGGCTTTCGTAAAATACGTTCCTGTTTAACAAACCTCTTGGACTTCTTCCACGATATCCTCAACCTCTACGATGAGAGTAAAGCTGTAGATATTATATACCTTGATTTTCAAAAGGCCTTTGACAAAGTTCCCCACAAACGTTTACTGCTAAAACTAAAAGCGCATGGAATACAAGACGGTGTGTTGAAATGGATAGAAAATTGGCTCAGCGACAGAAAGCAAAGAGTAGTCATAAATGGTAAGGCATCTAAATGGACCAATGTAAGTAGCGGGGTACCCCAGGGATCGGTACTAGGACCAATTCTCTTTCTAATTTACATCAACGACATAGATGAGGGTCTCACCTGTACAATCTCAAAATTTGCTGACGATACAAAAATTGCAAATAGCGTACTCTCAAAAGAACAAGTTGACGATATGCAACACAATCTAGATAAATTGTCATGTTGGGCCCAAATTTGGCAAATGAGTTTCAATGCGGATAAATGTAAAGTACTACATATCGGATACGTAAATGAGAAAGCAAACTATTCGATGAATGGCACTCAGCTTAAGAATGTAAACAGAGAAACCGATCTGGGAGTAACAATATCGAGTAACCTAAAACCGAGTCAACAATGTTCAGAAGTTGTTAAGAAGGCAAACAAAATAATTGGCTTTATAGGCAGGTCATTTGAGCATAAATCCAAAGAAGTTATCCTAACCCTTTACAATTCCTTAGTCCGCCCTCTTCTGGAATACTGCGTTCAATCCTGGTGCCCTTATTACCAAAAAGATATAAACAAGCTAGAACGAGTTCAACGTAGAGTTACCAAAATGATACCTAGCCTAAAGAACAAACCATACGAAGAGCGTCTTAGAGAATTAAATCTATTTCCTTTAACCCAGCGCAGATTAAGAGGTGACTTAATTCAAGTGTTCAAAATCATCAAAGGCATCGACAATATGAACTGTAGTAAGTACTTCACTATCGACCAATCTAATTACACGCGGGGAAACGGTTGCAAAATTATTGGTAAATCTTTTAACTCACACGAATCTAAGAATTTCTTCTTCAATCGAGTTGTCAACTTGTGGAATGGGCTTCCCCGAAACGTTATAGACTGCATCACCGTTGATTCATTTAAACTCCGCCTAGAAAATTATCTCGCATCAAACCCGCAACTGACTGCGTTTGTAAATTAATAACTTTATTTTATCCCCCCCTCAGTTACTAACCCATCTGTCCCCTACTAACTTCCTAATCCTGCCACGGACATTAGTTCCAGGGCAGTAATTCCCTTTCCAATGTTCCCTTACCCACTCTAAATCACTGTTTGGACACTTGATCCTCAGTGTTTTGGAGGACAAGCAACCTAGAAGGGTCACTAGATATGTTGTTGCTTGATTTCCTTTGTACTCCTTTGTACTCAGGACACAACCCTGAGGGACACCTTCCAACTGAGGGTAAAGACGAGATAAGTGGGAAGCGACTGACACGAAAGGACCGAGAAGAAAGAAAATTCTGAATAAAGACTCCTAGATTACCGTAAATGCCACAAGAACGAAGCTGACGCAAAATGTGGTACTTCCAGGTAGAATCATAGGCTTTTTCGAGATCGAAAAAATACAGCAATGACAGTTTGACGACGAACAAAAGCTGTCCTGATATAAGATTCCAAGCGAATGAGGGGGTCAAGCGTACTACGAGCACGTCTGAACCCGAACTGGGAAGAAGACAACAAATGGCGCGACTCAAGAATCCACATGAGACGAGCGTTAATCATACGTTCAAAGAGTTTACACAGGCAACTGGCAAAGACAATAGGGCGATAGTCCTGTGGGGAGAACCCAGACTTGCCAGGTTTAAGAAAAGGTATGGTCAGGGCAGTACTCCAAGAGGGAGGGAAAACACCAGAAGACCAAATCTTGTTATAGAGAGCTAACAAGAAGACCAGAGCTTGCGAGGAAAGATGTTTGAGCATGAGATAATGGATACCATCAGGACCCTCAGAAGTGTCCTTACAGGCACGGAGAGCGGTGCGTAACTCAGGTGAGGAAAAAGGAGCATTATAAGATTCGTCAGAGGAAAGACTAAAAGTAATTGGAGTACTTTCCGTAACGACTTTAAGCGAGTGAAACTCAGCAGAGAGGCGAGAACCACTGCTAACTGAGCTAAAGTACGAGCCCAATCGATTAGCAATTGTTTCGGAGTCTGCCACAGAAACACCACCAATGCGGAGGACTGGAGCACGGAAGGGAAGATGTTTACTAGAGATCTTACGAATACGTTTCCAAACCGAAGCGACAGGAGTGCGAGACGTAATAGAAGAAACATAGGACTCCCAACTCCGGCGTTTAGCGGCTTTGGTAGTAAGACGGAAAAGAGCAGATGCACGACGAAAGAGAAAAAATTACTCCTGAGAAGTAGGGGTGAGACGCTTACGGCGAAAACTTTTCCAAGCCGCCCGTTTAACCCGGAGGGCCCTGGAACACTCAGGAGACCACCAAGGGACGCATTTAGACGAGAAAGGGAGAGACGTCCGGGGAATGGACGTCAAAGCAGCACCGAAAACCAGATCCAGAAAAAAACGAGAGCATGACATGGACCGATGAGAAAGGAGGAACAGTAAGGGAAGCGAAAGAAGACCAGTCCGCCCGCTGGAAGCACCAACGAGGGGAGTTAGGAGTAGGAGAGTAGGTAGTCAGAGAAAGGAGAATGGGAAAATGGTCGGAATTGTGAGAGTTCTCGAGAACTGACCAATGAAAATCAAGGGAAACTGAAGGGGAACACAGGGAAAGATCGATACAGGAAAACGTACGAGTCCGAGCATCAAAATGAGTAGGAGCACCAGAATTAAGGATAAAAAGATTACGGTCCGGTCCGAGAGAAAAGGTTCAAGCCGACGACCCCGGGGTAAAATAACATTGTCACCCCACAAGGTGTGCCGACCATTAAAATCACCAAGGACTAAGAATGGAGTGGGCAACTTAGATAAAATCTCGGAGAATTCGGTAAAATCGCTGGGAAGAGAAGGCGATAAATACACAGAAACCACTGTTAACCAGCAGTCAAGATAGACTCTAGCAAAGGTGCAAGGGAAATGAGTAGAAAAATGCAACCATTAAAATTAATGCCAAAAAGAATCTACTAAATTGAGAAGTTCGTCCAATTATTACTACTTTATAATTTAAAACTTGCAAAATAAACAAACCAAAACTTGGGATAACGGTAAAAAGACAAAACTTATCAAAATAACTAGTGGAAAAAATGCTCAAGCAAAATAATTTATAAATAAAAGAACATGTTTTGCGCTATTGAAAATTCTAAAAGTAATAGAAATGAATGTACTACTATAATTATGCACAACACTTAACCAGAGGCCATTACTGGTGTAAAATGAATTATGGTAAACTTTCAAAATAAACAAACCAAAACTTAGACGAACAGTAAAAAGACAAAAGATCTTTTTATCAAAATCGCTGTGGAAACTCTTAAACAAAATAATATGTCTTCAAGAAAGCGAGTTTATAACAAAATAGGACTGCGAAGTTTAATTTGAAGAACCATTATTGGAACCCATAAAAATCTAGGAATAATACTCTACCAGGAATTACATCTAAAATTAAAAAAAAAAAAAAAAAAAAAAAATTACAAAAGCATTTTGATTTAAAGCTATACAGGTATATGAACGAATTTTAGACTTATTGAAGGCATAAAGATAATTAAATTTTAATATTTAACGGAAACCTCTGATTTATTAAATGGCGAATAGACTTTAGACCTATACTTTTACATAAATTAAAACTTGCAAAATAAACTAACCAAACTTACATGAACAGTAAAAAGACAATAACTAATAAAAATCACTATGGAAACAAAGCTTAAGTAAAATAATAATTTATAAATGAAAGCTTGCAAGTGTTTAAAAATTTTCTACTGAAGGCATTAGAAAATAGTCTAAATTATTCAATTTGTACAAACTACTTTAAACAATAGTATAATGGCCTCTTTCTGCAATACCGCATTTATTTTTCAACCTTCTAATTATATTTTGGGTACAGATTTAACTATTGCTTTGAGATTATATAATATTTAGGATCTTCCATTACTATATTACATTCTTATTCTTTTAACTGGGCTAAACCTGATTTACATTACTCAAACTTTTTACCCAAAATTCCTTCCAATGACTAGTCTTAGCAGACAAACTTACTGTATGTTATAAACCAACCAGAATTAAGTCATGATATAAAACTTGCAAAATAAACAAACCAAAACTGGTAAAACATAAAAGCAACTTATAAACTTATGAAGTTAATAATACTGAAGTTTCACAACTTAGTCACTGCCAAAGCATATTCATATATACATTAAAAACTTTGATTCCTTAAAAGTATATTTTATGCATGGTACACAAGGTTGATTATAATACAATACAATAAAATTTAAAATTGATTGAACCCTAATAATCCGACAAAGATATATATAATTGTTTTGAAACGGCAATATTAATCATAAAAAATATTAAGTGACCAGAATTGAAACTTACAACCCTTTTTAACTTCATTAGTTGACATACATTGGACAAATTTAAAGACAAGTAGATTAGGTGAAAATATCAAAGTTGGTGAACATGGGAGCTACACCAAGGGATCAGATCATATAGTCTGATAGTTAATAAATAATCTAGATTTTATCAATTTCACCACACCACCAAACTCCTCCAATGAAATTTATGAAAGCAATTATGTGATCCCTGGGATTCGAACCTGGGTCATCACACACAGATTTGTAGACACCTTAACCATTACACCACCATGACTGTTAAAAACATAAGCGAGGCAGCTCTGAACAGCGCTGCCTGGAGCACTACCATTAGGGCGCAAGACCAGAACCGCACTTAGTGTGGAACAGTCTTTAAATTTATTGAGTATTTAAAAATAATTATTATTTTGCTGAAGCGTAGTTTCCACAGCGATTTTGATATGTTGTCTTTTTACGGTGTTCGTCCAACTTTTGGTTTGTTTATTTTGCAAGTCTTACATTATAATTATGTACGAGTAGGCTATATATGAACACTATACTTTTAAACTATTTTGAGCAAGTGAAGGGTAGAACAAGATGGAGTTTTACTTTAGTAGAAACTAAATATATAAAAAACGGGGAATGGGCCTGAGTAAAATAAATAGAAGTAGATGTCGACCAGGTTCTTGTCTGTTGCTGTAGTGCTGAGTGGTGGAGATGTGGAGGCCTTAAGTTGACGTAGTGCCGAGTGGAGGTGTGGATTCCTTAAGGGGAGACTGATTTTCTGGACCCCCTTCTCCCTAATGTTTAGCCCCCACTATTTTTGATTTTAAGACTAATTCCATTAGTTTGGAGATTTTATGACTTTTCACCCCATTTCTGGCAATATTAGGACCCTTTGTGCCATTTAAGTGTATTTTTTCCTGGCAAGCAATAGCCAGCCTGTAATATTAGGAGGAATCGACTTTCGGCCAGGATATTTGTCTACCGAAAAATGTACAAATTTATCTTTAAGGGGTGTCTAGGGGGTGATTTTCTAAGCTTGATGGAGGTCTAGCGAGAAAACTAAGAGATAAAGGAATAAATGAATTGATAGACTATAAAAACTGTCAGTCTCTCCTTAAGTTGGCATAGTGCTGAGTGGAGGTGTGGAATCCTTAATTTTCAATCCAGCCAGCGTAGGGTCCAGGTTTTCAAGGTGATTTGTTCGGGTTTACGTTCTTCTTGCACACCGGGCCAAACCTGTTGAACATAGAATTGCAAAACTTTAAACAGTGATTAAATATATGGGCATTAAAGAATTATATTTATTTGATAAGAATTTAAGTGTTATTACTTCACTAAACTCAACTCCTTAGCACCTGATCTCTACTTTAGAAACTAATATTCTATATTTTATTAACTTCACCCCAACACCAGACACCTATGAAATTAATTAAAGCATTTATGTGATCCACCGGGATTCGAACCTGGGTTATCACAACTAATTTAAAGAATTAACTCTAAAGCTTACTTCTCCACAAATTTATCCTAATGGCTGAATAGTCACAATACCACGCTAAGTTACCGCCGGCTAGCAAACAAATAGTAAGAACCACTGAGCGATCTCTGCCATACCCTAGCTTACTCTGACTGTTCCTTTTACTCTTATATTTTCTAGATCTCAAGTGACTGCGTCTCTTCCGTGGATTGACCTCCCAGTCTACCTAGATTGGAAGCCAAAGAGTCACATTTTTTCCTTTGCCCCTCAACTTTCTCTTCATAATTGCTGAGGGGCACAGGGCCCTGGGTGGGGCTTTGGTTTCCTGGGCATTTCCGCACCCTCCTCAGCTCCCCGCCATGGAGTGGCTTCGGTCACCCAGGCTTTATTGTGGTCGGCAGTGAGGGTTCTGTGGGGGCGCACGGTTATGGCCTTTGCCTTGCTCGGGGCCTTGGGGCTGTTCGGCCAGGCAGCTTGGGGAACAACCATGAAATATATATCGTTGTCCCTATTCAAGCTCAGTCTCGAATACTGTAGATTATAAGAATACAGTAGACCCTCGGTTAGCGAACAGGTTCCGTTCCGAAAATACCGTGCGCAGAGCGAAATTACGTTGGGCGAAATGATAGCCTTATGGGATTAATTAGTTTGGTTCTAAGACTCCAATTTGTTCCCCTATCCACCTATATTACCCACCTTTTTACTCAAACCGAATCAATATATGAGTATTTTATGTTATATTGCTGATGTAGTTATAAGTACACATACAACTGGCCAATAAAACACATAAGTACCGGTAACACACAAACCGAGTCATTCATGGGATCGTAAGGGAAGCAGCAGGAGTGTTGTCAATTTTGCTACTTTTGCGCTAGACCTAGGTTTATATTTTTATCTAGCGGCAAATATTTACATCTAGTGACACAAATTCTGGTGATATTCTGTAGATTCAAGCCAGATTTGATTGATATTCTAGAGGCTTGCACTATTCTGAAGATTTTAGGCACAAATTGATTATCTAGCAGCCTTCTAGCGACATTTGAGAATAGATCTAGCAGATTATTTTTATTTGGGAACCCGGAGCTTTGCTGTCGTCTGCTCCCGATGTCAGCATTCACTATCTGGCCATTTTTGTCTAAACAGGCAGACAAACGGTATTTTCGGTGTGTTCCAAGGTTGCTTTAATGAATACAATCTTAAGCTATGATAAGAATTCTAGATTGGCCATTAAATTTGCAGATCACAAAAAAAAACACTACAAATCCCAGAACTGACTTGTAAACGAAACAGTTAGGCTAGGCTAACTAATATTAGTCTTTCGAAATAACGAGTTGATGATGCCATACGCGTATAAATGACAAACTTATTAAAACAAAATCAGATTAGCAATCAAATTGGTAGATCTAGGAAAAAGTAATGAACCAGGAAGCCACTGTGGATAGTGAGAGCGGGCGAAAAATTGGTAGCGAAATGACACGAGGTTAGGCGGCTAACCAATTGAAGTATTTTTCGCAACCATAAATAAATGCTGCTATAGCAATTATACATAAACTTATGGAAAAAGATTCAAGAATAGCATTTAAATCAGCAGTTCTTATGAGTTATTCAATTAAATGTGTTCATGGTAAAATGGGGAAATCCACTGTGTACGAAAATGACTTGAGTGCATGAAACTACTTTGTAAACATGTGGAATCTATCCTAGTTTTGAACTAATAACAACTTTTAAGGAGTGTCCTCACTAACAGTTGAGTTGTTTGAGTGTTAAGAAGGTTTGGGGCTAGGCTAGCCTTCGGTATAAAGTTCGTTAAAGAGATCTATGGTATGTTAAGTGAGCAAATGGTAGTAATTTGTGATCTTCGTACTACCAAAATTTCACTGAATGAACGTTCTTAAGTCGGGGGTCAACTGTATAATAGTAGCCCAAATAAGTAGGAAATTAAAATAGAAAACTTTAAAATTAACTCCAAAGTTACTGTTCAAATCAATATATCTAATTAAAATTAAACCCTATCGAAATGACTACACGAAATCTATGTGGAAAAATGCTTTTAAATTTATCGGAAATTAAACCGAGATTATAATTTAAAACTTGCAAAACAAACCAAAACTGGGACAAGATAAACACAAAGGAACTAATCAAAATCGCTAAGTGGAAATAACGCTTGAATAAAATTAAACAAAGGAACTAATCAAAATCGCTATGTGGAAATTAAGCTTAAATAATTAAAATTTTAAATAAAATCCAGATTTAAATAAGTAGGAAATTACATCTTTGTGCTGAAGGGGTTAAGAAGTACCCCACAGTGAAATGGTTAAAGAATAATTATGGTCTATCGATTTAATTCAGATTTTTTTTCACCAACCCACCAATTAATTTACAAATAAACCTAACTAATGAAATCTATAAAAGTAACCCAACTAATGAAATCAATAAAAGTAATTAATACATGTGGTACTCCTAGGACTCGAACCTAGGATACTCTTTACCGAAATTCCGCACACTAAGCATTAGGCCATAGATTAAAATTTAAAACTTGCAAACTAAACAAACCAAAAGTCTGACAGACAATATAAAGGCAAAATAACTACTCAAAATCGCTATGTTTTAACAACGCTTACTAAAATAAAATTAATGAAATAAAAGAACACTATCTACCACATAGGGTGTACATTACTGAATGAGCAAGTTATCCGGTCAACTCAGCCCCTTCTCCAGTTTTTTGTTAAAGAATACTACATTAGAGTTAGTACAGCCAAAAGCAACCGATCACTGGTAAACATAACTTGTGCAAAATCTAGAGCGAGACTAACTTTACAATTCGGTTATTTCATACTTTTTCACCAACCAACTTTCTTCTAAACTCAATAAATTTAACTAATACATGGTGGCACTCCAAGGACTCTAACCTAGGATTCCCAGACCGAAATTCCGCACATTTATGCATTATGCTAACAAAGAAAACTTTAAACCTTGTGACTGGTAAGGAAATATATTAATAAAATTAAGTGATTAGCAATATCATATACCGGGTATATATATATATATATATATATATATATATATATATATATATATATATATATATATATATATATATATATATATATATATATATATATATATATATATATATATATATATATATATATATATATTTGCTTTTGACTATACAGTTTAGAGAAGTTAGATAAGTTTTGATTAAAAAGTTTGGTTAGTTTTGGTTAAGTTGGGTATGTTAGTAAGAGATAAGTTAGGAGCATTATGTTAGTAAGAGATAAGTTAAGAGCTTGGTTAACCCCTTCAGACTCATATGACACAGAGGTTGCCAGATTAGCAATAAGAAATAGAGTTCTCTCACTTATAATTACCTCTCCAAAATTAGTTTTCTGCTCACAGCTAACTCAAAGATAACTGCAGAGGTTGAAGTAACTAAACTAAAGTTTTTTAAATACCCCTGATGGTAACAAAGGCTTTAAAGTATCCCTAATCGGCTCAAAATCGTGTCATATGGCTGAGAGGGTTAAGTTGGCTATGTTAGTACAAGATAAGTTAGGAGCTGGGGTTAAATTGACAGAGGCTGGCATGGATATTACCCTTCTATTCATATTTTTTCACCAACCAACTTTACTTTTAAACTCTATGAAAACAAATGCACGCGCCACTCCAAGGACTAACCTAGGATACATCAACACTCCGCGCATTTATGAATTACGCTATAAAGACTGTTCGAAAAATAAAAAAAAGTTGTAATAATTCTAATTATCCAGTTCCAATCTATACCCTAGTCCCCCTCGCATCATCCTACCCAAGAACAACCCTCCGATCTAAACTCCTACCCACAAGCTTTCACATATTGGTGATTTCTATTCACATATCATTAGTGTTCCGTTACTCCAATGCAAAGTGCCTAAAAGTTAAACTATACCTTACATTTAACCACAAGAATTCCTAAATTTTATGTTTTTTACACCAACCAACTTCACATCTAAACTCAATGAAATCAACAAATACATGTGGCACTCCGAGGACTCGAACCCAGGATACTCTCATCGAAATTCCTCGCACTATCCATTACGCTATCAAGAGTCAAAGAAATATACACAAGCCTAAGAATTATTATGCAGCTTTGAATCTTGCATTTACTATGTTTCACAACCCAAACTTCCTTCGTGCGAACTTTCTTAATTCCATTTTTTTTTTTAGTTACTCAAATCTTTAAATATTTTAACAGTAACTTTTGAGTTAGTTTAAAGTCCTATATTTTAATCTAATTACACTAATTCATATTTTTTCACCAACCAACTTTATTTCTAAACTCAATTAAATCAACAAATACATGTGGCACTCCAAGGACTAACATAGGATACTCGCACGAAAATTCCGCACACTTATGCATTACCGGCATACAAAATAAATTTAGAAAATTTAGGATTTACGCCTACAAAATATGACAGATCAAGTATGACTTTGAAAAAGTATACGGCCAGAAAAATACTAATGAAATTTATGTTGAATCAAACTTAATATACTGCAATGGACAATTTACTGCAAAGACAGATTGTTCAAGTTTAAGACTATTTCTGCATTAAATATTTAACACTATTTTACAATGCACTAAGAATGTATACTATTTACTCTTGTGTAGTAGCTTCAATGGTTTACTTTAAGAAACTATTGCCCCTTCCAGAATAATTCTAGTACAATTATTTTAAGTTCTAGTGCCTCAAGGTTACATAACAAATCATATTTTTCACCAACCATCTTTACTTCTAAACTCAATGAAAAACAAATACATGTGTCACTCCAGGACTCTAACCTAGGATACCCACACCAAAATTCCGCGCACTTATGCATTAAGCTAATAAGACAGCTGTGCCAGTTTGAAGAACTTTACATCTATGAGCGCATAGTACAGTCTGTGACCCATCCCCCTAGGGACAATCACAGTTCCGAGTTTCACAACTCTTTATAACTTTCCTAGCAAGTTTATTTTAGTGACCCAAAAGACTTTGGATATACGGAAATAGTTTTACCACACTGTCCTACAGCGACACCTCCGGGAAATATATAAAAAAAAGTTGTATAAATCTACTTATCTTTGTGTGCACATGTGGCTGGTGGGTTAAGGGTTCCTGGTGTGTCCTGGTTGGCTGGTGTGTCCTGGTTGGATGGGGCGTCTTGGTAGGTTAGCTTGTCATGGTTGTGGTAGGCTGGTGTAGTCGGGTAGGTAGTAGTCTGCATCATCTGTTGAGGAAAAGGGGTTCGGTCAGGGTTGATCAAATCTTTATAAAATGCTGGAAACATTGGCAAGCATATTTATTCAAAATTATATTAAATGCTTAAAAATATCAACTAAGCAAATTTAATATAAATAAATTTGAAATTATTAAATCAAATATAATTATATCCTACTAAATGTTGAACACTTTAATGCCACATATAAACCTTTGCAATAATTATTTAGTACAACTAACTTTCTCAATGAAAGTGGTCCCGGACCCTGAAAATTATAACCCTTGAATGTGGTTTCTGTTTGGGCTCTGTCTTGAGTCGGCCACCCCCAGCAAGGAGGTATGTGCCATAGTAAATACATACAAACTTTCTACCCCTAAGCTAACTAACAAGCCAGTTATTTTAGATTGAAGGACAATGATCAACTTTAATATTTTGCTAAGAGGTCGCAAAGCTTCTAAAACAGAAAATTAGTGTGATATTAATCTGATTTTGTGCAATTACATATAGAATTAAGATAAAATTGACTTTAATTTAGCATTTATTCTTAATTAACTTCAAAATATAACCCCTTACATATAGTTTAGGATATGAAAACCGATACAGGATTACAATAGAAGTGTATCCCATTTAAGAAGTACAGTATCTAATAAATTCATATTTAGTCACCAACCAACCAATTAACTAACAAATATACCTAATTAATGAAATAAATGAAACTAATGAATAAGTGTAGTTCTCCAAAGACTCTAACCCTAGGATGATACTCTCACCTAAATTCGGTGCACTAAGCGCTATCAAGATCAAAATATTTAATTTACTTCTCTAAACTGCATATTCTTCCAATTCCAACTGCACTAAAAAACTTTACAGCACAATTTTAATTTGAAAGCAAACAAATATATTCTATTTTTATATTACACCCAACCCCTCCCAAAGAAATTAATGAAAGCAAGCATGTGATCCACCGGGATTCGAACCTGGGTTACCACATACAGATTGTAAACACTAACCATTACATCAAGGCAATTACTGTAATATAAATAAGGAACACCCGATTCTTAACATTAATCCTTAATTACAAACCCCAATGTATTTTTATAAACTAATGAAAGCATATGGTCCTCCCAGGATTCGAACTCGGGACACCACACCCAGAACACAATTATCTAAACTATTACACCACCAACACAGCAACACAAAGGTACTCAATCTAGGAAGCTTGCCATGGGAGGAAGATCAGTTAAAAAGGCTGTTATTGGGCACCATGTTGTGTGGGGGCTCCTCAGACTATCAACCCTTGCTAAAAATATGCTTAATCTTTACATGTTTAGAGTTCACATATATATATATATATATATATATACTGTACGCTGCATTATAATTTAAAATGTTCAAACTAAAACAAAAGCTTGGAAGAACCCAGTAAAAAGACTAAAATGCAATAAATAAAAGTGTAGCAAATCTTGTTATGGTCAGCTCAACCCCTTGTCCAGGTTTAGTAGAGGAAAAAGTGCATGTACAGTCAAATTCAGTATTTCACCGCTCTCTAGGATTGAGTAACACCCCGTTCTTAATGTTAAATCAATTACAAACGCCAATGTATTTTAATAAACTAATTAAATCATAGTGCTCCCGGGATTCGAACTCGGGACACCACACCCAGAACATAAGCATCTAAACAGAGATAAACATATATTAACTACTCTCCAACGCTGAGATTAATAGTACTAGGCTAGTCAATCGCCGTTCGAAACAAAACTCTAGGAAGTTAAAATATATAAAGCTTTAAAACGAACTCAAAAGTAAAAAGTAAAATGTCTTTAACCCTCCGGGCCCGGGCTAGCTCTCACAATGACAGTGCGGGGTACCCGGGCGATCTGGCCGAAAAACGTCTAGGCCTAGGCTACCGTATTTTTGTTTAGTTTAACTGCTAGAAATTTCCCACGCATCTATAAACGTAGTGCGGTTTCTAATCTGTAGACTGGCATTGAGTAGAGCTCTGTAAGTCAACTGGTTCAGTTATGATGACGATTTCAGTGGAGCGAATTTTGCCGCGATGTTGACAATATCGGAGCTTTTCAGACACTAATTTAGTCTTACGTCACAACAATAACATTGATCCGACGTCTCCTTGTTTTCGGAGGTGCGGTGACGCAACGATCGGCTTTGTTTACATGCGTCGGACGCACGGCGTTCAAACCAAGCTGAATAGGCTTTCAAGCTTACTGCCTATTAACAGGACACCCGGGCTCCTGCCCTTCTTTTGTGGTGTCCTGTTAACAGGACACCCGGGCTGGAAGGGTTAAGAGCAAAGTTATTGAAATTGATTTTGACCGTACAGAAGATTAAGACAGTTTAGAAGATTAGGACAGTTTAGCAGATATTGTGGTTAATCCTAGCTATGTTAGTTATACATGTTAGTATATAGAGGTTAGTTTGAGTTAGGTTAGGAGCTGGGGTTGACCTGACCATGGAATTCACATTAAACTTCTATAGCCTACAGTACAGTTATTGAAATAAGTAGTTTTGATATGGACCCCCTTCTCATATTTAGCCCCATTAGTTTAGAAGTTTGCCCCATTAGTTAGGCAATTTTAACACTTTTCGCCCTATGTATTTTTTATTTGATCCTGGCAAGCAATAGCGAGCCTGCAATTTAAGAGAACCCAGCCTTTGGCCGGGGCATTTTTCTGCCAGAAAATGCACAAATTAATCTCAAAAGGGGGTCTTGGGGGTATTTTTTGTTTGTTTCATGAACGTCTTAGAAACTCAATAAATATCCTATTCTTGTCCCAAGGCAAGTCTAACAGCCCCCCACATACCATGATGCCAGAGAACCACCCTATGACCTTAACTGCTTACCCATATTGGTAAAGTCAGTGCATCCAAAACTAAACTGAATTTCATATAATTAATAATCAAATTAAGAAAACTCAACATTGAACTCAATTGCAAATCCAGAACACTCAACGGGTGGGTGCCCAACTCCGAAAGGAGTTGAAGTAGGGGAGCTATCCCCCCGCCAAAGGCGGCTTTCTAGGGCCTTTCCTAGCTGATGCTGAGAGGATTGGGTTCTAGTCATGTGGTGATGGGCTGGTCTATCAGAGTGAGAGCTGAGCTATCTCTGCCATACCCATAGCTTTCTCTGACTGTTCCTTTTACTTATATATCTTCTAGATCTCAAGTGACTGCGTCTTTTCCGTGGATCGACCTCCCTACTGCCAACCTAAAAGTTGGCAGATTGGGAGCCAAAGCGTCACATTTTTCCCTTGCCCCTCAACTTTCCCTTCATAATTGCTGAGGGGCACAGGGCCTTGGGTGGGGCTTTGGTTTCTCGGGCGTTTCCGCGCCCTCCTCAGCTCCCTGCCTTAGAGTGGCTTCGGTCACCTGGGTTTTGTTAGTGGTAAGCAGGGAGGGTTTTGTGGGGGCGCTCTATAGCCTTGGCCTTGCTCGGGACCTTGGGGCTGTTCGGCCAGGCAGCCTGGGGAACAACAACAACAACGGGTAGAGACTAATATATCAGCATATAATATACACTGCATTACAGGTTTAAGACCAAACTCTACTGTAAATTTCAATGGTTCGTGTCGGCTACCCCCAGCTATGGGGTATGTGCCTGAGTATATACAGTATATACATCAAAAAGGCAAACATAGGGCCTCTAGAAACTTTAAGCAATTTTTTGGAGTTTGGGTGTTTGACAGGAGCACTCTAAGAATAACTTCACATCCATGATAACATGGTTCGGTCTATAATTATTTCCACATAACTATTTTGATTAGCTCCTTTGCGATAATCTAAGTATTCCCAGTTTTGGTTTGTTTATTTTGCAAAGCTTTACATTTTAATTAGTATACACCAGGGACAGTCACTACTCTCAAGGACAGAGTCCGTATACTGGTGGCCGGGATTAATTTTTCACAGCCAGAGGCCTTCTCTGGCAAATCCATTCCAGTTGCCACTTATAACTAATTTGGATATGTGGAAATATAGTTTCTGCAGTCTGCCCTACAACACAAGAGGCTCATATTTATTCGTTTTTTCTATGTGAGCGAAAGAGACAAAAGGCAGAACTGCCAGTGACTAGTGCCTCCCCAAAAATTAAAAGAGTGACATGGCCATAATAAAGGAAAGTTTGAGCCAAAATGCCTGGACACAGAGCTTGAAGCAATTTGAGTCATATACCCCAGTGATAATTTACAATAACTGCTACTGAAGAAGTACTTATCTTGTATGAAGGGTTGTGATCCGGCCGGTGGTGGTAGTTAGTTCCCCAGACTGTCCGGCCGATCAGTCCCGAGTACGGTGTCGAGGGTTGTTGGCAGTGTCTGGCAAGGAAAAGGTTTGTCATTATGAAAATATAATTTACACAGGCCTCATAAAATCTAATATTTAAAAAAAAAAAAATGCAAGCAGAATAAACAAATTTTAAAAACTAAGCAAATTGATTAAAAAATGCACTTATTAACACTGCACTATATTCACAAGGCTAGGGCATAACCAGGTTGTAGAGACTTGACATTTGCCTTCAACATTTGCAAATGCAACAGATATACCGGTATGTATATACTCTGGCACATGCTGGGGGTGACCGAGCCCCAACTTTTAGGGTCCGGGACCACTTAGTGTTCCCTCGCCCCTTTCTCTGTCTCATCTAGTAGGTGAACTTTACAATGGGAGGAGGATTCCTAGCCCCCTGCCCCCAAAAACAGATAAAAATTAACTTAATTATGGTTCAAGTACAATAGATTTAGCTTATGTATCCTTCCAGTTTTTCCAGTCAATTATCAATATTATCTACCAATAATTATTTCTTAAAACTAACTTTATATCTAAACAACAAATTATCACGAGAGGAATTTTAACAGGTGGAAAGTATTTGGGAGATTTAGACTGCAGTGCAAGAAAAGTAAAAATAAAGATAAAATATGCAATAGAAAAATGTGATTGAAGAGCTTTAAATTATTCTGAATGGATGATTAGAAATTTATACCATGAATAGGTCACTAAGGAACATTTACAACACATTGAGTTTTGAAAGACAAATACCACTTCAGATATGTTGAGTTATTTAATTATAAAAGCCGGTATTAACAGGCTACAATCTTTACCTAGGCCTCAGAAGTGGCCAGTTAATGCAGAGGATATCAATAGAATGCAACACAAGGAGAAGAGTTAATTATGTAGAGCAGATTAACCAGACCACTGAGCTCCATTCGGAACTCTCATAGGTCTGGCCCGAAGGATGCAGGATAGAATAACAAATGATGAGCTGAGGAGACTTAGGTAAAGAGTATTAGCGAGGTGATGCGTACAAGTTGACTGGGATGGTATGGACATAGAGAATGGATGAACAAAATTGGGTGAAAAAATGCAAGTCTGTGATTGTGGAAGGAGCTGCACCAAGGGGTGGACAGAGGAAGACCTGGGATCGCACTATACGTGCCGATCTCAAATCCAAAAACTTGACAACTGAAGCATTATACCACCAATTGATATTAAAAGCCATCAGATCTGAGTTGCTAACAAACTGTCAAACGAAATTTATTATTATTATTTTTTTTTTTTGTGTAAACAAAATTCTACTTAAAGTCAAATACAAATAGATAAATGGCAAAATTGTAGAGAGATTACCGGTACTTCCAGTACATGTCCTTCCTAATCTTAAAATCTTCTGCTTAAGCGTTGTTTCCACATAGCGATTTTGATAAGTTTTGTCTTAACCGTGTTCGTCCAAGTTTTGGTTTGTTTATTTTGAAAGTTTTACATTATACTGTAATTAACATAATTCCCCATTAAATAAATTTTTATTATTTCTTTAGCTTCCTCCCTTAACATCCATAAAGCTTATAAAACACCAACATCCACCTAAAAGATAAATTTGTACATTTTTGGATAAATGTTTTCCGGATGAAGACCGTTTTTATAATTAATTATATAAAAAAAATGAACCTCAATTGCATGAAACATCCGAATATTGCCAAAGAAACTGGGTTAACACACAAAGAGCGGGTGGTAGGGTATTTTACACTGTGCCGCCCAGCGGGGGGTTTTTACCCTAAATAGGGTTGTTTCCGTGCTCATTTTCATGCATAAACAAGACTCAGAGCATAAAACAAGTATCTATCCCTGAAAGGGCGTAAACAGAGCTCTCCAATGACACCCGAACCATCCTTGTACGACCATTGGTTCTCTTGCAACGATCATACAACACGAGTGCAAAAAACCTAAAATAAGGTAATTTCCGTACATAATTCCCTGTGTAGCAAGTGAGAGAAGGGGGAAGAAGGTGGAATACAGTTCAGTACGTCCACGGTGGTCGTGGGGAGCGGTCATAAGGTTACTACGCTCATCCCACCGCTCAGCTCTCTCTCTCAGCAACATTACGTGCTGAAAATGGCACTCGACAGATGTCGTGCACCGCCACATAGTCCAAATTTATTTAACCCACTGAGTACCAGATAAATATTAATAAATGTACCACCAGGGACCAGCCGGTTTTGAAAAGTTTTTTTTCCAGAAACAATAGCGAATGGGTTAGGAATGAAGGGAAAACCACGAAAAACCGATCAAAAAGCTCAAAAAATTGTCCTATGGAGCCCCCAAAAACGGATTTCACAAGAGTAAAAAATTGAAGGCAATTTCCCCCCCAAAATTTTTTTTTGCGTGCTCACGCGCACGCGGTTGGACTTTGAGAGTTTTCAACCATCGGCATGGGTGCGTGGGATACTTGGACAGTTCCCATACAAATCTGAGCCCTCTAGGTGCCATAGGACCGGAGTAATTGGGACCGGACCAGACAGGACGCAACGTATGAGTCGCTGGGGTTTAGCGTTACATACATTGTGGACGCAAACACTTCGTCGCTGGGGCTCAGTGGGTTAACTCAACAGATGTCGTGCGCCGTTGGTTAAGGGTTAAAGAGGTTAAAAGTGCCAAATGATATAAAATTTCAGAACTAATGGGGCTAACAATGAAACAAGAAACAAAAACTCTGTACAACACAAAACAAAACTACATTTCACAATTTCACCACCATACGACAAGACCGGGCCGTCGGCATTGGCGGTGGACTCATCACCCTGGTACACAAAGATATAACATATATAGACACCAGTGCACATACCAAATCCCTCCTCCCCCCCAAATGATAACAGAAATTCAATCAATTAAAATACGCACTGGCAACAGCTCCAACATTACCATCATAAACACATACATCCCTCCCCAAACATGCCCTACAGTACCAAACGATTACAGGCCACAAATACAACACATCACAAACACCCCGCACATCATCTTGGGTGTTGATTTCAATGCAAAGACATCGGCCTGGTTTGTCGACAACCCCGACACAGACAGAGGGCTGGTCTTACAACACCAAACAGACAACCTATATATCCTCAATAATATTCATCAGCATACCCATACTCCCCACCAAGCCCTCTATACCCCATCATCTCCTGATATCACCTTTTGCCTCCCTGAACTCGCCCCCACAACATCCTGGAGGGTGGTCAGAACCTTGGGCTCAGACCACCTCCCGATCATTATCACCACCAAAACAAGACTCACCCCAGCTAGCCACAGACACACTTACACGAACTATAAAAGAGCTAACTGCAGCGGCTCGCTTGGTGTAGTGACTAGCGTCTCGGACTTCCACCCAGAAGGCCCGGGTTCGCGCCAACGCTCGGCGCATTAAAGATTTTTCACAAGCACTGAGTCGTTACCATCCCTCATGAGCAAAGGGATGGGATAGTAGTACAGGACCCCAATGGAAATACGCCTAATCGGCCTTATTGAGCTATCCTTAGCTGGCTTAGCATGTGCTAGCTTTAAGAACTATAATTATTATTATTATTATTATAATTATAAACTGGGAAGCTTTCACAAATGAAGCAGAACAAAACTTTGAAACCTTAAACAGTACACCCATCACTAACATCAACAATGCTGTACACACATTCAACACTACTATCCAAAACGCCGACAAGAAACACATTCCAAGAGGTAACATAAAAAAACACAACCCCAACTTCTCACCAGAAATTCAAAACTTCATCATACAACGCGACACACTGAAACACTCCCCAGCACCCCACACACAAGACATCAATCAACAAATTCAAGCACTCAACATCCAGATTAACAACAAAATACAAGAACAACAAACACTAAATTGGAATAACTTCCTACAAACATTATCACAAAACAAACCCCAAAAAACTCTACAAAACACTAAACAGCATCACACTTTCCAACAGCAACACAACACAATCACATGCTGCAATCACAACAACAGACTCTACTCCTTCATGTAAACAACAAGCAAACACTCATCAATCACTTCTCTCATGTCAGTCATCTAAAAACCCACAAAGACGACCGACGTGTCATCCGACGAAAAAGACAATTCCCCACAGACCCTGACTATACACCCTTCACCAACAACCAGACAAAGCATATCATCAACAATCTCAAGCTCTCACCCGCCTGTAGCTTAGACAACATAAGCAACATTCACCTCAGACACCTGGGACCACAAGGCATACAAGCACTCACTAACATATCAAACTACAGCTACTCACACAACACAATACCAGACATCTGGAAGCATGGTATCATCATCACATTCCCCAAACCTAACAAAGACCCCATGCTACCCTCCTCACACTCCATTGCACCCCCTCCAAAGTCATAGAGCGCCTTGTACTACAACTGATGACACCTGACTTACCCCTTTCTCCAACACAACACAGCTTCAGGCCATTGCACTCCACAAACACTCTTCTTACAGACCTTACACAAAGAGCTTTTGACGGCATCAACTCAGCTAGACCACCACATAGATCAGTACTTGCCACACTCGACATTAGTAAAGCCTTCGATGCCATCCCCCGCCACAACCTAACAAATAAAATCTACAACACAAACATGCACAACACAAAAAGATGGCTGGCCAACTTCTTAGCAGGCAGATGCGCACACGTATCTTTTGCCGGTCAGTCATCTAGCATTAGAAATTTCCCAAACGGAGTCCCGCAAGGATCTGTCCTGTCGCCCGCACTCTTCAATCTGTACATGCATGGTATAAATACACCAAATTCACCCCAAATAACCATAGCCTCCTACGCAGACGACATAACACTCACAAGCACGCACCAAAACCCAGACACAGCAACAAGATTCCTTCAAGACTATCTCGACACATTACATGAATGGTGCACTACAAACAGACTCAATTTAGCCCCAGCTAAATCCACTGCAACCCTCCTCACAAGCTGGACAGGAGAGCACGATTACGTCCCGGGACTCAACATAAACAACACACCCCTAACACACACACCCACCCAAAATCCTAGGAGTAACATACGACACCCAAATGACATTCAAACAGCACACCACAAACACGAAAAAGAAACTGGCACCCAGACTTAACGCCCTCAGATCACTTGCCGACACGAAATTTGGACACAACAAAGAAACCACCACCACAGTCTACAAACAATACATAAGATCAGTTATGGAATACGCAAGCCCGGCCTGGGCTTCTAACCTAGCTGAAACCCATCATAAGACCTTACAGACTATTCAAAATAAAGCCCTGAAAATCATCACAGGATACACAGCTACGACACACACAGATCACCTACATCAAGAAACCAAAGTCCTCAAAGTCAAAGATCATCTTGACATGAGGCACACAATTCCTAGCAGCAGCCTCCACGAATCAACACTACCCACTACACTACATGGCTACACACCCACAGACACCAAGAAATATCAAAACACCCAGCACACGCTATCACACACAAATACTGTCTTCTCTCCCTCCCTGCCCACCCCAAACCAACTTCCGGAAGCACATCCATACTCCTATCACTCGCCGTTCCATCCACTCACTCATAGACAACACGCAGCTGCAAGCACGACCTTCCGAAATCCATCCTTCTGAATCCTCCCTTCCTCGCGAGGACAGAGTCCACCTGGCCAGGCTGAGATGCGGACACCATCCGGCTCTTCTGAGCTATCAGAAGAGACTGGATGACTCGGTCGTCGACACCTGCCCGGGTTGTAACACAGCACCCCATACCATTAAACACATCATAGAAGACTGCATCTCACACAACCACTTATGCCAAAAACACAATTTACACTCTTTGAGAGCTCTGTGGGAAAGCCCGACCGTGGCCATGGCATTCCTTGGGGACTCGGGGCTGTTCGGCCAGGCAGCTTAGGGAACAACAACAACAATGAAGGAGAAGTGGGTCCAGAAAAAGCCAGCCAGCCAGCCCGCCTTAATGCCCGAGGGGATGGCCACAAATGAACCGCCTGGATATACTTCCATGGGACGAGGAAACTAATTAAGATTATTTCTACCTTAGTATGTTCTCGGGAAGGATTTTTTTTTTTTTTTCCTATGTGAGTGAGTGAGTGAGTGAGACAAAAGGTAGAACGGCCTGTATAGAGTGCCTCCCCCAAAGTTGAAAGAGTGACCGGGCCAAAATGCTAAAGGGGGGATGGCTGTTTTTTCTGGGCCCCCATCTCCCTCATGTTTAGCCCCATTAGTTTAGAAATCTTGGGACGATGCCAACTAGTTCAGCGATTTTAATAACTTTAAAACTTTTCTTTGTCAATATTAGGACCTCTCACCCCATTAAGGTTTAATTTTTTCCTGCCGACCGATAGCGAGCCTGTCGTTTTAGGAAGAAACTCCTTTCGGTTGAGATATGTATACCAAAAAATTTATAAATTTAACTTGACAGGGCATCACGAGTCTGAGCGGGTGGTGGTGGATAGGATAAAATTCCAAATGAAGCCACTACTTTTAAGCTCCTCGGTGGTCTAGTGGTTTGGGTGTTTGAGTGCTGCAGCACTGGCCTGAGTTTGAACCCTGGCTGGGGCATGACAATATTAATTATATAAACAATTAACCTCAATTGCATGAAAGGTCCGAATATTGCTCAAAGAAACTGGGTTAAAGATGTTAAAATTGCCAAATGTTATAAAATTTCAGAACTAATGGAGCTAAACATGAAGGAGAAGGGAGTTCAGAAAAAGCCAGCCATTCCCCCTTAATACTTAAGGGGTGATGGCCGTTTTTTTCTGGGTCCGTCTCCCTCACGTTTAGCCCCATTAGTTTAGAAATCTTCGGTTTATGCCAACTAGTTTAGCGATTTTAAAAACGTTAAACCTTTTTTTTTTTGTCAATATTAGGGCCTTTCACGCCATTAAGGTAACTTTTTTCCTGCCGACCGATAGCAGTAAAATTGACACCTGGATGGGGATTATAATTTAAAACTTGAAAAATAAACAAACCAAAACTTATACGAACACAGTAAAGACAATACTACTAATCAAAATCGCTATGTGGAAACAACGCTTAAGAAAAATTTATAAATAAAAACTATCCACCACATAGGGTGTACATTACTACAGGAAGACTACAATTAGTGTCAAAATGTTCTAATAAAATTTGCAACCTGACAAGACAACAATAGTACAAAATACATAACCCTCACTAACTATAGTGCCATCGGGTAAAAGTCTTAAAACAGTAGGCTGAATGGGGCCGAATGGATACAACCCAGAGAGGGAGAAAAAAAATAGGTGGACCCCTTTAAGCGAGTTCATCCAGCAAAAGTAGTTACAATTTTGTACTTGCGAGGGCTTTTACTTAAATATAATGTTTTAAGTGCATGCAGAGTTACATGGAGGGATAGACAAACGAATGAGGAAGTAAGGAGGTGTGGTGTGTAAGTAGACTGGAAAGTGTGAAAAGGAACACCTTGAGATGGTTTAGCCATATGGAGTGTATGAAGCGAGAGAATGACTAAGAGGGTGTACGAAAGTAAGATGGAAGGACAGGGAGGTAAACCGAGAGAAAAGTGGAAGGATGGAGTGAAGTAAGAGTGAAGGTAGTGCTAGTTGGGAAGAGGGGCATCTACCGACTGGGGACAGGTACATGGGGGCGTTTCGTTCATGGCCATCCCTTCAGGGATCACGGTGTCAGGCAATAGACATTTCAATCTTGGCAAACATTTTAGTCTCCTCATACGACATGTGGGACACTTGCCCCACTTTACCCCACAGTAGACTAGAGGCCCATATACCACAGGTGATAATCAACACCACGTTCTTAACATTAATCATCAATTACAAACCCCAATGTACTTTAATGAAAGCATATGGTCCTCCTGGGATTCGAGCCCAGGACACCACACCCAGAACATAAGCATTTAAACCATTACACCACCAACACAGTTATAACAAACCAGTAATTTACTTATCTTTGTGAAGTTATTACTAGTCCCGTCCAAACACCATCACGCGCTACACTAAACCACCACCACCATCGCCATCTGTGGAAAACATTAACTTGCTAGTATTTGAACCAAAAGTTCACAAGCTAAATTTAATTACAGTATATACAAAGTTGATGGTTGAATAGAAAACTTTGTAGACTAAGCACTAGGCTATCAAGACCGTTAAAGGTTTATGCACAAGCCTAAGATATATTCTGCATTAATAAATTAATCAAAAGTGCAGCTTATGTAAGCAAAAAAAATAAAAAAATACATATTGTATTTACTAAAAGAATACCGGTAGAGGGGAGGTGGACGGGCAGCGAGGGAGATTTAGACCAAGAATGAGATAGATTAAATCAAAACCTACAAAAGTCATGTGGAGTGAGAGGGGCTCCACCGGACCGATTCAGAGGAGCATTGAGGCGATTTGTTAGTGGCCATCCCCTCAGAGATTGAGCCATCTAGCAATAATCTATTAAAATCTGTCAGTCCAAAATTGCTATTATAATTAAAAACTTTCAAAATAAACAAACCAAAACTGGGACGATACAAGATAAAAGCAAAACTGCCAATACCTAAATATTTAATTTAAAGTTACCTTCCAATCAAATAAGCTTATAATAAAATATAAGTTTTAAAATTCCCATGAAATAAGTAAGAGACCTGCCAGTAATTAGAATCCGATTTAATTTTATTTTATTTGGCTAAAAAACTAACGTGACTATCTGCTTATATTCATATTTATTCACAAACTATCAACTTCTGGAGTAATTAGAAAGAATTTGATTTCATTAGGATGTAAAACTTGCTAAATAAACAAACTAAAACTTGCAAGATAAACACAAACTAATCAAAATCGCTGTGGAAATCTATCTATATACAGTACATACTCAGGCCCAATCCCACTATAATTATAATCTAAATAATGCTTAAAATAATCAGTAATATATAATTAAGGCATATACAAAATAATAATATATTTGTACAAACAACTTTAAACAATAGTCTCATTTCTGCAAGTTTATAACATAAGCCGATTGAGATCAGTTTAATAGCTATACCTTTGTATTTAAAAACTACATTCAATAATGCAACCATTAAAATTAATGTAAAAAAGAATCTACTAAATTGAGAAGTTCGTCCAATCATTAATACTTTATAATGTAAATCTTGCAAAATATAAAAACTAAAACTTGGAACAGTTAAAAGACTAAACTTATAAAAATAGCTATGTGGAAAAATGTTCAAACAAAATAATTTATAAATAAAATAACAGGTTTTGAGCTATTGAAAATTCTAAAGGAAATTGAAATTAATGTACTACTATAATTATGCAAAACACTTTACCAGAGGCCATTACTGGTGTAAAATGAATTATGGAAAACTTTCAAAACAAACTAATACTTAGACTAATAGTAAAAAGACAAGACATCAAAATCGCTGTGGAAACCCTTACAAAATAATGTCTTCAAGAAAGAGTTTATAACAAAACTACCAGGGGTACCCGGCGTTGCCCGGTCACCATCACTACTACCACCACTACTACTACCATAATTACCATCAATGCTACCATAATCACCGGCCTCGACCTCCCTGGGCCTCATTAAACGGAGACCTCGATTTCGGCCGCTAAATGACTTCCGATTTTGGATCGGACCTCATCCGTACCCCCATTTTGGTTGTCTGCGAACAACTTTCGTTCCATACTCCTTTTTGATCGGAGGCCGCCTCCTGCCCCAAACTGCCCTTTCTCCGATTTCGCGCCCATTTTCTGTCCCTTTCACCCTGGGATTTTTTTTTTTTTTTTTTCTTCACTATACCTGCCTAGGGACCCCCTTACTATGCAAACCAAGTATGAACGCTCTAGCTTAAAAACTGCGGCCTACTATAAAGAACAGACAGACTACCGTAAATATTATATAGATAGGACTATGCGAAGTTTAATTTTAAGAACCATCATTGGAACCCATAAATATCGAGGATTAATGGGCTAAACCAGGAATTAAATCTAAACTAAAAAAAGTTTACTTTAATTCTACTAAAACTCCTTGATTTAAAGCTATACAGGTATGATTTTTGTTTTAGACTTATTGAAGGCATCAAGATATTTAAATTTTAATATTTAACAGCAACCTCGCTTATTAAATGGCGAATAGATTTTAGACTTATACTTTTACATATAATTTAAAACTTGCAAAATAAACTAACCAAAACTTATATGAACAGTAAAAAGACAACTAATCAAAATCGCTGTGGAAACTACGCTGAAGTAAAATAATTTATAAATAAAAGGTTGCAAGGGTTTAAAAATTCTAGACTGAAGGCATTCGAAAATAGTCTAAATTATTTATTTTGTACAACCTACTTTGAACAATAGTATAATGGCCTCTTTCTGCAATACCGCATTTTTCAACCATCTAACCATATTTTGGGAACAGATTTAACTATTGCTTTGCTATTCTATAATATTTAGGATCTTCCATTACTATATTACATTCTTATTCTTTTAACTGGGCTAAACCTGATTTACATTACTCACTTTTTAACCAAAATTCCTTCCAATGACTAGTCTTGGCAGATAAACTTGTTATAAACCAACCAGAATTAAGTCATGATATAAAACTTGCAAAATAAACAAACCAAAACTGGTAAAACATAAAAGCAACTTATAATCTTATGAAGTTAATAATACGGACATTTAACAACTTGGTCACTGCCAAAGCATATTCATATATACATTAAAAACTTTGATTCCTTAAGTTTATTTTATGCACGGTACACAAGGTTGATTATAATACATTACAATAAAATTTAGAATTTATTGACTACTAATAATCCTACAAAGATATAAATATAATTGTTTTGAAAGTTATATTAATCGTTAAAAATTAAGTGACCAGAACTTAAACTTAAAGTAGATTAGGTGAAAATATCAAAGTTCGTGAACATGGGAGCTACACCAAGGGATCAGATCATATAGTCTGATAGTTAATAAATAATCTAGATTTAATTAATTTCACCACACTACCAAACACTTCAAATGAAATTAATGAAAGCAATTAAGTGATTCCCGGGATTCGAACATAGGTCATCACAGATTTGTAGACACTTTAACCATTACACCACCAGGATTGTTAACACTAAATGTGAGGCAGCTCTGAACAGCGCTGCCCGGAGCACTACCATTAGGGTGCGAGGCCAGAACCGCACTTAGTGTGGAACAGTCTTTAAATTGATTGAGTTTTTATTTATAAAGAATTAATATTTTGCTGAAGTGCGGTTTCCACAGCGAATTTGATAAGTAGTTTTGACTTGTTGCTGTGTTAGTCCAAGTTTTAGTTTGTTTATTTTGCAAGTTTTACATTATAATTATGTACGAGTAGGCTAAACTGTCTATGAGCACTATATACTTTTAAACTATTTTGAGCAAGTGAAGGGTAGAACAAGATAGTTTTACTTTAGTAGAAACAAAATATATAAAACACTGGGAATGGGCCTGAGTAAAATAAATAGAAGTAGATGTCGACCAGGTTCTTGTCCGTTGCTGTAGTGCCGAGTGGTGGAAGCCTTAAGTTGACTTGGTGCTGAGCAGGTGTAGAATCCTTAAGGGGAGACACTAATTTTCTGGACCCCCTTCTCCCTAATGTTTAGCCCCACTAGTTGAGATTTTAAGACAGATTCCATTAGTTTGGAGATTTTATGACTTGTCACCCCATTTCTGTAAATATTAGGACCCTTTGTGCCATTTAGGTGTATTTTTTCCTGGCGAGTAATAGCGAGCCTGTAATTTTAGGAGGAATCGGCCTTCGGCCGGGATATTTCTCTACCGAAAAATGTACAAATTTATCTTTAACCCGGCAAGCGCAATAGGCCTCGCGATAGGCTTCACAGAAGGCTTCCTATAGGGAACGCGATAGGCCTCATGGAAGCAAGACTATAAAAAAAAGCCTTCCAAAATAAAAAAATGGCCTATCAAAACAAAGGAATTTGTCTCTAGGTGACAAAATTCCCCTCTAGTACTCATCCATGAGTTTCTCACCCACCCCCCTCCCCCTCAATTATCACCTATTTTTCCTCTTATTTTAATCATTTATCGGTTATTTTTCTCTCCCGCGATAATGTAGCACAAGTGGGTTGCACAAAAGATCGTTATGTAACACCCAGACACCGCCCCGCTCGCCTCCGTTGACTCACTGACAGCGAGAGGGGAGAGTTGCCTGTGCCTCTCTCGCCTGAGATTATGACCGGGTGGCGAATATCGTAGTTTTTCACCACCCAAATGCTTTTCCAACTTATTTTAGCACTCTTGAAGGTTCATATATACATCATATATGTAAAATAAAAGCATACCGAAAACAAATAATGCTCTATATTGTAAATATAACTAATTCTGTCAGAATCAAAGGCTAGAAATGCACAAATAACTACCCTAGCCCCTAGGTCTATATCGCGCTTGTCAGGTTTTAAGGGGTGTCTAGGGGGTGATTTCCAAAGCTTGATAGAGGTCTAGCGAGAAAACTATGAAATAAAGTAATAAATGAATTAATAGACCATAAAAACGGTCAGTCTCCCCTTAATTAAGTTGGCGTACTGCTGAGTGGAAGTGTGGAAGCCTTCATTTTCAATCCAGCCAGCGTAGGGTAGAAGTTTTCAAGGTTACTTGTTCGAGTTTCCGTTCTTCCTGCACACCGGGCCAAACCTGTTGAACACAGAATTGCAAAACTTTAAACTAAGTTATTAAATATATTAGCATTCAAGAATTATATTGATTTCATAAGAATTTAGTAATTATTGTAACAAAACTAAACTCCTTAGCACCTGATCTATTTAGACTCTATACAAACTAATATAACTTTATTTAAAGATTAAACTAAAGCTTGCTTCAATTTTCTCCTAATGGCCGAATAGTCCCAATACCACGCTAAGTTACCGCCAGCTAGCAAAAAAATAGCAAGACCCATGAAATATATATTGTTGTCCCTATTCGGGCTCTGTCTCGAATACTGTAGATTATAAAATAATAGTAGCCCAAATAAGTAGGAAGTTAAAATATCAAACTTTAAAATTAACTCTAAAGTTACTGTTCAAAATGCTTTTAAATTTATCGGAAATTAAACCAAAAGAATATTATAATTTAAAGCTTGCAAAACAAACAAACCACAACTTGGACAAGATAAATGCAAAGGAACTATTCAAAATCTGTATGTGGAAATAACTTAAATAACAAAAATTGAAATAAAATCCAGATCCAATGAAATTACATACTCATGCTGAAGGGGTTAAGTACCCCACAGTGAAATGGTTAAAGAATAATTATAGTCTATCGATTTAATTCAAATTTGTTTTCACCAACCCACCAATTAATTTACAAATAAACCTAACTAGTGAAATCAATAAAAGTAATTAATACATTTAGTACTCCAAGGACTCTAACCTAGGATACTCTGACCGAAATTCAGCACACTAAGCATTAGGCTATCAAGACAGTTACCCAGTCAACTCCACCTCTTCTCCAGTGTTTTGTTAAAGAATACTACATTAGAGTTAGTACAGCCAAAAGCAACTGATCACTGGTAAACATAACTTCTGCAAAATCTAGAGACTAACTTTACGATTCGGTCATTTCATATTTTTTCACAAACCAACTTTCTTCTAAACTCAATGAATTAAACTAATACATGTGGCACTCCAAGGACTCGAACCTAGGATTTCCACACCGAAATTCCGCACATTTATGCATTACGCTAACAAAGAAAAATTTAAACCTTGTGACTGGTAAGGAAATATATTAATAAAATTTAAAGTTATGAGCAATATCATGTAACTGGTATATATAAATTTGCTTTTGACTATACAGTTTAGAGAAGTTAGATTAGTTTTGATTATAAAGTTTGGTTAGTTTTGGTTAAGTTGGGTATGTTAGCAAGAGATAAGATAGGAGCTTTATGTTAGTACGAGATAAGTTAAGAGCTTGGTTAAGTTGGCTATGTTAGTACAAGAGAAGTTAGGAGGTGGGGTTAAATTGACAGAGGCTGGCATGGATATTACCCTTCTATTCATATTTTTTTCAACCAACTTTACTTTTAAACTCTATGAAAACAAATACATGCGCCACTCCAAGGACTAACCTAGGATACATCAAAACTCCGCGCATTTATGAATTACGCTAAGACGGTTCGAAAAATATAAACTTTGAAATAATTCTAATTATCCGGTTCTAATCTATACCTAGTCACCCTCGCATCATGCTACCCAAGAACAACCCTCCGATCTAAACTCCTACCCACATATTGGTGATTTCTATGCACGTATCATTCGTGTTCCGTTACTCCAATACAAAGTGCCTAAAAGTTAAACTATACCTTACATTTAACCACAAGAATTACTAAATTTTATGTTTTTTACACCAACCAACTTCCCATCTAAACTCAATGAAATCAACAAATACATGTGGCACTCCGAAGACTAACCCAGGATACTCTCATTGAAATTCCGCGCACTATCCATTGCGCTATCAAGATAGTTAAAGAAATATACACAAGCCTAAAAATTATTATGCAGTTTCGAATCCTGCATTTACTATGTTTCACAACCCAAACTTCCTTCGTGCGAACTTTCTTAATTTGAATTTTTTTTTTTTTTTAGTTACTCAAATTCAACAGAGTTCTAAAAATCTTTAAATATTTTAACAGTAACTTTTGAGTTCGTTTTAAAGTCCTATATTTTAATCTAATTACACTAATTCATATTTTTCACCAACCAACTACACATCTAAACTCAATGAAATCAACAAATACATATGGCACTCCAAGGACTAACATAAGATACTCTCACGAAAATTCCGCACACTTATAAATTACCGGCATACAAAATAAATTTAGAAAATGTAGGATTTAGGCCTACAAAATATGACCGATCAAGTATGATTTTGAAAAAAGTACACTGCCAGAAAAATACTAATGAAGTTTATGTTGAATCAAACTTAATATACTGCAATGGACAATTTACTGCAAATACAGATTGTTCAAAAGTTTAAAGACCATTTCTGCATTAAATATTTAACACTATTTTACAATGCACTAAGACTGTATACTATTTACTCGTGTGTAGTAGCTTCAATGGTTTACATTAAGAAACTATTCCCCTTTCCAGAATAATTCTAGTACAATTAATTTAAGTTCTAGTGCCTCAAGGTTACCTAACAATTTATATTTTTTCACCAACCAGCTTTACTTCTAAACTCAATGAAAACAAATACATGTGGCACTCCAGGACTCTAACCTAGGATACTCACACCGAAATTCCGCGCACTTATGCATTACGCTATCAAGACAGCAGTGCCAGTTTCAAGAACTTTACATCTATGAGCGCATAGTACAGTCTGTGACCCATCCCCCAGACACAGTTCCGAGTTTGACAACTCTTTATAACTTTCCTGGCAAGTTCATTTTAGGGACTCTAAAGACTTTGGATATACGGAAATATGGTTTTACCACACTGTCCTACAGCGACACCTCCGGGGAATATATAAAAAGGTAGTATAAATCTACTTATCTTTGTGTGCACATATGGCTGGTGGGTTAAGGGTTCCTGGTGTGCCCTGTTAGTGGTAGCTTGGTGTAATCTGGTAGCTTGGTTGGAGTAGTCTGCACCACCTGATAAGGAAAAAGGGGTTCGGTCAGGGTTGATCAAATCATTATAAAATGCTGGAAACATTGGCAAGCATATTTATTATGAATTATATTAAATGCTTAAAAATATCAACTAAGCAAATTTAATATAAATAAATTTGAAATTATTAAAACTAATATATAGCATACTAAATATTGAACACTTTAATGCCACTTATAAACTTTTTCAATAATTATTTAGTACAACTAACTTTCTCAATGAACGTGGTCCCGGACCCTGAGAATTATAACCCTTGAATGTGGTTTCTGTTTGGGCTCTGTCAAGTCGGCCACCCCCAGCAAGGAGGTATGTGCCATAGTAAATACATACAAACTTTCTACCCCTAAGCTAACTAACAAGCTAGTTACTTTAGATTGAAGGACGATGATCAACTTTAATATTTTGCTAAGAGGTCGCAAAGCTTCTAAAACAGAAAATTAGTGATATTAATCTGATTTTGTGCAATTACATATAGAATTAAGATAAAATTGACTTTAATTTAGCATTTATTCTTAATCAACTTAAAAATATAACTCCTTACATATAGTTTAGGATATGAAAACCGATACAGGATTACAATAGAAGTGTATCTAATAAATTGATATTTAGTCCCCAACCAACCAATAACAAATATACCTAATTAATGAAATAAATGAAACTAATGAATAAGTGTAGTTCTCCAAGGACTAACTCTAGGATGATACGCTCACCTAAATTCGGTGCACTAAGCACTATCAAGATCAAAATATTTAAGTTAACTCTAAAGTGCATATTCTTCCAATTCCAACTGCACTAAAAAACTATACAGCACAATTTTAATTTCAAATAAAAAAAATATATTCTATTTTTATATTACACCCATCCCCTCTCAAAGAAATTAATGAAAGCAAGCATGTGATCCACCGGGATTCGAACCTGGGTTACCACATACAGATTGTAAACACCATGACATAAAGGCAATTACTGTAATATAAATAAGGAACGCCCGATTCTTAACATTAATCTTCAATTACAAACTCCAATGTATTTTTATAAACTAATGAAAGCATATGGTCCACCCAGGATTCGAACTCGGGACACCACACCCAGAACACAATTATCTAAACTATTACACCACCAACACAGCAGCACAAAGGTACTCAATCTAGGAAGCTTGCCATGGGAGGAAGATCAGTTAAAAAGGGTGTTATTGGGCACCATGTTGTGTGGGGGCTCCTCAGACTATCAACCCTTGCTAAAAATATGCTTAATCTTTACATGTTTAGAGTTCAGATATATAGATACGCTGCATTATAATTTATAATGTTCAAACTAAAACAAAAGCTTAGAAGAACCCAATAAAAAGACTAAAAAATGCAATAAATAAATGTGTAGCAAATCTTTTTATAGTCATTCTATTACGGTCAGCTCAACCCCTTGTCGAGGAAAAGGTGCATGTACAGTCAAATTCAGTATTTCACCGCTATCTAGGATTGAGTAACACCCCATTCATAATGTTAAATCAATTACAAATGCCAATGTATTTTAATAAACTAATTAAATCATAGTGCTCCCGGGATTCGAACTCGGGACACCACACCCAGAACACCCGTCAGGTAGGTTGGTGTGGCCTGTTAGTGGTAGCTTGGTGTAATCTGGTAGCTTGGTTGGAGTAGTCTGCACCACCTGATAAGGAAAAAGGATTCGGTCAGGGTTGATTAAATCATTATAAAATGCTGGAAACATTGGCAAGCATATTTATTATGAATTATATTAAATGCTTAAAAATATCAACTAAGCAAATTTAATATAAATAAATTTGAAATTATTAAAACAAATATATAGCCTACTAAATATTGAACATTTTAATGCCACTTATAAACTTTTTCAATAATTATTTAGTACAACTAACTTTCTCAATGAACGTGGTCCCGGACCCTGAGAATTATAACCCTTGAATGTGGTTTCTGTTTGGGCTCTGTCAAGTCGGCCACCCCCAGCAAGGAGGTATGTGCCATAGTAAATACATACAAACTTTCTACCCCTAAGCTAACTAACAAGCTAGTTACTTTAGATTGAAGGACAATGATAAACTAATATTTTGCTAAGAGGTCGCAAACCTTCTAAACCAGAAAATTAGTGATATTAATTTGATTTTATGCAATTATATAGAATTAAGACAAAATAGTCTTTAATTAAGCATTTATTCTTAATTAACTTCAAAATATAACTCCTTACATATAGTTTGGGATATGAAAACCGATACAGGATTAAAATATAAGTGTATCCCATTTAAGAAGTACAATATCTAACAAATTCATATTTAGTCACCAACCAACCAATTAACTAACAAATATACCTAATTAATTAAATAAATGAAACTAATGAATAAGTGTGGTTCACCAAGGACTCTAACCCTAGGATAATACTCTCACCTAAATTCGGTGCACTAAGCGCTATCAAGATCAAAATATTTAATTTACTTCTCTAAAGAGCATATTCTTCCAATTCCAACTGCACTAATAAACTTTACAGCACAATTTTAATTTCAAATCAAAAAAATATATTCCATTTTTATATTACACCCAACCCCTCTCAAAGAAATTAATGAAAGCAAGCATGTGATCCACCGGGATTCGAACCTGGGTTACCACATACAGATTGTAAACACTAACCATTACATCAAGGCAATTACTGTAATATAAATAAGGAACGCCCGATTCTTAACATTAATCCTCAATTACAAACTCCAATGTATTTTTATAAACTAATTAAAGCATATGGTCCTCCCAGGATTCAAACTCGAGACACCACACCCAGAACACAATTATCTAAACTATTACACCACCAACACAGCAGCACAAAGCTACTCTATCTAGGAAGCTTGCCGTGGGAGGAAGATCAGTTAAAAAGGCTGTTATTGGGCACCATGTTGTGTGGGGGCTCTTCAGACTATCAACCATTGCTAAAAATATGCTTAATCTTTATATGTTTAGAGTTCAGATATATATATACGCTGCATTATAATTTGTAATGTTCAAACTAAAACAAAAGCTTGGAAGAACCCAGTAAAAAGACTAAAAAATGCAATAAATAAAAGTGTAGCAAATCTTGTTATAGTCATTCTATTACGGTCAGCTCAACCCCTTGTCCAGGTTTAGTAGAGGAAAAAGTGAATGTACAGTCAAATTCAGTATTTCACCGCTATCTAGGATTGAGTAACACCCCGTTCTTAATGTTAAATCAATTACAAATGCCAATGTATTTTAATATACTAATTAAATCCTAGTGCTCCCGGGATTCGAACTCGGGACACCACACCCAGAACATAAGCATCTAAACAGAGCTAAACAGATATTAACTCTACTCTCCAACGCAGAGATTAATAATACTAGGCTAGTCCATCGCCGTTCAAAACAAAACTCTAGTAAGTTAAAATATATAAAGCTTTAAAACGAACTCAAAAGTATACAGTAAAATGTCTGTTTAAGAGTAAAGTTATTGAAATATTGATTTTGACTGTATAGAAGATTAAGACAGTTTAGAAGATTAGGGCAGTTTAGAAGATTAGGGCAGTTTAGAAGATTAGGGCAGTTTAGAAGATTAGGGCAGTTTAGAAGATATTTTGGTTAATCCTAGCTATGTTAGTTCTACAGGTTAGTTTGAGTTAGGTTAGGAGCTGGGGTTGACCTGACCGTGGAATTCACATTAAACTTCTATAGCCTACAGTACAGTTATTGAAATGAGTGTTTTTGTTCTGGACCCCCTTCTCATATTTAGCCCCATTAGTTAGGCAATTTTAACACTTTTCGCCCTATGTATATTTTATTTGATCCTGGCAAGCAATAGCGAGCCTGCAATTTAAGAGAACCCAGCCCTTGGCCGGGGCATTTTTCTGCCAGAAATTGCACAAATAAATCTCAAAATGGGGTCTTGGGGGTATTTAGTTTAGTTTCATTTAAGTCTTAGAAACTCAATAAATATTCCATTCTTGTCCCAATGCAAGTCTAACAGCCCCCACATACCATGATGCCAGAGAACCACCCTATGACCTTAACTGCTTACCCATATTGGTAAAGTCAGTGCATCCAAAACTAAACTGAATTTCATATAATTAATAATCAAATTCAGAAAACTCAACATTGAACTCAATTGCAAAACCAGACCACTCAACGGGTAGAGACTAATATATCAGCATATACTATACACTGCATTACAGGTTTAAGACCAAACTCTACTGTAAATTTCAATGGTTCGTGTCGGCTACCCCCAGCTATGGGGTATGTGCCTGAGTATCTATATACTGTACATCAAAACGGCAAACATAGGGCCTCTAGAAACTTTAAGCAATTTTATGGAGTTTGGGGGTTTGGCAGGATCACTCAAAGAATAACTTCACATCCATGATAACATGGTTCGGCCTTTAATTATTTCCACATAACTATTTTGATTAGCTCCTTTGCGATAATCGAAGTATTCCCAGTTTTGGTTTGTTTATTTTGCAAACCTTTACATTTTAATTAGTATACACCAGGGACAGTCACTACTCTCAAGGACAGAGTCCGTATACTGGTGGCCGGGATTAATTTTTCACAGCCAGAGGCCTTCTCTGGCAAACTCATTACAGTTGCCACTTATAACTAATTTGGATATGTGGAAATATAGTTTCTGCAGTCTGCCCTACAACACAAGAGGCTCATTTATTTGTTTTTTCTGAACTGCCTGTGACGAGTGCCTCTCCAAAAATTTAAAGAGGGACATGGCCAAAATAAAGGACGTTTGAGCCAAAATGCCTGGACACCGAGCTTGAAGCAATTTGAGTCATATAACCCAGTGATAATTTACAATAACTGCTACTGAAGAACTACTTATCTTTTATGAAAGTTTGTGATCCGGCCGGTGGTGGTAGTTAGTTCCCCAGACTGTCCGGCCGATCAGTCCCGCCGGATCAGTCCCGAGTACGGTGTCGAGGGTTGTTGGCAGTGTCTGGCAAGGAAAAGGTTTGTCATTATGAAAATATAAATTATACAGGCCTCATAAAATCTAACATTTTGTTTTTAAATGCAAGCAGAACAAATTTTAAAAACTAAGCAAATTGATGAAAAAATTCACTTATTAACACTGCACTATATTCACAAGGCTAGGGCATAACCAGGTTGTAGAGACTTGACATTTGCCCTCAACATTTGCAAATGCAACAGATTTATGTATATACTCTGGCACATTCTGGGGGTGACAGAGCCCCAACTTTTAGGGTCCGGGACCACTTTCAGTGTTCCCTCGCCCCTTTCTCAGTCTCATCTAGTAGGTGAACTTTACAATGGGAGGAGGATTCCTAGCCACCTGCCCCCAAAAACAGATAAAAATTAACTTAATTATGGTTCAAGTACAACAATAGATTTTGCTTATGTATCTTTCCAGTCAATTATCAATATTATCTACCAATAATTATTTCTTAAAACTAACTTTATTTATAAACTACAAATTAGCACGAGAGGAATTTGAACAGGTGGAAAGTATTTGGGAGATTTAGACTGCAGTGCAAGAAAAGTAAAAATAAAGATAAAATATGCAATAGAATAATGTGATTGAACAGCTTTAAATTATTCTGAATGGATGATTAGAAATTTATACCATGAATAGGTCACTAAGGAACATTTACAACACATTGAGTTTTGAAAGACAAATACCACTTCAGATATGTAGTTATTTAATTATAAAAGCCGGTATTAACAGGCTACAATCTTTACCTAGGCCTCAGAAGTGGCCAGTTAATACAGAGGATATCAATAGAATGCAACACAAGGAGAAGAGTTAATTATGTAGAGCAGATTAACCAGACCACTGAGCTCCATACGGAACTCTCATAGGTCTGGCCCGAAGGATGCATGATAGAATAACAAATGATGAGCCGAGGAGACTTTTAGGTAAAGAGTATTAGCTAGGTGATGCGTACAAGTTGACTGGGATAGTATAGACAGAGAATGGATGAACAAAATTGAGTGAAGAAAAGCAGGTCTGTGATTGTGGAGGGAGCTGCACCAAGGGGTGGACAGCGGAAGACCTGGGATCGCACTATAAGTGCCGATCTCAAATCCAAAAACTTGACAACTGAAGCATTACACCACCAATTGATATTAAAAGCCATCAGATCGGAGTTCCTAACAAACTCAAACAAAATTTATGATTTTTTTTTTTTTTTTTAGTATAAACAAAATTCTACTGAAAGTCAAATACAAATAGATAAACGGCAAAATTGTAGAGAGATTACCGGTACTTCCAGTACATGTCCTTACTAATCTTAAAATCTTCTGCTTAAGCGTTGTTTCCACATAGCGATTTGGATAAGTTTTGTCTTAACCGTGTTCTTCCAAGTTTTGGTTTGTTTATTTTGAGTTTTAAATTATACTGTAATTAACATAATTCCGCCATTACCAGACACCTTATTAAATAAATGTTTATTATTTCTTTAGTTTCCTCCCTTGACATCCATAAAGCTTAAAAAACACACGGCCTCCACCTAAAAGATAAATTTGTAAAAAAAAATATAAATTTTTTCCGGATGAACTGTTTTTATAATTAATTATATTTAAAAAAATGCACCTCAATTGCATGAAAGGTCCGAATATTGCCAAAGAAACTGTTAAAGATGTTAAAATTGCCCAATGTTATAAAATTTCAGAACTAATGGGGTTAAACATTGAGAAGGGGGTCCAGAAAAAGCCAGCCATTCCCCCCTTAATGCTTAAAGGGGGATGATAGTTTTTTTCTGGGTACCCTTCACCCTCACGTTTAGCCCCATTAGTTTAGAAATCTTCGGTCTATGCCAACTAGTTTAGCGATATTAATAACTTTAAAACTTTTCTTTGTCAATATTAGGACCTTTCACGCCATTAAAGTTTCATTTTTTTCCTGCCGACCGATAGCGAGCCTGTAGTTTTAAGAGGAAACTCCTTTCGGTTGGGATATGTATACCAAAAAATTATAAATTTAACTTTACAGGGGATCACGAGTCTGAGCGGGTGGTGGTGGATGGGATAAAATTCCAAATGAAGCCACTAGTTTTAAGCTCCTCTGTGTTCTAGTGGTTTGGGTGTTGAGTGCTGCAGCACTGGCCTGAGCTCGAACCCTGGCTGGGGCATGACAATATTAATTATATAAAAAAAATGACCTCAATTGCATGAAGGGTCCGAATATTGCCAAAGAAACTGGGTTAAAGATTTTAAAATTGCCAAATGTTATAAAATTTCAGAACTAATGGGGCTAAACATGGAGAAAGGAGTCCAGAAAAAGACAGCCATCCCCCCTTAATGCTCAAGGGGGGGGGTTGGCTGTTTTTTCTGGGCCCCCGTCTCCCTCAGGGTTAGCCCCATTAGTTTAGAAATCTTCAGTCTATGCCAACTGGTTTAGCGATTTTCAGAACTTTAAACTTTTTTTTGTCAATATTAGGGCCTTTCACGCCATTAAGGTGTAATTTGTTCCTGCCGACCGATAGTGTAGTTTTAGACATAATTGCCTTTCAGTCAGGATATCTATTCTACCAAAAAATTTATAAATTTAACTTTAATGGGAATCACAAATCTGGGCAGGTGGTGGTGGATGGGATATACACTAATTCCAAATGAAGCTACTTCTTTTAAGCTCCTCGGTGGCCTAGTGGTTTGGGTGTTTGAGTGCTGCACTACTGGCCTGGGTTCGGGGCATGACAAAATATTAATTGTATAAAAAATTGACCTCAATTGCATGAAAGGTCCGAATATTGCCAAAGAAACTGGGTTAAAGATTTTAAAATTGCCAAATGTTATAAAATTTCAGAACTAATGGGGCTAACCATGAAGGAGAAGGGGGGTCCAGAAAAAGCCAGCCAGTCCGCCTTAATACTTAAGGGGGGGATGGCTGTTTTTTTTTCTGGGTCCCCGTCTCCCTCACGTTTAGCCCCATTAGTTTAGAAATCTTCGGTTTATGCCAACTAGTTTAGCGATTTTCAGAACTTTAAACCTTTTTTTTGTCAATATTAGGGCCTTTCACGCCATTAAGGTAACTTTTTTCCTGCCGACCGATAGCAGTAAAATTGACACCTGGATGGGGATTATAATTTAAAACTTGCAAAATAAACAAACCAAAACTTATACGAACACAGTAAAGACAATACTACTAATCAAAATCGCTGTGGAAACAACGCTTAAGCAAAATTTATAAATAAAAGAACTATCCACCACATAGGGTGTACATTACTACATGAGCACTACAATTAGTGTCAAAATGTTCTAAAATAAAATTTGCAACCTGACAAGACAATAGTACAAAATACATAACCCTCACTAACTATAGTGCCATCGGGTAAAAGTCCTAAAACAGTAGGCTGAATGGGGCCGAATGGATACAACCCAGAGAGGGAGAAAAAAAATAGGTGGACCCCTTTAAGCGAGTTCATCCAGCAAAAGTAGTTACAATTTTGTACTTGCGAGGGCTTTTACTTAAATATAAGGTTTTAAGTGCGTGCGGAGTTACATGGAGGGATAGACAAACGAATGAGGAAGTAAGGTGTGGTGTGTAAGTAGACTGGAAAGTGTGAAAATGAACACCTTGAGATGGTTTAGCCATATGGAGTGTATGAAGCGAGAGAATGACTAAGAGGGTGTACGAAAGTAAGATGGAAGGACAGTGAGGTAAACGGAGAGAAAAGTGGAAGGATGGAGTGAAGGTAGTGCTAGTTGGGAAGAGGGGCGTCTACCGACTGGGGACAGGTACATGGGGGCGTTTCGTTCGTGGCCATCCCTTCAGGGATCACGGTGTCAGGCAATAGACATTTCAATCTTGGCAAACATTTTAGTCTCCTCATACGACATGTGGGACACTTGCCCCACTTTACCCCACAGTAGACTAGAGGCCCATATACCACAGGTGATAATCAACACCACATTCTTAACATTAATCATCAATTACAAACCACAATGTACTTTAATGAAAGCATATGGTCCTCCTGGGATTCGAGCCCGGGACACCACACCCAGAACATAAGCATTTAAACCATTACACTACCAACAGTTATAACAAACCAGTAATTTACTTATCTTTGTGAAGTTATTACTAGTCCCGTCCAAAAACCAACACCATCACGCGCTACACTAAACCACCACCACCACCACCATCGCCATCTGTGGACAACATTTACTTGCTAGTATTTGAACCAAAAGTTCACAAGCTAAATTTAATTACAGTATATACAAGGTTGATTGTTGAATAGAAAACTTTGTAGACTAAGCACTAGGCTATCAAGACCGTTAAAGGTTTATGCACAAGCCTACGATATATTCTGCATTAATAAATTAATCAAAAGTGCAACTTATGTAAGCAAAAAAAATAAAAAAATACATATTGTATTTACTAAAAGAATACCGGTAGAGGGGAGGTGGACGGGCAGCGAGGGAGATTTAGACCAAGAATGAGATGGATTAAATCAAAACCTACAAGTCATGTGGAGTGAGAGGGGCTCCACCAGACCGATTCAGAGGAGCATGGAGGCAATTTGTTCGTGGCCATCCCCTCAGAGATTGAGCCATCTAGCAATAATCTATTAAAATCTGTCCGTCCAAAATTGCTATTATAATTAAAAACTTTCAAAATAAACAAACCAAAACTGGGACGATACAAGATAAAAGCAAAACTGCCAATACCTAAATATTTAATTTAAAGTTACCTTCCAATCAAATAAGCTTATAATAAAATATAAGTTTTAAAATTCCCATGAAATTAGTAAGAGACCTGCCAGTAATTAGAATCAGATTTAATTTTATTTTATTTGGCTAAAAAACTAACGCGACGATCTGCTTATATTCATATTTATTCGCAAACTATCAACTTCTGGAGTAATTAGAAAGAATTTGATTTCATTAGGATGTAAAACTTGCTAAATAAACAAACTAAAACTTGCAAGATACACAAACTAATCAAAATCACTGTGAAAATCTATCTATATACAGTACATACTCAGGCCCAATCCCACTATAATTATAATCTAAATAATGCTTAAAATAATCAGGAATATATAATTAAGGCATATACAAAATAATAATATATTTGTACAAACAACTTTAAACAATAGTCTCATTTCTGCAAGTTTATAACATAAGCCGATTGAGATCAGTTTAATAGCTATACCTTTGTATTTAAAAACTACATTCAATAATGCAACCATTAAAATTAATGTAAAAAAGAATCTACTAAATTGAGAAGTTCGTGCAATCATTAATACTTTATAATGTAAAACTTGCAAAATATAAAAACTAAAACTTGGAACAGTTAAAAGACTAAACTTATAAAAATAGCCATTTGGAAAAATGTTCAAACAATAATTTATAAATAAAATAACAGGTTTTGAGCTATTGAAAATTCTAAAGGAAATTGAAATTAATGTACTACTATAATTATGCAAAACACTTTATCAGAGGCCATTACTGGTGTAAAATGAATTATGGAAAACTTTCAAAACAAACTAATACTTAGACTAATAGTAAAAAGACAAGACATCAAAATTGCTATGTGGAAACCCTTACAAAATAATGTCTTCAAGAAAGAGTTTATAACAAAACTAGCAGGGGTACCCGGCGTTGCCCGGGTAATCACCATCAGTACTACCACCACTACTACCATAATCACCATCAATGCTACCATAATCACCGGCCTCGACCTCCCTGGGCCTCATTAAACTGAGACCTCTATTTCGGCCGCTAAATGACTTCCGATCGGACCTCATCCGTACCCCCATTTCGGTTGTCTGCGAACAACTTTCGTTCCATACTCCTTTTTGATCGGAGGCCTCCTGCCCCAAACTGCCCTTTCTCCGATTTCGCGCCCATTTTCGGTCCCTTTCACCCTGGGATTTTTTTTTTTTTTTCTTCACTATACCTGCCTAGGGACCCCCTTACTATGCAAACCAAGTATGAACGCTCTAGCTTAAAAACTGCGGCCTACTATAAAGAACAGACAGACTACCGTAAATATTATATAGATAGGACTATGCGGTTTAATTTTAAGAACCATCATTGGAACCCATAAATATAGAGGATTAATGGGCTAAACCAAGAATTAAATCTAAACTAAAAAAAGTTTACTTTAATTCTACTAAAACACATTGATTTAAAGCTATACAGGTATGATTTTTTTTTAGACTTATTGAAGGCATAAAGATTATTAAATTTTAATATTTAACAGCAACCTCACTTATTAAATGGCGAATAGATTTTAGACTTATACTTTTACATATAATTTAAAACTTGCAAAATAAACTAACCAAAACTTATATGAACATTAAAAAGACAACTAATCAAAATCGCTGTGGAAACTACGCTGAAGTAAAATAATTTATAAATAAAAGGTTGCAAGGGTTTAAAAATTCTAGACTGAAGGCATTAGAAAATAGTCTAAATTATTTATTTTGTACAAACTACTTTGAACAATAGTATAATGGCCTCTTTCTGCAATACCGCATTTTTCAACCATCTAACTATTTTGGGAGCAGATTTAACTATTGCTTTGCTATTCTATAATATTTAGGATCTTCCATTACTATATTACATTCTTATTCTTTTAACTGGGCTAAACCCGATTTACATTACTCACTTTTTAACCAAAATTCCTTCCAATGACTAGTCTTGGCAGATAAACTTATGTTATAAACCAACCAGAATTAAGTCATGATATAAAACTTGCAAAATAAACAAACCAAAACTGGTAAAACATAAAAGCAACTTATAATCTTATGAAGTTAATAATACGGACATTTAACAACTTGGTCACTGCCAAAGCATATTCATATATACATTAAAAACTTTGATTCCTTAAGTTTATTTTATGCACGGTACACAAGGTTGATTATAATACATTACAATAAAATTTAGAATTTATTGACTACTAATAATCCTACAAAGATATAAATATAATTGTTTTGAAAGTTATATTAATCATAAAAAATTAAGTGACTAGAACTTAAACTTAAAGTAGATTAGGTGAAAATATCAAAGTTCGTGAACATGGGAGCTACACCAAGGGATCAGATCATATAGTCTGATAGTTAATAAATAATCTAATTTAATTAATTTCACCACACTACCAAACACTTCAAATGAAATTAATGAAAGCAATTAAGTGATTCCCGGGATTCGAACATGGGTCATCACAGATTTGTAGACACTAACCATTACACCACCAGGACTGTTAACACTAAATGTGAGGCAGCTCTGAACAGCGCTGCCTGGAGCACTACCATTAGGGTGCGAGGCCAGAACCGCACTTAGTGTGGAACAGTCTTTAAATTGATTGAGTTTTTATTTATAAAGAATTAATATTTTGCTGAAGTGCGGTTTCCACAGCGAATTTGATAAGTAGTTTTGACTTTTTGCTGTTAGTCCAAGTTTTAGTTTGTTTATTTTGCAAGTTTTACATTATAATTATGTACGAGTAGGCTAAACTGTCTATGAGCACTATATACTTTTAAACTATTTTGAGCAAGTGAAGGGTAGAACAAAATAGTTTTACTTTAGTAGAAACAAAATATATAAAACACTGGGAATGGGCCTGAGTAAAATAAATAGAAGTAGATGTCGACCAGGTTCTTGTCCGTTGCTGTAGTGCCGAGTGGTGGAAGCCTTAAGTTGACTTGGTGCGGAGCAGGTGTAGAATCCTTAAGGGGAGACACTGATTTTCTGGACCCCCTTCTCCCTAATGTTTAGCCCCACTAGTCGAGATTTTAAGACAGATTCCATTAGTTTGGAGATTTTATGACTTGTCACCCCATTTCTGTAAATATTAGGACCCTTTGTGCCATTTAGGTGTATTTTTTCCTGGCGAGTAATAGCGAGCCTGTAATTTTAGGAGGAATCGGCCTTCGGCCGGGATATTTCTCTACCGAAAAATTTACAAATTTATCTTTAACCCGGCAAGCGCAATAGGCCTCGCGATAGGCCTCACAGAAGGCTTCCTATAGGGAACGCGATAGGCCTCATGGAAGCAAGACTATAAAAAAAAAAGCCTTCCAAAAAAAAAAAAAAAAAGGCCTATCAAAACAAAGTAATTTGTCTCTAGGTGACAAAATTCCCCTCTAGTACTCATCCAGGAGTTTCTCACCCACCCCCCTCCCCCTCAATTATCACCTATTTTTCCTCTTATTTTAATCATTTATCGGTTATTTTTCTCTCCCGCGATAATGTAGCACAAGTGGGTTGCACAAAAGATCGTTATGTAACACCCAGACACCGCCCCGCTCGCCTCCGTTGACTCACTGACAGCGAGAGGGGAGAGTTGCCCGTGCCTCTCTCGCCTGAGATTATGACCGGGTGGCGAATATCTTAGTTTTTCACCACCCAAATGCTTTTCCAACTTATTTTAGCACTCTTGAAGGTTCATATATACATCATATATGTAAAATAAAAGCATACCGAAAACAAATAATGCTCTATATTGTAAATATAACTAATTCTGTCAGAATCAAAGGCTAGAAATGCACAAATAACTACCCTAGCCCCTAGGTCTATATCGCGCTTGTCAGGTTTTAAGGGGTGTCTAGGGGGTGATTTCCAAAGCTTGATAGAGGTCTAGCGAGAAAACTATGAAATAAAGTAATAAATGAATTAATAGACCATAAAAACGGTCAGTCTCCCCTTAATTAAGTTGGCGTACTGCTGAGTGGAAGTGTGGAAGCCTTCATTTTCAATCCAGCCAGCGTAGGGTAGAAGTTTTCAAGGTTACTTGTTCGAGTTTCCGTTCTTCCTGCACACCAGGCCAAACCTGTTGAACACAGAATTGCAAAACTTTAAACTAAGTTATTAAATATATTAGCATTCAAGAATTATATTGATTTCATAAGAATTTAGTAATTATTGTAACAAAACTAAACTCCTTAGCACCTGATCTATTTAGACTCTATACAAACTAATATAACTTTATTTAAAGATTAAACTAAAGCTTGCTTAAATTTTCTCCTAATGGCCGAATAGTCCCAATACCACGCTAAGTTACCGCCAGCTAGCAAAAAAATAGCAAGACCCATGAAATATATATCGTTGTCCCTATTCGGGCTCTGTCTCGAATACTGTAGATTATAAAATAATAGTAGCCCAAATAAGTAGGAAGTTAAAATATCAAACTTTAAAATTAACTCTAAAGTTACTGTTCAAAATGCTTTTAAATTTATCGGAAATTAAACCAAGAGATTATAATTTAAAGCTTGCAAAACAAACAAACCACAACTTGGACAGATAAATGCAAAGGAACTATTCAAAATCGCTATGTGGAAATAACTTAAATAACAAAAATTGAAATAAAATCCAGATCCAATGAAATTACATACTCATGCTGAAGGGGTTAAGTACCCCACAGTGAAATGGTTAAAGAATAATTATAGTCTATCGATTTAATTCAAATTTGTTTTCACCAACCCACCAATTAATTTACAAATAAACCTAACTAGTGAAATCAATAAAAGTAATTAATACATTTAGTACTCCAAGGACTCTAACCTAGGATACTCTGACCGAAATTCAGCACACTAAGCATTAGGCTATCAAGACGGTTACCCAGTCAACTCCACCTCTTCTCCAGTGTTTTGTTAAAGAATACTACATTACAGTTAGTACAGCCAAAAGCAACTGATCACTGGTAAACATAACTTCTGCAAAATCTAGAGACTAACTTTACGATTCGGTCATTTCATATTTTTTCACAAACCAACTTTCTTCTAAACTCAATGAATTAAACTAATACATGTGGCACTCCAAGGACTTGAACCTAGGATTCCCACACCGAAATTCCGCACATTTATGCATTATGCTAACAAAGAAAACTTTAAACCTTGTGACTGGTAAGGAAATATATTAATACAATTTAAAGTTATGAGCAATATCATGTAACTGGTATATATAAATTTGCTTTTGACTATACAGTTTAGAGAAGTTAGATTAGTTTTGATTATAAAGTTTGGTTAGTTTTGGTTAAGTTGGGTATGTTAGCAAGAGATAAGATAGGAGCTTTATGTTAGTACGTGATAAGTTAAGAGCTTGGTTAAGTTGGCTAGGTTAGTACAAGAGAAGTTAGGAGGTGGGGTTAAATTGACAGAGGCTGGCATGGATATTACCCTTCTATTAATATTTTTTTCAACCAACTTTACTTTTAAACTCTATGAAAACAAATACATGCGCCACTCCAAGGACTAACCTAGGATACATCAAAACTCCGCGCATTTATGAATTACGCTAAGACGGTTCGAAAAATATAAACTTTGAAATAATTCTAATTATCCGGTTCCAATCTATACCTAGTCCCCCTCGCATCATGCTACCCAAGAACAACCCTCCGATCTAAACTCCTACCCACAACAAGCTTCCACATATTGGTGATTTCTATGCACGTATCATTCGTGTTCCGTTACTCCAATGCAAAGTGCCTAAAAGTTAAACTATACCTTACATTTAACCACAAAAATTACTAAATTTTATGTTTTTTACACCAACCAACTTCACATCTAAACTCAAATCAACAAATACATGTGGCACTCCGAAGACTAACCCAGGATACTCATTGAAATTCCGCGCACTATCCATTACGCTATCAAGATAGTTAAAGAAATATACACAAGCCTAAAAATTATTATGCAGTTTCGAATCCGGCATTTACTATGTTTCACAACCCAAACTTCCTTCGTGCGAACTTTCTTAATTTGATTTTTTTTTTTTTTTTTAGTTACTCAAATTCAACAGTTCTAAAAATCTTTAAATATTTTAACAGTAACTTTTGAGTTCGTTTTAAAGTCCTATATTTTAATCTAATTACACTAATTCATATTTTTTCACCAACCAACTTTACATCTAAACTCAATGAAATCCACAAATACATGTGGCACTCAAAGGACTAACATAGGATACTCTCACGAAAATTCCGCACACTTATAAATTACCGGCATACAAAATAAATTTAGAAAATGTAGGATTTAGGCCTACAAAATATGACCGATCAAGTATGATTTTGAAAAAAGTACACTGCCAGAAAAATACTAATGAAGTTTATGTTGAATCAAACTTAATATACTGCAATGGACAATTTACTGCAAAGACAGATTGTTCAAAAGTTTAAAGACCATTTCTGCATTAAATATTTAACACTATTTTACAATGCACTAAGACTGTATACTATTTACTCGTGTGTAGTAGCTTCAATGGTTTACATTAAGAAACTATTCCCCTTTCCAGAATAATTCTAGTACAATTATTTTAAGTTCTAGTGCCTCAAGGTTACATAACAATTTATATTTTTCACCAACCAGCTTTACTTCTAAACTCAATGAAAACAAATACATGTGGCACTCCAGGACTCTAACCTAGGATACTCACACCGAAATTCCGCGCACTTATGCATTACGCTATCAAGACAGCAGTGCCAGTTTCAAGAACTTTACATCTATGAGCGCATAGTACAGTCTGTGACCCATCCCCCAGACACAGTTCCGAGTTTGACAACTCTTTATAACTTTCCTGGCAAGTTCATTTTAGGGACTAAAGACTTTGGATATACGGAAATATGGTTTTACCACACTGTCCTACAGCGACACCTCCGGGGAATATATAAAAAGGTAGTATAAATCTACTTATCTTTGTGTGCACATATGGCTGGTGGGTTAAGGGTTCCTGGTGTGCCCTGTTAGTGGTAGCTTGGTGTAATCTGGTAGCTTGGTTGGAGTAGTCTGCACCACCTGATAAGGAAAAAGGGGTTCGGTCAGGGTTGATCAAATCATTATAAAATGCTGGAAACATTGGCAAGCATATTTATTATGAATTATATTAAATGCTTAAAAATATCAACTACCCAAATTTAATATAAATAAATTTGAAATTATTAAAACTAATATATAGCATACTAAATATTGAACACTTTAATGCCACTTATAAACTTTTTCAATAATTATTTAGTACAACTAACTTTCTCAATGAACGTGGTCCCGGACCCTGAGAATTATAACCCTTGAATGTAGTTTCTGTTTGGGCTCTGTCAAGTTGGCCACCCCCAGCAAGGAGGTATGTGCCATAGTAAATACATACAAACTTTCTACCCCTAAGCTAACTAACAAGCTAGTTACTTTAGATTGAAGGACAATGATCAACTTTAATATTTTGCTAAGAGGTCGCAAAGCTTCTAAAACAGAAATTAGTGATATTAATCTGATTTTGTGCAATTACATATAGAATTAAGATAAAATTTACTTTAATTTAGCATTTATTCTTAATCAACTTAAAAATATAACTCCTTACATATAGTTTAGGATATGAAAACCGATACAGGATTACAATAGAAGTGTATCTCATTTAAGAAGTACAGTATCTAATAAATTCATATTTAGTCACAAACCAACCAATTAACTAACAAATATACCTACCTAATTAAATAAATGAAACTAATGAATAAGTGTGGTTCTCCAAGGCCTAACCCTAGGATGATACGCTCTCCTAAATGTGGTGCACTAAGCGCTATCAAGATCAAAATATTTAATTGAACTCAAAAGGGCATATTCTTCCAATTCCAACTGCACTAAAAAACTATACAGCACAATTTTAATTTAAAATAAAAAAAATATATTCTATTTTTATATTACACCCATCCCCTCTCAAAGAAATTAATGAAAGCAAGCATGTGATCCACCGGGATTCAAACCTGGGTTACCACATACAGATTGTAAACACCATGACAAAGGCAATTACTGTAATATAAATAAGGAACGCCCGATTCTTAACATTAATCCTCAATTACAAACTCCAATGTATTTTTATAAACTAATGAAAGCATATAGTCTTCCCAGGATTCGAACTCGGGACACTACACCCAGAACACTATTATCTAAACTATTACACAGCAGCACAAAGCTCTCCATCTAGGAAGCTTGCCGTGGGAGGAAGATCAGTTAAAAAGGCTGTTATTGGGCACCATGTTGTGTGGGGGCTCTTCAGACTATCAACCCTTGCTAAAAATATGCTTAATCTTTATATGTTTAGAGTTCAGATATATATATACGCTGCATTATAATGTATAATGTTCAAACTAAAACAAAAGCTTGGAAGAACCCAGTAAAAAGACTAAAAAATGCAATAAATAAATGTGTAGCAAATCTTTTTATAGTCATTCTATTACGGTCAGCTCAACCCCTTGTCGAGGAAAAGGTGCATGTACAGTCAAATTCAGTATTTCACCGCTATCTAGGATTGAGTAACACCCCATTCATAATGTTAACTCAATTACAAATGCCAATGTATTTTAATAAACTAATTAAATCATAGTGCTCCTGGGACTCTAACTCGGGACACCACACCCAGAACACCCGTCAGGTAGGTTGGTGTGGCCTGTTAGTGGTAGCTTGGTGTAATCTGGTAGCTTGGTTGGAGTAGTCTGCACCACATGATAAGGAAAAAGGATTCAGTCAGGGTTGATCAAATCATTATAAAATGCTGGAAACATTGGCAAGCATAGTGATTATGAATGATATTAAATGCTTAAAAATATCAACTAAGCAAATTTAATATAAATAAATTTGAAATTATTAAAACAAATATATAGCATACTTCCGGGTGGATGGGACTCGTTAGCCTTGGTCGGCAACCCATCTAGGGGAGACAACCTTATACAAATCCGGGTGGATGGGACTCGTCAGCCTTGGTCGGCAACCTGTCTAGGGGAGTAAACCTTATACAAATCCGTACTGCTCACCTAAGGGTGAAGCAGGTTAGTGGATGGACTAGCCGCGCACCACTGTAGAAAAATAGTGCAAAAAATATACATAGAAGGCCTCTGAGTTAGACGGACCCTAAGTTGAGTGGTCAATCCTGTAAGTCCTTCAGTAAACTGGCATGGATTGTCCTTCTCACAGGAGTTAGGTCTGCTTGGGGGCGTTTTGTGTGTGGCCACCCTCGTAAAGAGGAGTAAGGCGTCCGGCAATAGATAGATAGATAGATATAGCATACTAAATATTGAACACTTTAATGCCACTTATAAACTTTTTCAATAATTATTTAGTACAACTAACTTTCTCAATGAACGTGGTCCCGGACCCTGAGAATTATAACTCTTGAATGTGGTTTCTGTTTGGGCTCTGTCAAGTCTGCCACCCCCAGCAAGGAGGTATGTGCCATAGTAAATACATACAAACTTTCTACCCCTAAGCTAACTAACAAGCTAGTTACTTTAGATTGAAGGACAATGATAAACTAATATTTTGCTAAGAAGTCGCAAAGCTTCTTAACCAGAAAATTAGTGATATTAATTTGATTTTATGCAATTATATAGAATTAAGACAAAATGGTCTTTAATTTAGCATTTATTCTTAATTAACTTCAAAATATAACTCCTTACATATAGTTTGGGATATGAAAACCGATACAGGATTAAAATAGAAGTATCCCATTTAAGAAGTACAGTATCTAACAAATTCATATTTAGTCCCCAACCAACCAATTAACTAACAAATATACCTACCTAATTAAATAAATGAAACTAATGAATAAGTGTGGTTCACCAAGGACTCTAACCCTAGGATGATACTCTCACCTAAATTCGGTGCACTAAGCGCTATCAAGATCAAAATATTTAATTTATTCTCTAAAGAGCATATTCTTCCAATTCCAACTGCACTAATAAACTTTACAGCACAATTTTAATTTCAAATCAAAAAAATATTCCATTTTTATATTACACCCAACCCCTCCCAAAGAAATTAATGAAAGCATGCATGTGATCCACCGGGATTCGAACCTGGGTTACCACATACAGATTGTAAACACTAACCATTACATCAAGGCAATTACTGTAATATAAATAAGGAACGCCCGATTCTTAACATTAATCCTCAATTACAAACCCCAATGTATTTTTATAAACTAATTAAAGCATATGGTCCTCCCAGGATTCGAACTCGAGACACCACACCCAGAACACAATTATCTAAACTATTACACCACCAACACAGCAGCACAAAGCTACTCTATCTAGGAAGCTTGCCGTGGGAGGAAGATCAGTTAAAAAGGCTGTTATTGGGCACCATGTTGTGTGGGGGCTCCTCAGATTATCAACCCTTGCTAAAAATATGCTTAATCTTTACATGTTTAGAGTTCAGATATATATATATACTGCATTATAATTTGTAATGTTCAAACTAAAACAAAAGCTTGGAAGAACCCAGTAAAAAGACTAAAAAATGCAATAAATAAAAGTGTAGCAAATCTTGTTATAGTCATTCTATTACGGTCAGCTCAACCCCTTGTCCAGGTTTAGTAGAGGAAAAAGTGAATGTACAGTCAAATTCAGTATTTCACCGCTATCTAGGATTGAGTAACACCCCGTTCTTAATGTTAAATCAATTACAAATGCCAATGTATTTTAATATACTAATTAAATCCTAGTGCTCCCGGGATTCGAACTCGGGACACCACACCCAGAACATAAGCATCTAAACAGAGCTAAACAGATATTAACTCTACTCTCCAACGCGGAGATTAATAATACTAGGCTAGTCCATCGCCGTTCAAAACAAAACTCTAGTAAGTTAAAATATATAAAGCTTTAAAACGAACTCAAAAGTATACAGTAAAATGTCTGTTTAAGAGTAAAGTTATTGAAATATTGATTTTGACTGTATAGAAGATTAAGACAGTTTAGAAGATTAGGGCAGTTTAGAAGATTAGGGCAGTTTAGAAGATTAGGGCAGTTTAGAAGATTAGGGCAGTTTAGAAGATTAGGGCAGTTTAGAAGATATTGTGGTTAATCCTAGCTATGTTAGTTCTACAGGTTAGTATATAGAGGTTAGTTTGAGTTAGGTTAGGAGCTGGGGTTGACCTGACCGTGGAATTCACATTAAACTTCTATAGCCTACAGTATAGTTATTGAAATAAGTAGTTTTGTTCTGGACTCTTCTCATATTTAGCCCCATTAGTTAGGCAATTTTAACACTTTTCGCCCTATGTATATTTTATTTGATCCTGGCAAGCAATAGCGAGCCTGCAATTTAAGAGCACCCAGCCCTTGGCCGGGGCATCTTTCTGCCAGAAAATGCACAAATAAATTTCAAAATAGAGTCTTGGGGTATTTAGTTTAGTTTCATTTAAGTCTTAGAAACTCAATAAATATCCCATTCTTGTCCCAATGCAAGTCTAACAGCCCCCACATACCATGATGCCAGAGAACCACCCTATGACCTTAACTGCTTACCCATATTGGTAAAGTCAGTGCATCCAAAACTAAACTGAATTTCATATAATTAATAATCAAATTCAGAAAACTCAACATTGAACTCAATTGCAAAACCAGACCACTCAACGGGTAGAGACTAATATATCAGCATATACTATACACTGCATTACAGGTTTAAGACCAAACTCTATTGTAAATTTCAATGGTTCGTGTCGGCTACCCCCAGCTATGGGGTATGTGCCCGAGTATCTATATACTGTACATCAAAACGGCAAACATAGGGCCTCTAGAAACTTTAAGCAATTTTTTGGAGTTTGGGTGTTTGGCAGGATCACTCAAAGAATAACTTCACAACCATGATTACATGGTTCGGCCTTTAATTATTTCCACAACTATTTTGATTAGCACCTTTGCGATAATCGAAGTATTCCCAGTTTTAGTTTGTTTATTTTGCAAAGTTTTAAATTTTAATTAGTATACACCAGGGACAGTCACTACTCTCAAGGACAGAGTCCGTATACTGGTGGCTGGGATTAATTTTTCACAGCCAGAGGCCTTCTCTGGCAAACTCATTACAGTTGCCACTTATAACTAATTTGGATATGTGGAAATATAGTTTCTGCAGTCTGCCCTACAACACAAGAGGCTCATTTGTTTTTTCTGAACTGCCTGTGACGAGTGCCTCCAAAAATTTAAAGAGGGACATGGCCAAAATAAAGGAACGTTTGAGCCAAAATGCCTGGACACCGAGCTTGAAGCAATTTGAGTCATATAACCCAGTGATAATTTACAATAACTACTACTTATCTTTTATGAAGGTTTGTGATCCGGCCGGTGGTGGTAGTTATTTCCCCAGACTGTCCGGCCGATCAGTCCCGAGTACGGTGTCGAGGGTTGTTGGCAGTGTCTGGCAAAGAAAAGGTTAGTCATTATGAAAATATAATTTACACAGGCCTCAAAATCTAATATTTTTTTTTAAATGCAAGCAGAACAAATTTTAAAAACTAAGCAAATTGATGAAAAAATTCACTTATTAACACTGCACTATATTCACAAGGCTAGGGCATAACCAGGTTGTAGAGACTTGACATTTGCCCTCAACATTTGCAAATGCAACAGATTTATGTATATACTCTGGCACATTCTGGGGGTGACAGAGCCCCAACTTTTAGGGTCCGGGACCACTTTTAGTGTTCCCTCGCCCCTTTCTCTGTCTCCTCTAATAAGTGAACTTTACAATGAGAGGAAGATTCCTAGCCACCTGCCCCCAAAAACAGATAAAAATTAACTTAATTATGGTTCAAGTACAACAATAGATTTAGCTTATGTATCTTTCCAGTCAATTATCAATATTATCTACCAATAATTATTTCTTAAAACTAACTATTTATAAACTACAAATTAGCACGAGAGGAATTTGAACAGGTGGAAAGTATTTGGGAGATTTAGACTGCAGTGCAAGAAAAGTAAAAATAAAGATAAAATATGCAATAGAAAAATGTGATTGAAGAGCTTTAAATTATTCTGAATGGAAGATTAGAAATTTATACCATGAATAGGTCACTAAGGAACATTTACAACACATTGAGTTTTGAAAGACAAATACCACTTCAGATATGTAGAGTTATTTAATTATAAAAGCCGGTATTAACAGGCTACAATCTTTACCTAGGCCTCAGAAGTGGCCAGTTAATGCAGAGGATATCAATAGAATGCAACACAAGGAGAAGAGTTAATTATGTAGAGCAGATTAACCAGACCACTGAGCTCCATACGGAACTCTCATAGGTCTGGCCCGAAGGATGCAGGATAGAATAACAAATGATGAGCCGAGGAGACTTTTAGGTAAAGAGTATTAGCTAGGTGATGCGTACAAGTTGACTGGGATAGTATAGACAGAGAATGGATGAACAAAATTGAGTGAAGAAAAGCAGGTCTGTGATTGTGGAGGGAGCTGCACCAAGGGGTGGACAGAGGAAGACTTGGGATCGCACTATAAGTGCCGATCTCAAATCCAAAAACTTGACAACTGAAGCATTACACCACCAATTGATATTAAAAGCCATCAGATCGGAGTTCCTAACAAACTCAAACAAAATTTATGATTTTTTTTTTTTTTTTTTTAGTATAAACAAAATTCTGAAAGTCAAATACAAATAGATAAACGGCAAAATTGTAGAGAGATTACCGGTACTTCCAGTACATGTCCTTACTAATCTTAAAATCTTCTGCTTAAGCGTTGTTTCCACATAGCGATTTGGATAAGTTTTGTCTTAACCGTGTTCTTCCAAGTTTTGGTTTGTTTATTTTGAGTTTTAAATTATACTGTAATTAACATAATTCCGCCATTACCAGACACCTTATTAAATAAATGTTTATGATTTCTTTAGTTTCCTCCCTTGACATCCATAAAGCTTAAAAAACACACGGCCTCCACCTAAAAGATAAATTTGTAAAAAAAAATATAAATTTTTTCCGGATGAACTGTTTTTATAATTAATTATATTTAAAAAAATGCACCTCAATTGCATGAAAGGTCCGAATATTGCCAAAGAAACTGTTAAAGATGTTAAAATTGCCCAATGTTATAAAATTTCAGAACTAATGGGGTTAAACATTGAGGGGGGGGTCCAGAAAAAGCCAGCCTATCCCCCCTTAATGCTTAAAGGGGGATGATAGTTTTTTTCTGGATACCCTTCACCCTCACGTTTAGCCCCATTAGTTTAGAAATCTTCGGTCTATGCCAACTAGTTTAGCGATATTAATAACTTTAAAACTTTTCTTTGTCAATATTAGGACCTTTCACGCCATTAAAGTTTCATTTTTTTCCTGCCGACCGATAGCGAGCCTGTAGTTTTAAGAGGAAACTCCTTTCGGTTGGGATATGTATACCAAAAAATTATAAATTTAACTTTACAGGGGATCACGAGTCTGAGCGGGTGGTGGTGGATGGGATAAAATTCCAAATGAAGCCACTAGTTTTAAGCTCCTCTGTGTTCTAGTGGTTTGGGTGTTGAGTGCTGCAGCACTGGCCTGAGCTCGAACCCTGGCTGGGGCATGACAATATTAATTATATAAAAAAAATGACCTCAATTGCATGAAGGGTCCGAATATTGCCAAAGAAACTGGGTTAAAGATTTTAAAATTGCCAAATGTTATAAAATTTCAGAACTAATGGGGCTAAACATGGAGAAAGGAGTCCAGAAAAAGACAGCCATCCCCCCTTAATGCTCAAGGGGGGGGGGATGGCTGTTTTTTCTGGGCCCCCGTCTCCCTCAGGGTTAGCCCCATTAGTTTAGAAATCTTCAGTCTATGCCAACTGGTTTAGCGATTTTCAGAACTTTAAACTTTTTTTTGTCAATATTAGGGCCTTTCACGCCATTAAGGTGTAATTTGTTCCTGCCGACCGATAGTGTAGTTTTAGACATAATTGCCTTTCAGTCAGGATATCTATTCTACCAAAAAATTTATAAATTTAACTTTAATGGGAATCACAAATCTGGGCACGTGGTGGTGGATGGGATATACACTAATTCCAAATGAAGCTACTTCTTTTAAGCTCCTCGGTGGCCTAGTGGTTTGGGTGTTGCACTACTGGCCTGGGTTCGGGGCATGACAAAATATTAATTGTATAAAAAATTGACCTCAATTGCATGAAAGGTCCGAATATTGCCAAAGAAACTGGGTTAAAGATTTTAAAATGTTATAAAATTTCAGAATTAATGGGGCTAACCATGAAGGAGAAGGGGGGTCCAGAAAAAGCCAGCCAGTCCGCCTTAATACTTAAGGGGGGGATGGCTGTTTTTTTTTCTGGGTCCCCGTCTCCCTCACGTTTAGCCCCATTAGTTTAGAAATCTTCGGTTTATGCCAACTAGTTTAGCGATTTTCAGAACTTTAAACCTTTTTTTTGTCAATATTAGGGCCTTTCACGCCATTAAGGTAACTTTTTTCCTGCCGACCGATAGCAGTAAAATTGACACCTGGATGGGGATTATAATTTAAAACTTGCAAAATAAACAAACCAAAACTTATACGAACACAGTAAAGACAATACTACTAATCAAAATCGCTGTGGAAACAACGCTTAAGCAAAATTTATAAATAAAAGAACTATCCACCACATAGGGTGTACATTACTACATGAGCACTACAATTAGTGTCAAAATGTTCTAAAATAAAATTTGCAACCTGACAAGACAATAGTACAAAATACATAACCCTCACTAACTATAGTGCCATCGGGTAAAAGTCCTAAAACAGTAGGCTGAATGGGGCCGAATGGATACAACCCTGAGAGGGAGAAAAAAAATAGGTGGACCCCTTTAAGCGAGTTCATCCAGCAAAAGTAGTTACAATTTTGTACTTGCGAGGGCTTTTACTTAAATATAAGGTTTTAAGTGCGTGCGGAGTTACATGGAGGGATAGACAAACGAATGAGGAAGTAAGGTGTGGTGTGTAAGTAGACTGGAAAGTGTGAAAATGAACACCTTGAGATGGTTTAGCCATATGGAGTGTATGAAGCGAGAGAATGACTAAGAGGGTGTACGAAAGTAAGATGGAAGGACAGTGAGGTAAACGGAGAGAAAAGTGGAAGGATGGAGTGAAGGTAGTGCTAGTTGGGAAGAGGGGCGTCTACCGACTGGGGACAGGTACATGGGGGCGTTTCGTTCATGGCCATCCCTTCAGGGATCACGGTGTCAGGCAATAGACATTTCAATCTTGGCAAACATTTTAGTCTCCTCATACGACATGTGGGACACTTGCCCCACTTTACCCCACAGTAGACTAGAGGCCCATATACCACAGGTGATAATCAACACCACGTTCTTAACATTAATCATCAATTACAAACTACAATGTACTTTAATGAAAGCATATAGTCCTCTTGGGATTCGAGCCCGGGACACCACACCCAGAACATAAGCATTTAAACCATTACACTACCAACAGTTATAACAAACCAGTAATTTACTTATCTTTGTGAAGTTATTACTAGTCCCGTCCAAAAACCAACACCATCACGCGCTACACTAAACCACCACCACCACCACCATCGCCATCTGTGGACAACATTTACTTGCTAGTATTTGAACCAAAAGTTCACAAGCTAAATTTAATTACAGTATATACAAGGTTGATTGTTGAATAGAAAACTTTGTAGACTAAGCACTAGGCTATCAAGACCGTTAAAGGTTTATGCACAAGCCTACGATATATTCTGCATTAATAAATTAATCAAAAGTGCAGCTTATGTAAGCAAAAAAAATAAAAAAATACATAGATTGTATTTACTAAAAGAATACCGGTAGAGGGGAGGTGGACGGGCAGCAAGGGAGATTTAGACCAAGAATGAGATGGATTAAATCAAAACCTACAAGTCATGTGGAGTGAGAGGGGCTCCACCAGACCGATTCAGAGGAGCATGGAGGCAATTTGTTCGTGGCCATCCCCTCAGAGATTGAGCCATCTAGCAATAATCTATTAAAATCTGTCAGTCCAAAATTGCTATTATAATTAAAAACTTTCAAAATAAACAAACCAAAACTGGGACGATACAAGATAAAAGCAAAACTGCCAATACCTAAATATTTAATTTAAAGTTACCTTCCAATCAAATAAGCTTATAATAAAATATAAGTTTTAAAATTCCCATGAAATTAGTAAGAGACCTGCCAGTAATTAGAATCAGATTTAATTTTATTTTATTTGGCTAAAAAACTAACACGACGATCTGCTTATATTCATATTTATTCGCAAACTATCAACTTCTGGAGTAATTAGAAAAAATTTGATTTCATTAGGATGTAAAACTTGCTAAATAAACAAACTAAAACTTGCAAGATACACAAACTAATCAAAATCACTGAAAATCTATCTATATACAGTACATACTCAGGCCCAATCCCACTATAATTATAATCTAAATAATGCTTAAAATAATCAGGAATATATAATTAAGGCATATACAAAATAATAATATATTTGTACAAACAACTTTAAACAATAGTCTCATTTCTGCAAGTTTATAACATAAGCCGATTGAGATCAGTTTAATAGCTATACCTTTGTATTTAAAAACTACATTCAATAATGCAACCATTAAAATTAATGTAAAAAAGAATCTACTAAATTGAGAAGTTCGTGCAATCATTAATACTTTATAATGTAAAACTTGCAAAATATAAAAACTAAAACTTGGAACAGTTAAAAGACTAAACTTATAAAAATAGCCATTTGGAAAAATGTTCAAACAATAATTTATAAATAAAATAACAGGTTTTGAGCTATTGAAAATTCTAAAGGAAATTGAAATTAATGTACTACTATAATTATGCAAAACACTTTATCAGAGGCCATTACTGGTGTAAAATGAATTATGGAAAACTTTCAAAACAAACTAATACTTAGACTAATAGTAAAAAGACAAGACATCAAAATTGCTATGTGGAAACCCTTACAAAATAAGGTCTTCAAGAAAGAGTTTATAACAAAACTAGCAGGGGTACCCGGCGTTGCCCGGGTAATCACCATCAGTACTACCACCACTACTACCATAATCACCATCAATGCTACCATAATCACCGGCCTCAACCTCCCTGGGCCTCATTAAACAGAGACTTCTATTTCGGCCGCTAAATGACTTCCGATCGGACCTCATCCGTACCCCCATTTTGGTTGTCTGCGAACAACTTTCGTTCCATACTCCTTTTTGATCGGAGGCATCCTGCCCCAAACTGCCCTTTCTCCGATTTCGCGCCCATTTTCGGTCCCTTTCACCCTGGGATTTTTTTTTTTTTTTCTTCACTATACCTGCCTAGGGACCCCCTTACTATGCAAACCAAGTATGAACGCTCTAGCTTAAAAACTGCGGCCTACTATAAAGAACAGACAGACTACCGTAAATATTATATAGATAGGACTATGCGGTTTAATTTTAAGAACCATCATTGGAACCCATAAATATAGAGGATTAATGGGCTAAACCAAGAATTAAATCTAAACTAAAAAAAGTTTACTTTAATTCTACTAAAACACATTGATTTAAAGCTATACAGGTATGATTTTTTTTTAGACTTATTGAAGGCATAAAGATTATTAAATTTTAATATTTAACAGCAACCTCACTTATTAAATGGCGAATAGATTTTAGACTTATACTTTTACATATAATTTAAAACTTGCAAAATAAACTAACCAAAACTTATATGAACATTAAAAAGACAACTAATCAAAATCGCTGTGGAAACTACGCTGAAGTAAAATAATTTATAAATAAAAGGTTGCAAGGGTTTAAAAATTCTAGACTGAAGGCATTAGAAAATAGTCTAAATTATTTATTTTGTACAAACTACTTTGAACAATAGTATAATGGCCTCTTTCTGCAATACCGCATTTTTCAACCATCTAACTATTTTGGGAGCAGATTTAACTATTGCTTTGCTATTCTATAATATTTAGGATCTTCCATTACTATATTACATTCTTATTCTTTTAACTGGGCTAAACCCGATTTACATTACTCACTTTTTAACCAAAATTCCTTCCAATGACTAGTCTTGGCAGATAAACTTATGTTATAAACCAACCAGAATTAAGTCATGATATAAAACTTGCAAAATAAACAAACCAAAACTGGTAAAACATAAAAGCAACTTATAATCTTATGAAGTTAATAATACGGACATTTAACAACTTGGTCACTGCCAAAGCATATTCATATATACATTAAAAACTTTGATTCCTTAAGTTTATTTTATGCACGGTACACAAGGTTGATTATAATACATTACAATAAAATTTAGAATTTATTGACTACTAATAATCCTACAAAGATATAAATATAATTGTTTTGAAAGTTATATTAATCATAAAAAATTAAGTGACTAGAACTTAAACTTAAAGTAGATTAGGTGAAAATATCAAAGTTCGTGAACATGGGAGCTACACCAAGGGATCAGATCATATAGTCTGATAGTTAATAAATAATCTAATTTAATTAATTTCACCACACTACCAAACACTTCAAATGAAATTAATGAAAGCAATTAAGTGATTCCCGGGATTCGAACATGGGTCATCAGATTTGTAGACACTAACCATTACACCACCAGGACTGTTAACACTAAATGTGAGGCAGCTCTGAACAGCGCTGCCTGAAGCACTACCATTAGGGTGCGAGGCCAGAACCGCACTTAGTGTGGAACAGTCTTTAAATTGATTGAGTTTTTATTTATAAAGAATTAATATTTTGCTGAAGTGCAGTTTCCACAGCGAATTTGATAAGTAGTTTTGACTTTTTGCTGTTAGTCCAAGTTTTGGTTTGTTTATTTTGCAAGTTTTACATTATAATTATGTACGAGTAGGCTAAACTGTATGAGCACTATATACTTTTAAACTATTTTGAGCAAGTGAAGGGTAGAACAAAATAGTTTTACTTTAGTTGAAACAAAATATATAAAACACTGGGAATGGGCCTGAGTAAAATAAATAGAAGTAGATGTCGACCAGGTTCTTGTCCGTTGCTGTAGTGCCGAGTGGTGGAAGCCTTAAGTTGACTTGGTGCGGAGCAGGTGTAGAATCCTTAAGGGGAGACTGATTTTCTGGACCCCCTTCTCCCTAATGTTTAGCCCCACTAGTCGAGATTTTAAGACAGATTCCATTAGTTTGGAGATTTTATGACTTGTCACCCAATTTCTGTAAATATTAGGACCCTTTGTGCCATTTAGGTGTATTTTTTCCTGGCGAGTAATAGCGAGCCTGTAATTTTAGGAGGAATCGGCCTTCGGCCGGGATATTTCTCTACCGAAAAATGTACAAATTTATCTTTAACCCGGCAAGCGCAATAGGCCTCGCGATAGGCCTCACAGAAGGCTTCCTATAGGGAACGCGATAGGCCTCATGGAAGCAAGACTATAAAAAAAAAGCCTTCCAAAAAAAAAAAAAAAAAAGGCCTATCAAAACAAAGTAATTTGTCTCTAGGTGACAAAATTCCCCTCTAGTACTCATCCAGGAGTTTCTCACCCACCCCCCTCCCCCTCAATTATCACCTATTTTTCCTCTTATTTTAATCATTTATCGGTTATTTTTCTCTCCCGCGATAATGTAGCACAAGTGGATTGCACAAAAGATAGTTATGGAACACCCAGACACAGCCCCGCTCGCCTCAGTTGACTCCGACAGCGAGAGGGGAGAGTTGCCCGTGCCTCTCTCGCCTGAGATTATGACCGGGTGGCGTATATCTTAGTTTTTCACCACCCAAATGCTTTTCCAACTTATTTTAGCACTCTTGAAGGTTCATATATACATCATATATGTAAAATAAAAGCATACCGAAAACAAATAATGCTCTATATTGTAAATATAACTAATTCTGTCAGAATCAAAGGCTAGAAATGCACAAATAACTACCCTAGCCCCTAGGTCTATATCGCGCTTGTCAGGTTTTAAGGGGTGTCTAGGGGGTGATTTCCAAAGCTTGATAGAGGTCTAGCGAGAAAACTATGAAATAAAGTAATAAATGAATTAATAGACCATAAAAACGGTCAGTCTCCCCTTAATTAAGTTGGCGTACTGCTGAGTGGAAGCCTTCATTTTCAATCCAGCCAGCGTAAGGTAGAAGTTTTCAAGGTTACTTGTTCGAGTTTCCGTTCTTCCTGCACACCAGGCCAAACCTGTTGAACACAGAATTGCAAAACTTTAAACTAAGTTATTAAATATATTAGCATTCAAGAATTATATAGATTTCCATAAGAATTTAGTAATTATTGTAACAAAACTAAACTCCTTAGCACCTGATCTATTTAGACTATACAAACTAATATAACTTTATTTAAAGATTAAACTAAAGCTTGCTTCAATTTTCTCCTAATGGCCGAATAGTCCCAATACCACGCTAAGTTACCGCCAGCTAGCAAAAAAATAGCAAGACCCATGAAATATATATCGTTGTCCCTATTCGGGCTCTGTCTCGAATACTGTAGATTATAAAATAATAGTAGCCCAAATAAGTAGGAAGTTAAAATATCAAACTTTAAAATTAACTCTAAAGTTACTGTTCAAAATGCTTTTAAATTTATCGGAAATTAAACCAAGAGATTATAATTTAAAGCTTGCAAAACAAACAAACCACAACTTGGACAGATAAATGCAAAGGAACTATTCAAAATCGCTATGTGGAAATAACTTAAATAACAAAAATTGAAATAAAATCCAGATCCAATGAAATTACATACTCATGCTGAAGGGGTTAAGTACCCCACAGTGAAATGGTTAAAGAATAATTATAGTCTATCGATTTAATTCAAATTTGTTTTCACCAACCCACCAATTAATTTACAAATAAACCTAACTAGTGAAATCAATAAAAGTAATTAATACATTTAGTACTCCAAGGACTCTAACCTAGGATACTCTGACCGAAATTCAGCACACTAAGCATTAGGCTATCAAGACGGTTACCCAGTCAACTCCACCTCTTCTCCAGTGTTTTGTTAAAGAATACTACATTACAGTTAGTACAGCCAAAAGCAACTGATCACTGGTAAACATAACTTCTGCAAAATCTAGAGACTAACTTTACGATTCGGTCATTTCATATTTTTTCACAAACCAACTTTCTTCTAAACTCAATGAATTAAACTAATACATGTGGCACTCCAAGGACTTGAACCTAGGATTCCCACACCGAAATTCCGCACATTTATGCATTACGCTAACAAAGAAAACTTTAAACCTTGTGACTGGTAAGGAAATATATTAATACAATTTAAAGTTATGAGCAATATCATGTAACTGGTATATATAAATTTGCTTTTGACTATACAGTTTAGAGAAGTTAGATTAGTTTTGATTATAAAGTTTGGTTAGTTTTGGTTAAGTTGGGTATGTTAGCAAGAGATAAGATAGGAGCTTTATGTTAGTACGTGATAAGTTAAGAGCTTGGTTAAGTTGGCTATGTTAGTACAAGAGAAGTTAGGAGGTGGGGTTAAATTGACAGAGGCTGGCATGGATATTACCCTTCTATTAATATTTTTTTCAACCAACTTTACTTTTAAACTATGAAAACAAATACATGCGCCACTCCAAGGACTAACCTAGGATACATCAAAACTCCGCGCATTTATGAACTACGCTAAGACGGTTCGAAAAATATAAACTTTGAAATAATTCTAATTATCCGGTTCCAATCTATACCTAGTCCCCCTCGCATCATGCTACCCAAGAACAACCCTCCGATCTAAACTCCTACCCACAACAAGCTTCCACATATTGGTGATTTCTATGCACGTATCATTCGTGTTCCGTTACTCCAATGCAAAGTGCCTAAAAGTTAAACTATACCTTACATTTAACCACAAGAATTACTAAATTTTGTTTTTTACACCAACCAACTTCACATCTAAACTCAAATCAACAAATACATGTGGCACTCCGAAGACTAACCCAGGATACTCATTGAAATTCCGCGCACTATCCATTACGCTATCAAGATAGTTAAAGAAATATACACAAGCCTAAAAATTATTATGCAGTTTCGAATCCTGCATTTACTATGTTTCACAACCCAAACTTCCTTCGTGCGAACTTTCTTAATTTGATTTTTTTTTTTTTTTTAGTTACTCAAATTCAACAGTTCTAAAAATCTTTAAATATTTTAACAGTAACTTTTGAGTTCGTTTTAAAGTCCTATATTTTAATCTAATTACACTAATTCATATTTTTTCACCAACCAACTTTACATCTAAACTCAATGAAATCCACAAATACATGTGGCACTCCAAGGACTAACATAGGATACTCACGAAAATTCCGCACACTTATAAATTACCGGCATACAAAATAAATTTAGAAAATGTAGGATTTAGGCCTACAAAATATGACCGATCAAGTATGATTTTGAAAAAAGTACACTGCCAGAAAAATACTAATGAAGTTTATGTTGAATCAAACTTAATATACTGCAATGGAGAATTTACTGCAAAGACAGATTGTTCAAAAGTTTAAAGACCATTTCTGCATTAAATATTTAACACTATTTTACAATGCACTAAGACTGTATACTATTTACTCGTGTGTAGTAGCTTCAATGGTTTACATTAAGAAACTATTCCCCTTTCCAGAATAATTCTAGTACAATTATTTTAAGTTCTAGTGCCTCAAGGTTACATAACAATTTATATTTTTCACCAACCAGCTTTACTTCTAAACTCAATGAAAACAAATACATGTGGCACTCCAGGACTAACCTAGGATACTCACACCGAAATTCCGCGCACTTATGCATTACGCTATCAAGACAGCAGTGCCAGTTTCAAGAACTTTACATCTATGAGCGCATAGTACAGTCTGTGACCCATCCCCCAGACACAGTTCCGAGTTTGACAACTCTTTATAACTTTCCTGGCAAGTTCATTTTAGGGACTAAAGACTTTGGATATACGGAAATATGGTTTTACCACACTGTCCTACAGCGACACCTCCGGGGAATATATAAAAAGGTAGTATAAATCTACTTATCTTTGTGTGCACATGTGGCTGGTGGGTTAAGGGTTCCTGGTGTGGCCTGTTAGTGGTAGCTTGGTGTAATCTGGTAGCTTGGTTGGAGTAGTCTGCACCACCTGATAAGGAAAAAGGATTCAGTCAGGGTTGATCAAATCATTATAAAATGCTGGAAACATTGGCAAGCATAGTGATTATGAATGATATTAAATGCTTAAAAATATCAACTAAGCAAATTTAATATAAATAAATTTGAAATTATTAAAACAAATATATAGCATACTAAATATTGAACACTTTAATGCCACTTATAAACTTTTTCAATAATTATTTAGTACAACTAAGTTTCTCAATGAACGTGGTCCCGGACCCTGAGAATTATAACCCTTGAATGTGGTTTCTGTTTGGGCTCTGTCAAGTCGGCCACCCCCAGCAAGGAGGTATGTGCCATAGTAAATACATACAAACTTTCTACCCCTAAGCTAACTAACAAGCTAGTTACTTTAGATTGAAGGACAATGATAAACTAATATTTTGCTAAGAAGTCGCAAAGCTTCTTAACCAGAAAATTAGTGATATTAATTTGATTTTATGCAATTATATAGAATTAAGACAAAATGGTCTTTAATTTAGCATTTATTCTTAATTAACTTCAAAATATAACTCCTTACATATAGTTTGGGATATGAAAACCGATACAGGATTAAAATAGAAGTATCCCATTTAAGAAGTACAGTATCTAACAAATTCATATTTAGTCCCCAACCAACCAATTAACTAACAAATATACCTACCTAATTAAATAAATGAAACTAATGAATAAGTGTGGTTCACCAAGGACTCTAACCCTAGGATGATACTCTCACCTAAATTCGGTGCACTAAGCGCTATCAAGATCAAAATATTTAATTTATTCTCTACAGAGCATATTCTTCCAATTCCAACTGCACTAATAAACTTTACAGCACAATTTTAATTTCAAATCAAAAAAATATATTCCATTTTTATATTACACCCAACCCCTCCCAAAGAAATTAATGAAAGCATGCATGTGATCCACCGGGATTCGAACCTGGGTTACCACATACAGATTGTAAACACTAACCATTACATCAAGGCAATTACTGTAATATAAATAAGGAACGCCCGATTCTTAACATTAATCCTCAATTACAAACCCCAATGTATTTTTATAAACTAATTAAAGCATATGGTCCTCCCAGGATTCGAACTCGAGACACCACACCCAGAACACAATTATCTAAACTATTACACCACCAACACAGCAGCACAAAGCTACTCTATCTAGGAAGCTTGCCGTGGGAGGAAGATCAGTTAAAAAGGCTGTTATTGGGCACCATGTTGTGTGGGGGCTCCTCAGATTATCAACCCTTGCTAAAAATATGCTTAATCTTTACATGTTTAGAGTTCAGATATATATATACTGCATTATAATTTGTAATGTTCAAACTAAAACAAAAGCTTGGAAGAACCCAGTAAAAAGACTAAAAAATGCAATAAATAAAAGTGTAGCAAATCTTGTTATAGTCATTCTATTACGGTCAGCTCAACCCCTTGTCCAGGTTTAGTAGAGGAAAAAGTGAATGTACAGTCAAATTAAGTATTTCACCGCTATCTAGGATTGAGTAACACCCCGTTCTTAATGTTAAATCAATTACAAATGCCAATGTATTTTAATATACTAATTAAATCCTAGTGCTCCCGGGATTCGAACTCGGGACACCACACCCAGAACATAAGCATCTAAACAGAGCTAAACAGATATTAACTCTACTCTCCAACGCGGAGATTAATACTAGGCTAGTCCATCGCCGTTCAAAACAAAACTCTAGGAAGTTAAAATATATAAAGCTTTAAAACGAACTCAAAAGTATACAGTAAAATGTCTGTTTAAGAGTAAAGTTATTGAAATATTGATTTTGACTGTATAGAAGATTAAGACAGTTTAGAAGATTAGGGCAGTTTAGAAGATTAGGGCAGTTTAGAAGATTCGGGCAGTTTAGAAGATTAGGGCAGTTTAGAAGATTAGGGCAGTTTAGAAGATTAGGGCAGTTTAGAAGATTAGGGCAGTTTAGAAGATATTTTGGTTAATCCTAGCTATGTTAGTTCTACAGGTTAGTTTGAGTTAGGTTAGGAGCTGGGGTTGACCTGACCGTGGAATTCACATTAAACTTCTATAGCCTACAGTACAGTTATTGAAATAAGTAGTTTTGTTCTGGACTCTTCTCATATTTAGCCCCATTAGTTAGGCAATTTTAACACTTTTCGCCCTATGTATATTTTATTTGATCCTGGCAAGCAATAGCGAGCCTGCAATTTAAGAGCACCCAGCCCTTGGCCGGGGCATTTTTCTGCCAGAAAATGCACAAATAAATTTCAAAATAGAGTCTTGGGGTATTTAGTTTAGTTTCATTTAAGTCTTAGAAACTCAATAAATATCCCATTCTTGTCCCAATGCAAGTCTAACAGCCCCCACATACCATGATGCCAGAGAACCACCCTATGACCTTAACTGCTTACCCATATTGGTAAAGTCAGTGCATCCAAAACTAAACTGAATTTCATATAATTAATAATCAAATTCAGAAAACTCAACATTGAACTCAATTGCAAAACCAGACCACTCAACGGGTAGAGACTAATATATCAGCATATACTATACACTGCATTACAGGTTTAAGACCAAACTCTACTGTAAATTTCAATGGTTCGTGTCGGCTACCCCCAGCTATGGGGTATGTGCCTGAGTATCTATATACTGTACATCAAAACGGCAAACATAGGGCCTCTAGAAACTTTAAGCAATTTTTTGGAGTTTGGGTGTTTGGCAGGATCACTCAAAGAATAACTTCACAACCATGATTACATGGTTCGGCCTTTAATTATTTCCACAACTATTTTGATTAGCACCTTTGCGATTATCGAAGTATTCCCAGTTTTAGTTTGTTTATTTTGCAAAGTTTTAAATTTTAATTAGTATACACCAGGGACAGTCACTACTCTCAAGGACAGAGTCCGTATACTGGTGGCTGGGATTAATTTTTCACAGCCAGAGGCCTTCTCTGGCAAACTCATTACAGTTGCCACTTATAACTAATTTGGATATGTGGAAATATAGTTTCTGCAGTCTGCCCTACAACACAAGAGGCTCATTTGTTTTTTCTGAACTGCCTGTGACGAGTGCCTCCAAAAATTTAAAGAGGGACATGGCCAAAATAAAGGAACGTTTGAGCCAAAATGCCTGGACACCGAGCTTGAAGCAATTTGAGTCATATAACCCAGTGATAATTTACAATAACTACTACTTATCTTTTATGAAGGTTTGTGATCCGGCCGGTGGTGGTAGTTATTTCCCCAGACTGTCCGGCCGATCAGTCCCGAGTACGGTGTCGAGGGTTGTTGGCAGTGTCTGGCAAAGAAAAGGTTAGTCATTATGAAAATATAATTTACACAGGCCTCAAAATCTAATATATTTTTTTTAAATGCAAGCAGAACAAATTTTAAAAACTAAGCAAATTGATGAAAAAATTCACTTATTAACACTGCACTATATTCACAAGGCTAGGGCATAACCAGGTTGTAGAGACTTGACATTTGCCCTCAACATTTGCAAATGCAACAGATTTATGTATATACTCTGGCACATTCTGGGGGTGACAGAGCCCCAACTTTTAGGGTCCGGGACCACTTTTAGTGTTCCCTCGCCCCTTTCTCTGTCTCTTCTAATAAGTGAACTTTACAATGAGAGGAAGATTCCTAGCCACCTGCCCCCAAAAACAGATAAAAATTAACTTAATTATGGTTCAAGTACAACAATAGATTTAGCTTATGTATCTTTCCAGTCAATTATCAATATTATCTACCAATAATTATTTCTTAAAACTAACTATTTATAAACTACAAATTAGCACGAGAGGAATTTGAACAGGTGGAAAGTATTTGGGAGATTTAGACTGCAGTGCAAGAAAAGTAAAAATAAAGATAAAATATGCAATAGAAAAATGTGATTGAAGAGCTTTAAATTATTCTGAATGGAAGATTAGAAATTTATACCATGAATAGGTCACTAAGGAACATTTACAACACATTGAGTTTTGAAAGACAAATACCACTTCAGATATGTAGAGTTATTTAATTATAAAAGCCGGTATTAACAGGCTACAATCTTTACCTAGGCCTCAGAAGTGGCCAGTTAATGCAGAGGATATCAATAGAATGCAACACAAGGAGAAGAGTTAATTATGTAGAGCAGATTAACCAGACCACTGAGCTCCATTCGGAACTCTCATAGGTCTGGCCCGAAGGATGCAGGATAGAATAACTAATGATGAGCCGAAGAGACTTTTAGGTAGAGAGTATTAGCTAGGTGATGCCTACAAGTTAACTGGGCTAGTATAGACAGAGAATGGATGAACAAAATTGGGTGAAGAAAAGCAGGTCTGTGATTGTGGAGGGAGCTCCACCTAAAAGATAAATTTGTAAAAAAAAAAAAAAAAAAATCCGGATGAACTGTTTTTATAATTAATTATATTTAAAAAAATGCACCTCTATTGCATGAAAGGTCCGAATATTGCCAAAGAAACTGTTAAAAATGTTAAAATTGCCCAGTGTTATACAATTTCAGAACTAATGGGGTTAAACATTGAGAAGGGGGTCCAGAAAAAGCCAGCCATTCCCCCCTTAATGCTTAAAGGGGGATGATAGTTTTTTTCTGGGTACCCTTCACCCTCACGTTTAGCCCCATTAGTTTAGAAATCTTCGGTCTATGCCAACTAGTTTAGCGATATTAATAACTTTAAAACTTTTCTTTGTCAATATTAGGACCTTTGACGCCATTAAAGTTTCATTTTTTTCCTGCCGACCGATAGCGAGCCTGTAGTTTTAAGAGGAAACTCCTTTCGGTTGGGATATGTATACCAAAAAATTATAAATTTAACTTTACAGGGGATCACGAGTCTGAGCGGGTGGTGGTGGATGGGATAAAATTCCAAATGAAGTCGCTACTTTTAAGCTCCTCGGTGTTCTAGTGGTTTGGGTGTTTGAGTGCTGCAGCACTGGCCTGAGCTCGAACCCTGGCTGGGGCATGACAATATTAATTATATAAAAAAAAATTACCTCAATTGCATGAAAAGTCCGAATATTGCCAAAGAAACTGGGTTAAAGATTTTAAAATTGCCAAAGGTTATAACATTTCAGAACTAATGGGGCTAAACATGGAGAAAGGAGTCCAGAAAAAGACAGCCATCCCCCCTTAAGGGGGGATGGCTGTTTTTTCTGGGCCCCGTCTCCCTCAGGGTTAGCCCCATTAGTTTAGAAATCTTCAGTCTATGCCAACTGGTTTAGCGATTTTCAGAACTTTAAACCTTTTTTTTGTCAATATTAGGGCCTTTCACGCCATTAAAGTGTAATTTTTTCCTGCCGACCGATAGTGTAGTTTAAGAAATAATTGCCTTTCATTCAGGATATCTATTCTACCAAAAAAATTATAAATTTAACTTTAATGGGAATCACAAATCTGAGCAGGTGGTGGTGGATGGGATATACAGTAATTCCAAATGAAGCTACTTCTTTTAAGTTCCTCGGTGGCCTAGTGGTTTGGGTGTTTGAGTGCTGCACTACTGGCCTGGGTTCGGGGCAGGACAAAATATTAGTTTTATAAAAAATTGACCTCAATTGCATGAAAAGTCCGAATATTGCCAAAGAAACTGGGTTAAAGATGTTAAAATTGCCAAATGTTATAAAATTTCAGAACTAATGGGGCTAACCATGAAGAAGGGGGTCCAGAAAAAGCCAGCCAGCCCGCCTTAATACTTAAGGGGGGGGGATGGCTGTTTTTTTTTCTGGGTACCCGTCTCCCTCACGTTTAGCCCCATTAGTTTAGAAATCTTCGGTTTATGCCAACTAGTTTAGCGATTTTCAGAACTTTAAACCTTTTTTTTTGTCAATATTAGGGCCTTTCACGCCATTAAGGTAACTTTTTTCCTGCCGACCGATAGCAGTAAAATTGACACCTGGATGGAGATTATAATGTAAAACTTACAAAATAAACAAACCAAAACTTATACGAACACAGTAAAGACAATACTACTAATCAAAATCGCTATGTGGAAACAACGCTTAAGCAAAATTTATAAATAAAAGAACGATCCACCACATAGGGTGTACATTACTACATGAAGACTACAATTAGTGTCAAAATGTTCTAATAAAATCAAATTTGCAACCTGACAAGACAATAGTACAAAATACATAACTTCACTAACTATAGTGCCATCGGGTAAAGTCTTAAAACAGTAGGCTGAATGGATACAACCCAGAGAGGGAGAAAAAAAATAGGTAGACCCCTTTAAGAGTTTATCCAGCAAAAGTAGTTAAATTTTTGTACTTGCGAGGGCTTTTACTTAAATATAATTTTTTAAGTGCATGCGGAGTTACATGGAGGGATACAGACTAATGAGGAAGTAAGGAGGTGTGGTGTGTAAGTAGACTGGAAAGTGTGAAAATGAACACCTTGAGATGGTTTAGCCATATGGAGTGTATGAAGCGAGAGAATGACTAAGAGGGTTTACGAAAGTAAGATGGAAGGACAGTGAGGTAAACCGAGAGAAAAGTGGAAGGATGGAGTGAAGTACGAATGAAGGTGGTGCTAGTTGGGAGGAGGGGAATCTACCGACTGGAGACAGGTACATGGGGGCGTTTCGTTCGTGGCCATCCCTCCAGGGATTACGGTGTCAGGCAATAGACATGTCAATCTTCGCAAACATTTTAGTCGCCTCACACGACATGTGAGACACTTGACCCACTTTACCCCACAGTAGACTAGAGGCCCATATACCACAGGTGATAATTAACACTACGTTCTTAACATTAATCATCAATTACAAACCCCAATGTACTTTAATAAACTAATGAAAGCATATGGTCTTCTTGGGATTCGAACCCGGGACACTACACCCAGAACATAAACATTTAAACCATTACCTCACCAACAGTTATAACAAACTAGTAATGTACTTATCTTTGTGGATGTTTAGAAGTATAGTTGGCTGCCATGAAGGGTTATTACCAGTCCCGTCCAAACACCACCATTACGCGCTACACTAAACCACCACCATCTGTGGAAAACATTAACTTGCTAGTATTTGAACCAAAAGTTCAAAATCTAAATTTAAATACAGTATATACAAGGTTGATTGTTGAATAGAACACTTTGTAGACTAAGCACTAGGCTATCAAGACTGTTAAAGGTTTATGCACAAGCCTACGATATATTCTGCATTAATAAATTAAAAGTGCAGCTTATGTAAGCAAACAAAAATAAGAAATCTATAGATGGTAGTTACTAAAAGAATACCGGTAGAGGGGAGGTGAACGGGCAGCGAGGGAGATTTAGACCAAGAACGAGATTGATTAAATCAAAACCTACAAAACAGTCATGTGGAGTGGCTCCACCTGACCGATTCAGGAGCATTGAGGCGATTTGTTTGTGGCCATCCCCTCAGAGATGGAGCCATCTAGCAATAATCTATTAAAATCTGTGTCCAAAATTGCTATTATAATTAAAAACTTTCAAAATAAACAAACCAAAACTGGGACGACACATGCAAAAGAACTTCTAAATTGTTATGTAGAAATAATGCTTTAATCAAATTATTTTTTTAAATAAAAGAAACTACAATGTGTACGTACATCACTACATGGTCAAGTTAATTTTACTATTTTGGTGTGAGGTTTAGACATTAGGCCAGTAGCAGTTCCATGGGTAGTCTCTTTTCATGAACTATATATAGAGGGTTATTATGTAAAACTTTCAAAATACACTATACAAAACTGGGACAAGATAAAGGCAAAGTAACTAATAAAAATAAATGTGGAAATAACTTAGTTTTTTACACCAACCAACTTATCATCTGAAATCAACAAATACATGTGGCACTCCGAGGACTCTAACCCAGGATACATCTAATTTCCGCGCACTGTGCATTACGCTATCAAGACAGTTAAAATAAAAGTACAATCCATCACAAGTGTAAATCACTACATGAGCAAGTTAATCTGGTTCCCAAGCAAACTAATCTCACATGTACAGTACTCTATACTGCATGGGAAACACTTCATACACTGCCACACGTCAGTATACCAGAGATCCATATACCCCAGCTGATATCTATTGTTTTATTAATTTCACCACACCACCAAACCCGAATGAAATTAATGAAAGCACATGTCTGATCTACCGGGATTCGAACCTGGGTTATCACTCAGATTTTTAGACACTAATTATAAAAAATAATTTACTTCTCTTGAAGGTGTAAAGTGTAGTTAGCTGCCAAGAAGGGTCATCGGTCTGGTCCCAACACTAAAATCTGTGATAAACATTTAATTACTAGTATTTTAACTAAAAGTTCACAATCTAATACCCCCAGGTAAATGCTTAATTTTGTTTATGGAAAATGTCTAAAACAAACAAAAATACGTAATTACACTTAACTGAAAAATATGGAATGGCAATTAAGTTTTCTAAACATGGCTATTACAAAATAATATTATAAAGAGTTGAGTTATCGGGCGTATCACCTACCTCTGACCGGGTATATAGTGTTTACTATACCCCTTTGAAAGCACATTAGCCTAACCTATCCTAGTATTATAGGTGGGGGCTGTCGCCCCCACACTCCCTCCCCACTGTTTGACAAACTCTGGTGTTTACACTACGTACGCCTGTTAAAAACTAATTCCGAGAACTATTCACTGAAGTCCGATTCATCAGGGCAGCCACCCTAGCCCAGCTCTTGAGCAGGGAGTGCATGGTGGTAAAAAACTAGTTTATATTGTAAAACTTCGAAAATAAACAATCCAAAACTTACACTATCACATTAATAAGAAAACTTCAAAATCGCTATGACAGTATATGCACAATAAAATTCTTAATTATATGAAGATAACTATGTTTTAAACCAATTTTAACATTCACATGAATTTCCTAGTCTACTCTTTATATTATCAACCACTTATTGGCTAAATTGTCAAAGTAGTTATATATACTGCACTCTACTCAAATTGGATTAAGTTAGTTTTTGAAAACAAATTTTGGATAAAATCAATTTGCATAATTCATAATTTTACATTCACAGGTCACTTTATATGCAGTTGCGTATAAACTTTCATAAATTCGCTTGATTTTCAGTATAAGGAAGGCGTCCCAGCATCACAGAAATAAGAATAAAGTGAAAAATTAAAATTAAATAAAAAAAGACCAGCACGTAAGTATAAATAAACAGCCACACTATACGAAAGTTCTGTATATACTTATAAATTAGCTTTGTTATTCTGGCATAAATCCAATATAAAACTTTCACAAATAAACTAACCAAAACAGACAAAATAAAGACGAAACTTACAAAAACCAAGCAAGATGTCCCCCAGCACCACAGAACTCAAAGAATTAAGTTAAAATTTAATAAAATAAACAAGACTAGCATTATCATTTAAAACTTGCAAAATAAACATACCCAAACTTATACAAACAGTAAAAATACAAAACTAACCAAAATCGCTATGGAAGAATTATAAATAAATCTTACCGGCCAACACTAACTAAACTCCTAGTCAACTCAACCCATTGGTAAGGTTCACTTTAATCATTAGCCCTGGTTAGATTGAGATAGATTATACGCTTTAATTTCATCCGACTGTAAATCAAATCCCTTAGCAGCTAATTTTTAGATATTAATGGAAAAATATGAAACTACGGTCTCTGCATCATTAAGTTCATACAATTAGCACCATATTTCACTACATTATCAAAATCTTTATGGGAACTTTGCAATTTACCGTCAGTTAAAAAGAAACTAGGTATAGGTTAGTTGTGTGTGTGTAAGTGAGAGTCTGAGTGTAGGGAGTGAGACAGTGAAGCACGGGAACGAGGTGGCTTCAGAGATGGGGTCGTTTCGGGCCATGAGTGAGCACCGTGCCTCATGTGAAGGCAAGATGGCAGGTGCTCGTTGTACTCTACGTGCTTCACATGTCTCACTCCCTAGACTAGAACAAGACCTCACGGGCTTCACTGTTCATTGTAAAGCGGTTAATGTTAAGGCTCTCAGCCTATGCCCGAGAGGAAGTAAGTTGGAATATAGAAAAAAAAAAAAAAAAAACAGTAGTAGACTGGAACCACTAATATTTGGAGTTTTTAAATTATACCGGTACTAACTTAAGTTAGGTAGTTAGATTAGGCTAATAACTAAATTGCACCATTTCAAAACATTAAATATGAAGGAAAACTAGAGAATTAAAACAAATCTATGTTAAACTATTTGGAGCCATTGCTAGAATTCTACAGATAGTGTAATTATATATAAATTATAATAGAGCAACAGATCTAATAGTTAATTACCCCATGCTTATTATTTTTAGCAATTAAGTGTTAAAAGTATTACTATAAACTGCTGTAAGTTACTTTGTGTTAGGACATCGCATATGTCAGGCTACCCTGATTATAGTCAGTTCAATTTTAACCCAACTTATTACTACATTTTTCGCTACAAAATCTTCGGAATACTGTAGCCGAGTAATGATAAACATCCCAAATTACCCTGCTAGAAAAAATAGATTTTAGTAACAGTAGGTTAGTATATAGGGTTAAACTGACTAGTTGTTTAGGTTGCCGTACAAAACTCTTTTCAGAATTGGTTTACCATTTAAACGAAGATCAAAGACATTGGTATAAAGTAAAGATTCATTAACGCAAACTAGGAGCTGTGGTAATTGCAAAACTAACTATATTAACTCCCTTCACTGGCCCATCAGTCATCACCCCTTCCAAACGGCAACAAAGCGTAAAAGATAAGAAACTGTTAGACATAAATCATCAATTACAAACCCCAATGTACTTTAATATACTAATCATAGCATAAGGTTCTACCGAGATTCAAACTCTGAACACCATACCCAGAACCTAAGCATCTAAACCATTACACAACCAAAACTACTTCGCAGCACTGGCCCATCACCCTTCCATGTGGCAAAAAAGCGTGAAAGTATGATATAATATAAAACTTCCAAAATAAAAACTTATACGAACACTAAAGTCAAAACTAATCAAAATCGCTGTGGAAGAAACGCTTCAGCAAAGTAATTATAAATAAAAGAACAATCATTTATGGCTACCCTGTTCCTGTCTCCATTATTGTCCACCAGTTAATGCACAATTCTGCCCAAGAACAACCCTAACCTATCCTAGTATTATGGGTGGGGGCTCCCGCCCCAAACACCCGCGGATTGAGTAAAACTGTTAACTGTAGAAATCCAGTTGGTGTGGAGTAATAGGCCTAGCCTATATTATAAAAATAGAGTCAACTTTGAAAAGACATTAGCCTAACCCAACAACCTTACCCAACCTATCCTAGCATTATGGGTGGGGGCTGCCGCCCCCACAACCCGCTGGTTGGGTAACATTGCAAAAAACAGGATTATTGGACATAAATTAGGCTACTCCGGCAACGAGTGGGCCGAGAGGTTCACAACAATAACAAGTGCGGCGGCGGACGTAAGTTAAAATTAGAAATAATCTAGTTTATTACGGTACCCATTAATTTCCGGAAGTTTCAAGGTATGGGAAAACAAATTTACCTTTATGTTACGGTACTTTCCATGAACTATTAAGATTGCGCTGCCATCCTAGTTGTGGCGCGGCTCTTAAATATTGACCTAATAATAAAATATAATTATTACTGTACTTATCTGTGACGTGTGGAGAAGTTTCAGCCTGCTGGTTAGTTAGTCTAAAAGGTATTCGACGCAGGGATCAAACTCCGCACCCATCTGTACCGGTGGGGATAGTAGACATTAGAATATTAGAAGCCTTGCCTAAGCTTACTTAAATGTGGCACACCAAGACATGGCCTAATATGAAACTCCAAAACTAGACTGGGCTAAATATTAGGCGAAGAATCAGAAAAAAAGTTTGCTCAGATTTGTCAGTTTCAGTAAAAAAAACTAAAAAATTACGGCCTAGGCTTAATAAAAAAAAATAACCTAAATAGTTTAATAAAGTTTGCTCGGATTAGGCCAATGTTAAAGAGGGTGGGGGCCAGTGCTCCCCCACAACCCACCATTTTTCACCTAAATTTCCCTTACCTACTGTAAAAGCGCGATTAACCCAATAAATGCCGCCATTTGACTATCTTCAGATTAATGAATAATGGATAGCCTAGCCTAAGTTAATGCATAGCCTAGCCTATCTTCCACTCAAACTAGGCTATGAAAAAAAAAATCCTTGGAAAAATTAGAAAAATCTTAAATAAGGCTGCTCGAAGTCTTTAAATGGTAGTTTTAGTGTGTATTATACTGTAGGCTATATTCAGTTATTCCTATATTAGGCCTAGCCTACCCCTATAGTATCCCTCAACTCAAAAATTCCCAAAGTCTCTGCCATCGGAATTGCAACTAGGAATGAGAATGGCCACACAAATTGCTTACCTCACTTTTTAACTATGAAAAACAGCAGAATACAGTTGTAAAATAGAACTGTAAAAGTCAGTTAGTTCACATTATCGATCGTAGCAAACAAGGTGGCCAAATTCGCCACCGGTCAATGGCGGCGACCAGCTGCTTCCGTGTACATCACAAATGGCAGATGCGAGCCACATTTGCGATCCACAAACTTATTAAAGGGAACACTACTTACAAACCGGACTAAATTTTCGCAGACCACGTAATCAGATTACCCCAAATTTAGTGAAGTCATTTAGTTATAGCTCAATTCTGATTGGCTGTAGTCTGCTAGTTTCCGAGCTCACGATCACCGATAATTTATAGAAGAAATAGAATACTCTGATTACCTAAACAACGAAAACTATAATAAGAAACTTACACCAACGCTAGATCGTCGAAACTACTGCAAAACAGTTGGATCTCACGGCAACTGAAGAGGGTGGCTTCCGAGCTCCCGATCACCAACGATGTTCCCGCACGAGTGACCACTCCGGCTCCAGTCCAGTCAACTTTGCCTCGCCCCGCCTCCCCCCCCACCCCCTTCCTCTTCCCGTTCTTTCTCTCTGCTCACCCCCCTCCTCTTCCCGTTCTTTCTCTCTGCTTTTATATTTGGTGAGGTTCGAACACCCTTGGTTGAATCATTTCGCGGCAATTTAGTCAATTTTGGGTTGATCGAATCTTTACGTCTCGATATTATACAGCTTAGAAAGGGCCTTTAGTAATCAAGGCGGAAATATATCTCAATTAACCTTTTGAGTTCCACAAATACCTTCTGAACTTTATAAAATCGTCTAACAATGGCCCGAATATAATGAAGCCAGGTGTCATGGTATTGTTGACCGAGTTAAAATAATTGTTTCACTCGCGTATTCGAACCTTAATGCTCTATATTTAGCATAAAAGTCGCTATATTCGCAAACCAAATTTTAAAATCCGCTAAATAAAGCCTGAACCGTGGCTACAATAATTAATGTTGGTGGATAGGCTACAAAACAAAGAATATGACTCGATAAATGTCACATTTTATTAATGCTTTAGAACAGTTATAATCTCCAAAAACAGCTATAATTAACATTGATAGATAACAAAGATTATTTCATACAGTAAATATCTCAAATATCTAGCATAAAAGTTGCTAAATTAGCAACGCTGCTCCAGATTGTTGACGATTCGACTCGCGTAAACGAAACGATACTCGCTTATTTTCGTAATTATGCTGTTTAATCCACTTATGTATAGTATATATGGGTAATAAATGCTCACACTTTATAGCTTTAATTTTAAAATGTATTTTATAAATAATGGTGGTTAATTAGCCAGAATTTTGCACAATTCGTAACACGTCTGATTCGACTTCATATGAAGCACCTTTTATATTATCCACATGTTAGAGACCCCCGTGCGAGGCTGGTGTGGAAGGTGCTGATTGGCTTATTTGAAATTTCCCGAGTTATGATAGGCTACAGACCTACAGTTATACAAGAGTCATTCCCTAATTACAATATTTCAAATTTGATGAATCTTTATAATAATGAATGCAAAATTTATGTTTTTAGCACAAACGAAATTACAAAGAATATCCTACAACCGAATCCTAAGTTTGCTAAATTATAATGAGTTTTACTGTTTTAGTGGGAGTTTCAAGGGAGATAGGCTAAATAATTATGAATGTGGAACTCGACTTTTTAACATGACTGTACTAAGGGTAGATCTATGCTGGCTATGGATAGAAATTTGAAGCCATTTTTACGGCCAAATTTATATCTGGTGTAATCATACACTATTTATATCTGGTGTAATCATACACTATTTATATCTGGTGTAATCATACACTATTTATATCTGGTGTAATCATACACTATTTATATCTGGTGTAATCATACACTATTTTCAATGCTATTTTGATTACCAGTAAATAATTTAGCCTACTTAGCTTAGGAATAACCTCTAGGAATCAAAGGGGTATTTAAATTAACCTTCCCATTCTTACGGATATTTCCTAAATTAAAAGAAAATAGTCTGTAAGTAGCTCAAATTAACCCCTTCGCTGTACCGGCAACGTTTTTTCAATTGTATTCTTGGTATATCGAGACGAATTTGTGGAGTTTAACAAGGATATGTGGTAGTTAAAAGGGTTAAGCGAGATAGTTCGAAGCCTGTTAATTGCTGGAGACCCTTTTTAAACCGAATAAAATTGTCTAAATATAGCTAGAATAAACTTTAAAAGACGTCGCCGGTACAGAAGGGGTTAAAGGCAGAAAGCTTAAGTATTCCCTGGCTGACCCTTCCTAAATGATAAAACTATTAGCTTAATTACTCAAGTCGTTTATGAGTTATAGAGGGCAGTGGTCTAGATAATTGGCCTACCTATTATGAATGGACTATAGTAATTGACCACTTGCGAGTTTCAGGCTATAAGGAAGTTGGAGCCGTGAACATCGATATTAACCCGTCCAGCCCCGGCTAGTTTTGTAATGTTTGTTCACCAGAACCCGGCCGGTTTTCAAAAAATGGTTTTATTCAAGAAACAATAACGAATGGGTTAGGAATGAAGGAAAAACCACTAAAAACCGCTCAAAAAGTGTTATGCCCTGTTTTTCTACAGGTTTAACTTGGGTAATGTGAGTTCTGAATGACTGGGTATAGAAGGCTGCATGCACAATACAAGGTATGAGGAATAGAGAACACAAAATAAACACACAGTAACACGACACAAGTTCACGTTTATTGAAATAAAGAAATAAAGAGCATAGAAAGATAGTTATATTTGCACAAAACAAATGATAGAAGGGAACTGCTAGCATTTGCGGATTTGGATGGAGCCTAGTCTCCCACTTCCAACGTTCAGGTATATTCTTCTGATCACGGGTTTAATTAGCAAGTTTATATTTTACTGGAAGACCTCAATATATTCGTATAATTCACTGTCACTGATTTTACCTCTTGCTGGCTGGTCGCGTGCCCACGTAGCAACTCACAGTTAGGATTAGACGCGTATATTATAGAACACGGAAATCTCTAGCAACCTCATGGGGGTACTGAACTAAGTTTGATATTCTTAAGGCAGAAATATGTAGAACACGAATCAGTGGGCGAACGTTAGATATCACTAGAGTTTTAATATCTGAATAAGGTAATTACGAGAGTCAAGGTCGCCTGTTAATAAAAAAACACTGATCGCTTAGTACGTCCCAAATGGAATGGTTAAATATGAATTACACTGGGCAAGGTCTTAGCCACTTTATAGAAAGTTAATAGGTGCGTATCAAGCTAGTACTATAACACTTAGTACTAGTAACATGAATCTTGAATAGTATGGGTAGATCTGGTCCTGGTTATCTTGCTTCCGGTGATGTTGGGGGCTAACGACTGGTTCCTCGGCCGTCCAGATGGTCCAAAATGTAGGAAGTTCTCAAGTCGGATCTCTTGATGATCGTTGCTGGCTACACACTTATATACCCACGAATTTGTGTGAAGGTTATAAGGTGCACGTTAGGACTTGTACATGGACAGATGCTTCTATCAGTCTTCTCTGCCACGGAGTCTGCCGGATCTGGAATCTCTCAACTCCGGAACAACACAAGGGCAGAGCTAGAGGTAAACTGCAGGGTAGTGACCACTGGTTGGTGTCTAGCTTTCAACTGATTTGACTGGGGGCCGGAGGTAGATTTATAGGCTCGGTTCTGGACCCTGCAGACAGTAGGGATCTCGAGTCTTATGGACTTAATTGAGCTCTCAATAGATATGGGGACTAGGTAAGATGGTATTTACTGTTGTGGCACAGGGCGATAGGAAGCCTTTATATTTTCATATAACTGAGCCTTAGTAAGAGGTACTATTTTTGGCTATACTGGACGTATTTAGGGGAGAGAGACTGGATCTACTTTGCGAGGAGGATGGGGACAGCTGTGATAGGAGTGTCTCTCTAGATTGTTCAATCTTCATTCTATGGTATAGCTGAGGTGCTAATTTAGTGATCAGAGCATGCAAGAAAGGTAAATGGTTTATTGTGAGGTAATAGAGGTTAGTAAAGGTGTTAGTCATTCATGGTTAGTTCATTGATAGGAAGAATTCCTGTGCTACCTGGCAATGACTCGAGAGTCAAAACAGGGGCCAGGTATACCTCCGCGGGGGTGGGGGTCTCCCTCCTCGGGTGGGCAAAAAGGGGGAGCTGGGCGCCCTCTCTGATATAGTCGTCCGGCGGCTGTGGCTAGGGGCTTGCCATATCACCAGTGTTTGTAATAACCCTCTGTGTATGAGACAGATGTGAGTGTCTTTAATACCAAAACCGAAGGTGCCTTAGCTAGCTGGTTTTACTCGGCTGGTTGTTAATTGTAGGGTTTGCTGGATATGGTGGAGACTGGGTTGCTAACTCTGCCACATTTATCTGGAAGTATGACAATAGAAGTTAGTTACTGGCGGGGCGGCTAGCCTCGCACCGACGACCATTGGGTGCAGGGTTGTGAATGTGTTGTAAGAGAATAGATGGCATGCAAGGGGCTAGTAAAGTTCTAATGTTGTTCTGGCCTACTAAGTGAAGGTAGGCTGGATAGGAGTATATATATAAAAGGTTGGAGAGCGTTAGTAACGGACAATTCAAGGATCTTCAAGAGGTATGAGAGAGAGGCTAGGTCGGACAAGAGTCGAGAAGCGCGGGTGTCTTAATGAGAGGGGGGGGAGAGTTCAAGGGCTACAGGGAAATTTTGCCCCTAAGGTCCCTGGGCGTGGGGGTGGCATTAGGCTACAATTGATATGGAAGTTTGAAAAGGCAGTAGAATACGTTAGCCAAATGCTACCGGGGAATGCAACTATGGGGTGGTATATGAGTCTGGAAAAGATAGAGTTATGTGATCAGTCAGAGGGTTATGGATACTATTAGTTGGCCCTGGGAACTGCGTTTTCTATTAAATATAAAATACCAACCACAGTGGCAGTTCGTAGGGGTACTTAGTTATTGTTTCGGGGTACTTATGACAGATACTGATAACCAGGTTATCTTATATAATCTCTGGTTGGGGTAAGAGGTGTAAGACACGAAGTCAATTGGCGTAGTGTGGACTGTGGATACGAAGGAGGCAAGGGGAAGACGTATGACAATTGTGGAAAGTAAATGGAAAAAAGGTGAACACAATGGCGGATAAAAATACTTAACCTAAGGGTTGCATACATAGATTTATGGGGCGATGGGTCTTCAGAAGCTTAGTCTGGCAAGACAAGATGTTAGGGAATGTTAATATTAATACTTAGTTACTAGAGGAGCAATGCAAGGGGCGACTGAGCACGGGTTACATATATCTATACTCGTCATGGAAAATGATATAAGAGATCTAGGGACAGCGTGGGTGCTTTAACTTCTAAGATATATAACATCTACTTCTCGGATGCAAGAACATACATAGATATAATTATGGCTGTCTGATGTGTTGGCATTGGCTCAACGTCGGGACAGGCATGGGTGTTTTTAATATGAATGTATATTCCTGTTCATCATCTTTGTAGTTAATAAGTGTAGGACACGAGGGGTTAGTGTACGTGAGGTGTGGAAAATGGTCGGTTTTAGAAAAGGTAAATGGGTGTGTCCTGGAGCTGTTTAGCCCTGCGGGCTTGGGCCTGCCTGGAATGGCGGGCTCGGTCAGCTGGTCCTTTCGTTCTGTGGACCTTTCTTCCGGGTGTTTCTGTGTGGTGTTCGCTCGTGGCTTCTGTGGTGGGCTTCTTGTTCTGGGGCATTTTAAAAAGCTTAACCCTTAATTAGCGGCTCACCACATAAGTCGAGTTAAATAAAGCTGGACTATGTGGCGGCGCTCGACATAGGTCGAGTGGCAATTTCAGCACGTAATGTTGCTGAGAGAGAGAGACAAGTGGTGGCAGGAGACTAGCGAGCGTATGACTGCTCCAGACCACCGCGGCGAACCTACTGACACGAATCTCAGCTCCCTCCTCCCTCTCTCACTCGCTACATACTGAATTATATGGGGAAAGTACCGAATTACATGCTTTTTGCACTCGCGTTGCACGGTTATTGCAAGAAAACTAGCCATCATAAAAGGATCGTTATGGTGTCATTCGAAAGCTCTGTTTATGCCCTTTCAGGGATAGGTACTTGTTTTACGTTCTGGGTCTTATTTAGGCATGAAAATGATCATGTAAACAGCCCTATTTTGGCTAAAAACACCCCGCTGGGCGGTACATATAAATAAACCGCATAGGCCGCTCGTAAGGTGTTAAAGAATGGTCCTACAGAGCCCCCGAAAATGTATTTTACAAGAGTAAAAAATTGAAGGCAATTACCCCAAAAAAACAGGTTATTGCGCGCTCACGCGCACGCACGTGGACTTTGAGAGTTTTCAACCATCGACACGGTTGCCTGGGATACGTACACAGTTCCCATACAAATCTGAGCCCTCTTGAGTGGTTACACCTGAGGTTACGGTCGGCGCAATTAGGGTGACGCGCCAGGCGCGTCTCTGGGGCTGTGCGTTACATACATCGCCGACGCGTCAGGTGCGTCGCTGGGGCTGTACGGGTTAAAGAGAAATGTAATAATAATGTGGATTTCTGATGGATAAAAAGTATGATTAATTTGGTTTTATGTATTTTTAGATGTATTATGACCGTATTTTAGCTGATAATTCTACTAAATATTGATGGCCACAGCTCCAACTTCCTTAAAGACCGAAACTCGCAAGTGGTCAATTGCAAGATTTGATCTATAAGGAAGTTGGAGATGCGGCCATTGATATTTAGTAAAATGATCAGCTAAAATACGGTCTTAAAACATTTATAAATATATAAAATCAAATTGATCATACTTTTTATCCATCAAAAACCCACATTATTATTCCATTTCTTGCTAATATCGATGTCCACGGCTCAAACTTCCTTATAACCTGAAACTCGCAAGTGGTCAATTACAAACCCCCATTATATAACAAACAATTTGTATATATCGGTCGTTTACATATGGTTGAAATTAATGTTGTTTATGCACTAAGGGGATATGGCCTTATTTATTTGTTAATTGATATACTGTATGTATATATATATATATATATATATATATATATATATATATATATATATATATATATAGTTTCCTCCCTAGACCTCCATCAACCTGTACAAATCACTTCCTTACCCCCATTCAAAATACATTGGTACATTTTTCGGTAGACAAATGTCCCCGTCTAAAGCCAGTCACTCTTAAAATTACAGGCTCGCTTTCACTGGCCAGGAAAAAATCGACACCTAAATGGCACGAAAGGTCTTAATACTGACAAAGATATGGGGCGTAAAATCTTAAAATCGCAAAGCTAATGGCTCAACGTTATATAATTGTGCAGTTTAGGAAGGATCTGTGGTGGTAAAAAGGGTTAAGTGGTTTAGTTCGAAGCCTTATAATTGCTAGAGGTTCTTTTGAAAGTAAGAAAAATCGTCTAATAGTTGCCAGAATATAATGAAATACCGGTACTGAATGGGTTAATGGGGGATGGGCTGGTTTTTCTGTCCCCCTTCACCCTCGTGTTTAGCCCAATTGTTTATTTAGGTTTTAAGACCTTCGCCCCATTAGTATGTCGATTTTAAAACCTTTCGTCCCATTGCTATATCAATATCAAGACCTTTCGTGCCATTTAGGTGTCATTTGTTTCCTGGCGAGCGGTAGGAAGCCTGTAATTTTAAGAGAAACCGGCCTTCAGCCTGGACATTTTTCTACCGAAAAATGTACACATTTATTTAGAACGTGGGTCTAGGGAGTGGTTTTTTAAGCGTGATGAAGGTCTAAGGAGGAAACTAAAAAAACACACACACACAAATATAAAAATATAGGCCTACATAAATGAGGACATAAATACGCCCATTAAGGTAGAAATATATTATCTTATGCAGTAGTTAAATAATATAACCAAATAATTAATGGTGTTATGGCAAATTATTCATGTAAGTCAATCATACTTTGTTTTTTCATACATAAGGTTATCTATCTATATGCTCAGGCCCAATCCCCACTTTTCCTATTTTTTCACCCCTCTATTTTATTATTATTATTATATTTTTTTTTTTTTTTTTTTTTTTCTTGGGGGTGGCCCACTCAAGACAGAGCAAGAACTGGAAAACACAAAACACAAGACAAAACAGCGAACAAACACAGACAAAACACAAAATTCACACACATTATAGAGTGGGTATATATTGATGAGGCCAACTGTACAAACTAGTGACGGTTAAGGTTTCCCAGAAAGTTTAATGGTTTCGCTTATTTTCCACAATGTATGGGACCTCAATTTCGTTCAGGAAGGGTATAAATACGGAGAGAATTTTGCGAAATTATCAGTCGAGACTTGGACACCATACAATAAGGATCACCATCACCTCTCTGCTGTATCATCCAGATACTGTGAAGGTTATTAGTTTGATTATAATCCTGGTTAGATATTAGCTATTATATTAACTTAATTTGTTTTTCACCAATTGGTAACACTATATCACTTTTCTTTAAATTGGTCGCTTTGTTTCTTGTAGACTGGGTTATTTATAATTTAAATTAAACTGTTTCCCTTTACCATTATTTTACTGAATTTTCAAGTATGTATGTGGGCAATATAGGTATAATTCCATTAAATTCTAGAACAAAATACTAATAACCGTCCTGGTGGTGTAATGGTTAAGGTGGCAAAAATATGTGTGATAACCCGGGTTCGAATCCCGGTGGATCATATATACTTTAATTAATTTCACTGGGGGTGTGGTGGTGAGATTAATAAAAATAATATATATATATAGTCTGTGACTAATTGGCATTTTCAGCCACCTGGAGTGACTCCATTGTGTAGACTCGGTTTGTAAAAAAGATATGCGGTCCTGAACAGTGAGGGATGTTTTTCGTAATTAATAACTTTCAATTCAATAAAATACTAAAGCTCTGCCAAAGATCGACCAACGTCCTGATGTGGTGCACATCCAGAAATAATCTCGGCTCGCCAGCAATTGACATGCATTCAGTGTTTATGCATGTTTAGCCTGGTCCAGAGTTGAGGGAACTGGGTTCTAAGGCCTATTTCGTAATATATTTTTCAATTCAATTTATATATCGTGGTCCCTTGACCAGACAGTGGTGAAGCCAAATGTTTAGCTGTAAACATTCATACAAATTATAAGTTTCTCAAATAAAAACAAATCAGATTCACCCATTTCCCATGTCGATAGTTCCCGCCATTGGCCAGTTACGTCATGGTAAACCCGCCAGTTCGCGCCACATAAAATAACTTGGATAAGCTATTTCTATATTGTTAGAACAAATTGATGAAGCTTCTTCAGTATCATGTACCTAAAACCAAGCCGATCCCAATGGACATTTTAGTTTGAATAAGTTTCATCCCTGGAATTCACCTTGAAATGCACGGGTGTTTTCTTGGGAACTTAAAGCTTTAAATTTAATCAGATTTTAAACTAATGACCTTGTGCTTACCTTAACTGAGTTGTTTTTTTAGTTTAAGGAAGTTTACTTGAAACTTTTAATTTAATGCTAAAAGTTTAAGTTCCATAGGCCTGTAGGTTTATTTGTTATTAGTTTATAACTGTATAGGCCTATGGTTTGGAAGATTAATTTACTGAGAAGTTTAATGTTTTCTCTCTTAAGGTAATGTTTATGGTTTTGCTGAATGAACTTAGCCCATTAAACCTGTTCAGCCCGTGGTAGCCTACTCCAGCCCTGGGTCTACGGAATTATAACTATTGGAATCTTCGGAAGCTTTTTTTTTTTTTTTTTTTTTTTTTTTTTTAATTCTGAAAGGTTGTTCTGTACTAAAATGTTATGCAAATAAAAATTCAAATATACTTTAGTATTGACTTACCTGGAGTGTGGAATTTTATTTAAAATAATTATCTAAATGGGCCTAGTAGCCTATATAACTAAAACTACTAAAATGGCAGCCAAGCAAATTTGACCAAACTAGCCTATAACCTACATAAAACTAAAATTGGTGCACATATAATTTAAAAGTTTTGGTTAATTAGTAGGACATCCTTTATAATGTTATGTTCGCTGCCTTGTGTGGGCCGATCGGCTTTCTGCAGACAACCATTTTCGTATGTTATGTTAAACTATAATTAATAATGGTCAATATTTTAAACTCTCTACTGCTATTTTAAAGTAATTTTATTTTTTGGATTATTATTGTTATGCCCGGTCCAAATTGGAACGCGAGATATTCTTTGTACAATGAGCAGCTCTCTAACTGGATAGGTATACTTTAAATAAAGAGACAACACGGCAGGATAGTAAGCACACAGGTAACAAGTTAACATGGGTTTTATTCAGTTTAACACCTGGTTCATGGAGGAGCAAGACATATATTTTATACCTGTAACCTGGAGATCATCAACAACAATAAGAATAATTAAGACATACAATACTCAGGTTATCAAGTAAGCAATAGGAGTCTGACAATGGGTCCGGACTCAAGGTAATAATAATACTCCTAGGATACAATTATAAGGTATCCAAAATGGTGGAGGTACACCTCCTACCCAAATAGATCTCCGAGAGGATCTCAACAAAAGACAAGAGTGCAGTAATGGCAAATGCCGTCTGGATCATGCAATGATGTCCCCGGCATATAGTGACGTTAACTGACTCTAAAGCAATAATGGCCAAGTGGTCATCAACAATGAAGTGGGCTCGGAAAGGCTCACAAATGATATTAATACTATAGGTGTGCTAGATCTCACCTGGCAAAGATTAATCCTTAACTCTAATTGTGTACTAGCAAGGTGCTGAGGCAACAATCGTCGGGAGCTGAGATAGAGTGTGAAATCTATTAGAGTTATGAACCTGACAGAATGTTAAATGAATTAGGCTAGAAGTTATACAAAGGGACTAGATTACGTGCAAATTTGTGTTTGATGCTATGGGTCTTATATAAGCATGCCCCCTCTGTCGGGCTATGGGAGACCAATAACCCGGGAAGGTGCATATATAAGGATCCCCTGATAGGTATGTATACTGGGTCCCGGCAAGTGGGCTAATTAACGTCAATTTAAGTAGGGGGAAGAAAGACCTCTCGCAAGACTTAATGTTAATAAGAACCCCTGAAGATAACTTCTACCACAACCTTGAGTCAACTCTATACCCATAAACGGTACAAAAGCACTTCAAGGAGAGCTGTAGTGAAGAGGAGGGCCCGTAGATCGAGGGAGCATCCAGTAGTCCGGAGGGCGGCTGGGCGTGATGACTCCGGAAGTTGGTCCAGGGGGGGGGGGGGGCGGCTGGGTGTGATGACTCCAGCTACTGGTCCAGGGTGAGTCACAAGATGATTCCTTAGACCTTGGCGCCTACCACAGGACAACCGGGTTCCTCTTGCACTCCCACAGTGCAGTGATCCCCAAAGGATATGCTGGAGTTCTGCTACAAGGTTTGGGGGGTTAGGGTGACTAGCATAATGACCTACCTAGAGTGGCAAGCAGTCTAGATAGTGACATTATAGGTAGTCTAAGGGGGGTCAAGGTAAGTGTCTTCCTTCCTTGCTAGTTCGTGGAACTATCGGAACCATGTAGCAAAAAGAGAATCCAGAAAGGGGAGCCCAAAGTGGGTTGCCCAAAATTAGTCCTCTTCCTGATGGGGGGAACCCGATCTGGTAGATCTCAAGTTACTACACTATCTTCATAATCCCTTGAACAGAACAAGGTAGGAATCCTTTGGTACTTGGTTTGTGCACCGCATCGAAGGCCAGAAAGGGGGAGCCTAAAGTGGGTTGCCCAAGCTAGTCCTCTTCCTAATGGGGGGAACCCGACCTGGTAGATCTTCGATCACAGCACACAACTGACAAGTTGAACACCAGCTATCTCTGGCTGTTCTTACCCTGAACTAAATAATACCAAATGGCAAGCTTAGTTACTGATGTCCAGGCTGGGTGAGTATAAGGCAATCTTCTTGCCCCTACTTAAGGCGCCCGGCTTGAGAGGATCAAAGGCGCTGGGGTGGTGTTGGCGCGTGGTGGTTATGTCCTTGTAGCTCTGGGGGTGGCGCGCCTGGACTCTGGCTGTACCTTGTAGCTAGATGCCCCCGGGCAGATTCTGTAGCTGGTTGATCAGGCTGGGGAAGTCTAGGATGGTTAGCTGGGTGTTTAGCGTAGTTACCCCTCTGACTTTTCTCTCTGGTGGTAGGGGCCATAGAAGCTGGCTGGGCAGGGTATACTGGTGTAGTCCACTCAGGTCTTATGTGTCCCACCTGTCTCGTTGATATGCGGGCGATGCGGGCAGGAGTAGGGTTGGCTGCAGGTTTAGTGGCAGCTAGAGATGCGGTCTTATCATCCTGAGACCGCATCTCACTACCGTCTGGTAGAGAAAAGTCCCGACCCCGGGACTGGAGCTGGTAATGTCTTGAAGTATTATCTTCATAGACAGGGGTCAGGTGCTGGAGGAAGTGGTAATAAATGACTCCCTGGTTGTTAGGGGTGGCCATCTTGTCTCCGGTGAGGGTGAGGAGAGAAGAGGAGTCATAGTACCTCAAATGGTCGAGGAGTTGGTGAGGTGACTTGATTACTTTGGTGGAGTCCTTCCGCGTCAGGGTTATCATGTGAATCCGCATCTTGGTGGTGGTCGTCAGCGAGGGCGTTGTCGTGGCTGGAGGTGGTTGGAGAGTGATGACAGAGAGCCTGGCTTGGCCCAGGTCATGAGGTTGTGCGGACGCCGAATTACCAGGCTGGGGGGAGGAGCTTGGTGCGGACGCCGAAGTACCAGGCTGGGGGAGGAGCTTGAAGACGCTTGATCCTTAACCTTTCTCGCTTTAGGCTGGGACAGGGCTGGTTCCCATCTGGTGGGTGGCTTCACAGATCTTCCACAGCGGGTATGAGAAGGCAGTCTGGGAAATGGGGGAGATGGAGTTAGAGGTGACATTGAGCAAAATTTGGATATTGTTTTTCGCCTTGGAAGTTGAGAAGGAGGGGAAATAGAATGAGGAGAAGAAGGTAGGGTTTTAGAGATAGGAGGAGTAGGTGAGGGGTTTTTAGAATGGAAGCTGGGGGTTATAGGCAAAGTGGGGGGTATGTTAGTGAGTTGTGGTGGCGAGGGGGGAAGACTAGACGTGGCAAGATTAATTAAAGGCGATGGTTGAGAAGGAGGTTGCGGAGGTGAAACGAGAGGAGAGGGAGGAGGAGAGGAGATGTGAGAAGATTTGGGCTTAGGAATGTGGGAAGGGGTGAAGGTGACAGGAGGTGAAAGAGAAGAGGGGGAAGTTTGGGTTTGAGTAGAGAGAACAGGAGGAGGTCGATGTTTAGAAGGTGAGAAGGGGTGAACTGGGTGAGGCGAGTGGGAAGGGTGACAGGAGGTTGCAGTACAGGAGAGTGAAGGGCAGGCAAAGGAGAATTGAGAGGGGGAGTGGAAAGAGGTGGAGGGAGAGGGACAGCATGGTTGAGAGGGACAGGTCCGGAAAGACAGGAAGTTTGAGGGTGAAGATTTGAAACAGGGGTACAGTCAACATCCTGATCAGGCTCAGCTACAACAGTCATATTCTTATTAATAGGTTGAAACCTTCTGACAAACCTATTCCTATAAGTGCGAGATTCCCCATGATAGTTAATTATGACCTGGAAACAGTTTGGGATCCTAAGGACCTCAAATGAACCCTTGTACCGTGGCTTCAGTTTGGAGGGTATAGGTAAGATGGCGACCATGACTAGGTCGCCTACTTGGTGAGGGTTGTTCTTGGGGGCTTCATCAGGCTGGAGATCTTGGGTAAACTGGAGCTGACGTAGGCGGTTCCTGAGGTGGACGAGGTTGGTATTTAGACCTGGTGAGGCCTCAGTAGGGGCAGCTAGGTGACGTAGTGGTATGAGGAGAGGTGGGCTCCCAAAAACCATCTCATGAGGGGTGATCCCGTTGTCTCTGGGGCAGGTGTTTATTCCCCAATGTATGATGCGAATTTGGCTGGTCCAGTCCGATGAGTTCATCTGTTGGAGGCGGGCCTGGATTTGATTGGCGATGGTTCTATGAGATCGCTCGCAGATGGAGTTTCCTTTTGGCCAGTAGGGTGAAGAGTGGCTGATGTGAAATCCAAACATTTCGGAGTTCTGCGTCCAAATTTGTCCGGTGAATTCAGGGGCATTGTCGGAGTGGATTGCCTGTGGCAATCCAAAATAGGGAAAGACATGTTGTAATAATGCCTCGGTGACGGCCATAGCAGTGTGTTCTCTGGCAGGGCAGGCGATCACGTATTTTGAGTACGTGTCCACGAAGGTGATGATGTAGCGGTATCCCCTGTCGTTTTGTAGAGGTCCCATGACGTCCACTGCCAAAAGTTGCCAGGGTTTAGAAGCGATGAGTTTGCCGGAAGGTCCTGGGGTGCGTGTTTGGTCTTTTCCCAGGGTGGAGGCACGGCAAGCTTCAGTGATTTTCTTGGCCGTGGTGTAGGGGCGAGGAGTCCAGTAGATGTCTTTGAACGTGTTCACCAACTTCTTTTGGCCTAGATGGATCCCGTTGTTGGTGTGCAAGGAAGACATCATTTGTTCAGCATCCTCAGGCCCTAGTACGATCTGACCTTCTGGGGTAAAGAGGGCGTCACCCCTTCTTTGTAAGAGGCCAAAAAGTCGGGTGGAGATCCAAGTTGGTTTGTCGTTCTGGAGGTAGGCCTGGATGAGAGGGGGAGTGGTAGTAGGTGGTGGTCGAGGTTCTTGGATGGCGTTGAGTTCTGGTGCCAGTGGGAGCCGGGATAAGGCGTCTGCATTGGTATGGAGTTTTCCCGGCCTGTAGGAAATCTCAAAATCAAACTCCTCAAGTGATTCTCGCCAACGGACTGTTAGGGCATTCTTAGAGTCAGATTTCCTGAGCCATTGTAAGGCTTGGTGGTCAGTGATGATGGTGATCTTGACGCCAGCTAGGTAGGCCCGGAAGTGTTGGAGGGCCCAAACGATGCCTAAGCATTCTCTTTTAGTTACCGGGTAGTTGGTTTCTGCCGGGGTTAAGGTCCGGCTGGCACAAGCAATGATGTGCTCTCGTCCTTCTCGATTTTGGGAGAGGACTGCACCGACGCCGAGAAGGGACACGTCGGTGTAGAGTCTAAAGGGTAGTTGGTAGTCCGGAAAAGAGACGACAGGGGAAGACACGAGTAGGTCCTTGAGGGAGGTGAAGGCTTGGAGACGGTCAGGGGTCCACACAAAAGGTTCTTCCTTCCTAGTTAAGTCGTGTAGAGGTCTGGCAATGGCGGCGAAATTCTTCACAAACCTCCGATAGTAGGAGGCAAGGCCTAGGAAAGCTCTTACTCCTTTTACTGACTTCGGGGGTTGGATCTCCTGGATGGCTTGGAGTTTCTTGAGGTCAGGTGCAAGTCCTTCTTCTGACACCAGATGTCCTAAGAATTGGACCTGATGTCGAGCCATGGTGCATTTAGTAGGCTTCAGCTTTAATCCGGCTTGTCGGATCCTCTGGAAAACTTGGCGGAGGCGTTGGAGGTATTCTGCCCAGGTACGACCAAATACTATGATGTCGTCCAAGTACGCCAGACATGTTTCCCAAGTTAATCCCTGAAGTACGGATTCCATCAGTCGGGAGAAGGTGGCGGGACCGTTACATAATCCGAATGGCAGCACTGAGAACTCGTAAAGCTTCCCTTGGCTGGTGGAGAAAGCTGTTTTTTCTTGGTCGGTGGGGGCGACGGGGACCTGCCAGTATCCGGATTGCAGGTCCAGTGTGGAGAACCATCTGGCCCCTAAGAGGGAGTCTAGGGAGTCGTCGATGCGTGGTAGTGGGGTGGCATCTTTGATGGTGACATCGTTGAGTTGTCGGTAGTCGATGCAGAATCGAGATGACCCATCCTTCTTCTTGACCAGTACTACTGGAGAGGACCAAGGGCTAGTTGAGGGGTTGACGATGCCAGCTTCTAACATCTCTGCAACTTGCTTCTGTTCTTCTTGGCGCTGAAGGGGGTTCTTTCTTCGTATAGCCTGTCTGACTGGGGGTCCAACAGTGTGAATGTGGTGTTCTAGGACATGGGTGTGGCCTACATCTTGGGAGTTGGTGGCAAAGATGTCCTGGTATTCGGCCATTAACTGGCACAGATCGTCCTTTTGTTGAGGGGTGAGGTGAGTAGGAACGTCTGGGAGTGATGGAGTTGATGCAGGAATGGAGGTGGTGGTGTCGGTTGAAGGCTGGTCATCATAAGTCTCTAGTTCTCCGATGGTGAGACCCCTGGGTAGGGTGGTCGGAGATGTTGGCTATTCTTACTGCATTTTGTTTTAAAATGGCAGGAGCAGTGAGACAATCCCTGTCAAAAGGGCTCTGAAGAGAGGGAGTGTGAATGAGTTCTCCATTGAGGGCTGGATGGATGGGTACCCAATGTTCATGATGTGGCAGCAAGGTGATGGGTTGAATGGTGATGGTCGATGCAACATGGATGGCTGTCAAGGTTTGAGGAGGGTCATGGAGCGGTGTGGCAATCTTCGGAGTGGTGAGTCCTGGGGGTTTGGTGGAAAATAACAATCTTCTTTCAACACACTGGATAGTAGTGCGGAGGGCCGTGAGAAGGTCGAATCCCAGGTATCCGTCGTAGGTGGTTTCTTGGGAGGGAAATACCATGAAAGCGTGGTGATGGCCGTGGTTAGGTTGAGGGGTGGCCACATACAGTGGGGCCGTGATGCCAGTACTAGAAATAAGGTTGTCGTTGGCATCAATGAGGGTGGTGGACGAGTGTTGAATCGGTCCAAAAGTGTTGTGATGTCTCTGGTGGTAAGAGGAAAAAATACAGGATCTTGAAGCTCCGGTGTCGACAAGGAGTCGAGAGTTGACTCCCTGGATGGTCAGGTGGGTGTAAATGGGAGGCTTTATCATATCATAGCTGCCCCTATCTCGAGCCCCCGCCAGGTTGCAAGTTGGTGGGCGGGGGCGGTCTAAAAACCCGGTTTGATGACTTCCGGCTCGACTGTACTGTGGTCGTCCGGGTCACCAACCTCGTCGTAGTCCTCAGCTCCTGCGGTGCCGTCTTCTAGGATGGTGGCAACTCTTCTGGAGGGCTTCAGCCAGGGAATCTGTCCCCAGAACAGTGAAACCCTCGAGCGTTTGGCCAGCAACTCAGCAAAAGACCTCTTCAACCCATTAATAGGGCACTGGGACCCGCAGGGCTTCCAGTCTCCAGGCTTGACTCTGGCCCATTCTTCCAGCTTGTCCTGGTTGCGGCTAGGGTGGTAGGTTGGTCCGGAATGAGCTCCTTGTGGCTTAGTGGGAGCTCGTTGGATACCCGCGATCTTTCCTTGCTCCTGGGATTTTTGCAGGGCCCGAATACGGCGTATGATAGGGAGGTCTGTATCATATCCGGCCGGTTCTGTTATGGCAAAGTGGTCCCGGACTGCACGCGGAAGGATCCTCATCAGGGTCCGGCGGACGTTCTCCTTCCTCTCTGCAGCTGTAGCCGTTGTGAATGCGGTGGTAGCCAGCCTGGTAAGCTTGCTGATGGTGGCGTCGAGGTCCCCGTCGTAGGTGATGGCGTGAAATTGCTGGTCGGCTATTACAGTACCTAAGACGGGGTTAATGGCAGTTTTAGTGTATGTTTCAAACTGTTCCCAGGTCATTCCGGGGTTCTCTTTTACATAACTGGAAACTAGGGCCATAGACCGCCCTAGCTTCATGACTACAGTATGTATTTTAGGGGCAAACTTCATCTTTAAATATGATGTCAAGCACTGGCTTGACAACCTCTAAATAGGTGGCAATGTCAGTTTCCTCTGGTCTGAAAGGAATAATATCCAGTGCTTTCCCTGCCATCCTGACTACTTATCCCTGTCGTGATACTCTCAAAATATTTAAAGCAGGAAAAACCTGAAAGGCTACCTTCGAGAAAGAGACACCGCTGTCACCAGTGTTATGCCCGGTCCAAATTGGAACGCGAGATATTCTTTGTACAATGAGCAGCTCTCTAACTGGATAGGTATACCTTAAACTTTAAATAAAGAGACAACACGGCAGGATAGTAAGCACACAGGTAACAAGTTAACATGGGTTTTATTCATTTTAACACCTGGTTCATGGAGGAGCAAGACATATATTTTATACCTGTAACCTGGAGATCATCAACAACAATAAGAATAATTAAGACATACAATACTCAGGTTATCAAGTAAGCAATAGGAGTCGGACAATGGGTCCGGACTCAAGGTAATAATAATACTCCTAGGATACAATTATAAGGTATCCAAAATGGTGGAGGTACACCTCCTACCCAAATAGATCTCAGAGAGGATCTCAACAAAAGACAAGAGTGCAGTAATGGCAAATGCCGTCTGGATCATGCAATGATGTCCCCGGCATATAGTGACGTTAACTGACTCTAAAGCAATAATGGCCAAGTGGTCATCAACAATGAAGTGGGCTCGGAAAGGCTCGCAAATGATATTAATACTATAGGTGTGCTAGATCTCACCTGGCAAAGATTAATCCTTAACTCTAATTGTGTACTAGCAAGGTGCTGAAGGCTGAGGCAACAATCATCGGGAGCTGAGATAGAGTGAAATCTATTAGAGTTATGAACCTGACAGAATGTTAAATGAATTAGGCTAGAAGTTATACAAAGGGACTAGATTACGTGCAAATATGTGTTTGTGTTTGATGCTATGGGTCTTATATAAGCACGCCCCCTCTGTCGGGCTATGGGAGACCAATAACCCGGAAAGGTGCATATATAAGGATCCCCTGATAGGTATGTATACTGGGTCCCGGCAAGTGGGCTAATTAACGTCAATTTAAGTAGGGAGAAGAAAGACCTCTCGCAAGACGTAATGTTAATGAGAACCCCTGAAGATAACTTCTACCACAACCCTGAGTCAACTCTATACCCATAAACGGTGCAAAAGCACTTAAAGGAGAGCTGTAGTGAAGAGGAGGGCCCGTAGATCGAGGGAGGATCCAGTAGTCCGGAGGGCGGCTGGGCGTGATGACTCCGGAAGTTGGTCCAGGGGGGGGGGGCGGCTGGGTGTGATGACTCCAGCTACTGGTCCAGGGTGAGTCACAAGACGATTCCTTAGACCTTGGCGCCTACCACGGGACAACCGGGTTCCTCTTGCACTCCCACAGTGCAGTGATCCCCAAAGGATATGCTGGAGTTCTGCTACAAGGTTTGGGGGGTTAGGGTGACTAGCATAATGATCTACCTAGAGTGGCAAGCAGTCTAGATAGTGACATTATAGGTAGTCTAAGGGGGGTCAAGGTAAGTGTCTTCCTTCCTTGCTAGTTCGTGGAACTATCAGAACCATGTAGCAAAAAGAGAATCCAGAAAGGGGAGCCCAAAGTGGGTTGCCCAAAATTAGTCCTCTTCCTGATGGGGGGAACCCGATCTGGTAGATCTCAAGTCACTACACTATCCTCATAATCCCTTGAACAAAACAAGGTAGGAATCCTTTGGTACTTGGTTTGTGCACCGCATCGAAGGCCAGAAAGGGGGAGCCCAAAGTGGGTTGCCCAAGCTAGTCCTCTTCCTGATGGGGGGAACCCGACCTGGTAGATCTTCGATCACAGCACACAACTGACAAGTTGAACACCAGCTATCTCTGGCTGTTCTTACCCTGAACTAAATAATACCAAATGGCAAGCTTAGTTACTGTTGTCAATCAATCAATCAAATTGAGTAGTGATGGGTTGAATGGTGATGGTCGATGCAACATGGATGGCTGTCAAGGTTTGAGGAGGGTCATGGAGCGGTGTGGCAATCTTCGGAGTGGTGAGTCCTGGGGGTTTGGTGGAAAATAACAATCTTCTTTCAACACACTGGATAGTAGTGCGGAGGGCCGTGAGAAGGTCGAATCCCAGGTATCCGTCGTAGGTGGTTTCTTGGGAGGGAAATACCATGAAAGCGTGGTGATGGCCGTGGTTAGGTTGAGGGGTGGCCACATACAGTGGGGCCGTGATGCCAGTACTAGAAATAAGGTTGTCGTTGGCATCAATGAGGGTGGTGGACGAGTGTTGAATCGGTCCCAAAAGTGTTGTGATGTCTCTGGTGGTAAGAGGAAAAAATACAGGATCTTGAAGCTCCGGTGTCGACAAGGAGTCGAGAGTTGACTCCCTGGATGGTCAGGTGGGTGTAAATGGGAGGCTTTATCATATCATAGCTGCCCCTATCTCGAGCCCCCGCCAGGTTGCAAGTTGGTGGGCGGGGGCGGTCTAAAAACCCGGTTTGATGACTTCCGGCTCGACTGTACTGTGGTCGTCCGGGTCACCAACCTCGTCGTAGTCCTCAGCTCCTGCGGTGCCGTCTTCTAGGATGGTGGCAACTCTTCTGGAGGGCTTCAGCCAGGGAATCTGTCCCCAGAACAGTGAAACCCTCGAGCGTTTGGCCAGCAACTCAGCAAAAGACCTCTTCAACCCATTAATAGGGCACTGGGACCCGCAGGGCTTCCAGTCTCCAGGCTTGACTCTGGCCCATTCTTCCAGCTTGTCCTGGTTGCGGCTAGGGTGGTAGGTTGGTCCGGAATGAGCTCCTTGTGGCTTAGTGGGAGCTCGTTGGATACCCGCGATCTTTCCTTGCTCCTGGGATTTTTGCAGGGCCCGAATACGGCGTATGATAGGGAGGTCTGTATCATATCCGGCCGGTTCTGTTATGGCAAAGTGGTCCCGGACTGCACGCGGAAGGATCCTCATCAGGGTCCGGCGGACGTTCTCCTTCCTCTCTGCAGCTGTAGCCGTTGTGAATGCGGTGGTAGCCAGCCTGGTAAGCTTGCTGATGGTGGCGTCGAGGTCCCCGTTGTAGGTGATGGCGTGAAATTGCTGGTCGGCTATTACAGTACCTAAGACGGGGTTAATGGCAGTTTTAGTGTATGTTTCAAACTGTTCCCAGGTCATTCCGGGGTTCTCTTTTACATAACTGGAAACTAGGGCCATAGACCGCCCTAGCTTCATGACTACAGTATGTATTTTAGGGGCAACTTCATCTTTAAATATGATGTCAAGCACTGGCTTGACAACCTCTAAATAGGTGGCAATGTCAGTTTCCTCTGGTCTGAAAGGAATAATATCCAGTGCTTTCCCTGCCATCCTGACTACTTATCCCTGTCGTGATACTCTCAAAATATTTAAAGCAGGAAAAACCTGAAAGGCTACCTTCGAGAAAGAGACACCGCTGTCACCAGTGTTATGCCCGGTCCAAATTGGAACGCGAGATATTCTTTGTACAATGAGCAGCTCTCTAACTGGATAGGTATACCTTAAACTTTAAATAAAGAGACAACACGGCAGGATAGTAAGCACACAGGTAACAAGTTAACATGGGTTTTATTCAGGTTCATGGAGGAGCAAGACATATATTTTATACCTGTAACCTGGAGATCATCAACAACAATAAGAATAATTAAGACATACAATACTCAGGTTATCAAGTAAGCAATAGGAGTCGGACAATGGGTCCGGACTCAAGGTAATAATAATACTCCTAGGATACAATTATAAGGTATCCAAAATGGTGGAGGTACACCTCCTACCCAAATAGATCTCAGAGAGGATCTCAACAAAAGACAAGAGTGCAGTAATGGCAAATGCCGTCTGGATCATGCAGTGATGTCCCCGCCATATAGTGACGTTAACTGACTCTAAAGCAATAATGGCCAAGTGGTCATCAACAATGAAGTGGGCTCGGAAAGGCTCGCAAATGATATTAATACTATAGGTGTGCTAGATCTCACCTGGCAAAGATTAATCCTTAACTCTAATTGTGTACTAGCAAGGTGCTGAAGGCTGAGGCAACAATCATCGGGTGCTGAGATAGAGTGAAATCTATTAGAGTTTATGAACCTGACAGAATGTTAAATGAATTAGGCTAGAAGTTATACAAAGGGACTAGATTACGTACGATTATGTGTTTGTGTTTGATGCTATGGGTCTATATAAGCACGCCCCCTCTGTCGGGCTATGGGAGACCAATAACCCGGAAAGGTGCATATATAAGGATCCCCTGATAGGTAGTATACTGGGTCCCGGCAAGTGGGGCTAATTAACGTCAATTTAAGTAGGGAGAAGAAAGACCTCTCGCAAGACGTAATGTTAATGAGAACCCCTGAAGATAACTTCTACCACAACCCTGAGTCAACTCTATACCCATAAACGGTGCAAAAGCACTTAAAGGAGAGCTGTAGTGAAGAGGAGGGCCCGTAGATCGAGGGAGGATCCAGTAGTCCGGAGGGCGGCTGGGCGTGATGACTCCGGAAGTTGGTCCAGGGGGGGGGGGCGGCTGGGTGTGATGACTCCAGCTACTGGTCCAGGGTGAGTCACAAGACGATTCCTTAGACCTTGGCGCCTACCACGGGACAACCGGGTTCCTCTTGCACTCCCACAGTGCAGTGATCCCCAAAGGATATGCTGGAGTTCTGCTACAAGGTTTGGGGGGTTAGGGTGACTAGCATAATGATCTACCTAGAGTGGCAAGCAGTCTAGATAGTGACATTATAGGTAGTCTAAGGGGGGTCAAGGTAAGTGTCTTCCTTCCTTGCTAGTTCGTGGAACTATCAGAACCATGTAGCAAAAAGAGAATCCAGAAAGGGGAGCCCAAAGTGGGTTGCCCAAAATTAGTCCTCTTCCTGATGGGGGGAACCCGATCTGGTAGATCTCAAGTCACTACACTATCCTCATAATCCCTTGAACAAAACAAGGTAGGAATCCTTTGGTACTTGGTTTGTGCACCGCATCGAAGGCCAGAAAGGGGGAGCCCAAAGTGGGTTGCCCAAGCTAGTCCTCTTCCTGATGGGGGGAACCCGACCTGGTAGATCTTCGATCACAGCACACAACTGACAAGTTGAACACCAGCTATCTCTGGCTGTTCTTACCCTGAACTAAATAATACCAAATGGCAAGCTTAGTTACTGTTGTCAATCAATCAATCAAATTGAGTAGTGACAGGGGGTTAGGGGGAAGTGGGGATAGGATAAGAATTAGTTGGATGAAGTGAATTTCAGCATGAGAAAAAGGTATCCAGGCTTAACTGGAGCTGCCTGATGGTTTTCTTGAGTGGGAGATCGGCATTACTGCGAAGACGGCTGGACCCGACCAGGGAGGCAGTGGGTCGAGAGCTGAGAGGCTGGAACTGTGGGCTATTGTACAGGTAGGGAATTTAAGGCCATATATTTATCCTCCCGGCCCGACTGGGAGTCCCGTACTAATAGCCCGCTGGTGATGAGGTGTTGGTGAGGGTGATGGGTGGTGGTGGTGATTTTACTTCCTCGGGAGGTCCGGGAAGCCTTGCTTTAGGGCTTGCTCCACTGTTAGGCTGCATTTCCATGTAGTTGTTTTTTACTTTTTTGTGAAAATAGCAATTGCAGCCTTCCTTCTTCCAGTTTTTCATGCAGTAACTCAGGAATCCGTAGTAATCAGGTGGGACGCAATCCTTGTAAGCATAACTCATTGTCATGCTGTAGTCCTTAGACAGGTGTGGTAGGCAGATATCGAAGAACAATTGGCGAGGGGTCTTGGGGGTGACTGGTTTCTTCTCTACCGGTCTCACTGGTTCGAGTTGAGGGAGGGGCATGGAGGCACCTTGTTCAGGTTTTGAAGGAGGTGAAGGAGGCTCTGCAGGAGGGTTGGCTTTGGGGCTCTCAATGATGGGCATGGAGGCTGCTTCTTCAGGTTCTGGTGACTCAGGTGGTGGTGTAGTGGGTGCCGTCACAGCCGTGGTTACTGAAGGTGGTGTTTCCTCGACCTCCATTGGTGGTGCTGGAGTCTTGTCCTCTTCAGGGTTGCTTTCTTTCTCTGCTTGTTGGTGGAAGATTTTGATGTATGGTGTCGTTGATAGCTTCTTCTTCTTCTCGGCCACAGTGGTGGTTGTTGGTGGTGACTGGGGCTTTGAAGGTTTGGTTCTTCTTGGTTTTGTGCAGTGGTTTTGGCAGGTCCAGGCGTTGTTTTGGGTGACTTCTTGGTTTCCTCAGAGCTTATGTAGGTGTTAGCTCAAGGGGCCAGATCCGTATTTGGGGTTGTAGCACTGGGATAGTTATGGAGGGAAGGTTGTTAGCCTTCAGGAGGTTTGAGAGGTACTGCTTGAGGAGATTATGGTCCCCACCAGCTAGTGCTATGGCTGTGATGACCACGATCTGAATTACTACTGATCTGTCACCGGGTGGCTGCCTGCTGGTGGTGGTTAATCTTCCTTTTTTCCTCTTCCTTTCTCCTCCCCCAGGCGTGTCTGGAGCCCTTTACATTTTGCTCCATTATTCCCCTGATGTTGCTGGCTTCTTCTCCTTTTTCCCTTCATGATGGTGAAAGTTACCCTTTCTCCGTCACCGAGAGGGGCACTCCATGCTGTTGGTTTGGGGAGGAGATTCGGCGTCTGTGGGCGAATATATCGGCTCCCATTATCATCTGTTAATGAAGCCATATCCCTGCTTCACATTAAACCAATTTACCGTACCAGTAACGATGTTAGAGGTTACTGAGGGCATGGTGTTGGTGGTGGTGAAGAGAGGAGGATATGTAGGTCTGCTCGGTGTGGCTGCTCAACTCAGAATGATTACTGATGTCCAGGCTGGGTGAGTATAAGGCAATCTTCTTGCCCCTACTTAAGGCGCCCGGCTTGAGAGGATCAAAGGCGCTGGGGTGGTGTTGGCGCGTGGTGGTTATGTCCTTGTAGCTCTGGGGGTGGCGCGCCTGGACTCTGGCTGTACCTTGTAGCTAGATGCCCCCGGGCAGATTCTGTAGCTGGTTGATCAGGCTGGGGAAGTCTAGGATGGTTAGCTGGGTGTTTAGCGTAGTTATCCCTCTGACTTTTCTCTCTGGTGGTAGGGGCCATAGAAGCTGGCTGGGCAGGGTATACTGGTGTAGTCCACTCAGGTCTTATGTGTCCCACCTGTCTCGTTGATATGCGGGCGATGCGGGCAGGAGCAGGGTGGCTGGCAGGAGTAGGGTTGGCTGCAGGTTTAGAGATGCGGTCTTATCATCCTGAGACCGCATCTCAGTTATTATGGTTTTTAAGTTTTTATCTACTTCATGGAAATTAGTATTTACCCATTATCCAAAATAAACTAGTTACTAACCTAAACATTGCCCCCGATAGTGGTAAGGGCTATGAAGAATAGGGAAATTGAGTTAAAAAGCAAATATACTGCATTGCAATTGTAACTAACAGTTGGCTTGGGTTAGTGACTTAGCCTCTTAAAACTCCAGTTTTATGAAACTTTTTGAAGACTTAGATCGGATTTCATGGGGTGGAATGGGCAATAGCCTAGCCTATGTTCTAAAAATGCTAAATTTTGAAACCTTAGCCTAACCTTAGGCCTACCTATCCTAGTATTTAATTATGGGTGGGGGCTCTCACCCCCGCTGGTTGAATTTAAGTTTTAACCGTAGAAATCCAGTTGGGGTAGAGTGAAAAGCCTAATGGCTTGTTATACAAATGTAGTAAACTTTGAAAAGACTTTAGCCTAACCCAACAAAATTACCTTCCCTACCAAAGATTATGGGTGGGGGCTGCCGCCCCCACATCCCCACTGGTTGGTTAACTGTGCAAAAAACAAAAAAACAAACTAAAAACAAATTGGGACAGGCAACGAGAGGGCAGCGATGTTCACTACAACAACATGAGTGTGGCGGCGGACATAAGTGAAAATAAGATCCTAGTGTTTATTACCCATTATTTTCCGGAAGTTTAATCCTATGCGAACAATTGTTAATGTTATGTTTGCCATTACCCATCAAGATTGCGCTGCTAGTTGTGGTGAGGTTCGTAAATGGTCCAAAATAATTGATAGCCTACCTTATGGCATGGGTCGAATAAAAGTGACTGTGGTTGTCTCAACCAATGATGGCCTATCTATCCGAAGCCCTTATAACTAAACCGTGTATACATAGCTATCTACATCAATGACTTAGCTATGTTAGGATCCTGGGGTAGTTTCGAAGGATTCAGTCTTCGATAGGAAGGATTAATGTCCTGGCGTGGGTAATGTTAACTGGAGGTCAATGAAGCAAGTCTTGACAGTGTAGGGGTATATTAGCTTCTGGTCGAAAAATGTATACTAATTTTGTTAAAAGGGTTCATTCCCTCTTTACTTAACCCTCTGATATGTGTTTGTCTATATCGTTTTTATTGGGAGGTTTGACGACCTCCCTTATAACCAAATAAGGAAAACCTCTTATTTGGTAGCAGTCTCGGAGTATCCAACGTAGGGCTTATGATCTCAGCCGCTACCACAGCGGGCCGATTTATCGGTACTCACGCGAAGTACCAAATAATCTCTAGAGTTGCACCTCAATTCACTACTAGGCACGTTGTACACACTCAGAGACGACTAAAGAAGGAAGAGAAAGAAGTTATAGTTACCCATTTAATCTAGCTGCTCTCCTCATAGCCATGCTCCATTTTCTATGAGCCTACCCCAATACATGAAACAGTATCGAGGTATCAAGTAATCAGTTTAGATTGGATGGGCAGGGGATCGGCATGAGGGCGGGATACTGTGACGTTGGATACTCCGAGACTGCTACCAAATAAGAGGTTTTCCTTATTTGGTTATAAGGGAGGTCGTCAAACCTCCCAATTTAGTAGCAGTCTCTACGTTTCCAACGTAGGGCTTGAATCCCAAATTGGAGGCGGACATCCAAGATGCCTTAGCAAAAGTAGAGGACCAAGAAAAGGCACAAATAAACAGTTTAGTTTATTGGGAAAAAAGAGCGTAACAGTACGGTGCATATTAAGAAAGTACAGTTACTAGCGTATCAGTCTAGGGTCTAAAAATGCATAAGCCGGGCAAGGAACAGATCATGTCGACCCTTGAATGGCACACCAACCTGGGAAAATTGAAGTCAATTGTACAGTATTACAAGAACCAGAAGGTATGGCACAGCAGGTGGATGATCTCCTAGGACACTCTTTAATTACAAAATAGGGATGAGGTAGAGGCATACCAAGACAACAAACCCTAGACAGTATAGTCCTATGTAAGAAAGCTGAAGAGGTACATCCGTATCACGAAACATATAGTTCATACATGTAAATGAAAAAGAGAATGTGAAGTCTTTGTACAAGTATACAAAAAGAATGGGATGAAGAGATACAGGATGGAAGACGAAGCTGGGGATCCGTCGGTCTAACACAACACAAGGCATACCCAGCCTGGCAGTGGACACATAGTGAAATGGCCACTCCCTGGGATACTGGTCGATGTCGGGGAGGGCGCCTGAGAGGAGGCCTGGACCTCCACCTCCAAGTCAGACCCTACTACAACACCCGACGTGCCCTGGCGTGCGGGGCAAGCGCCGGTAGTGGGGGCGGAAGAAGCCGGTGTGGGCGCCGCGCAGAGGGCCCCCCCCCCCACCGAATCCCTGAGATGGCCGGGCAAGAGAAACTACGCAGTCGGGGCCGTGGAGCCCCCGACGGGCGTGTCGCAGTGGGAAGAACCACCACGGCCTCCCCTAGGTTGCCTGCCGCCCCTCCGAAACGGCGGACGGGCCCCGCGCTCCGGCCTATCCTCCTCCCGACTGTGTCTGGGAGTGGAGGACAAGGACTCCGGATCCTGCCAGCGCCGCGCACCCTCTTGACGGGGACGGCGATCCGGGGACCGACGTTCACGGAAGGCGGGTACACCACGCCCTTCGTGAGCCCGTCCTCCGCTGAAACACCCCGCCTGGCGCCCTTTGCCGGCGACGGACTTTCCCCCGCGTCCGCGGGTGGAGGAGGATGTAGCGGGCGTCGCCACCACCTTCCGTTGGGCAGAGTAGGTATCACTCTGCGCCAGCAAGAAAGCCCCTTGCCAAGCCTCTTCAGGGAACAGACCTGGGGTGAGAAGGTCCGTCAGTAGGAGGCGGTTGCGGACGTCAGCAGGGGCCTTCTTGCAGAAAGCCACCCGAAGCTGTTGACGGCAACGGAAGGCTTCGTGGAGGGAGTGGCGAATGTCCTGGACAGGGTTGAGGGCGAGCTGCAGGTTGATGCGGCGGACATGTTCAAACCCCTGGCGATGGTCACCAGACTCCAGGGAATCAATCAGGCGGAGGTTGACCCTTGCCAGTTCCAATTGGGCCAGAAGCGTCGAGAGCTGGCGTGCCACCCGCTGGCGAAACCTGAAGTCGCGGTCCAACTGGGACTTCTCTGGCACCGTGAAAAAGGCACACGGCAGGGGGCCCACCGACAGTTTGGGAGCATTGAGCCACTCCCACATGGGCTGAGGGAAGCCCGAGGAGCGAAGGAGCACACCCGACACAAAAGTGGAGTCCATGGTCGGGATGGCCGGCAAACCCTCAGTCATAGCCTGACCAAACTCCACCGCTTCACGGACCCACTCCCCCCAGGGACCCGTACAGAGGTGCGGTAGGTCCAACATCAGGATCCCATCCCGATCACGCACATTCAGTAGGTACGGCGTCCCGGAGATGGCAGAGAGGGAGTGGACATCCTTCGACAGGTCACGGCGGGAGTAGTCCGCCCAGGGTCTGGTAACAGGGGAAGGCAAGACCGAGGGACGGTAGGAGAAATATTGCATGTCCTCCCTGCTCGGGTACACCTGGACATCAACCTCCGGAACCAGACCCAAGGACGTGATGGCCCGGAAGACATTCTTCTCATTCACTTGGATGGCCCAATCCCCAGCCACTGTCCACTCTCCGGGCAGCAGGTTGACCGCTCGCTCAGGGTTGGAGGCAACCACAGCCCTCCAAGCAACAGAATCCCCATACAGGGATGACATCTTGACCTTGGGGATCTTAAACTTGGAGAGAGGCGGCACGGAGAGGGGGTGAGAGAACAACCCCAAACCCTGGCCCGGGATAACAACGGGCCAGAGAGGAGTCGTAGGTGGCGTCGGAGGTGCAGGTGATGATGTAGAAGAAGTCAACGGTACCACGACCGGGAGAGCAGGCCGAGATGGGATGTGGTCGGCAACAGGCGGGAGAGGAGCCACAATCGGAGTCTGCAGAGGTACCGGGTTCGGAGTAGCAAACCAGGATACCACAGCCTCCATGGCCGCCGTTACAGAGGAGAGGATGTCTGCCTTAGTGGAAGCCATCTCGAGACGCATGGACGCCAACTCCGCTCTTAACTCCGTCTCCGCAGCAGGGGGGATGGACGCCTGTAGAGGAGATATGGAACCAGCCTCACTGGGCCCTCGGGCATCATGGTCCGTGAGCGGGGAGAACTCAGGTGACGGGGGGGAGGAATGTGCCTCCACGACGGGTTCATCCGGACCCGAATCTGGTGCACCGTCCGAAGACGAGTCGACCCCCACATCCTCGTCCTCCAGCCTGTCAAAGTCCGCAACCTCCACCTCGAGAACATCGTCTAAATGGTCTGGGAGATGGGTAGGAGACGGCTGGCCACAAGGGATCGAGGCGTCTGAACATCCAGGTTGAGGAGGAGGCGGGGAGGGCATCGCCGCCGGGACCACCACAGCAGGGCCCGCCATAGGGAAGAGGCCGGGACCCCTCATAGGCTGGGAGGCAGGCAGAGGCTCGAACACCGTCCCACCAGTGGCCGAAGATGGTGCAGGATGGAGAACGACCTCCTCGGCAGGCGGGGCAGGACGGCGTGTGGCCCTGAAGATCGTGGAACCCAGCGAAGGAGGGGGGCTCATCCTGAGGTGAGGAGACGGGTCGATCAGCAGGGGAGGGTGATCAGCGTCGTTTCCTCCTGCCAGACGCTCCCGAAGTCACTGACAGGTCGGAGGGAGGCACTCGACGATCACGACGCCTGGGGGTCCGCTCCCTGGGATGCGCCCTCCCGTCCGCCGGACCCGAACTCCTGGTAGGGGAGTTACGAGCCATATGAGGAGAGCGGGAGTGACGAACAGTAGGGGAGCGGGAACGGCGTGCAGCATCGGAGGTAGATGGGATCCCCAACAACACCCGGACGTCATCCTCACGGAAGGAAGGAGCCCTATGCAGGACAACCTGGACGTGACGGGAGATGACATCCCACGTTTGTCGGAGAGATGTCCTGGCCCGTTGTCCTTCCGCCGATGTAGGTAGAGTCTCCAGCAGTTGAAGAGCGGAGAGACAAACCCCACATCGGCGGGGATCGTAAACATCCTTCCCATAGCAGGCCGTGTGGAGGCAGCATTCCCGATGATCCCGCAAGGCCGACCGCTGACATGTCAGCCGAGAGCAGGGAGGAGCCGGCATCACAGCACTGAAAAATGGGGGAAGCATTACACACCAGTGGAGGTGAGACAGGCAATATAAGGCAGTATAGCCAAAACAGCATGTAATACTCAAGTAAGACAATATCCAGTAAGACGCTAAGTAGCAAGTATAACAGGAAAGTCAAGTAAAAAACCACCCACACTGGAGACCCTCAACACCAGGGCTGGGACAAGCCCCTTAGCGAGGCCCAACCCTGGGAACAGGTCCAAACCAATTTTGGGGAAATTTTGTCCCATCCGAAATACCTGAGAACCCTCTGTGAGAGCGGAGGGAGGAGGGGGCGAAGTGGCGGTGGCGTAGGTACAGCCGGCAGTAGAGTGGGCACCAGCTGGAAGGAAAAAGGTCAAGTGTGAGCAACCCAACAGTACCCTATAAGTTTAAATAGGGGAGGGGAGGGAATCCAAAACACACAGGACAATTGCCACTTTGGGTCGAGTCCTAGGACTTTTCAGGTGGTCCTTCGGTCCATCCAGTATACAAGGAGGCCGCCTGTAGGGTGGGAACCAGGTACAGAAGGAGGACACAAGGAACAGGACATAAGGGATAGGAAAACAGCCAATCAGCCGTTGTCCAAGGAGCCCTGTCCAGGTACATGAAAAAGGGGGCATAACAGGGCGCTTAAAACCAAGTCAAGTGAAAAAGCTATGTGGCCTAGGCCTTGACAAGGCACAGGGCACATCAAAAAGATAAAGGCGCTTGTAGGGCGGATTTAACAAGATGAAGGAGCTGAGGACACCTGAAGACCCCCGCCTGTGTGGCGAAAAAAAAAAAACGTGAGTAAACACGAAAGTCGAGTCAACTTGTCCAAGCATATCCTCCCTGTGAGCGGGGCCCTTATCGCGTACAGTTTCCAGACTTCCCCCCCCCCCCCTTTTCATGATGAAGTAACCACAGGCAGGGGAAGAACAGAAACAGGTAAAATGTAAGAAAAACGAGAATTTTACGGAGAGCTACGAGACCGAGACCTCCCAGTCAGTTGAGACAAAAGGAAGTCAGAAGGAAAGGACCTGTGTGGACCATTCCAATGGCGGGCAGCTCAAGGCAAAAAAACGAATAGCTTAAACACGCATGAGAATTTTAACAAGAGCGTAGAAGACCATAACCAGCAAGTCAGTAGAGACAAGAGGAAAACAGAAGGAAAGGACCTGTGTGGCCCAATCCGACGGTGGTCAGCTCAAGGTAAAAAACAGGCTAGGCCTAGATACACAAATCACAAAAAAGAGAAAACACTAGGGCAGCGTCAATCCCTGAGTGAAAGAACCTAGTAACAAAGCTAAACACTGCCCGAGAATCCCCACAAGTACGTTAAAGGAATAAAATAAAAGTTAGGAGAGCCCAGGGGTTGACCGACATTTTCACCAGAACCACGTATCCACGAACCAAGTAGGCCCGGGGAAACGAAAGGGAACTGACAAAAGCGTGAACCAGGCGAACGCAATACAAGACCACCAACTATGGACATGTTGAATAAACAAGTCAGAAGGGCCATAGGTCAGTTGAGACCAAAGCAGCATGTTTGTGAGAGAATAAAGGCTGTGTGCCCTATGCTCACACAAAAGCAGAATCCAGAGAAACCTCATGCTCAAGTCTTGTAAAACATCGACACGTAGTCATATGACAAAAACAATAAAACAAAAAGTGCATCAAAAAGGGAAAGAAACACAATGCATCCCGCGGGAAGCATACCCCCCCCCCCAAGGTACGTTAAGGGTAGTTAAAGTAAACATGAACCCGAAAAGCGAGGGTAGAATAGACACACAACGACCGCTACGCGGCGTTGAGGACCAACCACCCCCGAAGAAAACAAATAAATAAACACGTCTCCAGCACTACGCGCACACCCATAAACACGCCATAAATCCGCAGTAAAGTGCTGCCTACATCACTGAACATCCTTCTAAAACCTCAACAGCCTGAAAAGGCTCACACTCACTTAAGTTGAAGCGAAGGGGACGCAAAGCAAGCACTCGCGAAGCACAGACAAAAAAGGCGTGTGACATCGACGGTGGGCACGAAGTGACTGATACTGTTTCATGTACTGGGGTAGGCTCATAGAAAATGGAGTATGGCTATGAGGAGAGCAGCTAGATTAAATGGGTAACTATAACAATTCTTTCTCTCCTTCACTTTCTCTTCCTTCTTTAGTCGTCTTGGAGTGTGTACAACATGCCTAGTAGTGAATTGAGGTGCAACTCTAGAGATTATTTGGTACTTCGCGTGAGTACCGATAAATCGGCCCGCTGTGGTAGCGGCTGAGATCATAAGCCCTACATTGGAAACGTAGAGACTGCTACTAAATTCTCTCTTTTACAGCTTATTTTCTCTGACTTTCTTTTTAGTGTTTTTAGTATGTCCATTTTGCAATGGAACCTTCGCCGTTTTTCTCTTCAGAGAGACGATTTGCGTTTTTTACTCTCTTCCCATTCCCCTAAGGTTGTCTGTCTCCAGGAAACTCGTCTTCTTTCTCCTCCGATTCCTGTTCCTGGCTACCATTTTATCAGTTCTCCTCATTCTCTTTCCGACACTTGTATTCTCCTTCACCACTCTGTTCCTTATGAAGAGTTTTTCTGCCCTACTTCCCTCCCTTGCACCTTTGTTAGGGTTTTTCTTGGTCGATGGATTACGGTTGTTTCTCTTTATTTCTCTCCTTCTGTTCCCGTCGATTTTGGCTCTTTTACCATGTTTTTAGCTCGGCTGCCTCCTCCGTTTTTATTGCTTGGTGATTATAATTGTAGGCACACCCTGTGGGGTGATTGTCATTACCTCACGTGGTCATGCATTAGTCTTTCATTACTAATAATAACCTCTTTCTCCTTAATACTGGTTCCCTGACTCATTTTGATGCTAGAACACATTCTTTTTCTTGTCTTGATCTTTCTTTGTGTTCCCCTTCCCTGTCTCTTCTTTTTCATTGGTCTGTTTTGGAGGATTCTCTCTATAGCGACCATTTCCCTGTTCTGCTCTCTCCTACCTCCTATTCTCCTGTCCCTGGTCCTCCTCGTTGGTGCTTCCAGCGTGCGGACTGGTCTACTTTCGCTTCACTATCTATCCCTTCCTTACCTCCGTCTGATTTTTCATCTGTACATGATTTACTAGCCTTTTTTCTGGTCAAAGTTTTGAGTGCTGCCTTAGTCTCTATTCCTCGGACTTCCCGTCCTTTTACGTCTAAATATGTACCTTGGTGGTCCCCGAACTGCTCCAAGGCTCTCCGCGTCAAACGGGCTTCTTGGAAGAGCTTTCGTCGTAAGCGTTTTACTCCCGCTCATGATCGTTCTTTTATACTTTTTCGTAAGGCGTCTGCCTTCCTCCGTCGCACAGTCAGGTCTGCTAAACGTCAGAGTTGGGTGTCCTATGTTTCCTCCATTACGTTCTTTACTCCTGTTCAGTCCGTCTGGAAGCGCATTCGCAAGATTTCGGGCAAGCGTTTACCTCCTCATTCTCCTGTGCTTCATGTTGATGGGGAGTCTGTTGCTGATTCGGAGGCAGTCGCCGATCGTTTGGGTCTTTACTTTAGCTCGGTCAGTAGTGGCTCTCATCTCCCCCCGGAATTTCATTCACTTAAAGCCGTCGCAGAGACTTCTCCAGTTGTTTTCACTCCGTCTTCGGCAGAGTCGTACAACGCCCCGTTTTCTTCCCGTGAGTTGCTCTCCGCTCTTCGTGCCTGTAAGGCTACTTCTGAGGGTCTTGATGGCGTCCATAATTTAATGCTTAAGCATCTTTCCACTGAGGCTTTGGTATTTTTATTGGCTATTTTTAATAAGGTTTGGTCGTCTGGTGTTTTCCCTCCTGCATGGAGTTCTGCTCTTACACTTCCTTTTCTTAAGCCTGGTAAGTCGGGTTTCTCGCCCCAAGACTATCGCCCTATTGTCTTGATGAGTTGTTTATGCAAGCTGTTTGAACGGATGGTTAATGTCCGCCTGATGTGGCTTCTAGAGTCACGTCAGCTTTTGTCTTCGACCCAGTTTGGTTTTCGGCGTGCTCGGTCCGCTATCGACCCTTTACTTAGTTTGGAGACCTACGTCCGGTCTGCTTTTGTTCGCCATGAGTCAGTTCTTGCTGTTTTCTTCGATCTCGAGAAGGCATACGACTCCGCGTGGAAACATCATATTTTATGCCAACTCCGTTCTTTTCATGTCCGTGGTAATATGGGCGTCTTTATTCGTAATTTCCTTTCTTCTCGTTCTTTTCGTGTCCGGGTGAATTCCTCGTTTTCTCGGTTATTCCCTCAGATAGAAGGTGTACCTCAGGGTTCCGTTTTAAGTACAGTAGGGTCCCGCATAAAACGTGTTCGCATAAAACGAGTCTCGATTAAAACGACCGACCTAAAATTCGCTTTGTACAAAATATCGTCGCTTTGTATGAAATGTCGTTCGCTTTGTACGAAATATAGTTCGCTTTGTACGAAATATCGTTCGCTTTGTACGAAAATTTTCGCTTACAGTGAAAATTGACGATATTGCGCCACCAAAATGCTGTGTTCACATAAAACGAAATCGCATAAAACGCCCTCGTTTATCGACCATAAACTCGTTTTATGTGAGACCCTACTGTACTATCCTCTTTCTCATAGCCATTAATGGCATTATCTCTTCCCTTCCGGCTACGGTCAGGTCCTCCTTATATGTCGACGACTTTGCGATCTATGCGGCTGATTCGGATATTGTTGCGTTACGCTCCCTTATCCAATCAGCGATTGTGGCTGCCTCGTCATGGGCCACTGCTCACGGGTTTCGTTTTTCTACGACTAAATCTTGTGCTATGTCTTTCACTCGTCGCCATGTTATCCCGCATCCTTCTCTTGAACTGTATAGTTCCGTTTTACCTTATCGCTCTTCGACTACCATCTTGGGTCTTGTCTTTGATTCCCGCCTTAACTGGGCAGCTCATGTTTCCTCTGTTAAGGTTGCTGCTTTGCACCGTCTTCGTCTCCTCCAGACCCTGTCCCACCTCACTTGGGGTGCGGACCGTGCTCTCCTTCTTCGCCTTCACGTTGCCCTTGTTCTTTCTAAACTCGATTATGGTTGTCAGGTTTACTCATCAGCCTCCGACACAGTCCTCCATAAACTTGACTCTGTTCACCATTTCGGTTTACGTGTTGCCTTGGGTGCTTTTCGCTCTTCCCCTGTTGAAAGCCTCTATGCTGAATCCGGCGTCCCTTCTTTGTACCGACGTCGGGCCCTTCTCTCTCTCCGGTACTACGCCCGGTCCCTTCAGTTTCCTTCCTTGCAGACCTCTCTTCTTCCTACTGTTCCTGTTCCATCTCATTCTCGCCTTCGGCCCCCTTTCCTTTCTCGTATGGATTCCTTACTTTTCTCCTTCTTCGTTTTCCCCCTTCCACGTTCTTCCGCTCCGGCTCAGTAAGTGTCCTCCTTGGCTCCTTCCTCGTATTTCCTTGTGTCCCTCTATTCTTCCTTGTTCTAAGTCCTCTACCCCGCCCCCAGTTCTTTGTTCTCGTTTCCTTGTACACCTTACACAGCATTCTTCTTCTACCCCGGTTTACACTGATGGCTCCCGTTTGCCTTCTGGCGTCGGGTTTGCCATCCTTTTTCCTTCTCGTTCTTATCAGTATTCTCTCCCTTCTCCAGCTGGTGTTCTGACTGCCGAACTTTACGCTATCTTCTTTGCCGTCCGTCTCGTGCTTCTTTCCTTCTTCCTCCTTTACTCTTTTTTCTGACTCTCACAGTGCCCTTCTTCTCTTGCAGTCTTTCCCTGCTGTCCATCCGTTGGTTCTTGCCATCCACGATTGGCTTGTCAGTCTTTCTGCTCGGAAAAAGGTTGTCCAATTTTGTTGGGTGCCTAGCCATGTTGGTGTCCGTGGAAATGAGCAGGTTTATGTTCTCGCTCGCGACGCTGCGGCGGTCCGATCAACTTCTCTCTCTATTCCCGCCTCTGACTATTATCCAGCTATCTCTGCCTTCCTCCTGTCTCGCTGGCAAACCATGTGGTCTTCTCTTTCCTCTAATAAGCTCCGCACTGTTAAGGCCTCCGTTTCTGCCTGGGCTGACCCCTCTCACCGTGTTCGCCGTTGGGAGACTGCGTTGGCCCGGCTTCGGCTAGGCCATACCAGACTTACCCACTCCTTCCTCATGTCCCACTCGCCTCCACCTCTTTGCTCCTGGTGTGGTGTTCAGCTTTCTATTTCTCACATTTTCCTTGACTGTCCTCTCTTTTCTTCGGCCCGTCGACATTATTTTCCCTTTCTATTTTCTCTTGGTCGTCGTCCTCGTCTTGCCGATCTCCTCTCAGAGTCCCCTTTCTTTTCCGTTGACCACGTAATGGCTTTCCTTTCCTCTCTCAGACTCCTTAACGATATTTAAATTCCTTTCCTTCTAACACTATCCGTTTCCTGCTTTAGTGCCATATGGCCTTTGTTGCCTGGTGCTAGAAATTGATTAATGTTATGTTATGTTTACTTAACCTTCTCCGACATATGACGCGATTTTGAGCCGATTAGGGATACTTTAAAGCCTTTGTTAACATCAGGGGTATTTAGAAACCTTTAGTTTAGTTACTTCAATCTCTGCAGTTGTCTTTGAGTTAGCTGTGGGCAGAAAACTAATTTTGGAGAGGTAATTATAAGAGTATTTACCTAATTTACCTAAGTGAGAGAACTCTATTTCTTATTGCTAATCTGGCAACCTCTGTGTCATATGAGTCTGAAGGGGTTAATCATATAAACTGAAGTAAGTCTTGAGTAAACAGATTATCCTAGAGTCCACGAAATTATAGCAAACCTGTGGATCCTCCGAAATAGTCCCGTGATAGCGGGAAATTCAAACTATCCAAAATGCAGTACCTCATTTTATTCATAAGTTTTATAACTTAATTATCTTGGCCAAGGTAATTTAATTAAAATCTTATTATTCTTTACATTGCAGAAAGTAGAATTCATCAGAGCTGCGGAAAAGATTATTTTTGGAACTGTTCACTAGTGTGAACAGACTTGATTGGAAAACTATAATCTGGGCAATGAAAGTGGCATGGACTAAGCAGTAGTTTGAGGTTTGGATAAAGCTATAGTCGCCTGAACATGAGAAAGGTTCTGAACTGGTAGAAGTCTAGGCCTACCAATGGTGTGTAATTAGGAAATCTATTTTAAACGTGTGGAAGGAGTATTGTGGAACTTTCTAATAGTCTGTCTGGAATACAAACTTATAGTAACGGATTGATGCCATTGACTAACTCTTTACACTAATATACCCATTACAAGTTTGGTAATACTGGTACTGGATATGTTCTAGATTGGATAAAAAACACCATCTGAGGAAGAGTACTTTATTGACAGATAGCATCAGGTCACTAACTAATACTGGTATCTCCACTTCAATGTTCTCTATTGCTAGTACCACTAATTTGTATTGTCCGTATCACCACTGTATCATTAATTGTTACGATTATTATAATTTTATACTAGTAGTGGTGTTACCACTAGTTCCCGATTTCGACTCCTCTGAATTCTCAACTTTATGGCTCAAACTTTCCTGTCATTCTCTTACTAAATATTTCTGTGCTGTCTATCTTTCCCCTAACTCTACCAACTTTCCCAAATTCTTTGACTATCTAAACTCTACAGTGGAACACATTCTATCCATTTCTCCTTTCTCAGAAATCTCCATCTTAGGAGATTTCAACGTTCACCACCGCCATTGGCTCTCCTCTCACACTACTGATCCACCTGGTGAACAAGCCTACGTCTTTTCTATCCTAAATGACCTAGAGCAGTTAGTTCAGCAACCCACCCGTATCCCGGATCGCATCGGAGATCGGCCCAACATTCTTGACCTGTTTCTAACTTCTAACCCTTCTTATACTGTCGATCTTTTCTCTCCTTTGGGCTCCTCCGACCATAAACTTATCTCTGTCACCTGTCCTATCTCTCCAGTACAGCCACCCGATCCTCCTAGCCGGCGGCGCTTGTGGCACTTTGGCGCTGCCGACTGGGAGGCTCTTCGGCAGTACTTCTTTGATTTCCCATGGAATGATTTCTGCTTCCATGGCCGAGGACCCTCGGAGAGTGCTGAACGCATTACCGAGGTAATCCTATCGGGCATGGAAGCATACATTCCATTCTCTTTCTCTCAGACTAATGCTAAAAAATCTTGGTTTACTCACGCCTGTTCTACTGCTGTCCGCAATAAGGAGAAGCATTCAAACGGTACCGACGCCTTAAAACTCAAGACTCTCATTCTTCATATGTTTCTGCCCGGAATCAAGCCAAATCTGTTCTTCGACTTGCCAAACACTCTTTCATCAATAATAAATGCCACTGAACTATCCAACTCTAGCTCTTCCCAAGCTTTCTGGCATCTAGCCAAAAACCTCTCCAACAATTTCTCTTCCTCGTCTTTCCCTCCCCTTTCCCACTCTGATGGCACAACCATCACTTCTTCCTCTGACAAAGCTAAACTCTTCGCTCAAACTTTTGCTAGAAACTCCACCTTGGATGATTCCGGTGCTATTCCTCCCTCTCCGCCCTCCTCTCTCTTACTTATGCCTAATATCCTAATCTCTTCTAAGATGTACTTTCTACCCTCTCTGGGCTTAACACTAATAAGGCGTACGGTCCGGACGGTGTTCCTCCTGTTGTTCTCAAAAACTGTGCTTCCGTGCTGACTCCCTGCCTAGGCAAACTCTTTCGTCTCTGTCTATCCTCTAACGTCTTCCCTTCATGCTGGAAGTTTGCTCACATTCAACCTGTCCCAAAGAAGGGTGACCGCTCTCAACCCTCCAACTATCGTCCAATTGCTCTTATCTCTTGTCTTTCTAAAGTTTTTGAAACTATTCTTGCTTCCAAATTTCTTAAGCATTTCTCTTCTCATAATCTGCTCTCAGATCGCCAGTATGGCTTCCTTAAGGGTCGCTCTACTGGTGATCTTCTTTCATATCTTACTAACTCTTGGTCATCCTCCTTTCGGGACTTCGGTGAGACTTTTTCTATTGCACTAGACATATCGAAAGCCTTCGATAGAGTCTGGCATAAATCTTTAATTTCTAAACTACCCTCCTTCGGTTTCTATCCCTCCATCTGTGCCTTTGTCTCTAATTTCCTTTCCGGCCGTTCCATAGCCGCGGTTGTGGACGGCCATTGTTCACTTCCTCACTCTATAAACTCCGGTGTTCCTCAGGGCTCTGTCCTATCTCCTATTCTCTTTCTAATTTTTATAAATGATCTCCTTAACTGTACCTTAATTCCCATCCATTCATACGCAGACGACTCAACCTTGCACTACTCCATTAGTTTTTCAGAACGCCCCAGCCAGCAATCCCTCAACGACAAACGTAATGAAGCCATAGAACTCTTAAATTCTGATCTAAATACTATTTCCAATTGGGGCAGAGAAAACCTTGTTAACTTTAATGCTTCCAAAACCCAATTTCTCCATCTATCTACCCGTCAGGATCTCCCAGCGGACTATCCCTTATTCTTCAACAATACAAAAATCAACCCTTCATCTTCTCTCAATATTCTTGGTGTCTCTTTTTCTTCTGCTCTCATTTGGAAGGACCATATTACCAGTCTTGCTAAGGCAGCCTCCCAGAAGCTGGGTGTGCTCAACCGCCTTAGGGGGTTCTTTTCCCCTGCACAGCTTCTTGCTCTGTACAGGGGCATAGTGCGCCCTTGTATTGAGTATTGTTCACATGTGTGGGGAGGTTCCTCTCACACTGCTCTCCTAGACAAAGTTGAAAGGAAGGCCTTTCGTATCATTAACTCCCGTCCACTCACCAACTCTCTGCAATCTCTCTCTCTCCGCCGCAATGTTGCATCTCTCTCGCTATTCTATCGCTACTATAATAATCAGTGTTCCTCAGAGCTATCCCAGTGCATACCACCTCCTTTACGTAGGGCACGTGGTACCCGTCTTGCAACTCAATCCCACCCCTACTCTGTGCAACTCTCCAACCCAAGAGTGAAA